>OX578277.1:115751622-116951622 GCA_951217055.1 Gerris lacustris | reverse complement strand
CTCGCCAGAGAATACGTTGTAGGTCACGTTGGGTTTCGTTTACTAATACTTGTCGGTACATCTTCTCGATGTCTGCTGTGAAGGCAATTTTATGTTTTCTAAACCGTAAGCAAATAGAATAGAGATCCTCTTGGACAACAGGTCCAACGAGTTGGATATCATTGAATGAAATTCCTGAGGCTGTTTTGGAAGAAGCATCATACACTACTCTGAGTTTTGTAGTTGATGATGTTTCCTTAAGAACGGGATGGTGTGGTATGTAATGAATTGCAGACGTTTCAATTTTATCATCTACCATCTCCAAGTGGTCTAAAGCTAAGTACTCATCGATAAAAAGTTTGTAGTCACGAAAAAGTGCAGGTTGCCTGAGAAATCTCCTTTCAAGTTGTTTAAATCGAGAGTATGCATTGTCATAGCTATCACCCAAAACAGATGGATCTTGAGTGAGAGGGATTGTGACTGTATAACGTCCAGAGTCATCTCGAGTGACAGTTTTTTCGAAGTGATTTTCACAAGCAAGATCTGATTTTGTATATTTATTTGTAGGAACACAACTTTCAATTTCCCAAAACTTGTTTAGAGTTTTATCTAATGAATTGAGAGACACAAGATTGCAAGAAATAGGCGAGCGAGAGTTAGATTTGACTGGAGCGTTTCCACAAGCTATCCACCCTAATTTTGTTTTCTTGAATTTGGGAAATTTACCAGAAGGCTGGTACGTTTGATCACCGACGATATCCCAAAAGAATTCACCACCTAGTAATAAGTCTATTTTGTTTGGAACATCAAAATCGGGATCTGCAAGATTTATGAATGGAGGGAGCTTTAATGATTTTAAATTGACAGCAGTACTTGGGACTGTATCAACTATTTTAGGTACTATTAAAAAGCTCATGGATTGACGATAATTGCTTAACTTTGATTTTAAACAAGCACTGACGGTTGAGGTAGAGACTGAATTAGTAGAATTGATTCCGTTAATAGGTTGATGAATCCTTTGAGGTTTACAGTGTAAAAGTTGTGACACTGTGGTGGTCATGAAATTTGTTTGACTTCCTGAATCAAGAAGTGCCCGACAAATAATTTTATGTCCATGAGGACCGATAACTTCAACCAAAGCTGTAGATAACAATACTTGAGTGCATTCATTGTTCGATGGGTATGAGGAATGAGTGACAGTTACTGTAGCAGGTTGCGTAGAAGCAGGAGATTGTGGAGTATTAGATTGTGAATTAGAATGCTTCGACCTACAAAGAAGGGTGTGATGAGACCTTGAACACTCCCTACAATTTCCAGAGCGACAAAGTTCTAGTTTGTGTCCCTGCCTCATACAATTCACACAAAGTCGATGAGATTTGACAAACTCGAAACGTTCAGGAACCGAAAATTTAAGAAACGCCTTACACTGATGTAGTGGGTGTTTTTCTGACACACATAGAGGACACTGGAGAGGAATAAATCGATATTGCTGTGAAGGCTGAGCAGAAACCAAACAAGACTCTGTTTTAGAGTTAAATTTATTAGACTGAGATGACTGGAGTTGGCCAAATTTCTTACAATTTGATGTAGGAGAAGATTTCGTTGAAGGTTTAATAGAACGAGAAGTAAGAGCTTCCAACACGTGACATTTCTGCTGCAAAAACGTAACGAGTTGATCAAACGATGGTAAGTCTTGAGATGGTGAAACAATTTTAGTGTGCCATTCCTTTAGTGTGTCATCGTCCAGTTTAGAAGTAATAAGGTGGATAAGAACCATGTCCCAGTGTTCAGTAGGCTGTTCGAGTGCTTTAAGAGCGCGAACATGAGTGAGAGTGCCATCAAGAAGTGTTCTAAGAGATGAAGCGGATCTCTTTTCAATTGTCGAAAGATCAAACAAATCTCTAATGTGTTTATGAATAATAAGATTTTTGTTTTGATACCTTTCAGAAAGAAGTGACCAAGCAACAGAGTAGTTTACACTAGAAAGTTCGCACGATTCTATTACCTTAGCTGCATCACCCTTTAATGATGTTCGAAGGTACTGGAATTTTTGAATGTCCGATAAGTTTGAGTTGTTATGAATTAAAGATATGAATAACTCCGAGAATGTTGTCCATGAATCACTTCCATTAAAGGTAGGTAAATGAAGCGTTGGCAATTTCATTTCTGGTAAAGCTACATTAGATTTTTTCTTGCTATTATCATCGTTACCGCTAGCTTGAATATCCGAGAAACTATTGTAATTATTATCAGCTGAATTGCTAGTATCGAGAATTATATAATTTGAAGGTTGACTAACTTCAGGCTGATTTTGAATAGTAGATGAAATGTTAAGAGCACCGTCTTGTTGAATACATTTGACCAAGGGTGTTTTGAGAAGATTTTGTTGCGCATTGTTTATAATATCCTCTGCGGAGGCGACAACATCGAAATAGGAATCTTCGAAATCATTCAATTCTTCATTTCGCTCTAAAGAATCGTCTAAAAATTCAATTTCCGATTGAAGAGAGTTAAACTCTTCCCAAGTTTCTTTTATTTTACTTAAACGAACTGTTATTTGTGATATCGGAGAAGAAGTGGCGTCAAAGCTAGTTAAAAATAGTTTAAATTTTGTTAAGCGAGATTTAATATTTCCCTGTTTAGTGACAAGGGATTTGAGAGTCTTTTTTTGCTCTTTAGTGAGAACCATTTCGAAAACAATAACTGTTTATAAAAATATAAATAAAAAAACAAAAACAACGTAATTATAAAAAAAAACAAAAACAATAAGTTCAAACGTAATAAGTAATGAAATTATAATAACACTTAAAGTGTGTTTTAATATTATAAAGGAATAAAATTAACAAAGAATCAGATTTAAAATAATGTCCTATAATACCGATTAAAATAAAAAATAAAATAAATAGATAAAGATTGAGTTTGAATGAAAGAAAGGAAAGAAAAAAAAATGTTGAAGAGATAAGGAAGTGCGGCTGAGAAGTTTAAGTAGAGATAAGAATTGAGGAGTGAGGATATCGAGATAAGGGTAGTTTAGGTACAGCTGGGAGGTAGCTATGGAGGGGAACCTCGGCCCGCGTAAGTAAGCAACACCCAACAACAACTCCCAACCAACTGTTTAAAAAATAGAATATATCTGATCCGTCCAAAAACAATAGTTTGCTTTGAAAGTAATATGGAATAGAAAATATATGTTTTATATTACCAGAGATGTCTTCAAGTAATTCATCACAAAATACAAACCACATAAATAGGTTTCAAAAGACTTCCGAAAGGAACAGTTACAAAAAAATAATAAAATAAAAGTTATTTGTTCCGAATAATAATAATAATTAAACAGTCAAAATCCAAAATACACTAATGTCACTGTACAAATAACACTTGGTATAATAATCTATATTTAATGTTCAAATGATAACTAAAAGACGAAAACAACACAAATGAACTTACGAAAAAGTTATGAACAGTATGATCCGAAAAAATGTTTTTATAAAAAACTAAGACGACGAATGATGATTGTTTTATGTGAATCGCACTCAATGTCGATAAATGTGTGTGCCCTGACGAAAAAGGTTGTACTAATGTTCCAAAGTGGAAGCGAAACAGCGAACGAAAGTTGCCGTCGGCGAATTAACGAGAGTTATAATGCGAAAAATATCCGGCGCGAAAGGCCAAATTTATGGTAACTTTTAGCAGAGGACTGTAAGGGCTGCGTGTATGAATTCAATAAGAATAGAAATAAGTTTCATAAGCACTTTACTTTTATAATAAACAGTTGAAAGTATAGGGAGAGAGGCACACACAAAAACGATAAACAGATCAAGACTCTATGAGCGATTAAGCACGACTGAGTCCTGTCCTTAGGGACAGGGGGTATATAAGATAAACAACTAGAAGTTAGTTAACAAATAGGCCACGAGATTACAGCACATTACGGGCTTTAAATAGTAATTCTTACCAGTACCTGAAACAAAAAAAACAAAACCTATATAATAAACAATAATGTGTTTTTTAATAGTGTGGCACATAGCTTGCTCGCGTCCTTTGTGTGGCACATAGCTTGCTCGCGTCCTTTGTGTGGCACATAGCTTGCTCGCGTCCTTTGTGTGGCACATAGCTTGCTCGCGTCCTTTGATCGGACGAGCGGCCTCATTAGTATAAAATAAAGTATAAAGAGATAGATCTCAAAATATCAGTGTTATTTAAAAATGTAAAAAAAAGTGTTAGCATAAAAAGAACACGAATCCACCGGGAGTCGAAAGATGGCTTTTTTGGATTTCTAGTGTGGTCACATGAAATTTGATTAAAATGTTAAATGTGACCACAAAGAAAGTTAAACATTGAAATTAGACTCTCTGAGATAAAAATACCGACGGACAGACGGACCAAGTTAGCAAAATTTAAAGAGCAAAGATGGTTGATATAAATCTGTGGTTATAAGTGGGCTACTTTCGGAACACCATAATACATATTAAAAAACAATCAGATAAGTACTTCTAAAGAATAGGTGTAAATAAATGTATGTTTGTGCGCATATGGAAGAGAAACAAATTTGTCTAGAAGGTTGTGTTGCTATCCAAATTTCATTAAAATAGTTTTTAAGATATGTCGGTTCACATAAAATGAGGGACAGACCGTTGCGGAACCAAAAATGTTTTCTGATGCCTAAAACGGATTTTTTGAAATTTGAGAAAAAAAAGTTTTCGTTGTTGAGAAAGATCACATAGCTTATGGCTTCCTTTACCTTCGGTTAGCTCGGAAGCAATAAAATAAAATAAAATTAATTTGACAATAATAGTTTGTATAAGTATAAAATCAATTAAGTATAGGAAAATACAGACAACAGCCTACAGACAGAATTAGAAAACAAACAAAACAATACCGAGACAAAATATGTTTCAAACGCATTTCTGTCTGGCATTTGTTAAATTCCAGACAGAAATATTTCCTTCTTCAGAATAACTTGGGTGAGCTCTTTATATTAGGAATAAGTTGCTGTAACAATAACAACTATATTATAATGTCCAAACACAGACAAATCTCCACTTCAAAGATAAAGTACCTGCACCATTAAGTTACCATAGAGGTGCACAGCAAGGTAAATCCTCTCTCATGTAAAAAAAAAATCTAAAGTAGACTAAAGAAAGGAAAAGAAGGGCGGGTCCTTATAGAGTAGGGACTTAGGATATAAGAACCACGAACAAAAGAAAAGGACATGAACTTCCTTTCTACCTGTTAGTGTCCTTAAAGGAGGACAGGACCTTTTTACAACTAATGAAGTCCTTCCATACGAGAACATGAATCAACCTGAAACTCATCAATGGAGAACAACACGTTGAAACCCCCTCAGAGCCTCAAAAGCTCAACGTAGTTATTTTAGTCCTTTAGCTTCACAGCTAAAGTAAAAAACATCCTTCGTCCTTCGTGAAAACTTGACAAACCAACATTATTATTCAATAGGTATAACAAATGGTGGAAAGTCTTCTTTTGTATAGATTTTCTATCATTAAAGAAAATGATAACTTAAAACATAAATGTCTTCAGATGTTTACTACATCAATTTAACAATAATTATGGAATAAATAATATTAGACGCTATTACTAGCACTACACTACTATTACACCTTGAACAATAAAATATACGAAAATATTCGACAATGTACAAGATTGCTTTTTATCTTTTCACTGATTGTGGGTCTCCTCACATTCAAGGTATCAGGTATATAACATTTTGTCTTTGATTTTTTATTTAATGTTGAAGCAAGTGATCTTTAATCATTCGAAGAAAAAGCTTGACTCAATTGTTAATATTAAAATTATAAACGGCATTTTGAAAATATTTTTGTTTTATTATTCAAAAAATTTGAAAGGTCAAGATCGTTCAATTTAGTGAAAAAAAGGTGAGATTAAGATTAAGGTGGTTTTCACATCAAAAGTTCAATCATTTCTTTTTAAATGTGATATAATAAGGTTGAAACCAAAGGTAACTATTAAGTTTTCTGATCCTGGAGGGAAGTGAGAATAATTCATTTGGTTGAGTTCATTGCGGATATCCATCACTCTTTGAGTAATTTTTCTTACAAAAATATCAAATAAAGTTTAATAAATTCCTACGTCAATGCTAAGCTGTTATATTTATTAATTTAATTTTGTGTTTATAATTTAGTTTTCACACAATGTGATTTCATGCATAATACTTAATTCAGACTTGACACATAACGTACGCATGCGAGTACAAGTGTAAGGGTAAAGTTTTACCTACTCATATCAGATTTTCATTTCTCTTGCAGAATTAAACTTGTTTTTCTTACAAAATTACATTTTTAAATTTTTCGTACAAAATTACAGTTTTAAATTTTTCTTACAAAATTACAGTTTTTCTTTCCTCCTTCAAAATAAAAGACGTTAATTTCCATAGAAGAAATAGTTTTTTCGTTTCTCTTGCAAAATTAAAATTTTCGTAAATCCTGCAAACGTTTTGATTTTTAGAGAAGGTTTTGTAAGTAGACCATTTGATATATATACTCTCTTGAGCACGTTTCTAGAAATGTGCGTGAAAACAAATATAAAATAACACGCAGTTAACACTAGAAGACAGAATTTCGTCAGTCTCCATATTACTTTTTAATAAACAGGTCAAGTGTGAGCTAGTCAGCACACAGCGAGGGTCCTTAGGCCACACTGTATTGCTTAAGTAGTACCTATTATTAATGTAGTTTTTTAAAATGCTAAAAAGCTTACTTTGAACTAACGCGAAAGACGGACGGACGGACAGATACACGCAGGAAGGAGGAATAAGGGTTCTTGGTTTTGCCTACGGACCCTAAAAATGAGAATATACTGGAACATAAATTTTTTTTGCCAAAAGAAAATTTTTATAGATATTTTTTTAATAAAGAATAAAGGATCTATAGTTGAGCTAAGACGAGGCATTGTAACCAAATATAAAATAGCGGCAAGTTTAATTACTTGTTAGCTTGGTAACAGAGAATGAACCAACACGTCCTTTGACTGCAGTATACTCAATATACCCCCCCCCCCCCCACCTCGCCTTTATTATGAACCAATCCGAGGCCATCAACAACCAACAATACCCGTCAACAAACAAAAACAAAACAAATCATTTCTTCAAACATCCATCGATAAGTTGTTTTTTTTTTGTTTTTTTTTTTTAAATAAGCGAGATTCGATTGTTTTACTGTCCTAAGAAGTACTTTGAAAGAATATAAATTCCAAGGATCCAGAAGATTTCCAGGATAAGAAGGAGGAGGAGGATTGTCCAGGATTCAGTTCGGCATCAGAGGAGACGAAGAATACACACAATACCGAACCCTGCAATTATAACTCGCAAACCGACTATTCGAAAACAAAAAACATTATTGCAACGACAATTAATATCTTTATTCTTGCTTTTGTTTAAAAAACGTTATCATCTTACAACAGAAAAATATCAAACCAAAGGAAACATTTTTTTTAAGTAAAAATTCTTTAGCCGCGGTAGAGTAAATTTGCTTGAATGAAATTGACATCGGGAAACAAAGTCCGCGTTTCGAGACTCGTCCATGTGAAACATTTTTGATGTGAAATTAACGAAATTGCAAGTTTTTGTTTTATGACTCGCCTGTGATTCTGTGATAGATATTTTAATCAACTCGACTGCCGACTTAGGACGGCAGTATATTTACGTGTAAAAAATCTTCCCTCTGGACGAGTCTCGAACCTCCGACTCCTGGATTGTGCGAGTCTAACGTGTTAACCACTGTACCACGGAAGGGTATTATTAAAACGATTGATATATATTATTATTATACGATATAATAATGTGGTTTTCATGTTTTTATTCATTATTCGCTAACATTTTATGAAAATATTTTATTAATTGAAATTATGTATTCTTTGAGAAGTTATCTGACTGTGGCGGCATGTAAACTCTTGTTTATAAATATGTATGTTATGTATTTAATAAATTATTTATATAATATGCATTACCTAAATAAGGTTTATTGTGCTATTTCATACACATATTTCATATATGTTTATTCTGTTTCTAGAACTTAAGAACTTCACTTCTATAATGTGTGAGAGTCTCACACATATTTTTTTTTTTTTTTTACTTCATTCGTAAGGATTTAAAAAGATTTTAAATGGGGAAAAAAAAACTAAGTTGAGGAGATACATACGAGAATTTTTAATAGGGCACTTAACCGCAGTAATTAAACGAGATCACGTTCGAATACTATCTGAATCATTTTCTAGAAGTTTAATCGTCCAAGTTCATCATTTAGAAGAAAGAAACTGAAAGATCGCGTATCGAGTGCATAAGTTCAGATTTTTATAAGATAAAAAAATAAAATTACGGTTATTTAGAAATGCGGCGTGAGCTTAAAGTAGAGACATTGTTGGAGCAAATAAGGGCAGGATTTGACAAGTAACATTACAAGTAAACTAAGTAACATTTTCTTGTACAATTTTATTTTCTTGGAAGTTAATTCACTTAGAAGCAAAGATATATATTTTTTTAAATGAATGGTCTGTAGATGGAATGTGATGAGAGTGTTGCATGATGCGCTGCGGTTTGGTGTAACCATGTCCATTACAGGTCGGTTTGGAAGGTGTTATAAAACTGGTAGGCGGCATTATTTTGGTCGTATAGAGGAAAATAAGAACTAAACGCTGGAGGGAAGGGCTTTCACTGTCTGTTGACCTTGTAACGTTCAACAGCTGTGACGTCACGTGCCTCGCCCATCTCACTCTGCTTCCACAATACACCGCTAGAACTCGCTCTCACCCACGTCTTTCTCAAACCCCCCGCGGTGGTCCGTCCTCTTCATACATAAAAAAAACCCGCGCCGTTCTTCCCGCGCTCCCGCTCATATTATAACTTGCTCTTCCATTATCTATAAAACTTCGTAGCAAAAAAAAAGTAACGGAATTTTCTTTATTACACCTCTAACCATCTCTAACTACCTCTAACCATCTCTAACTACCTTTAACCATCTCTAAACACCTCCAGGCAAGGTTCGATTGGCTATAAGGGAGTTCGTGAGTTTTCCCGGTGGGCCGGTCTGGTTAAGGCCTAAAATGGGGCCGGTCTGATGGAGAAACTCCCGGGCCGAAATTTCTTTCCAGTGCGACCCTGTTGCTAGGTTCCTGTGCTTTACTGCGGAGTGTTCCATTATTAATTTGATAGATTTAAACAATCGAATTGTTTTGCTAAGCGAGAATGTGCCTCCCCCCCCCCCCCCCCCCCCTAGATCAAATGTAAAAACACAACACTCCTAATTGGTCATTGATTCGGGCTGCTGAAGGACTATATTTAAATGTATATTTTCCCGGCAGAGCACTACTGTTTTCCTCCTATATTTCCCTCGTCGCGTGCCGTCGCATCTCTGGGTCTCACAGCTGCCAAAGTCCTAAACACCATATTCAAGTAAAGCCCTTTCTAAAGTATTATCTTCCCAGCTTCAGAACATCAATCTGGGCTCGATTCCCCTTCTTTTTTATCCCCCCCCCCCCTCC
This sequence comes from Gerris lacustris, assembly GCA_951217055.1. Taxonomy (NCBI): domain Eukaryota; kingdom Metazoa; phylum Arthropoda; class Insecta; order Hemiptera; family Gerridae; genus Gerris; species Gerris lacustris. Next base: position 116,942,127 of record OX578277.1, on the reverse strand, counting down.
CTTCTCCATCAGGTACAAATTAAAGGAAATTTTGTCAAGGCAGAAATCAATATGTATTTTAGCGTTTTGTTGAAGTAGTGCTAATTTTATGTTAGTATAATTGTTTCAAGTACAAACATGTCTACCATTTTAAATCAAAATGGCAGATTGGAAAACCCATTCACTGAATTTGTTGAAGTTATAAATGGTAGTTAAATTCAATATTTTAAGGTTCAAATAAATGGTCAACATCTTGAATCAAGATGGTGGATAATAATAGTACATTACGCGTCGAGTGCGGAAAGTAGCATTTTACATGCGAGTGTGGAGTTTGCACCCGAGCAACAGCGAGGGTAGTAAAACCACACGAGCAATACAATGCAAAATGCCGTTTTCGCACGAGTTGCGTACCGTACTTTATCTACGATTGTTAGATTTAAATAATAAATACAGGAAAAAACTTGCTGTATACAAGTTCGTACTCTTTTGATAAAGATGACATTAATTCATTAGTTGTATTTTGTGCCGAATTAATTATTTCGGGAGACGTATTATTCTCCTCATATTCGTCATAATTATTTAAATCACTCATTGATTTTCACAATAAACTCGATATAAACAGTTATTTTTATTAAACAAACAGCAATATAATTTTGTTAAATGTAAAAAAACTCGCTAATCGTGCGTAAAGGTGAAGAATTCTTTTTTATCACCCTAGAGCGGTAAAAAAGAGGATTTCTTCAGAATTGTGAGACGCGCATGCGCAATGAATACAAGTACGTAAAGTGATTTACGTAAAGTAAATTACTTTCTAAGCATCTAAACAGAGATAAAATTTTGATATTTGGTAACAATCGTAGATAAAATAGTTTATAGCGAGGTCTTAGGGACTAAGAGCAGCCTATGTACATAATTTCATAGTTGAGTTTGGTAATTGACGAGTAAGTAAGTCAGTTGTATATGCATTTTATATACTTCGCATATGAGAAAATAAAAAGAACAAACCATTTTTCTGAGTCATTAAAAATGACAAAAATTGGACTCAGGGAACCTTCACAACATTCGCCATCACAATATTCTTTGTCTTTTTATGAGAAAGAAAAAATCTATTGTCATTTATAGGTTAACATTTATAGGTTTATATTTATAGGTTTATATTTTTATAGGTTTATGGTTATTATGTGAAGTAAGGAAAAATTCCGAGACGCCTCCGAATTTTACTTTCTCTATACTCATAAATGTATTGTTTGTAAGCATAAAGATTTTACATAGAAGGCTATATTACTTTCTCTATTACTATACAACGAGAAAGTAAAAACTACCACTTTATAACTAAATATGACCATTGAGAGGTTTTATTATTTATTTTATAAGCTGAAGCAATTTGTTTCCATCACGACTCTACTTATAAATTATACTCAAGAAAAAAACAAGATTAAATAACTTCTACTCTTTATAAACCAGTAATAGATCATAAAAAAAAGAATTAATGACTCTTGCCCTGAGGAAAACTAGAAGGTAATAATAATAAATAGTTAATTTAATACATAACAGGTAATCAATCTGTGAGAGCAATATGGCTTCTCTACGCTAGTCTGCAGTTACTCTTACGTAAACAAGTCATTCTTACAACATTTTTCTTTCATTATAAACAAAAATCAACCATAAATTAAGTAGAACGTAATCGATATATTTGTAAACTTAATTTTATACAATTATTTGTTTGAATGACATTTTACTGAACGTACGAAATATTTGCTGCAAGCTCAAACAAAGCTTTCCCATATACAGCCACTCTCAAATTGATTCCCATGATGTCTATTTTTAATTAATTTATTATCGGACGTATTTTAAAAGTGTTTAACTAAATTAAATTAGGCATCGCGTGGCTCTATCATTGAAGCGAGCGTATGGTAATAAATATGTATTGATTATTTAAAAAATAGATAATCATGAATCATGATGAGTTGATAGATAATGGGTATAGTAGTAGTACAGCGGCTAGTAGTAAGGCAACCACCCCGCATTCTTACTATTCTTCTAAATGTTCTCCTTTTTAATTATTATAAAATGTATCTCTTTACCACAAAAAAACTACTGCATGTATCAAATTGAAATTTTGCATGCCTGTTTCAATTGTTCATTAGATGGTGTATATGAAGTTTTATTAAAATCGTTACGTTAGAACGTAAGATATCGGTACAAAGGTTGTTTTCTCTATTTTAAACGTTTAGGTCCGCTTTAATAGTTTTAGCGGTCTTTATTAATTCATAGCGGTGTCGCTGTTGGTTTTACTAAAAAATGTTATTTGAAAAAAATGTTCGTCTCATCAAATAGATGATGATAGAATAGATGACTTTTCCCGTCCTGAAATTCCAATATAATTTTTGAACCTCTCGTTTCCAAGAGCGTTGCGCGCGAACTCTTGGACGGATCACGCTTTCCTAGAGAGAATTCCTCTTTTGCCGATACCCAACTACCGACCTCCCCTCCCACTCCAAGTACCCCAAACCCCCCTTCCTTTAACCTTTAAATCCTATTTCTAAAATTGTAAAATTATCATTACACTGACGATGACTGAATAAGTCGAAACCGGTCTGTATGTTAATATGTATTTATGGGTTGACAATATATCAAAGTTATTGATCAAGTAAAAGTGTTTATTTTCTTTTCTTATCTACCTTCACTATGAGTAAATACCATAAAATCTCAATCAATACTACTAACTTAATTCTATAAGAACTCTCTTTTGGACTTAGGACACCTTGATATACGGGAAAATCTCATTTTTGCGCCATCACAATATTGTCTCTTTATATGTACTACTTATATACTTATATATAATAAAGTAAAAAGACTGAAGTTTTCACCTCGAGATTTCAGAACTTAAGAAAACTGAAGTTCTTGAATTTTATTTTTAATTTTTAAAAATGGGAAAGAACAAAATTGAATAGTGTTCAGTAATCTTTAAAAATTTCACGATTGAATTCAGCATGTGAGTTTTATACCTTCAATAAGAAAATTCTTTCTGGGAAATACCTTCAATAAGGAAATTCTTTCTGGGAAATTGCTTCAAGAAGAAAATTCTTTCTGACATATACCTTCAATAAGGAAATTTATTCTGGGATATACCTTCAATAAGGAAATTCATTCTGGGAAATTGCTTCAAGAAGAAGATTCTTTCTGACATATACCTTCAATAAGAAAATTCATTCTGGGATATACCTTCAATAAGGAAATTCATTCTGGGATACATCTTCAATAAGGAAATTCGTTCTGGCATATACCTTCAATAAGGAAATTCGTTCTGGCATATACCTTCAATAAGGTAATTCATTCTGGGATATACCTGCAATAAGGAAATAAATTTGTCCTAAACATCAGAAAATCTTGGATCTTGAAGATTGATTCACTTTCTTCATTTGAATCAGAGTCATTTTATTCGTTTAGTTATAATGAAGTATTAATTACTTAAAAACAGATGCGTTTAATATAGTTTAAAAAAGTGAAATCGATCTATTGAATTGGGATGTAATACTATTAGACACGGATCTTCCGTTTAATAGGGGAAACATTCATTAAATAATGTACCTCACAAACAAAGTCAAGTAAAATATAACTCTGTAAACATAAAACACATTGCTAAACACGGAAATCTTCAACAGAAATAGAAAATAATCTATGTTTCATGTCTTAATGTAATCATTATTAATAGTAAGTAGAGATTTGGGCTAATAAAATATTAATGAACAAGAGGAACACATACGCATCATCAATAATTATTAATATCAATCAAATTACACTCTGTTGCTTTTGTTTTTTGACTTTTTTGGAAACATTTATAATAGAAAGAGCAACTTTGCAGACGAACAACTTGGAAGAAATGGTTTTATAAGGACAGAGCGGCAGCGACGGCAACACAATTTCAAGACTCATCAGGCCTGAAAGTTAACTCTCGCATCTTCAATAGAAGAATTCCTCGTGTTCATCTATTATTAATGAACTATTATGAATAATAAAGCTCTATATCCTTCCAATCTAATTAGTCGGTCGTTTTCTAAAGACAAATTGCATCCCATCAGGCAAGTAAACAGAAGAACACGAGATAATTGAAACAACCAAACCATTTCGTACACTTTATTATAATGAGTAAAACGAAAGTACACATGAACTGCCAAAACTCTATTTCGAAAGAAGAAACTTGACTGGAACATACTGACTCACAGAGTAACAAGTCAGCGGACTAAACAACAAACCAATCCACACTAACAAAATTAGGGAAACAAGTAAATTAGCTGATGAAGAAAAACAAGATTCAGGAAGCAACTTCATCTAAAGCATCTGAAGAAACTGATGATAAGGAAGAAATCGGCTAAAAAACAAACTAAAACATTTTATGTGGACACAACGTTAAGAAAGAAATAATAGTTATTTATGCACCTAGGGAGAAAAGTAAGCCATTATTCCCTGAGCGAAAAAGTTGGTAGGAAAAAGCCGAAGGAACCATGGTCCCTAAATCCCGAGGCGCAGCCGAGAGAGATAATTATCGCGAGGGGAATAATGGCAGTTTACTCACGAGGTACATACAGTATTTTATCTCCAGTAGGAAGAAAATACACATTTTCGTCCATTGCACAGTTTTTATTTATTATTTTAATAAATAACGATAATTATTAGCACGTTTAATAGCCGATATAAGAGATTCAATATGAAAAACAAATAAGAATTGGAATTAAACTCAAATAGAAGGTTATAAACAATATAAACAAACATAAACATGGTCAAAAAAGCGCAGTGCCGCCAACCTGATTTCAACAACTTCATTACATTAGCCATTCATTTTCTACTATTTATAAAATAATTAAGTTGCAATCTTTACTTTTTGCCCTACTTTACTTTTTCGCCCTACTTTTACTTTTTCTCCCTACTTTTTTAGTTCAGGGATGAAAAGACCTGTTTTAGTCCCTCTAAACTAACTCAAAATCATAACTATTTCTGCCTACTGGAGATAAAAATATTTGAAGCTTATGTTTAAGAAGGTTAAAGAAGAAACTTCATCAGTGTATGAAGACTGAGTTAGGACGAGGAAGGTTAAAGATGGAATTGATACAACTGATGATTACAATAGTTCAGAAAGGAACTGATGAACAGGAAAGATCAGAAAGGAGAAACAGCAGTCGAATAAGAATCACGTTAGAGACTAGAGAAGCAAATAAATAAAATATAGTAATAATAATAAACAAGATTAAAACCAATCTCAACCGGAAACTAAAAGACATACAGAGAAAACTATACCCCCGCACCGCGACTTGAACCACAGCCCGTGGTCCCGGTGAGGGGGTCTTTTTTTCTCTGCATGTCTCCCGTAGTTAATGATAATTATAATTTGATTTAAAGTAAAATTTAATCTTTCTGTAGTATGAATACTACCTAAAACTTAAAAATTTTAATTTCTAAAGAGGAAGGTTGCAGAAGAAGTTAAACTTTCTTCTGATGAAGAATTGAAACAACTGATGAATAGGAAGAAGCTAAAGAAATGATAGTTAAGGAAAAAATACTAAGACAACTGATGAACAAGATAAAACAGACAAAGAAGTTCAATTTGGGGAGAATACTAAAAATGTAATAAATGAAAACGTGACGAAAGCACACAGCAACTCGAGAAGAAGACGTTTAGAGTAACAAGTGACGCAGAGGAACAAGATAAACCAAGTACTTGATGCATCAACTCAACCTCTGTCTTTTTACACTTCATTTCTATTGACTAAAAGTTAGGGCAGCCATTTCCGTCAAATATGTAGAAAATAATCAATTTGATTATTAAGGAATCTGTTTTACATATTCAAGGGTTAAGCTTGTGATTATATTGATAGTGAGATAATGTACAGGACCTGTATATTTCAGTTTAGCGATACACATTGCAACAGTTGCGTAGGAATGCACGTTGTTTCTGTATGACTAAACCCAGAGCGTCGAGTCAAGGGTCAGCAGATCTGGGTGCGGTGGCCCTGAAAAGGACCGCTCGCACGAGGGAAATAAGGTGAAGTCAAGACTCGGGTTAGATTACATTATATGACGCGGCGTGGGCCGGTGTCCTTGCCTCAGCCGTTCCCCCCTCGCACCGTCTCCTGTCTACGGCCGGCCCCACACAAATAAAACTTATTAACTCTCTCAGGTAAAACCCCGAGTATAATAAAAACCAGTGTTGCCTCTTGTAAAGACAAAATTTAAAAAAGGAAAAAAGCACGGATATTCAGTCGCTCTTAAATCATGTCTACAAAATATAATAAGAACTTGCATAACTAACAGAAAGAAATACCACATAACTTACTAGTATTAACTTCGGAAATATCTTCTAACCATTACGAAAATATTTTAAAAAATCGGTCAAGGTATGTATTCGTACTATATTTGTATAAACTCAAGCAGGCCCACATTTTCGAATAGAAAAATCGTTCCGAGACAACTCAGACAAACTTTCTCATATACGAGTTTATAATTACTTAGCCCAGTGTTTTCCATTTATTAGTTTTCGTAACATTTCATTATTACTGAACATTTCATCAAATGTATCATAAAAATAACTTCTCCTCGGCGGGGAATCAAACCCGGGCTCACACCGTCTGCGTTTAAAGCTATTTTCTCCGGAAATATATTTAGTAAGAAAAAATGTCTCGTAGTAAATCAGATAGAACCAAGAACTAAAGCAACTAAGGAAGAGGGAGATTAAGTGAGAAAGTCTGGCAGCTCTAGAAGATGTTAAAGAAGATACTAAAACAACTGATAAAACCGCAGGCAAGCGCTGCATCAGAGTACGGAGTAAGGTTTTGTAAATTATTAAACATATCCGTAAACTTATTATACATATTTATTTTGCTTCCGAGCTTACCGAAGGTAACCGGAAGCATTGTGTTCACTTTTGAGAACGAAAAACTTTTATGTCTCCGATTTTAAAAATTCCAAGACAGAAATCCGTTTCAGACATCAGGGAACATTTTTGGTCTCGTGTCTGTCTGTCTGTGTGTCCGCGAATTATGAAACGTGCGACGATAACTTAAGTAAATGTCAACCGATTTTGATGAAATTTGGTATACATGTTCGTTTTACCAATGCCCAGGACGAGTTCGTTGGACAACGTTATCCGTCCAAGCGTTAACGAGCAACGCTCGCGTAAATGTGAACTTCAAATTTAAAATTGGAATTTTAGGTCGGGAAAAAAATCTAACTTCATCTATTCAATGAGACAAACATTTTTATCAAATACAATTTTTTAGTAAAACCAACAGCGACACCGCTATGAAGTGTTAAAGATCGCTAAAACTTTAATAGTTCTTACACAATTAACAATATAACTATAATTTTAATGTTAATACAATAATAAAGTACATGGTAGGATGCGAGGAAGCTATGTGGCACACTAATTGGCAGTATATTTTACTTTCTCATATAAAGAGGAAGTATTGTGATGGCACCAAAATTCGATTTTGAGATTTTGATGGATTTTAACGTTTTGAGGTCCCCTGAGTCCAAAGTTGTTTTTAAAAATATCTGTGTGTCGTCTGTGCAGACACACTGGAGCCTACACTACTGGGCCGATTTTAACGAAATTTGGCATACATGTTCAGAAAAATCATACCCTCAGGCGAAATCGAGAAATAAATAGTTTATTTTTTAGTTCCTGAGAAAATAGCTTAAAACGCGCAGGAGAGAGCCCGGGTTCGATTCCCCGCCCAGGAGAAGTTATTTTTATGATAAATTTTGATAGAATATTCAATAATAAATTAAATGTACATTCGAAAACCAATAAATGGAAAACACTGGGTTTCAATGGAAACATTGCAATGGTTTCAAAATGTTTGTAATGCGAATTTTTAAAAAATGTTTCTATGGAAATCCGTTTTAGACCATTCTAATAGATTCCTGAAATTTAACTCTTTTCTTTATGTATTTATTTTAATTTTGTCATGTAAGATAAAAATAAATTCATATTTTACGATTTTGGTAGTAATCATATATTTCAAATTATAATTTGATTAAGATAAAAATAAAATAAAATCATTATAATTCGATTTTTAGAATAAGTTTGTCAAACATATATTAACATTTCAAAATAAAGATTAATAGACGCAATTCAAATCCGGCAAGTCAATCACAACACGTATCTATCACATCTGTTAAAACTAAGTTTCAATCAGCTGACAATCAAACTTGAGACTTGAGACATACTAGTATATAAGACATGTACAGCATAAGAATAAACAGAGAGAGAAAAGAAATCAATCAGGCATCAGATAAATTGTCAATCACAATTCACAGTCAATTAAAGATTGTGTCAAAGAATATTTTAACATTTTATTTGAAAGTGAACAAGGAAGTAAGTTATAAAAAGAAAAACAAAAAAATATACATACATAAAAGGATAATGCATCACCATTACTTCCAACGTATCAAAATATATGTAAAAATTTTCATGCGTATTTTCAGATAACACGGAAACTGTTTTAAATATTTATCGCAATTAAATTATAATTCTTTAAAACTAATAATTTATTAAATGCTAATCTTAAGAATTAATAAATAATGAATAGAAATAGGATTACTACCTGTTAAAATATTTCTAATTACAAAGCTACAAGATATTATCAATTAATATAGTTTATATTTACATACCAGTTATTGTTTTATTGATTTATAAGCAAAAAAAATTATAAGAAACAATACAAACAAAGCTGAATTAACCTATATCAAATAATAATTATAATTACGCTGAATAAACAAACACCAGAGAACAATAACCTTTGATTATTCAACAAGTCAAATGTTTTAAATCAAACTAATAAAACATTAAGTTTAGTACGAGAGAAAACAATCACTACCACCAACATCACTTTCTCATAGTTTCATTATATGTATTTTGTTTTCCATTTTGAACAAAAGCACATTTATTTTCATCGAATTCAACCGGAAACTAGTTTCTTCCCGGAAAAACGTCTTAAAAAGTAATATTGTATTTAAACAATATTACTATATTATTAGGGAATGTTATTGACGTTTCTTCCGAGTTTTTATGGGGCTGGCACTCCGAATGTCAAGCTGAACTAGATTTCTCGATTTCGTACAACATTCCTCAACATGAATGCCAAATTTTATCGGAATCGACCCAGGAGCTTCCAAATATACCGAGACATAAAAACCACGTTCTTCGGATTAAGCCTCGGGTGCACCGCGGTCTAATACAGACACGAGGAGGCGCAGACCCCTGATAGCACTTAATCTGTTTTATATGCCCACACAACAGGTAAAATAAATATAAACCTGAAATCATTTTGATAAAATATTATAAAACATATTTGAATTGGTTTTATTGTTTTATTATTTTTTTAATTTATAAAATACCGTTGTTTAGTCTCATAGTCCTTCTTACAACACAGGCTTTTGTCTTACCGTAAGAAGTAACCATGTTACAAATGTAATTTAAGCTATACATATGTATTTAATTACAAATGTTTTAATGTATTGTTTACTTATTTTTATAATGTTATATTCTTAAAATAAAAAAAAATAAAAAATAGTATATAAGCACAAAATTTGTCAGTCTCAATTATAATTTTCACTTTTTTAATATTTCCTGCATATTTTTATTATTTTATTTTTAAATTCAGGTGCCATATTAATTTCTTTTGTATTATATGTATAATTTTCACTAAAATTAGCGTAATACTACAATTTAGGTGAAAGTGGCGCGGGTCCCCTGTCAGGACAACATGAGCACAGAATTGAAGTATAATCACGTACGATGTCAAATAGCGACTGATTCTCTTGATAAAAGCAAGAAATGTAGCTAGAAAAATCCCTATCTTCCAATCCCACCCACATCTATCTCAATTTTACAGTTAAATTTCAAATTTAGGCCTCACAGGACCACGCGTTCCCGAGGGTTAAGGAAACAGAAGTAAAACAAGAAACAAATTCCAGTGTTTATAAAGTAGTATGTTTTGGTTTTTGCTTCCGAGCTTACAAAAGTTAACGGAAGAATTGTGATCATTCGGTAGAAAACTAAATCGGTTTTTGTCTCCTAATTTAAATGTTCACCAAGTAGAAATGCGTTTAGACATGAGAGAAGACTTGGGATCTGTCTGTCAGTATGTCGTACAACATGTTACGAAGCATCATATCTAGCTAAGTGTCACACAATTACACGGATTACTTTGTTTTGTTGTTCCAAGTTTATTACGAAACCAACCATTGCAAGTCTACTTAAAACTGTGAGATATTACGAGTAAGTTGAGATGAAACTGTGAGATATTACGAGTAAGTTGAGATGAAACTGTGAGATATTACGAGTAAGTTGAGATGAAACTGTGAGATATTACGAGTAAGTTGAGATGAAACTGCGAGATATTACGAGTAAGTTGAGATGAAACTGTGAGATATGACGAGTAAGTTGAGATGAAACTGTGAGGTATTACGAGTAAGTTGAGATGAAACTGTGAGATATTACGAGTAAGTTGAGATGAAACTGTGAGATATTACGAGTAAGTTGAGATGAAACTATGAGATATTACGAGTAAGTTGAGATGAAACTGTGAGATATTACGAGTAAGTTGAGATGATACTGTGAGATATTACGAGTAAGTTGAGATGAAACTATGAGATATTACGAGTAAGTTGAGATGAAACTGTGAGATATTACGAGTAAGTTGAGATGAAACTGTGAGATATTACGACTAAGTTGAGATGAAACTGTGAGATATTACGAGTAAGTTGAGATGAAACTGTGAGATATTACGAGTAAGTTGAGATAAAACTGTGAGGTATTACGAGTAAGTTGAGATGCTAATACATAAATGAATAGTAATAAAAACAGACAGACTCAATTTAAACCGAATAAAATCAATGAATAAATTATTTATTCATTCACAACAGTAAAAGAGTTCCATATAAATAAATAGATGAAATAGAGCAGCCAAGTTATTCATTCAATCTACATGTACTGAAGCAGTTAACTTCCTCCACCGTGGTCAAGATCCGGAAATATAGTCGAGTGAATACATTATCTACTGCAAGCCATCAATTATTCACCTGGACGTAACTAGGCTACCAGTAGTAACTTACTGTCCAGCCAGTCTTACGTGTTAACTGTCTACATTTTTCTTTCTCATATACTACGTATATGTCTGGGGGATATAGCATATACTACGTAAGTGTCTGCGATACATACTACGTATGTGTCTGTGATATATATACTGGGTGGACCAAAAAATAACCACACTTTTTTGAACACTTATAGCTCAGCTTCTGTAATAGATAGAGATATGGGGTTTGCGGGGTCTGAAAACTACATTCTTTTACTTTAATTTTCAAATCTCTAACTTTTAAAACTATTGGGTGAAAGCCACGCAATGACGGTTTGAAATAGGGTCGTAAAGTCGTTGTCCGGGTATTAATCGTTGTTTGGTATATTATAGTTTTGATAGAATAAATTACCATATGGTGGAGGGGAGGGGGGTCTTTGTAGGTAAGTGGGAGGAGTCCCTCAGTGTTATAACAAACATTCAAGATGTGTTAAGCACAATTTTGCTTGAAATTAAAGATCAAATGCTATATTACACGTTTATGAAAGATGTTTCCCCGTCCCATCGCTCCTTGCAAACAATTCAAGACTTGCAAGAGAATTGCCCAGACTTCAGGCAACATTGTGCTTAACACATCTTCAATGTGTGTTATATTAAAACACTGAGGGACTCCTATACCACTTACGTACAAAGAACTCCCGCGCCATATGGTAATTTATTCTATCAAAACTATAATACCAGTCAACGATTACCCGGACAAAGACTTTTTTAAGTCCCTATTTCAAACCGACATTACATGGCTTTCACCCAATAGTTTTTAAAGTTACAGATATGAAATTTAAAGTAGAAGAATGTAAATTTCAGACCCCGCAAACCCCATATCTCTATTTCTGACTGTGCTTCCTCACATCCTATGGTGCGAGCTTAATAATGGCACGAACGTATACTTATAGATGCAACACAATTATAAACATATTATTGTTTGGATGGTTCTAACACAGACAACTTTAAAACAATAAAATAAATTGTCACTCCACGTAAATTGAAATTTGGTTAACAAAGCAGCTTCAAGTCTTCATAACAACAAATACTAAGTCACATAACATGCAAACATAAATAGTTACATAAATGTTTTGTAATTATTTATCCCATGGTTAATATCGCTGTTGGTACTCGAGCTCAGAAAATCGTGTACTTTCTTGAATTACTTGAAGTGAACCGTCTTTAGAGAACCCATTAAGAAGCCGTTAATGTATAGTATACTCCAACTTCATAACAAAAAGAAAATTTTACGAAATCTTGATGTAAAAAACAAAAATAATTTTGATTGAAGGTTAATTTATTTGTTGTTTGGACTTGGTAAGGTAAATATTTGCAACTTGTCTAACATGTAGTAAAGTTTCAAGTTTTTAAAGTTGCCTTAGTGTGTATAATTTGAATTCTAATGTTTTCTAACCTGCTGTGTAGGAACGAACTCAAGTTCCTTACTCTCCAATTATCTACAGGACCTGTTACCTGCTTCTCTACAGGACCTGCTACCTCCTCTACCTACCTCCTTCCGTCCGCTTCACTCCTGCCATCTCTCGTTCTTCACTTATCTACCATCTTATGGTTAATTAAAGTCTAAGCTTCTGGGCATTCCCCTGGCAAAGTGTTTCCTCTAGTCTGACGGGTCTCGTCCGTACAGATTACCAGAGCCCACATACCTCAAACCTGTTATTATGAATTTTATTTTAAATCACTTTCATTAGAGCTTTTACCTTGTTATTATATTTTCTTTTATGAAAGAGTTAATGTTAATGAAACAATGTGGGAATATCTCGACTACGTCTTTGTTATTTTATTATTTCGTTGTTTTCCATTTCTTAAAATAAAACCAATAGTAGTATTTAATTTTAGAGTTGATACTACTGATATCAAGCTGCTAAGTTCAATTATAGACTTGCAAATTTGTGTGGCGCATAGCTTCCTCGCGTCCAATTATTGGACACGTGGTCACGTAAATATAAAATTAATAATCAACAGAAAAATTTCGAAATATAAATGTTTCTAACAAACTTGCACGTAAACACAAAAAAAAAAAATCATAAAAATAACGCGAACCTACTGGGAATTAAAAGTGTGGTAATTTGGGCTTGTTTCGATTCTCCTTGGGGGTAATATTCAGTTTGACTCAATTTTACCTTGAAAGGGCCGAGTTTTTTAGAATCCTGTTATGGGCAGCGGAGCCATGTTTACACCGCATTTCAATTATACTTAATATTTTCAGGAATTATTTACCTTTCCTTGGATTTTAGTGATGAATTCGTTGAAAAAAATGTATATTAAACATCAGCTTATATACAAAAAAAATACGTGTGGTGTCGCGGGGTGGTAGGAACCAAGTTCCTTACACTTTTCATTAAATATAAATTATAAAATCACACTGCTAAGTACGTATACATTGCTAACTACTTATACATGGCGGAGTTAGAAAAAAGACAAAATTAAAAGTAACCAACTGTTTGAACCTAGCAGAGTTAAGGAAAAATTAAAAGAAAATCATTATTTGTATAATTAAAGCAAGGGTCTTACTATAAATATATATTAAATATAAGAAAAAAAGTTGATCATGATGAGTTTATAGTGAAAGAGTATGTTTGTTAAAGGAGTTTGGATTGAAATATGTAGGACTGTTTTCTACCTACACCTACCCGGCCAATTAATTTAAAATATTATAAAATATATCTCTTAGCTTCTCTACAGCTTTTGCTTGTATCAGGGTGAAATTTTACATGATTATATTTTATTTATTTACAAAACAAAGTGACATTTATGACATATATAATAAAAATAACCAAAACAAGTCAAGTAACAGTAAGGAAGCCTGTTACAAGTCATGTAACAGGCTTCCTTAATAACACTTTTTCCCGTCTTTTAAAGGTTACGTTTACGCGAGGATTGCGTGTGAACGCTTTGGCGGATAACGTTTTCCGACGAACTCAGCCTGGGCATTGGTAAAATGAACATGTGTACCAAATTTCATCTAACTCGGTGAGCTTTTACTCAAGTTATCGTCATCTGTAGATTTCGTGACGGATTTTGCGTGACGGTGATTTTGGTAGTTTTTTTCGGATTCACTCCCGGGCTCCAGAACGTGCCATAAGGAACTTCGTTCCAAAAACTCTAACGAATAAACCCGTATATATTAAAGCTCTAATTTTGAGATTATGGGCGGTGTGTTTTGGAAGGTGACAGAAATTTCCGCTGAAATTCATTTTTGTATTAACATGTTTGAATTCGGATACAAAAATAATTTCTTCTTCAGAATGATGAGACTGCTTCTGTAAACTCGGAAGTAAAAATGTCGATGGACGGACGTATCGGCAGATATGCCACGGACAAATTAACAGGTTATTAAGTAAGGTGGGTGGAAAATGTCCCAGATGTCCGAAACGCATTTAGACCGAGGCAATTGTGAGATTATTGAAAGTAGCAAAAATTGCGTTAATCACAATGCTTGCGTTACCTTCGGTAAGCTTGCAACCAAAATTAATAAGGAAATGAGTTGTGAATATAAAATCTAAGTTTCCAAGTCGATATATTTAGTGAAAAATCAGAGAAATGCATACGAACATTGGTTCACTTCAAAATAGCACCATTCAAATGATAAAATATTCATTAATTTGGATATTATAAGCATCATGGGAAAGGGTAAAGGCAGCTAATATGGCATAGTGTTTTTCGGTAACAGGTTTCACCCACCCAAATAGCGAATTTTATAGCACAAAAAATCCTAGTGATAGATTAACTAGTTAAGTATAATGAGCCAACGCTACAATGACTAAACATATAACGCAAGACTACTGAGATTTGTTAAAAGGAACAAATCCTAAAACGATGCTAAAGCTATTCGCCTCGTAATATGGCATACCAAGGAGCCCTAATATGAACTCACAGCAACGATATGGTTTTTATCACCGCATTAATGCAAAATAGTTATCTATAGTCAATTTAAGAAATTATTACGTTTATCTATGAAATGGTGAATATTAGATTGCATTGTTGTAAAGGCACCCTTAATATAGCATAGATCTTATTCGGGACAATTTCATATGCCATCATTCGGGGGAATCACGTTTTTCCTATTAGTTCTTCCTTATAATAAACAATGAGTTGAAAACATAAAACTGATGGGAGCATCTTAATCTATACAACACACTGAATTATATCTGTAAAAATATATTAGTTAATTACTTACATCACAGTAGTTTCGGCCAATCAAAAGGAAGCATATAAACTTTAGTTGACACTACGTTTGGGAAATGGCTGAATCTTGAGATAACTGTGAGGAGTTTGAGATTTATCACTATCCCTAGCGGCACTACTGTATAACTACTTCATTGAGTCATTCGCTGACAGAAATCAGCTCTTGGTTCAAGAGAAAACCCACTATGCCATATTACCTTCCTATGCCATATTACCTTCCTGTGCCATATTAGCTGCCTTTACCCTATATGTAAGCGAATAGTTCCAAAATCTTATACCGACGGACTTGATTTCAATCCCAGATAAAGATTAAAAACCCAAACACTAATGAAAATAACATAAACACTAATGAAACTATTAGACTGATATAGTTAGCATTAATGACCCCATGAGACAGACGTGTTTAATAGCCTACTCCACGTTCAATAACAACTGAATGTGGTAAATTATACTTTTTAAAAATAAAAAGTTCATAACGAAATAGACATAAATACCTGTTAATGTGTTAGTGTTTCGATGAAGAAAATAACGTCATTATTGATCAATCAGGACTTACCTAAAACAATAAAATAAAACCATATTATTATATAACAAATATAAAGCCATTTACTTGTTACATTCAAATTGATTGGATTATAATATAATGAAAAAAACATAAATGAACAATTTATGGGGATGTAAAATGGATTTAAAATAACAAGATATATATATGTTTCCATGGGATTCAGGACATTTTCCATAACATCAAAATCGAAGCAACAACTACAACTACTGTGGTTCGATAACCAAAGAAGTTAGATAATTTTGTAACAATGTTGACATCAATAAATGATTGAAGAGGCTGATTCCTCTCTTCTGGTAGTTATCATGTTGTCTTGTTACTCGAGGCATAAGTTGTAAATAAAAACATGCTCGTGTGCGCATGCAGAAGGAAACAACGGGCTAATTGCGATCTAACACCCGAAAATACATTAAAATCAGATGAGTAGTTATTAAACATTTTGACGGAGAGACACGAAACCAAAAATGTCGCCTGATATATTAAACTAATTTTTTAAGGTATGTTTAATATCAGAAACAAAAAATCACGTTTTTCAGAATGTTTTCGTTAATTTCGGTAAGCTCTACGAAAAAGGAACAAAACAAAACTGCCTATTAGTTTTAGATCGGCTTAACACATTAGTTAAACGGCACTTCTTTAGATTGATACTCCTCTTATAAAAAGAACAGAGGGGAGTAACAATCTAAAGAAGGTGTACGGAATGTTCTTCTTTAAACTGTTACTCCCCTTTCCCCTTTTAAAAAGAGAAGTGTGATATTCCTTTGTCCCAAAGTACATTGGACTAAACACCCCTTTTTCCTAATACATAGTAATTTAGTCGAAGTTATTTATGATCTAAATCAACATAGAGGAAGAACTAAAGAAGAACCAGTTAAACAAGCATTCGTTAAAACAGTTCACATAAAAACTAAAAACTGAAACAATACAATGACAAACCGACTAATACAAAGAAATTACGAAAAAGCAAATAATTATAAAAACAGGACTAAATTTCCAGGAAGATGATACTTGTAAGTAAAACAACAATAAACGCGTACACTTGCATTGTTATAAGTCCTGTTCAAACAACCACTTGTCACCCCCGTTAAACCGTCTACATTTACTACAAACAAGGGGAATTATTCTAAAAAAAAAACATAACATCACTGGACGCTTCCGCTAGAAATATTAATAGACGACTTCCGGTAACATGAGAATAGAAATATTATCAAATAATTTGTATTCTTAAAATAGATTATACCTTTATAAATCTAAGTTGATTGTTTTGTTTTTCTTCTTATCGTTAAATTATTATTTTAAAAACAATGAAATAACGTTTTTAAAAATATGAAAGTAGGTATGGGGTCACTTTAAACCAACCCCACTCCTGACCCCCTACGTCATACCCCCACTCCTCGAGGCCACGCCCACCCCCCACTCCTCCCCCCTTCCCCCTCTACCCCCCACTCCTCCCCCCTTCCCCCACTACCCCCCACTCTTCCCCCCTTCCCCCACTACCCCCCTCCATGTCTACCACCCCCCTCCAGGTCTGCCACCCCCTGCCACCCTCCAGGTGTACCTCTGACGTCACGTGTCGGCCATCTTGGTTTTTGAATTTTTCAAATTTCGCGGTCCTGTTTAATTTTCAAATCTCCCGGTCCTTTTTCGAATATCCTGGTCCACCATCTTGTAGAGAAATACCTGTAAAAAAGCTGTGCCTTTGATGAGTATCGAACCCCGAGCAACTGGGTGAGAGTCCAACGCCTTAGCCACTACACCAGCATACCAATTGATAATCTACAACCCAGAAGTAGTATATAAGCCATATCGCTTGATACAATTCGTAAATAATCCATGTGAATTGCCAGGGATTCGAACCCCGAGCTACTGGGTGTGAAGCCAGCGCTCTACCACAGAGCTACGGAACCAGTTGATATTCTACAACCCTGAAGTAGAATATAAGGCGGCACGTTCTGTAGAGGGTAGAGGTAGAGGGGGGACTGAAGCCTGAGCGTCTGGCTCTGGAGGTCAACGGGACTCGTGCCGTCGCCTATATTGCTGACTTATGCACTTTTCTTACTCTCGCTCTTTTTGAAAACTTATATTTAAAAATATTATCTACACCTCTATATAGTTTCTTTCTCACTCTTACATATTATTTAAACGGCCTTCTCTTTTTTTATTTTCTTTTTCATTTTAACACGTAGAATATTTCCTTTTTATTAATG
Source organism: Gerris lacustris (assembly GCA_951217055.1). Taxonomy (NCBI): domain Eukaryota; kingdom Metazoa; phylum Arthropoda; class Insecta; order Hemiptera; family Gerridae; genus Gerris; species Gerris lacustris. Next base: position 116,924,056 of record OX578277.1, on the reverse strand, counting down.
TACATCCTATATTACCTTGTCGTATATTATTCTTTAGCTAATACAAACATCTGTTTTTTGTTTTTATTATTTGAATTAAATCATTTTCCCGGTCAATGTTTATCTTTTATATGTATTATATATATTTGTTTTGTAGTTGAGTTTTAATATTTTTTAATTCAAAAACCTGTTACCGTTTTATTTATATCTAATATATAAATTGTCATTTTAGAATTAGAGTTAATAAAGTTTAATAATTGTTTTTTAAAAAATAACAAGTAACATGATTTTCTTTTCTAAATATACATATTTATATACTAATTTATACTATTATGTAAGGTTTTTATATAAAAAAATAACTTTTTTTTAAAACATATTTATTTTATTTTAGCATACATAGGTTACATTAGATTATATGTTTTATATTAATAAACATATTTATTGTTAGAGTAGAGGGCAATCTGGTGAATTCCATCGATGATGATCCCGGATGTCTGCGCAGTTGTCCCAGCCGTTAATATAAGTCTTGCAGTATACACAACGTGTAACATTTTTATTCCATTGAACCATACCGTTAGCTGCAAGTGATTCTGGCTCGATCTTTAGGGTCCAATTTTTAAAAGTTTGCAATCTTGTATCGACGTTATATAAATTTAAGTCGTTTTCCAGACACCAGTAGCCCATGGCAATTACTCGCGATACTGCACATGCAGTTCTCTCTTTGTGGCCAAAACAGTGGTATTCGTTATCATCCAATTGTTTTACTCTAGGGCAGTTGAATATATCTAATAGGTATATCTGATGTTTTGTGAATAAATGTCGTAGGTATAAAAACTTTCCTTTTCCTTTCATAAAAATGAAATCATATTTACGAAAATATAAATCTAGCGTGTGGTACAGTAGATTATTCATGTGGGTAAAATTATGATCCGGATAATCTGAGAAAACTTTAGTCTCAAATTCGGGTAAGTATATAGATTCGTCCGGAGAGAAACTTAGATGAAACACAATTTTACATGGTAGTTCAAGTAAGGCAACCTCGCGAACCTTGCGTGACCCGTGGTAGAACTGAATATCGAAAATTACTGTCTTCATGTTGTATACCAGAGAGATGTTATCGTATCGAATGTTTGGTATCTACTAGATCTTTTATACTAATTTTTGAACCCTGCCATCCGCTGGGGTATATTGAATTAAACGATCATGGAGTATTAGACAATAAGCGCTGGTATTTGGCGGGAAATTTGATCTGGCCGAAAATTCTAACCGGACATCAACAGATGAGGATTTAACAGCGTCTTTTTGTTTACTACAATCAATTACTACAATGGGGGCTACATTTTTAAATTCTTCCGGTGTCAATAATGGTTTAGGGTTTTGCTTTTGGTAATAAGCGGTTTGAAACTGACTGTACATTTCATAGAGCATAGCGTAACCGTTGGTGTTAAAATTAATATTTAAATCATCGTACGGGTAACAGTCGCTGTTTAAAAATAATTTAATGTTACGTAGGTCGCAGTGGTCAAACACACTAGAATTTTTATGGATATTATTTCTACGATCGGTTTGAAAAGCTAATAATACAAAGCGGGGTTTTTCCAAATTATTCGAGAGTTTTACGGACCATGTTTGTCTGTCGGTTACTGGTAAAGTAGGGTAGTACAAACACTCCCAGCTACGGAAAGCCATTGTTATGGGTTGATCTCTTTGTAAGATCGTGAGCATTTTAAGTCGAGCTCGATCGTCCACCTCTACAACGGGTAAAAGCCATGATACTTTGTTTAGTTTTAATGAAAATGTCTTGTCTTCTACTCCTTGGTTCCGATGTAACGCCTCGTTGTTAGACTGAGCTCGTACCAAAATAAGTTCCTGCTTCATGTTTATTACAATCCTCTTGTAGTGTTCGGCAAAACCAAGTAAATGTTTTAACGGAATTAAAAATGAATATTTTCCGTTTATACCTAATGTTTTATTAGGCTCGCTTAACCAGCACGCGTTACTCAAAGCTTTAGAGTGATCGGGGTTTAACGAGACTAGACCCTTTAGAGTACTAGCAATACCTAAATTTCTAACCGAATCAACTTCGACACCGTTTAATTCGTAACGTATTTCACTAAACAGATGAGCCATAGCATTGTTTACGAGTTTTGTTTTAAGTTCAGCTCCTCCTGCGGTCTCCGTGGTAATAGACACGTCCAAAGCGATATAACTTTTCTCGGGGTGAGTCATGATGTCTTGAGATTGGGTTGCAATTCGAATTTCATCGTTGTTAGCATATTCACCACTTGTTACATACGGGTTAAACGTATGCCACTGATAACGGGTTATCTCCTCTTGAAACGCCGGAGGTTGAGCAATATCTAGGAGGTCCATCGCGTAAAGAGGTTCAGTCGAAACTGTGTACAAACTCGTTCTTGCGAGAGTATTTATATAATTTCAAAACATCCACGTAGATCGTACATTATATCCTTTACGTTGTAACAAATAAACGAACCTCGTCGGAATATATTGAATAAGACCTGAACCGTGAACGAACTTCTTTGAACCTCTTCGTATTTTATAGCTGCTAAAATCTAGAGCCATTGTTAGTCATATGTAGTACTACGGTAGCACGTTCTCCTCTAAAGTCCAATAGTCTAAAATTTTGATCTAACAAGCGAAGTTTTATGTTGTCTACTCTATGAGAGCTGACTGGGTAATAAATAGGTTTACTAGGTGTGTCCAATAATTTATACCCTGGAGCTACCTTAGGTGCAAATGAATGAATAACATGAGTTCGTACACTTGTATTATCGTTACGCAAAACATTGGTATATGCTCCGTCGGCTATATTACATTCAACTTGAACAATTTGAACAGGTGATATGTCTACAATACGATCAGCTACCAAACGTGAGTCTTTCAATTTTTTCATTACAGGGTCAAACCCTAACAGAGATCCGATAGAATGAGGTTTGGAAAAATCTATTTGTACATTGGACTTAATTTCAGTCTTTAGAGTGTTATTATTTCCGATAAATTTTATAGAGTAATGTCTTCTTTCAAGTTGTTTGCTTAAATATGAGTTGAGTCCTGTAATTTCATAGGAACCTGTTGGAAACTCTATGACGTCTGTAAACCCGTTGTTATCTATAATATGCAATTTATTATTAACATTTTCTATGACGTTAGGGAACGAATTATAACCGGTAAAACTTACGACTGCGATAGAATAATTGTCACTATTTAATTCAATCGGTGGAAAAATATCTGATACAAGCTCAGAGCTCGTGTCCGTTAGAGTGAACGTATAATTCATTTCTGACTGTCAACTAACGTAAACATCACCTTATAAAGAAACGCTAGACAAAGCGAACCACATAGCTCTCCGTCAAATTGAACTTGCTCTTCGTTAAAAAATATACTGCTCCCTCGTAAATACTCTCTTACGGCAGGTGGTGGGGGTAACCCGTAGCTATCAAACACTATAGATATAGTCTTGTAAACTATAACACAGGCCCAATGGGTTCCTTGGCCATTATATCTGTTATCGAGATTATATATAAAACATTCTACAGGTTTGCGATTACGAGGTAAGTCATTTTGCATAAACGTACCGCGAAAGTTAGGAATGTGTAGAATCTTAGCGTATAGGTCGAGGTCGTAATTAGACATTGCATTTACAGGGAGCAAAGATATTAGTTTTTTTGTGTTTTACGATGTTTGGTCTTGTGTACCGATGATCCAACTCTGTACGGAGCCAAGTACAGACCGCTTCCTGCTTGATGTTCTAACACTCGGTTGTGTCGGGCTACCTCTTCTAGAGTTTTTTTGGCAGTCTTAGAGTCATTGTAGGCTTTCAATGCTGCGGATGAACCTCCGACAAGACTACCTAACGCTCCAAGCCCGGCCAAAACTAGTGGTAAAAAACCACCTTTCACAGGATTTTTTAATAATCGTGGTTTACGTTTTAGAGTTTTCTTAACAGTACGTACAGCGGTCGACGTTTGTTGTTCACTCTTCTTACGATATCCTCCTGTTTTCTTTTTAGATTTGCCGCCTACTTTACCTCCGACTTTCACTTTTCCTTTCATTATATTTGTTACCAGGTAAGCAGAGGTTTTTTCACCCAACGACGAATCAGCAGCTTTTACACGGTTCCAGGCTTTTTCTATAAGAACCTTGTCAGCTTGTTGTCTGTCACTAACCTCTTTACTTTTTGAATAGGCTATATCGTGTTCTAAACAAGCACGATCTAATGCGTTTACAGGTTTGTCTCCTCTCTTTAATCGCTTGGTCAACTTAGTTCCGGGTCCACAATAGTTGTATGTAGGTAGATGTAATTCAAACGGTAGTTTATTGATAACACTGTTTATTAATCCTGAACCTCTAACTGTTCGAGTCATACTGTGGTTACAGGTGACGTGACAGCCTATTTATACCCCTGCTACACTTGACCACAACACAGTCGAGAACATGAAGCTGGAACAACAGGTCGTGTCGCTAAAGGTTGAGGATGTCTTACCTTTTAGTGAATATGAGCAATCGCTGGTCCGACATTCACCCTTACTGCCTAACAGTATTCGTTGTCTTATTAGCGGCCCCTCAGGCTGTGGCAAAACAAATATAGTTGTAGCTTTGTTAACACATCCGCAAGGACTTCGATTTGAGAATGTTTATGTTTTTTCTCATTCTCTATTCCAACCGAAGTTTAATTTATTAAAACAGATATTCGAGCAGGTACCTGGAATGGGCTACTTTACTTATTCAAACGATCAAGAAGTAGTTTCTACTCAAGATGCTAAACCGAATTCTGTGTTTATATTTGACGATATAGCAAGTGCAAAACAAGAGAAAATATTGGATTACTTTTCAATGGGGAGACATCGTCATGTAGATAGTTTTTACCTTTGTCAAACATATTCTAAAATACCTAAACGTATGATAAGAGACAATGCAAACATGTGTGTTCTATTTCCTCAGGACCATCTCAATTTACGCCACGCATTTCAAAACCATATTTTTGATATGAATTTTGACAAGTTTGTTAAAGTATGTAACTATGCATGGTCTGGAGGCAAGTATTCGTTTTTGACAATTATACCCGAATTTGAAATAAACAACGGTCGGTACCGCCGTAACTTGGATCAGTATATAATACCCGATGACGTCGATAACCAACGTTAGTCTACAATGGAATCTGAGCGTGTTATGACGGAGAAAATCGCCAAACTAGCTGAGGCAGTTCGGCAAAAAATGCAGTCGCTGAAAAATGATTTAGCTGAGCAAAAAGAAGTAATAGAAAGACAGGTTGCCCCCCTTAAAGAACCGCTGGATACACTAGTAGCTAAAATCGCACCCAAAAGGATTAAAACAGAACATGTAGAAACCCCTACCACTGGAGGTACCGAAGATGATAAAGAAGAAAAACATGTGCAAGTAGAGTCGGAAAAAGAACCAGAAGAGGAACCAAAGAAAATATTAGGTGTGATGGACTTTCTCGAGTTGACCGAAGATAAGAAAAGTGATCGAATTTATGGCCCCAGATTTGACGGTAGTAAATTCTGGATCGGAGACACGCAGTTAAGTTTAGGAAAGAGACACTTCAGAATTGGTGATTCCAAATATAAGTATACAGAGGGTTTGATACAGTTGTTAACTCGAAATAAACCGAAAAACTACGATCAGGATGACTTAGATAGCTATAAAAGTATATTAGAGCAAACAAACGCGCACAAAAAAACATTTACTGTTGATAAACCAATTAACGCAAACCGAGGTTACAAATACTCAAAGGTTATTGCACCGTTGTTCGGTAGAGGTCTGGAGTTGGAAGAAACTGAATCATGTTCAAATAATATTATTGACATGTTATACAGACTTGAATTATTGTGGAATTCTGAACACTCTGGTAATTCGCATGCCTATGAAATAAATGGTATTATAAACAGGCTCAGATATTTAGGTGTAATATATTAAAAGGACTGTAGTACACATATTGTAATCAGTATCACAATGCCTGTGGACAAGTACGGACGCCATTATCTCCAGAACTACCACTCTGGAGATATCGATGCAAACCATCAACGTATTGTTAATGTGAACACGCCTCAAGAAAACAGTGACGCCGTTAATCTTGAATATCTTAAAGACAGTTTGCTTAAAGAATCATTTGATTCAAAGTATATAAAGAATGATGCGGTTGACTTCAATGGAAAACGTCTGAGTCATGCTGGAGATCCGGTTGAAATGTTTGATGCTGCCACCAAGAATTATGTGGATAATAATTTTTTAAGATTACGCTCTCTTGCAAAAGATAATACAGACAGAACTATGATTATTAATTTTGATGACAATCAACCGATAGTGTGGGGTGAATTTTTAAAATTTATGTCACGTATGTTTAACATAACATTCAAAACTGAGCGTATAAAAATACCTGAGTAATTAGTATAACCCTCATTCTATTTCCAGATGGACGCCATAAAAGAACAAATTGTTAATGAAATTTATCGCCCTGTTAGAAAAAAGTTTGTTAGACGTAAAGTCAAAGTAAAAGGGTTTGATGATTTATTTGAAGCTGATTTGGTCCAGATGAACGCATACGCTCGTGTTAATGATCGGTGTAATTATATACTAACAGTTATCAATGCATATTCCAAATACGCCTGGGCAGTACCTCTCAAGAATAAATCGGGTGTACTTGTAACTGCAGCGTTTAGAAAAATATTTAAAGAACAAACACCCAAGAACCTCCATACAGACAAGGGAACTGAATTTTTTAACAAAACATTTAAAGATTTAATTACCAGCCTTGGTATCAACCACTATACCACCCACTCTGGGCTAAAAGCCACAATGGTAGAGAGATTCAACAGAACATTAAAAACTAAAATGTGGAAGAGGTTTGCTATCCAGGGAAGTTTTAGATGGTTAGATATCTTACCTGTGTTAGTTACAGAATATAATAATACTGTCCATTCTACAACAAAAATGAAACCCGTTGAAGTGGGGCCTCAGACTCCAATTAACTTGTACAGAAAAGTAAAACTTGACATCAGAGCACCTAAATTCTCTGTTGGAGACTATGTGCGGATTTCAAAATTCAAGAGTGTATTCTCAAAAGGCTACCAGGCGAATTTTAGCACCGAGATATTTCAAGTTAGTGAAATTAAAAGAAACTCTATACCTGTGACCTACCTGCTTCAAGACTCCAGAGGAAACCCGATAATCGGCTCCTTTTATGAACCTGAGTTGACTTCTGTTAAATACCCCGATTCTTACCTTGTGGAAGCTATTTTAAAAAAGAAAGGTAAGGACGTATTAATAAAATGGTGGGGGTTACCTTCTAAAGATAATAGTTGGGAAAATCTTGACAAAATGAAAAAAACATATTAATTTGTACTTTGTATATTTAATTGTATTAATATAAAAATAATGTACATTGTCAACTTATTTTCTATTTACATATATATTATTGTAGTTACATTTTTAAACAATAAAAAGTGTTGTTAATAACTGTTGTTTTTTTATTCCAATATCTCCTAGAATTAAATATTCTAAGTTTAATACTTTTAAATGAGAAAATGAATGCAAGTCTAAAACTGCAGACACATCACATTCCACGCGCCGGCCATCACTGTGAGCCAGCCAACCAGAGACGACAACCAATATGTTTTATCTCAATCTCTCTCTGAACCAGGCTTCAGTCGAGTACCAGATTCTTATTCGTTAAGTTATTCTTAAAAATCAAATTATACTAGTTTAAAAGTGATGTTAATGTGATTACTTTTATGGATAACATATATGGATAGTAGCAGTGTAAGGTGCTTATTATAATATACGTATTTTACTAACACAATACAAAAATTAAAAAAAAAATATATATATATAAAATTAAACTAATAAGTTAAACAAAAAGTTAGCAATGATGTTATAATTATACACTATTTTTAACAATAAAGATTCTGCATAAAAATCAATGACGCTATACATAAATGTTATTCTGTCAGATCTAATTAAATAATACTAATATAAAAAAAGAATTTACTATGGCTAATAATTAAAATACTTAAAGCTATACACTAAAAATTTACCTATTTTTTACATAAAAAAACAGTTATATTATCACAGAAAAATTAAAAAACTAATGATAATTATATAGTTATTCTAACAGGCCTAGTTTTAAAAAAAGAGTAATAAAACCCATATTATAATTAAATTACAAGTTTTCAAAAAATTGTGATGACTAATCTTACAAGCTAACAGGCTTTTTAATACAATATTATACACAGAATAGGTTTTAAAATATTTTACTAGTTAACAGATCTGGATTTTTTTAAAAAAACTTAAAAAATTACTAAAATAAAAATGTTTAAAAAATTCATTCTTATTATTATATATATATATATATACAATTTAGGATGAGTTATAAAAAATAACTACAGTGATTAATACTATACAAAGAGAGGTGTTTTTTTGTTTTAAAAAAAATTAGATTACTTAAAGATTAAAAACTAATTATTCCTTGCTCGCTTGAACCCCCATGGAACGGAACTATAATTATCAATCAATTTACGTTTTTTAAAACTAGGCCTGTATATTTTCTTTTCCTCTCGTGTTATCACCTGGTGATCTGTAGTTCTTCTTATTGCTTTATAACATATGTACACCGGTGGTTCATCTTTTACCATCATATCTCTTAACTTTTCAAAATTTATTATATTGGACGTTACATAATTTAAACTAATTCCCTTCACTTTACAAACCTGGTGATATTTATTGTCATCTTGATTGTAGACGATGTAGGCATAATTCTTTGGACCTCCGGATGTGAACTCAATTATCCAGGAATTTTTACCGTAAATCTCGACCTCATTTGTCATTTCACCTAGAAAAGTTCCGAGTGGTACCTCGTATTCTCCTGGTCGGGAAATATATATAACGCTATCGGTGTCATAATAGAGAACCTTTTCTTCGAGTTGTTCCAGATAACTGTATAGTTTTAATCTAGCTAAGGATGTCGTGAAGCTTGCTAGGACGACGTTGGTTGTAGTTAATATTTCGTTGCAATCTTCTTTGAACTCCCAGTTCACCATTAGCGTATACTCGTTGATAGGTGTTACGGTATTAACATAAACAGCCGGGTCGGTGAGTAGTCTGTACAACTCTTTGACTTGGTTAATTATTTTGGTGCGCCCTTGGTTTTCGCGCTGGCCAAGCTTCCCCCAGAACGATGTGATTAAATTTTTCCCGATTTGCCGTTTCCCGGGATTGACAGCTATCTCGGATGGGTTTAATAACAAACCTTCCTTTTCAAAATACTCTGCGATGTATTTGTCTTTGGCTTCCTGGGTGTTGCAGTCAGAAGGCCAACCGGATGCTTGCTGTTTTGTTTTCAAAAATTTACTAATATATTCACTAAACAACCCTCCTGATTTTGTTTCCGGGTTGTATTGCACTACCTCGTACTTCCATATCTCGTAAATATATAGTATTTTGTAGCCCTTCTCAACTGCTTTCCTGACCTCGTCGATCACCCACGTCCCTGTTAACGACCTCTCTTCTTCGTCATGGTTACACGTGTAACCATTCTCCATGGCATTACAACAAGTTCGACAAAGCGAGAACATTAATCGGGCGTTCGCTTTGATAGGTAGTACCGGGTGGAACAGGTGTGGGGGTGGTAAGACTTTGCACTTAATTAAGCCTTCTGTCTGATTCAAGTCCAGCTGCATACACTCCATGTTGTCTATTATAACTTGCGGGTGGCCGATTGGGTATTTCCCATATTTATTTACCCAGGGGTACAAAGAGCAAACATCCGCATATTTAATTTTTTCTTCACCGGTTACTTTGTGATATGTCTTCACAGCTCCGGTCCTACCACCATAAAACGCATCTCTCGGGTTCAAAGGTAAATGTACTAACAGTGGGTGATGTTCTACATAGTCGGAGATTGTCTTGTCTGCTTTCAACTCTTTGCGGAAATCACACTCCCATTTTTCTATGACGTTGTACCCTCGGTCTCGTAGGCGCTGTGTTTTGGCGAGTGTGGCTTCATAACGGCTTTCGGGCGTATCTGATGGATCATCGTGTAGTTTTATATTTCTGTTTTGGGTATTACATTTAGGGCAGCCGTGGTAATAACATCCGTGAAATTCAAAGATATCATTAGTGGTATTACAAAACCCGTCAACCTTTACCCCCAATACAGAAACCTCACTTGTCTTTCCTGCATGGACTATAGCAATATCTCTAACAAACTCTTCCCATAGTAACCACTGTATTGCTATTTTTGATTGGTTATCTCTCCACCTATAACCATTTTTTGGAATAATACCTATTGTTTCTGGTTTTAAAAAATTTCTCCTATAAATTTTATTGCATGCCGACGGTAATGTAGTGGCCTCAGTAAACGGGCAAACACCCCCCTCCTGTATTAATAATTTTCTAAATTTCAAACAAGACTGTGCTAAAATTTCAACATCGGAAACGCAATAATCAACAATTTCTTGCTTCATATCAAAGTGTTTACCTTTGTTATCCTCATACCATTTAACGAATTTCTCTCTGTCTTCCGACTTCATAGTGTCCGGAGAATAAAATTCAATTGACGGGAGTGGACCTTTATAATTTTCGTTTTGTAAAGTGTTAAATAAATGTGGAAAGTAACCTTTTTTTAATTCGTTCAAATCAAAGACTTTTGGTAATTTAGATAGGGCCATGGGGAAATAATTTAAGCTATCAAGAAATTTAACGTTTTCTAGGGTCATTAATATTAATTTTGTACCGCGCGTTATTAATTCGGGGGTTAAATCGGTTTCGGTTAAAATATAATTTAAAATAAATTGGTGGTCAAAACCACCTGCATTATGCCCTATAACTAATACGCGTTTAAACTTTTTTCTTATAGCTAAAATGTGATGTAAGAATGGTGATATAGGTTCGTTACATACAATTTTTTGTAGTCGAATACCACATCTCTGGCATATTTCCTGATCACTTTGGATACACTCACTGCAATATTGTTTGAATACACATAGATTTGGTTCGTGGAGTAGCGAGCCGTCCTGTGTTTGTTTTTCTTGCCTTGTCTCTAGATCGTAAAAGATAAAGAGCAGGTCATCTGATTTAGGTTTACCATGGTCAGGTTTTATATAACAAAGGTGTCCGGACGGTTGGTGTTTTTCGCACACTTTACAATAAGCCTCCCCACACACATGTGTTCGGTTACTTCGCACAGTTTTGCAGCATTCTTCACAACACCTAATTTCGCTACAGACTGATTTTGTACCGAGCGAACCGGGTTTTTTATGGTTGTCAAAACAAAGCTGTCCACGGAACCATCTTTTACATGTATCACAAATTATTTTTAGGTTGTTAGGACAAGGAGGTGATTGTTGACAGGCAGGGCATGAACCTTCGCACCTATGTCTATTAATGTTGTTATAGGGTACATGACATGGTTCACAATAATAAGTACAAACAAAAGCAGCCGTCAGGGAGGTTATAACATTGTAATGATTTTCGTGGTACAAGAGGTTTAGATGTTTTTGACTTTGGGAATTACCTTCGTAAATCACATCACGTCCCTTATTTCCGTATCTGTAAACCACAATGTTATATTCTTTTAAATAATTTTGCAATGATTCAAGTTCGGGAATACCGGCTCCCTCTTGTGGAATATTTACATTAGAATCTATCAATAACTGGTTACATCTATTTGTTTGTAATTTCCCTATATCTCTCCTTACTTTTATATAATCGGGGTCCTTATCTACAAAACTTTGTGCAACTACTATTGCGCGGGGTAGACACAAATTATCATTATTATTTATTGGTATAATACCTTTCCGCTTCGCACATTCTTCGGCAAAAGTGTTGTAGCACTTTCCTCTACCTAACCCTACAGGCATTGCTATAGTCGTAACACTGAGACAAAAGGTTTCTGTATTTAGACTTAAAGAATTGGACTGGTATATTCCGCTTATGATTTCCCAAACATTATCAAAAGTTATTTCAGAGGCTTTCCTAAACTTTAACCAACCCTCGCCGTTTTTAAAGTCTTTCGAGCAAAATGAAATTCCTACCTGGTCATCCGGCATCACATCCTCGGTAGAATATTCAACGATCTCCTTGATAGCCTCTCTAGTCCATTCCACAGCGTCGGACTCTTCGGGGACAGGGTTTATTTTAAACTCTGTTGTTCTTCCACGAAGGTTGAACCGGCGTACATTCTTCATAACTTCACTCACGATTGTAATTTTCTCCATTATTAAAAATATAAAAATTAATATTCACAAAGAAAAAAATTTTTATAAAAATTTAGGTTTTGGGTTTAGTAGTAGTTGACTTGTTCAGTGTCGAAATACAACTGGACAAATGAAACGGATGTCAGCCCCCAAAAAAAAAAATAAAATAAAAAAAAAAAAAATAATGTGGTGGGGCGGTGACCTAGTTTAAGTGTCCATTCAACGAAAATCTGCGACATCAGCAATTTTTTTGACAAAACAACAAGGTACAGCCACGTGCCACATTTTCAGGTCGATGACCTCCGCTGTCAATGTACAATAAAACATTTCAATTTAGTTTATTTTAAAATACTTACTAGGAAAAAAATATTTTTAAAATTTTGTCTTGTAAAAACATAATTTTGTTTTTTATAAGACTCAATAATCTAAGCTGTACATAATACACTAGACCTTATGTTAATGTATTTCTCTATTTATTCTAGTAGAAAACCTTTCTTTTTTTTAATATAATCTGATGTAATATTAATTTTTATAAAATAAGGCAATGCGAGGGGTAGTAAATAAAACAATAATCGTAAAAATATTTTATATTTATTCTCAAACTATACATTTTTAATACTCTGTTGTGTGGTTAATTACAATTGTTTACCACATGAAAAACAATAACGAATTCTTTTACAAAAAGTGTAAATAATTTATTTAGTAAGGTACATTATTAAATATTGTAAGTTTGGTGCAACAAACATTATAGTACATATTTATTAACTGTTTAAAAACGTATTTATTACAGATTTAAATTTGTGAGAGCACCTGTCAATTCCTTTGTATGCTTTTTTAATTGCTCCTGACAGATATAATATAGTCTTATAATTATTTTTATCATCTTCGGTGTAATAACCAGGGTTCTTTTTAAATAATAGCGAATACAACCCATCAGTTCCTTCAAACTCGCCAATAATTTCGTTTGTTCTATATCCGTTGTTATCTTCTGTATTTCTTTTAAGAAGTATATCCCCGTCTAAACGTCCTATCTCAACAACACTTTGACCGATTTGGAGCTCGTTATTTTCATTTAAACTTATTCCATATACTTGATCTAGCGTAGGATCATCTGTCAGAACCATTTCAATAAAGGGTCTTGAATTCTCTGGTAGTTCGTCCAGCAGCTGAGATTTTTCTATGTAAGATTGTTCTGCAAAAATATCTTGAACCGATTTTTCCGGGTTGTATTCCACAATTTCATTATCCTCCAGAAATTTGGTTTGTTCAGTTTTCGGTGTCTCTGTCTGAGAACCTACACTCTCAGAAGCATGTTCTGTTATGGTACTTACATTTACAGATTTTGAAATTGAATTTTTATCTTTCAAACTCGATTCTAGTAATTGAATAAAAGGTACATAGGTTTCCATCATACTTCTTATTTTATCATTCTTAATAATTTTATTCTTGTAATTTCTTCTTTTCAAATTGTATTTGACAGTAATTAAATCAGATAAAACGTTGTTAGCCATTGTACATCCAATAAACAACTGATATTGATTTTCTAAAATGCAGTCATTATATATACTGTTTTTATGTATGGTGTTCCTCATTTAACTCGTAGTTAGTATCGGAGAAAAATATTATACACCCCATGTATGCACATTTAAAATTTTTTACAAAACGGTAATATTAACCTAAAATTTTAATAATAATGTTTAGTATTCCATCTGGCCGGACTCGGGATATTTTTGGTAGATAATCGTAATTATTAATAAAATAATTAATGTAGTTAAAATAATTAGTTAATAAAATTAATTAATTAATATAATTAATAATTGTCGAGTAATGCGGGTTTGGTATCCGAGGGTCGAGGTCTAGAGTTTGCTCGCTAGTGTTACTAATTCGACTCGTTGGTAAAGTGTATTGCGGGTTTTGCATCCGTCCAAAGTGACCCCATACCTACTATCCGTCAATATATTGACAACGACAAATATTTCTTCAATAAACCCCTCACACGGACAATATATTGACAGAAATCAAATATTGAGTCAATATATTGACCGTGTGAGGTCCGCTTAAGGTACCCACCTTTATAGGCATAGAATATTGAGCTTCTTGTATTGATCAATATATTGACCGTGTGCGGCCTGCATAAGTTATTGTTATTTCTCTACGATTACATTTTCCTACGAACAACTGGCGGGAAAAAAATTACAATTATAATATTACGCAATGTTCTAAACGGCGCGAAACAATTATCACTTCGGAACAATATCACATCTCATGGTTTACAAGAGATCAACGATTACATGTACATCGAATAAACCCTAAATATCGAATAAAGGCAAATATAATATCTTTCATATTTGCCTTATATTGCCTTTATATTGTCTATTAAATACTTCATATAGGTAAGAAACGAGGGTTACTATACTTTCAACTACCTGTTTCAACTACCTTTCCAAGGTCGCTCCAACCTCTAACCCAGCCTGGCGGCAAACGTAGGTACTAGGGCCTGGTAACATCTCCAATTACACACAGGTGTCATTTTGGAACCGGATGTGGGTCATGACACAGAATATGCTGAGTCTGAATAATTGTTTTTGCTTACGTTAGCTATTTTTGTGGTAGTACAAATTTTACTTTTGAGTTTTTCATTTAGTCGTTTCTAGTAGCTGAACCAGTGAACATGGCCTCCTCTAAAGTGTACACTATTACCCAACTCTTAGGTAATAAAATCAAACCAACTAACGAGAGGTTCGGTCTGTGGTTGTTATTAGAAACGACTAAATGAAAAACTCAAAAGTAAAATTTGTACTACCACAAAAATAGCTAACGTAAGCAAAAACAATTATTCAGACTCAGCATATTCTGTGTCATGACCCACATCCGGTTCCAAAATGACACCTGTGTGTAATTGGAGATGTTACCAGGCCCTAGTACCTACGTTTGCCGCCAGGCTGGGTTAGAGGTTGGAGCGACCTTGGAAAGGTAGTTGAAACAGGTAGTTGAAAGTATAGTAACCCTCGTTTCTTACCTATATGATGTCGATTTGTTTAAAACAATTATTAAGTACTGTTTTTATGTATGGTGTTCCACATGTAACTTGGTAGTTAGTATCGGAGAAAATGTTTTACTCCACATGTATGCACATTTAAAAATTTTTACAAAACGGTAATATTAACCTAAAATTTTAATAATAATGTTTAGTATTCCACCGGGCCGGACTAGGGGTATTTTTGGTAGATAATCGTAATTATTAATAAAATAATTAATGTAGTTAGAATAATTATTTAATAAAATTAATTAATATATCATTAATAATTGTCGAGTAATGCGGGTTTGGTATCCGATGGTCGAGGTCTAGATTTTGCTCGCTATCGCTACTAATTCGACTCGTTGGCAAAGTGTATTGCGGGTTTTGCATCCGTCTCAAGGGGCCCCATACCTACTTATGAAAAATTAAAATACAGATAGTATTTTAATACTAATTAAATTATAGAATTTGATAATAATAGAAATTTGAATAATTATATTATTATAATTAATAGATATTGGTAAAGGTGTCAAGACATTATAATTTATTTTTATTTTTTGTTCATAGAATTCCTGGTATCACCGATAATAAAGGAAACAGTAATAAAACAGTAAAACTAATCAAAACAATATATAATATAATAATAAATAAATAAAAATACGAGAAACAGTTGTTGCATTGTGTAATTGCGTGAAGCAACAAGTAACACATTTTACTTGACTGGTTTGACAATCTTAGCAACATTTTCAACCCACTTACCTATTATATACCTAGGAAAACACCACTCTCACACATTATGTACTTCCCACAACAACCTACTTAATAAATATATATATATATATATATATATATATATATATAAACATACACACACAAAGTGGTCAAATTGAACTAGTCAAATAATCTTTTCAAGGTGATCGATTTTTTAAAAAAAAAAATGTTGATGAAGTTTAATAGAGCGTTTAAAGAAACGTTTAAAGTTGAGTCAGCCTGATATACTTAACTACCGCTAACTTGCGGTGACTGACAAATTAAATATATTTAAACGGTAGGAAAGAACGATGACCTCTACTCAACACAGAGGCGACGGAGACCAACACTGGCGTCAAGTTACACGTCATTATACCCTCTCAACTTCACAACAACAAATTACCGGGGAAAAAACTATTATACGAACGAGTTTTGCAAAAATATGTCAGTCATTATTATTTTTTTATAATTGTAAAAATAACACATTATTATTTTATTTTTTTTCAAATTAGTTTAAACGTTGTTGAAATTGACATAACAAGTTAGGTTGCGGCATCTGAGTGCAAGAAGCCGGATAAATAATATTAGTTTTAATTCTTACAAGGCTGTCGTCATAGTTTTGTATTATTGCTCTTACATTATATCTAATATTAATTTTTCACTGGTAGGCTGTGAAATAGTAACTTTAGAGCCTAAAAAACATAGCTGAAATCCATTTTTTCATTACGTAGACTTAAAAAATCTTTTCATTACTCCTAGCTGTAAAGAAAAAAATCTTTTACGTCCTAGGAACTAAAATTTTTTTTTCCGGCGGGTAGTTGTCAAAACTTCCGTTAGTACCGCTGCAGTCTTTGTAGAAATGCTTCTAGTACGATTAAAATCCGCTAGATGTCAATGCGTTTTATTTATCTTTTCTTATAGTGTAACCTCTTTTTAAGGTTTCTTTTTTTAAGTCTTAAGTATGTACTAATATTTGTTATTATTATATATTGATTAGTGATTAATATTTAATGTTTTTTCATTGTCTGCTACCTCGGAAAAAATAGCATATGCTACGCGACTGTGAAGTGTTTTTTCTTTACCTTGGCAATATTTACTGTCTCGCTTCGCTCGACAGTAAATGTAATTGCCGCGGTAAAGAAAAAACTCACTTCACAGCCTAGTAACATAATATACTATTACGTCCTAGGACAGAAAAAAAAAATTCTTTACAGCTGGTAGTTATCAAAACTTCCGTTTTTAGCGCTGCAATCTTTGTAGAAATGCTTCTTAGTACGATTAAAATCCGCTAGATGTCAATGCGTTTTATTTACATTTTTCTTATAGTGTAACCTCTTTTTAAGGTTTTTTTTGTGAGTGAAGACAGAAAATGAAGAGGTGAGACAGTAAATGTAATTGCTGCGGTAAAGAAAAACTCACTTCACAGCCTCGTAACATAATATACTATTTTATTCGATTTAGAATAATTTAATTTCATACCTGTGTCAATGATTAACAAGTAATCTTGTTAACAAGAAGTCAGTTTAGTACACTAGACTAGAAATAATAGTTACATTGTTTCGAAGTGAGCGTGTATAAAGTGGCATGGACAGGTAAAAAAGTGTTGAATATTGAATAATAACAAACCAAGTCTCTCCACAAAAATTAATTTTAACTTCCAAAGCCGGCTTTCATCCTCTCGGGGAAAAATCGATGCCTACAATCAACAGTGTAAATACGTTTACATAAGTAAAAAAAAATTAAAATAAGTTGATTTTAAAAAATATTTTTAAATGCAAGCTTTTATTCGCATTCTTCTCACCAACCCCTTTCATTTGATACCCATATCACGGGCATGTTAAAAACATAACTAGTCCGCCATCTTGTGCTGCCCACCATATTGGATCTAGAATGATGTGATGTCACTTAGCTAACCATGCATTGTCATCCAAACTACACGGGTACGCAAAATTTTAATTCAATCGGTTGAGGATAACTGCTTTAAAATTCAGTTGCAAGATTTGACCCCAACATACATACATACATTGCAAGTTAAATAAAAGCTTGTAAAAAAAAACTACAGAGGTTAAAAATAAAACATAGCAATACATTGAATAAAATTTCAGGTAACAATCAATAAAACCTAGGAATAATATAAAAGCCGGTCAGAAGGAAAATACAATATGCTACTTGTCGGTACTAATGAAGGCTGAGAGGTCGAAATTTGCCTTTAAAAATTAAATTTCATTTCGTGGACAGGATGATTTTGCTGGAGATTGTTTAATTTAATTGGATATAACTCGACCCTTAAGGGAGACACTGTCAGGCCTGTCATACAATGTAATGTTGTTGTTCCCATTAGATTAGTGCAAAGTGAATCCTTGTGATAACTTTGTACTCACATAATTAAAATAACAATACAAGCTCTTCACGGCAACGAAATACATCCAATTAACCACTCATCAAAACTTTCTTACCCCATCATACCCCAAAACTTAACATTAGTTTGAAATATAAAAGGATTAATTTATTTGTAGCTTGGTTTCTCTATGTTAGAAAGCTTTTATTAATGTGGTTTGTTTGTTCTTTTACATGAAATATTGGTCTTGTAAAGAGGAAATTTAGAAGAAGGAAAGAGAAAGGGGTAGAACTGGTGGTAGGCTCATCCATATCCTAGTTATTTATAAATAATAATGCCGTGACTCAGCAGCTGTGGGATAGCTTAAGCCTGTCAAAGGTGGTAATCGTAGTGAATCGAGTATGTCAGAGGTTGGCACTCCTGGAACGCTATCATTTGTATGTTGCTTTGTATTTTGATGGTATGTATGTATTATTAAAGAAGTGATTGGAATAACTTGTGAGTTATTTCTTGTACGGATAAGACATTATCAAATTGCTGCGAGAATCGGATGAACAAGGAAATGTTATACGCAAGTATAAAACTTTACGACATACATCTACAAAGGACAATTTACACGTATTTTAAATTATTTAGATAATAATGAAGGAATATCATTGGATGAAGAAGAGTTTGACTAGAAAATTTACAGAGACCCTGGGGAAACTTGAAACTTTGAATCAGTACAATATGACGTTGACGTACCTACAAAGAACTCAAAGAAGTATGCACATGCGTAAAACCACTCTCCAAGAAAAAATTCCTCCTCAGCAGGTGTCTAGCTCATTCATAAGGTGTTTTACACTAAAAAACCCCGTTTCGAGAAATTGTTTCCACGTCAGCAGCTTTCCTCTGTATAAATAGAGTGTGTTTGTTTGTTTGTTTATTATACAAATCTACAGTTTCATTCCGAGCTTGATATTATTTTAGCAAAAGGAAGATGACACATGAAGAGCCTACTTGAGATTTCAACCCCCCCCCCCCTCGGTTAATCCCGGCTAAAAAGGAGAGAGGGGAGTGATTATCGAAATCACATGCAGGCAGCCGATTTCTTCTTATTTGATTTATTGTTAAAATTTCATCCAACTCGAAATAAAACAAGATTTTCATTATGTATTTGTATAATAAGAACAAAATAAATAAAAAGAACAAAATAGAACAAAGAAAACAATAAATGAAGGAAAATGGAAAAAAACCGATTCCGTCAAGAAACGAAGGAACTGAAGCGACACTAATGCGATAATACAGAAGTGCATCGTACCACCCAGCGTGGAGGTCGTGCGACTGTACGCAATGGAACCGAACAAACAGATAAAATCCTTTCTTCTTGTAGCACAACTAGCTTTGTAATCTAATAGTTTGTACCGAAAACTATGAAGAAATCAACCTTCTCCGCGCCGACACGGACCCAAACTCCACCAGATTCCCATTGTGCACGCCCGTAACACTAGACTGTGTGTTGCGTAAAGCACATCTCGATTCTGTTGCATTATGCGCCCCACGATAGTCGCAAAGTGAACGGGAGCAGGGCCTTCGACTCGCGTCATACTCTACGGCTTCACGCCTTAATCTGCAACGTTTTTTAATGCATCCAATGCACTTTCTTATACTCCGAATATTTTTTATCATTATTACTCAATGTATGAAAAAGTGCATTAGATGCATTAAGAAATGATAAGAAGTAAAATGTAGGCGATACACTTCACTCAACTTATTGGCAAATAGGTTCCCTGTTAAAATACTCTGCCAATTAGTGTGGCACATTGCTTCCTCGCTCATATTTCGTATACTTTATGATTTTATGCTTTTACAACCAATCATTGTCAACTTTATTTAATTTTACCACGTTTTTTAAACAACCAATCAAAATTGTTTTGATTTTTTACCTGAATGAAAGAATCAATTAAGCAAAATTTAATGAGCGAGGACAGTGATCTGTGGAGCCATCTGAGGGCTACGTTTGACAACCTAAATTTCATATAAAAACAGATGAGTGCTTTTAAAGATATAGGGATATATAAATGTAGGTAGTGTGCATGTGGTAGAGAAACAAATGGGCGCAGAAGGCTGAACCTTATATGGGACCAACAATGGGCTAATTATGACCTACTAACCAAATTTCATAAAAATTGGACGTGTAGTTTTTAAGGTATGTTGGTTCGCAAAAATTGAGTGACAGACCAAACTAACAGGCAGCCACGGAACTAACAATGTTCCCTGATGTCTGAAACGTATTCCTGTCTCGGAATTTTTGAAATCGGAGACCTAAAATATATTCGTTCGTCAAAACGATCACATAGCTTCTGTCACGTTCCATCGCTGAGCTCGAGAGAAAAGTAGAGTATTAAAAGTTGTTAATTTAATTTATAATGGTTCACAAGTTTACTCAATAATGATATAAAATAAATAAGTATTGAATATTGAGAAAATATAATATCATGATGAATTCATAGTTAAAGAGTATGATTGTAATAAGGAGGCTAGTTCAGGGAGACACCCTGTATTCTTACTATTCCACCCATGACACGCTCCGGAGTCTCCTTTCAGCAATTATAAGTTGTATCTCTTCACTACACAAAAACTTCTGCTTGTATCAAGTTGAAATTTTACATGCCAGTTTCAATTGTACTTTAGACGATGCATAAGAAGTTTTATTAAAATCGTTACGTCAAAACGTAAGATATCGGTAAAAACTTAATTGATCTTTAATACTTTATAGCAGTGTCGCTATTGGTATTACTAAACAATAATTTAAAAAAAGTAATTTATCTCATTGAATAAATGAAGTTAGCATTTTTTCCCGTAATAAAATTTCAATTTTACGTTCGAACTTACGTTTACGGAGCGTTCCGGGTGAGCGCTTGAGTGGATAAGGTTATCAAACGAACACGTAATGGGCATTGGTAAAATGAACATTTATACCGAATGTCAACTAAATCGGTCAACTTTTACTCAAGTTATTGTCACCGGTTGGTTTTGTGAAGTTTAATTTCGTTACCTGTCGTTTCTTTTTCACTCCCGGCGCTGTAACTTGCCAGAAGGAACTTGGTTCTTAAAACAATATTAATGAATGATTATGAGATGATTAAAGCAGCAGCAATGAAGGCGACCTTGATCTGCCCATGAAGGCCGTGTGAAGGTTGTCTGTCGATATTACTTTCAACAAGTCGGTTTATATAATGCAATCGGAATGCACTGGAAGAAAGTCAACCAAACAATGAACAAAACAAAAATGAAAAAGAAATCTGAGGTGAGACAGAGTCCTGAGTACAAACAGGTGATAGAGAACATTCTGCCAGAGATTTAGAGTTTAGGGATTTAACAGAGTAGAGATTTACACCTCTACTTTACATTCTTACTCGAGTCACAGCCACTGATGGTGACCACAGATGACCACTAGTAGATGACCACTTAAATTACTTGTACCATTCCTGTCTTGGGCAGCCTCTGCTTCATTTCATTCCCCATAGTTTGGAAACTATCCATTCCATTACTAATTCATCACAGCTTCCTTCTCTTCTGATGACATTCCCAGCTGCGTGTAGACTCCATAATGTGAATAAGGCCTCAATTTAAACGTAACCACTTTCGTCTTAACATTTGCACACAACGTTGCATGTTTCGTTCAGTGAGTTGTAGCTTGGAGGCGACTTATTCTTGGAGGGATGATATTCTTTAAGTCTCACATCTATTGGTAAGTACTGGTAAGACAGTAGAAGTAGACTCCCACAATACTTTCTTCAGCTTTAAATCAATATTGCTTTTAAAAAAGTAGTTGTTTCTTAACAACGCATTCACCATTCACCATGCTGAGTTGACTCTTTTCTGAATTTCTTGGTGCTACATCTAGACCCATGAGGTATTACAAGGTAAGTAATACTGTCAATCATCAAGACATGAGGTGTTGCAAGGTCGATAATACTGTCAATCATCAAGACATGAGGTGTTGCAAGGTCGATAATACTGTCAATCATCAAGACATGAGGTGTTGCAAGGTCGATAATACTGTCGATCATCAAGACATGAGGTATTACAAGGTAGATAATACTGTCAATCATCAAGACATGAGGTGTTGCAAGGTAGATAATACTGTCGATCATCAAGACATGAGGTGTTGCAAGGTAGATAATACTGTCGATCATCAAGACATGAGGAGTTGTAAGGTAGATAATACTGTCGATCATCAAGACATGAGGTGTTGCAAGGTAAGTAATACTGTTTCTACTGCTAATTCGTGAGAGTTGTTGTTTGCTTGACTCACTATCATCATTTTACAATTAATTAATAGAAGTCATTAATGATTAGAAGTCAGGTTATTTCATGTCACGTTTATGATTAATAAATATATGTATATATATATATTTAAAATATTTGCATGATACAAAAAACTTGTATAATCCTTGTACAAACTAGTTTATTTAAAAATGACATTGATTTGTTGAGTTTAAAAATAATTTCTTTTTTTTTTTTTTTATCTGGATCACTTTATTTGTTTTTTTTTTACGTTTCAGGGTCGCCAGGTAGATTACACGCGTCCAAGAAAAAACAATTTAAAATAAAGTTAAAACTATTAAGAATGAGTTTCAGTTGAATAGTTGATGATTATGTGTCAAGTGCACAGGGTTTTCTCTCTGATATCTGTTTTCTAATAGAAAACAAGCCAACTTACTGATAAGGCGAGTTTTCTACTCGGCCCTTATGAACCTACTATCACCAGATAACTGCATGTTTATCTTTCTAAAAGTAGAAAGGTTTTCTGTTTTTAATGCCGAGCATCATACTACAGACGTTATCATAATGGCCCACATTCAAAGAATAAGGCCGACTTAAAGAGTTTTAACAATTACACTTTAAAATAATGGCAATGATTTGTTTTCCATGTAAACTAAAGCTGGACGTGCTCATTCAGAACGCAGACACATACAAATGAGATTTCATATGAATTCATTTATATCGGTCTACGGTAACAACGTGACAACTATTGTTGTTCTTTGTTAAACTAGTCTATTTATTATATTTTCTTTCTCTTGTACTAAAAATATATTATGGTTCCGGCAAAACCTGAAATGGGTTAAAAATATAATTTTCTGGCCAGAACTAGTCGAAGAAGAATTGCCTGTTAGTATTAATGAAAACTAGTTTTAACAAAAATCAAAAACTTTTTTTTCTGCGATTAATTATGAATAACGACAATGAAAAGAAGACGTGCAAATAAAACAATTTTTGCACCAAATTCTTCAGTATGAAAACGACTCGTAACAGACTCACTATTCTGGAATGACGCTTCACACTTACAATAAGCTTTTACATGAAGTAGAAGAGGAAACTATGTCGTTGGGAAAATTCCTTTGTAACATTAAGAATTCAATGATTTAGAGATCTGTGAAATTAACAAACCAGCGAGTCAACCTGTCAAGTATTTATTTCCACCCATTTTTAATGTCAAATTCAGAATTTTCAAAAACCACTTTATTGTAATTTACTTAGTCAAATGATGGCGGTAAACCATTTTCAAACTGAAGGATTCGTTCCGATATCATTTTTTTTTTTCATTCTACCCTCATTAAACACGAAAATATGTTAATCAATATAATGCAAGTTGGGAGCACTAACACTTTTAATTGCTCCATTTCAGTTAAAACTAGTTATAATTACTATAGAAATGAATATTAATTAAGAGCCAATTCTAGTGGTGACTAGTCAATATAGGTTTCCACTAAAGCACTTTACACATACTAGTTGTGACTACAAAATTATACCATTAAAGACAAAAAAATCCAAATGGCCACATTGGTTCCAGTAAGCACAGGGCTGGATTTACCCATAGGTAGGGTTACCATAATTTTTGAAGGCCAGATCCGGACAGAGAGAACTCCGAGGGGGGGGGGGGGGGGGGGGGGGGGGTGAGTGAAAATTGCAAATATATATATCCCTATATAATTTTTTTTTTTTTGTGAAATCGGGAAAATAAATATGTTAGAAATATATAATTTCGTTATATATATATATATATATATATATATATATATATATATATATATATATATATATATATATATATATATATATATATATATATATATATATATATATATTTATTAATAAAATATTTGTTTTATATATTAATATTTATGAATTACTATATCATATTAAATTTTTGCTGGTCTCTGCTGGGACCAGATATGGGTTCTTCATTAGTTCATGCTCCATATATTTTCAGATGAACTAATTTTCCTTAGTGGGCTTGTGATTTTTCAATTCTGAGCATGTCATAATAGAATATGCTTTAATATTAAGCAGCTCTTTACAACTGACAGAGATCATCTTCCTCTTTCAGGCGTCCAAATAGACCCCATCATCGCTTTTGCTGCGATTTCAGTTCATCTTAGTGAAATCCGGACATTTCTCAAATCCGGACGCAAAACCGGACAGATGCTTCAAATCCGGACTGTCCGGACGAAATCCGGACGTATGGTAACCCTACCCATAGGCCCACTAGGCCCTGGCCTAGGGACGCACAGTGCTAGGGGGCGCACACAATAAAAAAAATTGTTCAAATAAAGAAAATGTTCAGAACGAGTTAAGAAAAGTCCTAATTTAATTTTCTTTTATACAGTTTATTGGTGTGCGCAATTATTGTTGATTGCTGCAGCAACTTTTTAATTGCTTGAGGGCCTCAACACGTAAAGATGTGTTATCCTAAAGAAAAAGTTTCCTTTACAACTACAAAATCTATCCAAGACTCGATGGTCTTTTCCCCACGACGCCTGCCGAGTTGTAATTGAAAATATAGAAGGCATTTTAAAAAGTTGGAATCAAATTGTTAATGACGGTGGTGAAACCACCTCAACAATAATTGAAGTCAATGCTTTAGTTGAGATCCTTGAGACTAGCCATGGCGGTTTTATGGGGAACTACTGGAAAGGTTTAATGAAATGAACATAAAACTGCAGTATGAAACCAAAGAACTAGGGAAGATTATAACTTACAATGAGTCTCTCAAGTCTTCATCAAGTGAGAGAAAAATCGATGGCTTAGAAAGTGCAGCGAGAGGAAAATGTAAGGATTATGAAGTAGACTCCCGACGAAAAGGAAGATATCAACATACTTGGGTGAATATGGTGGACATAGTAGCGATGTTACATTTACAGCATCTGAGAACTTTCATGTGAACACTTGCAAATTTATACTAGATACTTAATATACCGGATTTAAGAGACGTAAAAATAAATATGTACTCAGCTAAATAACACGTTTGGATTATTCGAGGTTAAAGGACTGGAAGCCTCTGATAACACCAAATATGGAAGAGAAATAATGAGTTTGTATCCCGAACATCTTGAGCTTGCTGTTGTAGATGTGTGTTTACATTAAAAACCCTTTTTGGAATAAAATACTGACAAAGAAAAAAACAGCATGACTTAAAAAACTATAATTTAAAAATTAAAATTGTCAACATAAAGATTATTTTTTTAAGATAAATGCCCCTCCCCCCCCCCCTCCAATGGTATGAAGAGGCGGCAAAAACTATTGGGCCTAAGAGCGTCCACACTTTAATAAGCGTACACGTTGTACAAAGCACTGTAATAAGCTGCTCTCTAGTAACTTCTAGCTGTTGAAACTAAAAAAAAAAAAAAAATTAAATTATAACAGGTGTTCACCAAAGAATGACAGAATTGTTTCCTGTTTAATTATCTGTTTTAGCAGCAGTTATCTTGGCCATCGTAACAGTCTCTTGTAAATATACAATGAAGGTAATATTATGTATTTTGTTTTCTCGTTACAAAAAACTTAGCTAATGTAAAACATATTGATAATTAGTACACTTAAATAAAAACTACTGTAATCTAACTAAACTTAATTTCTGTTATAGCATATCTAGAGAAATTTAATATAACTACGTAATTAAATGAAACCTTACTTTAGCGTAAGCTAGGAGACTTTGCTTAATATAGAAAATAATACTAATATAGCTGGAATACACAGCTTAATAAATCTAAGCACATATACGTACTTAAATGCAACCTTACATTTAAGGGTAAGCAAGAATATTTATTTAATCGTAGATAGAAGACATAGCCAACAAATATACGTTGCCGAGACGTAGGTTGTCATTCTTGAGTTAATATATCTCGAACTCGATATAACGACAGTTGATATGGGTAAAGTTACGGGACGGTTATCCTGAGTAGGCTAAGTTAGTAGGATTGTGTGGGAGGGCTGCAGAAGTAATATTATGTTGGTTAGAAGCTTTAACTGAAGAGGTTAGGAAGGAGCTCGAAGGGGAACTCCAGGCTCCAGGCTAAAAGGTCAACCACTGCTAATAAAACCTCAGTTTGGAGTTTAACTTTATACTGTAGCGCTCCTCGGGGTCACGCGGAACAAACGGTAACCTTCCACAGACTTGCGGAGTCTTCCTTTCGCTTCGCCTCCTCTCCAGTCTGCAGCGCCGAGTCCAAACCACTTCACGCTCTCCCATAAAACTCCACCTTGGCTCCTCATAAATAATCTGTTTTAAAGAAAATCTCTTGATCAATTTCAATTATACGCTTTAAAACTTCAACAGAAAAAGAATCTTCTTCGATAATTTTATCCTTTCAAAACAAAAACCTTCTAACAATTAAAATTAGGAATCGGTTTTACGAAGAGTAAAATACAGAATTTTTGTTTTTGTCGGAAACCAATCGTGACTTGATTTAACAGGGGAAAAGAATAATCGTGAATCAGAAACGGGAGAAGCAATAATAAGTGTTCCGGCAAATTTCACCAACAATCAAAAAAAGCATCGCTTGTAAATTTTATAAATCTTCTTCTTTCAGAAATAGGTCAAAAGAGTTAGAAGCATAATCATAGAGATTTTGTTATTTCTAGAGGAGCATGTGCGTCACTTAATTAGGAATAAAGACTTGATTGTAACCTGTATTTCATTTGCAGGCTTAAATGCGACCACGGGAGCCAACCGCTGTCTCAGATGCCCACACTAACGCATTGCCAGCTTGTCCAACGCAAAACAGCTTAAACAAGCGAGTCATATTGATAATAATCATGAAATTTATTTAATGTCATTCTAATAAAACTTGGTACAACTTCTAGATACTATATAATAGTAGATACTTAATGGTACTAGATAATCAAGTGTACTAGACACTACAAGGTACAAGATACTGGTAGGTACTAGGCACTACAAGGTACAAGATACTGCTAGGTACTAGACACTACAAGGTACAAGATACTGCTAGGTACTAGACACTACAAGGTACAAGATACTGGTAGGTACTAGACACTACAAGGTACAAGATACTGGTAAGTACTAGACACTACAAGGTACAAGATACTGCTAGGTACTAGACACTACAAGGTACAAGATACTGGTAGGTACTAGACACTACAAGGTACAAGATACTGCTAGGTACTAGACACTACAAGGTACAAGGTACTCCTAGGTTCTTGTTCAAAGTGCAGATTTGTCCGGTTGTAAAACTCTTACCGACGAAAACGGAATCAGATCATTCTGAAAAAGAAAAATTATTTTGTAAACTTTCCTGGACAGAAAAGAGTTTTAGACAAGAGAGAATATTATTACGATGTGGTTTTCTACCAGTTTAGATGCATTTAAGTAAGCAAGAGTCAAGTGCAACTGTTCCTAGAATAACAATTGTTATTTCATAGATGTATTGTTAAATTAAAAAAAAAAAACCTTGAGAATAGACCTTTTGACACTATGGGACAAAATATAGTGATATTTTGTATAGTCCATAATATATTTGCAACATGATATTAAATGTTAACTTTCCACCATTATAAAATTAAGAAAAATAATAGTGAGCAAGCTGGAAATCGAATGAGCAACAAAAACAATTTAATTAACAAACAATGTAAATGTAATGGTTACATCCAAAGTTTTCAGAATGATATATAGTTGAAATATCGTTATTCATTATATTTATATTTTATTTTATTCTTATGACATTATTCATTATAGACTTTTGTCACTATTGGCCCAATGATAGGGCACAATAATTAACTGTCACCTGTCCATTATAACATAAGGTTAACCGTTTTATTAGTTTTAACGTTAAATTTGTATTATTTCATTATCCCGATTAAAAGCGAGTCCATAATTCTAATTATTTCAGAGTTAAAAAAATTTTATCACCTAACAGGAAACTAATGTCGTTTGATTTCGCGATAGAAAATATAAATCAAATAAATTGAATGGAAGATTCCAAGTAAATAAATCTTTATAGGTAATATCATGTATATTTATACATTAAAAATGACCCTAAAGGATTCCCCGTAAATAATTCAAAGAATTGAGTGGCAACACTCCGACGAGTATTGTCATTCTAATAACTATCTTTATTAAGAATCTAAATACTGAATTCAAGTTCATGAGGGAATTTGGTATTCAGTAAAAATAAGGGATTCCCAAGTCCGAAGTGAGACTAATACTATGAATGTATCGCTGTTTTATATATCTAGAATGCACCAATTAATTACATCAGATGTATCTCTATTTTAAGAAGAGAACGGGGGGATTCCCGCCAATATACAAAACAATTTCTATGAGAAATATTCAAATCATTTAGTGTGGCACATAGCTTGTTGGCGTCCTATTATTTGACAAAAATGATCACTTAAGTATAACATGATGAAATTGCACGGGGAATCATAAGTGCGGTTGTTTTCCCATTATTTCGATTCCCAGTGGGGTCACATTTATATGTATTGAATATTTAATACGTGCAGAGGGTTGAAATTATATGGAGCCATCTGTAGGCTAGTTTTCACAAATCATCTAAAAATTTTCAATGAGAAAATACAAATATAATTAAAATCGGACAAGTATTCTAAGATATGGCGGTTCCGAAACATGTTGGTCACAACGACAGACAGATAGACAGACACGACCATCAATGTAAGTTTATGTCTTAAATAGATTTCTGTCGAGCAATTTTTTAATTTAAAAAAAAATGTTTTTCTGCATGATCAAAATTCCGTTATTTTCGATAAGCTCGGAAGCCAAAATTAATCTTTCGCACGTAAAGATATAGCTTACTGAAAAGAAAGTTCTAATTGGAAAAGCAATAGTTCTAATTGGAAAAGCAAAAGTTCTAATTGGAAAAGCAATAGTTCTAATTGGAAAAGCAATAGTTCTAATTGGAAAAGCAATAGTTCTAATTGGAAAAGCAATAGTTCTAATTGGAAAAGCAATAGTTCTAATTGGAAAAGCAATAGTTCTAATTGGAAAAGCAATAGTTCTAATTGGAAAAGCAATAGTTCTAATTGGAAAAGCAATAGTTCTAATTGGAAAAGCAATAGTTCTAATTGGAAAAGCAATAGTTCTAATTGGAAAAGCAATAGTTCTAATTGGAAAAGCAATAGTTCTAATTGGAAAAGCAATAGTTCTAATTGGAAAAGCAATAGTTCTAATTGGAAAAGCAATAGTTCTAATTGGAAAAGCAATAGTTCTAATTGGAAAAGCAAAAGTTCTAATTGGAAAAGCAATAGTTCTAATTGGAAAAGCAATAGTTCTAATTGGAAAAGCAATAGTTCTAATTGGAAAAGCAAAAGTTCTAATTGGAAAAGCAATAGTTCTAATTGGAAAAGCAATAGTTCTAATTGGAAAAGCAAAAGTTCTAATTGGAAAAGCAAAAGTTAATTAATTTCCTTTATCTATAGGGATGTAATATTACATTATATCATCTATAGTATGTTTCGTATTCTGTTACCAGGGAGAAGTAATTGATTATAAATATATCATAATAGAATTAATATAAATAAAAATAGTCTGTCAATTAGTGTGGCACATAGCTTGCTCGCGTATTAACACGTATATACTTGGATGTAGTGCTGTTTAAACACATTGTTCTACAATTATTTTCCTTTTGCTTCTACCTTACATCCGTCACAATTGTTTTGTATAAAACAATTTTAAAAATTGTTTTATATGTATAAAAGGATCAACTAAACAGCAAACATATGCGCAGACGTTTAGAAGTATGAAGAGACGATCTTCCGACAAACCATCCTTACTTTTAAAGAAATATGTGCTAAAAAAAAAAAGAAGCGTGTGTGTGGAAGAGAAAGAAATGTGCCAACCACAAAATTTTATTAAAATCGGAGGAGTGGTTTTAGAGATATGTGGCTCTCAAAAATGTTCAAAGGTGCAGACAGACAGACACCACACTAAAAATGTTATTTTAAGTCCGAAACGGATTTCTGTCCCGGAATTTATCAATTCGGGGACATAAAAATAAATTAGGGTTCTTGAGAATAATGACTAGGCTCCCGTTACTTTCGGTAAGCTCGCGAGCAAAATAAAATAAATCGATCGACAGATGTACATATTTCGTAATTCTCTTAGAAATAAAAAGTCGATCAAATTAATCGAATAAAATAAAAAAAGATGTCCGTTGAAACTGTTGAATAAGATTGAATTATGAAATAAATAAAATATAATTAGTATTCTAGAAGCAGGGAAATGACAACAAGCCAAGTGTTGCGTTATACGTCTTCCTCGGCTCAATTACCTCGAGTTTACTTTATACAATAAATACTTTGCTGGACTCGATTCAATAACTGTTGGAAAAATGTGAAGCGGCTGCAATAAGCACGTGTTTCAGAACAACACCTTTATACTTCAGATATATATAAGGTGACATTTTAATGTAGAAATAGTTGTTATTACTAAACCGGGATTTATAAATACATATACATTATTTATTTATTTTATTATCTTTATTAGTTGTAAACTACCCCGAGAGTAACTAAAGTATTGTCATTGTAAACAACCAAGTTTCTTTTTAGGTACAAAATATATATTATGTATTTTGTCAACGCATATACTATACAATACACATACCTTTCAGAAACCTAAAAATTTATGGTCTCACATCTGGTTGTAAAAACAAGTGATATGAAAACTCGTAGCAAGTAAAATGTGCGATTTGTTGCTCGTATTTTGGTTCAATATTCGGTTTAATTTGGTTTCCGAGCTAAACTTATGAATGTTTCACTAACTAAACTCAAAACTAACGGAATAAGTTAAATACTGTCGGGCAATTAGAATGGCACATATTGTGTCGGCGTGTTATATTTTTTGCTCCATCATTGTCTAGCTTATTTATTTATTTATATAGTAACTCAGTGGTATTAGCAACTTGATATGCAAAGATCCATGGATCGATTCCGGACAATGGTGGCATTTTTATTTGTCTTTCTTTGTTTTATTTCCCTATAATAACACTAGGCATCGCGTGGCTCTATCATTGAAGCGAGCGTATTGCAATGAAATACTGAATATTGAAATTTATTAATCATGATGAATGTCATAGTTGAAGATAAGTGGAAGAGGGTTAGTGTAGGGAAGAGTGGGGGTACTCGGTACAAAGCTTTACTTCCTAAACAAACCTATACACTATACGACTATAACAATATTCACCACCCGCGGTAGCTTTTAAACAATTATTATAAATGTATCTCGTCGCTATGCAAAGAATTTTGCTTGTATCAAGTTGAAATTTTGCATACCTGTTTCAATTGTGCATTAGATGGTGTATATGAAGTTTTATTAAAATCGATTAGTTAGAACGTAATATATCGGTAAAAAGGTTGTTTTCTCTATTATAAACGTTTAGGTCCGCTTTAATAGTTTTAGCGATCTTTATTAAGTCATAGCGGTGTCGCTGTTGGTTTTAGTAAAAAATGTTATTTGAAAATAATGTTCGTCTCATCGAATAGATGATGATAGAATCTTTTCCCGTCCTGAAATTCCAATTTAATTTTTGAACCTCTCGTTTACGCGAGCGTTGCGCGCGAACTCTTGGACGGATCACGCTGTCCAACGAACTTAGCCTGAGTATTAGTAATAGGAACATGTATACCAAATTTCAACTAAATCGGTCAACTTTTACTCAAGTTATCGTCACACGCGTGAACGTTACTGACAGACAGACAGACAGACAGACAGACAGACAGACAGACAGACAGACAGACAGACAGACACGGAACATATTTCGTTGAATGTAGGAAGCTCGCTGCGCTCGCTTCAATTAATGGAATTGATTTAATTAGTACTTAATAAGTGGCAAGAATGAGGTTTCACACAAAGGGTCTTCATGCAATTAAACAAGTCGGGCGAGTTGGTTAACCACCAGAATCCACCCAGCCGTTTTAAGACGGCGGCTATCTAAAAGTGCGATATCGCTATATCTTGTATCTTGTATTATAAAAACGTTTATTATATTGACGTGAAACAAATGTTTTTAAATGAATCATTTCCGTCCAAACGTAATGACACCACTCCGGTCTCTAGATAACCGCACAAATCAAATAAATGTTTATGACTTTTTTTTTTTTGAGGGGGGAAGAGGAATTTGTTCACACAAAATATGCGACTTAAGAAAATATCTATAAACGCAGTGTTTTTTTTTTTATTATTTTTTAACAAAGAATGACTGATATGATTAAAACAAAATCCGTGTGGTGTCGCGGGACACCCGGTAGGAACGAAGTTCCTTACATTTTTCATTAAATATAAATAATTATAAAATCACACTGCTAAGTACGTTACATTGCTAACTACTTACACATGGCGGAGTTAGAAAAGAGAGAAAATTAAAAGTAACGAACTGTTTGTACCTGGCAGAGTTAAGGCAAAATTAAAAGAAAATCATTATTTGTATAATTAAAGCAAGCGTCTACTATAAATATATATTAAATATAAGAAAAAAGTTGATCATGATGAGTTTATAGTGCAAAGAGAATGTTTGTTAAAGAAGTTTGGATTGATATAGGACTGTTTTCTATCAACCCGACCAATTAATTTAAAATATTATAAAATATATCTCTTCCGTACTCTACAGCTTCTGCTTGTATCAGGGTGAAATTTTACATGATTATATTTTATTTATTTACAAAACAAAGTGACATTTTTGACATATATAACAAAAATAATCAAAACAAGTCAAGTAACAGGCTTCCTTAATAACACTTTTTCCCGTCTTTTGCAGCTTATTTTTACGCGAGCGTTGCGCGTGAACGCTTGGGCGGATAACGTTTTCCGACGAACTCAGCCTGGGCATTAGTAAAATGAACATGTGTACCAAATTTCATTTAACTCGGTGAGCTTTTACTCAAGTTATCGTCATCGGTAGATTTCGTGACGGATTTTGCGTGACGGTGAT
The DNA here is from genome assembly GCA_951217055.1 of Gerris lacustris. Classification (NCBI taxonomy): domain Eukaryota; kingdom Metazoa; phylum Arthropoda; class Insecta; order Hemiptera; family Gerridae; genus Gerris; species Gerris lacustris. The sequence continues at coordinate 116,890,510 of OX578277.1, read as the reverse complement.
TTTGGTAGTTTTTTTCGGATTCACTCCCGGGCTCCAGAACGTGCCATAAGGAACTTCGTTCCAAAAAGTAGAGTGAGGGAACACAAAAAGAAGCAGAACATGGAGCTAAGATGAGTTGGTGCAAACAATAGACCAAATATATGTTTGCCCTAAGGCACCCTCTTTCATTTTACACTCTAATGCAGGTCATGCATTTCCATTAACACAAATGTTCAACCCTTTAAGCTTTAATCCAGTAATCTTTGAGAAATTATTTTTTTGAGTTTTCTAATATATTTCCTTCTGGGTTACTATACACATAATATAACTGTAAGGATTCAAATTTTTGAATTGGGTACTTAAGGTACATCAACAACCTCTAGAGAGTCAGACAACCACTTTTCTTTACTTCCTTTAACAATTGTGTGATAATTCAAAATAATTCGATGCTCAAACTGACATTTATTTTGACTTTTTTTAGGTTAGCGTAATGAAATGTATAATGATACAAAATCCGACATAAGATTAGTGCAAGATGAATCACGTTTTAATTGATTTGTCAACTTTACTTAAAGTCAATTTAAAATATACTGCCAATTAGTGTGGCACATAGCTTCCTCACATCCTATCTCCTACTTTATTGATTTTATGCTTTAACAAGTCATTACTGTCTAATTAAGGGAAGGGGGGGGGTCTTATTAAGGGAACCAATTAACTCTAAATTGTTTGACTGTATTTAATCAGTCAAAATTGTTTTGATTTTTTACATAAATTAAAGTATCAATTTAGCAAAAGTAAAAGTGTGCTGACGGTTCAAATTGATCTTGGGTTATCTGCAGATTACTTTCGATAAACTATAAAAGTTTCATACAAATCGGAACAAAAGTACTTTTGAAGCTAGGGGTGTAAATAAATATATATGTTTGTGCGCATGTGGAAGAGAAACAAATGAGCACAGAAGGTCGAAGCTTAGATAGGACCATAAATGAGCTAATTATGACTTACCATACAAATTTCATTAAAATCAGACGTGTAGTTTTTATGATATGTTGGTTCGCAAAAATTGAACGACAGACCGACAGACAGACACGGAAAAGTTTTAGAATCGGAGACATAAAATATTTTCGTTTTCGAGAACGATCAAATAGCTTCCGTTTATTTCGGTAAGCTCGGAAGCAGAATACATATAAAATAATGATATTGTTATACAACTTGCCGCTCTTGTTGAAGAGCTCTTGAGAACGACATGCAAGGCTGAGAAGAACCCCTCCAAGGTTAAAGCACCTCAGCCGAAACCATCCACTGTGTCCGGTTCTGTCTGCAGCCATCGCGTTAAGTATTCCACAAACAATAAATAATAAAAACATCTACGATTCTAATAACGATTAGAAAACTAATGCAATCGAGGTCAAGTCCATCAAAAGAACGAAACGTCTCAAAAATAAATGCACGCATTCAAAAAAAGACAATATACCAATATGAATGCAAATCACATATTGCGGTCTTTCGACAAATTAAACACCTGCTTCAACTTTCAACAAGTAAGATGTCACAAGAATCGTAATGATCTACTTCAGAGCATTAGAAAATATAGCACCGAGTACGTGATGACAATGTCTTCATTCCATCTACTCTACAAATGAATCGAGGTAAGTCGGCTAACCATTCCAACCTCTACACAATATACAAATGAAACAATTAGATAATGGACGGAATGTATTTGAGTTTCTAGTTGTAACAATAGATCGACAATGTGTTACAACTTTTACAAGAGAATGAGGAATGCATATCTGATAACTACGAATGTGGATATCGAATAACCTAATCATGTGGTTATCAGCACGAAAAAAAAGCAAAAACAGAAAAATAATATCTATCCGAAAAAAAAATCGAATTCAACTTTTCCGTATCGATACATATTACATGGTCTGATCCTGAGTTTTCCATTTGTTAGTTCTTTCGGCGTTTTGTGCTTACATTTAATATTTACCATTTTATAATACATTTTGGAATTTTTTTTTTATCAAATTCCTCAGTTTTGGAACGAAGTTGCTTATGGCACATTCTGGAGCCCGTGAGTGAATTCGAAAAAAACGAACAAAATCACCTCACAAAATAACCGTCACGCAACCAAGCGTCACAAAATCTACCGATGACGGTATCTTGAGTAAAAGATAACCGAGTTAGTTGAAATTTGGTACACATGTTCATTTTACCGATACCTAGGCTGAGTTTGTTGGAAAACGTTATCCGCCCAAGCGTTCACGCGCAACGCTCGCGTAAACGTAAGCTTCAAATTTAAAATTGGAATTTTAGGACGGGAAAAAATTCTATGAAAATGGAATGAAGTGATATAGATCACTAAATTTATTAAAGCGGACCTAAACGTTTAAAATAAACAACGTTTTTACCGATATCTTAAGTTCTAACGTAACGATTTTAATAAAACTTCTTACACGTCGCCTTAAGTGCAATTGAAACAGGCATGTAATAGTACATTACGCGTCGAGTGCGGAAAGTAGCATTTTGCATGCGAGTGTGGAGTTTGCACCCGAGCGACAGCGAGGGTAGTAAAACCACACGAGCAAAACAAAATGCCGTTTTCGCACGAGTTGCGTACCGCACTTTATCTACGATTGTTAGATTTAAATAATAAATTCAGAAAAAAATAAACTTGCTGTAAGTAAGTTCGTATCATCTCTTCTCTTGATAAAGATGTCATTAATCTTGAGGTGTATTTTTTGCCGAATTAATTTTTTCTGGAGGAGTATTATTCTCTACATTTTCGTCGAAGCCAGTTGATTCATTCATTGTTTTTCACTAAAAACTCGATATAAACAGTTACTTTAATAAAAGATTAGCAAATTAGTCTTGTTAAATGTAAACAAACTCGCTAATCATGCGTAAAGCTGAAGAATTCCTCTTCAGAACTATGAGACGCGCATGCGCAATGAATACAAGTACGTAAATAATCACTTTCTACGCATCTAAACAAAGATATAATGTTTATATTTCGTATCAATCGTAGATAAAATTTCAACCTGACACAAGTAGAGGTTTTTTAGTGTTGTTGATTTATATTTTATATTATAATATTTTAATTGGAGTAATTGGCCGACGGAGTCTGATGGGACAGTTCTTTTCTTCTCTACAACCATCGGCTTTAACTTAAACTTAGCAAAATTAACTTTTTTCACAATTACCAATACATCATTTAATGTAAGACGTTATTTTTAAAGATAATAAAAAGTTTTCCTTTTAGTTTTGCCTTAACTCCGGTAGTACAAATAGTTACTTTTAATTTTGTCTCTTATTCTAACTCCGCCATGTATAAGTAGTTAGTATCATATATTTAGCAATGTAATTATATAATTTATATTTAATATAAAGCGTAAGGAACTTCGTTCCTACCGGGTGTCCCACGACACCACACGTATTTTTTTCCAATTTTTTTTTAGGGGGAGCGCCTGCGCACATTTATTACTAAAATTCGTTTATCGATTTCAATTCGAGGTATACAGACTACAGACTAAAGACTACAGGCTAAATACTACAGACTAAAAACTACATATACTACAGACTGCGGACTACAGACCACAGACTACAGACTAAAGACTTCAGTCTAAAAAAGACTAGAGACTAGGGACTACAGACTAAATACTACATACTACAGACTAAATACTACATACTACAGACTAAATACTACATACTACAGACTAAATACTAGAGACTACCTAGTACAGACTAAAGACTACAGCCTAAAGACTACAGACTACAGACTAAAAACTACATATACTACAGACACAGACTGTGGATTACAGACTAAAGACTAGAAACGACAGACTACAGACTAGAGACTAGAGACAACAGACGGCGCCGAACATTTTTAAAAACCCCTGCTTTGAACTCAAGGGACCTAAAACGAGTAAATCAATCAAAGATTGAATCGTACGTATAAAGAAATCGAGTACATAAAGCAATAATATAGCAAATAATTTTATTTAATTTGATTCAAATGCTTCCTACTCGATAATATTATATATTTATTTTATTTCCGGTTCCTTCTCTCCAATGATAAATGAGACGAATAAATGGGAAATGGTTGGATTAATTTGCATTGATCTCGGATCAACCCATATAATATTATAAAATGAAATAAGAAATACAGAGCTAATTATAATAAATCAAGCGTTAGATGTAAAAGTGAAATTAAGGTTGGTTCATTCCTTCTCGTGAAAAGTGATAATGAAAAATATGATAATTTGTAAACGGCAACGATGCGGAAAATGTTCGTCAGCACAGGACGGTGTGTTTACGTAACCAAGCCGTCCACAATCAACTGATTCTTTGCAATTAGCAACTTCCGTTAATTCGCTCCTTGTTTTTATCATTCGTTTTACTGATCATTTCAAATGAAATCATAAACAATCACATTCATCGACAAATATTGTAAACTTATGCGATTTTTTTCATCTGGTTTTAGTCAGCTTCAAAAGAAACTCAAAAGAAATTTACATAACTGAGCTGAGCCAAGCGAAGCTCTTATACTAAACTTTGTATTTGGTTGGACACATACTCCTCCTGAACGGCTGAACCGATCCGCACAAAATTCGGCACGGTCATAGTGACCAACCACAGGAGGGTATAAATCTGAAATTGTCCAAATTGGTACAAAGGGGTTCGGGGTGCGGGGTACAAAAAGTTAAAATAGTTTATGACCTTTATAATGCATGTCGTTGGAAAGCTCATAAGAGTACAGTTATTGTTGTTATGTTATTTTTTGTCATATTTTCATTTAAGAGGGGGGGGGGGGGGGGGGGGTAAAATAAAAAAACAGGAAAAAAATGGTTTTTAATTAACAATTCGAAACATTTCTATTTTTGATCCGATTTCAGGTGTTAATAAATAAAAATGTTTATTGTTTAAGATTAAAATGGAGGCTCAGCTCAAGCAGACAACTGTATTGCACACCTAGTTGTAATTCTACAATAAGCAAAGCCACAAATTCACGTTAACAGAAAACTATTTATTTGCGGTTAGATTCGTACTTAAATGGATCCGTATTAAAATCGTCGGAACGATTTTTGAGAACAATTTGATGGAAATCAGCGTCCCGCGTCTTCCTAGACAGCATACAGACATTTTTGGACTCAGGGGGCCTTAAACCGTAAGTCCATTAAAATATTAAAATCAAATTTTCGCGGCATCACAATGCTTCTTAATATATTCTACGTGCATGAGAAATTAATAAAATAATCGAAGTGCAAACAAAGAATACAGAATAATAGAGCTGCCATTTCTATATTGTTTTATTTTAATCCAATAAAAATGATTACGCCAACAAGTGTTTATTACAAGAGTTGCATTGGAAAGAAATACTAGTTGACCCAGTCAATAGAAGACGTCAGAGGCGAGACAGTTTGTGATCAGTGGCCTGAGACCAGGATACGCCCCTCACAGTATTGACTTTCCTAATGACAACGGTCTGAAATCTGACTCCACCTTGCCCAGGAGCAGTGGCGCGACCAACTAGGACACAACTCTAGCGTGAACTACAAGCCTCTGCATACCGCAGCGCTGCGTTTCCTTTCCTTCACATCGCGCCACTAAATGAGAACGACAAAACAATTGTACAGTGGTGATCATATGAAAACTGTTATCGCTTTTTATCTCAGCGACCCGTATATAGCAATTACTATCCTTCACTTTTTTCTTACTTTGAATTAGTACAGAATAACGTAAAAAAAGTATTGCGTTAAGATATCCTTGTTTGATTGTAAACAATTTCTGTTGCTTTCTCTTAATTTTATTGGGTTGAAGTATGATATAGTTAAATTAAGTTAAGACGTTTAGAGATGATCACTAGTGGTACTGAAGATGAACAAGGACCACTAGTAGCACTGAAGATGAACAAGGACCACTAGTGGTACTGAAGATGAACAAGGACCACTAGTGGTACTGAAGATGAACAAGGACCACTAGTGGTACTGAAGATGAACAAGGACCACTAGTGGTAGAAAGCTTTGTAAAATAATCTTAACATTAGTGGAGAGACGATTGCTTTATTCTTAGACCATAACTATGAAAGAGCAGGTTTTAAATTGACTTATAAATGAGTATAATATGAAGGACGCTTAATAAGTCGTTCCAAAAGTATAACATGAAGTTCGCATAGTAAGTTATTCCAAATGTATAAATGAAGAACACATAATGAGTCAATCATAAGACAAGTTATAAATACCTTGATATTTTATATAAATTAACGGGAAAACAAATCTCCTTAGATTTTCTCCACTCACCTAAAACATTAAAAAAATCATTAAATTAAAATTTAATTACAGCAGCTGGTATTTTAAAATTATTAATAAATATTTAACACTAATTATTATTAATAGCTTAGTTAGAAAACTAAATTTATTATTACGGAGATTTTGGTCCTGATGTGAATTATTACGTGCAGTAACTCTATCGAATGGTCAATATCATAAAATACAACATAATTTAATAATTATGTTAGAGGAACATTGAGGACGTTGTGGAGAGCGAGGTTGGAGACATAGAAAGCAACATCATGTCTCCGTGGCAGATAACTGAGTAGTCTGTGGTCCAGAGACTTGCTCAACATGTCATTATTATTAATAACTATCAATAAACAATAATTAACCATCCAACTTATTACTCCCGCTGTTATTTTTTTAATTTATTCATAACTTATTACTACTGGTACCTCAAGTATTTTAGTTCTGACGCCGGACGGAGTCAATGGACTACCATTCTCACGTACTTCACTGTCCGAAAAACTGTATCAATAATCCTTATAACATTTATAATTTATGTAGTTGTGGCAAAAACTGTAAACGGGAGCGGTGCTCCCTCCCAAGTACACGTAAATTCAAATTATGTCTCAAAAACATTTCCCACGATTTTGAGAGACTAATAATTGTAAAATTTAGATCATTTAAATATGAATAAGTAATAAATACATGGAATTAGATATGATGGAATGTAAATTCAGTCGGACTATGTATATAACAGAGTTTTTGTTTGGGTGTGTGTCACTGATTTGTAATCTATTATCCCTTCTTATTCTATAGTCAAAACAAGAGAATTATTTAAATTTTATAATAAAAAAAAACTTTAGATTTAGTTTTTAAAGTCCAACTGATTCCTTGGCACACTTATCAAATGCCTTGAAGGCAAGTAATATAAAATAATCATACGGTTATTTTTATGAATTAAACAGCTGATATATAACACTCCTACATCCTCACAAATTCATAAATTATATATATATATATATATATATATATATATATATATATATATATATATATATATATATATATATATATATATATATATATATATATATATACATATATATATATATATATATATATATATATATATATATATATATATATATATATATATATATATATATATAATATATTTAACTGGATCTTTGAATCTGGATATTTCATATATGTATGTATAAATACACCTAGGCTGGTTCTCAATGACATTAACCTAAATATCAAGTTAATAAAACTGTTACATAAAGAGCTGTTTCAAATGTTACGATATAAGAATTGTGTAGAATAAAGTTTTAAAATGTAATACATTATAACAAAGTAAGGATAGAATAGGTTTAGTAGAGTGGGTACATACAGGGTACAGGGTGGGTACATACAGGGTACAGGGTGGGTACATACAGGGTACATGGTGGGTACATTGAATCAAGCTTACCAGACAATACACGATCCTTTCTAGGTAGTTTAATGTCGTAACTAATCTTACTGAAGCATCTTGCATTATTATATATTGTCATGTAGCTTGCTTAAGACGTCTTTAACTTACCTTACTCCCTTAATTATATAATAACAAATCAATTCTTTTTTTAAAATTTAATTGAGAAAGGAAAAATCGATATATTTTATAGAACGAGTCACTAAATGAACCGGTTCTTTTTACGGTTCGCCGTACTTTTTTTTCAGAACCTGATAACTTGCAAGAAACCTGTTCGTGCGGTCCTTTACATTTGGTGTGACTAATTATCGCACCGTATTTAAATTATCGAAGAAAACCTAAGAGACAGCGAACCTTCCTGAGTCAGTTGTAAGGTGACATTACTGCGCACCAGGCGAAGCTAGGTTTTGTCTGAGAATCGGTTGGACCGAACAATAAAAGATTCACAAACGAGCCATTCGAGGGTTGGAACGGCTTATAAGACCGTACGAAACACTGCCACAAGTCGGGTTGGGTCTGCATTTAGCCATTGAGAATGCCTGTGACGGTTCCCTGCAAGCAATATTTAGATGGTTCTTGTTTGCGAATATGATTAATATCGGCGCACACCGACTTTAGTTGTTTTAAAAGTTTATGTTGGTTATAAACAATTACTGTTTCCACGTTCTTTCTTGGCCTTTTTATGATGTTTGTTCCAACCAAAATTCAAACTGGTTTGGAACTGTCCGACGCATGCGCATCGGACCACATTTGAACGTTTTTTGCTAATGCAGATGCGTCATACAGTTTGAAACTAGTTTGAGGTGTGGTTGGAACAAACCTATTGTTACATCATAAATAAAGAAATTTTCTATTATGGGACAAAAATATTAAAGAATCGACTCTAATCGGAATATTATAGTACATTACGCGTCGAGTGTGGAAAGTAGCATTTGGCATGCGAGTGTGGAGTTTGCACCCGAGCGAGAGCGAGGGTAGTAAAACCACACGAGCAATGCAAAATGCCGTTTTCGCACGAGTTGCGTACCGTACTTTATCTACGATTGTTAGATTTAAATAATAAATACAGAAAAAAATAAACTTGCTGTATGTAAGTTCGTATCTCTCTCTGGACAAAGATGGCATTAATTCTTGAGTTGTATTTTTTGCCGAATTAATTATTTCTGGAGGATTATTATTCTCCACATTTTCGTCTAAGTCACTTGATTCACTCATTGTTTTTCACTAAAAACTCGATATAAACAGTTACTTTAATAAAAGAACAGCAAATTAGTTTTGTTAAATGTAAACAAACTCGGTAATCGTGCGTAAAGCTGAAGAATTCCTCTTCTTTACCGCGCTAGCGTATTAACTATTATGGATTTTCGAGAATAACCATATGCAATATTTTATTTAGTAGTATATTACCCTCTATATATGTATATTAGTAAACAGGATTTCTCCTTATCCTGGTCTGTTGGGTACTATGTTCTTTTGTTTACATATTAAAACCAAACATGTTAAACCAATTTATTATATTTCAACCCCTTTGGGTCATTTTCAAGCAGTTGCTTCTCTAAGACGTCGTGTTCTCTTAGTTGTTTCCAGTGTACTCCATTCTCCATCCCGTTTGGGTTCATTCGACCTTCCCAAAGTATTTCTTTAGTAGCATACGTTTGGTTTTAATATGTAAACAAAAAACATAGAACCCAACAGACCAGGATAAGGAGAAATCCTCAGTTTACGTATACATTATGTTCTTAAAATTAAAAGTATAACTTAAAATCATTACGTAAAATTACCAAAAAATAAAACAAAAAGCCGTTTAATTGTGCATTTCTCAATGATTCATGAGTAACTTACCGGTAAATGTTCATGTTTTACATGAGATACTAAGTTTAATCGTAAGAAGCTAAACAAATGAAATGAAATCAACTTGCATGAAAAGTGTTTTTAGTAGAGTTTAGTTTCGCTAGACGACAAACTAAAACATGTAATTTTCTAATTCCATAACTTTGTCTTTTTCTTTTCTAACGTCTTATTAACAAGCTAACGTCGAAATGTCTAAAAAGTCCTTGACCGAAAGAAGACACTACTTTTCCAGCTGAAAAAATGTTCCTTTCACTCTGACAACGAAAATGAATTCACCTTCTCATTTATAAATGATTTAACTCGACCTTGGAAAATATGGATGAAATGAAAAACAAAATATAAATGTTTAAAAACCTCTGAGAAATCATTTCATATTCCAAGAAAATTCCGAAACGAAAAATCAATTAAAATTAATTCTAATACTAATGAAATGTTGATGGTTATTACACCCAAGGCTGCCAACTGTTACAGTAATACCATCACGTGTTCCTTTATTCCTTCCATATATAAAGAGGGACAAAATAAAATGCTTCACGCGTTATAAAAATAAAATTCACTCACGAGCCAAATCAACTGTTTAATATATAATATTATATTCAGGTATATAAATACATAAAACTTGATTTTCTTATACCGTAATAGGACAAAGGTCTATCATGATTAATTTGCACAAACACTCGCACAAACTAATAAATATATGAGTGTAATCTATATTTAATAAATAATAAATGTCAAATGTTTTGATATTATGTAAATATATATGATTTAAGAATTTCATAGATTATTTATTTATAATTATTAATAAAATTTGACTACTACAAATGATTACGTAATATTTAAAACTGCTGTAAAATATTTATTCGGCCCACTATGCCAGCAAAAGAAGTAAACACATAAACTAAGACAGTGCAAAGTTGTAAGTTCTTCACAGCAAATGCCATTTCAACCATCAAAAATGATCAAAACAATTTATTATTGTATTCATTATATATTTCCGTGAGGCATTATTTTAAATGCCTTGACCGATGATGATCTTATAAGAGTCGAAACGTCTCATGGAACATTAATGTTTAATAGCACACCATATAAGATCCATTTTGTGCATAAATATGTCCAATACAAAGGTGCTGACTTCAACGTATTCGTCTCAATTCATAATCATATTTTTTCATTAAACAAGAGTCATGATGTAATGTCAAGTTGGCACCTAGTCACTCACTCTAAAATAACTTAATTAAACCCCAAAATATTATACTTAAAATTGCAATTTACTAGGACAAAAAAGTTTAATATGATGAATGTAATTGTGTTGAAACATTTTCAAACAGTAAAATTTATTGCAAGACGTTTCTTGCAATAAAGGGAGCAACGTTTTGCTCGCTAATTTGACTGTCAATATCTTAATATTCATCTTTTAAGGGGGAAAAAGAAACAGATGATGCAGGTTATGAGACGCTAGACTCTAACTTCTCTACTTGAGTCAAGACTAGAGGTTTGTTCCAACCACACTTCAAACTGATTTGAAACTGTCCAAGCAAACAATTGTACATCTCACTACTCAATAACGCTCAAGACAAAATCGCTTTGCCAAAATTAGTTCTCAACTAGAATTATTTGAGCAATGTCAACACAAATAATCAATATATACCTATATAATTAAAGTTTTGTCCGTACAAACGAGATAAAAGTAACACTTAAAAGACCCTTTGAGAGTATTTTAAAATGCACAAACAATTATTATAGTTTATCTTGAAAGCGAATTGTATTTATAATTTAAGTGCTTTAGAATAGAATGTCAAAGTTTAAACGAATAATACTTAGTACTTAGTTTAGAACTAAGCTCCGCTATGTTTTAAATGAATGCACGAGAAAAACTGCACAGGGGAGTGCCTTAGTCAACCACCTCCAGACGTCCTTCACTTCATATATACATATAATATAATATATATATATATATATATATATATATATATATATATATATATATATATATATATATATATATATTTTAAGAGTACATTTTATCGTATAGAAGTATAATAATTTCTAATCTGTTTCAAGTCTATTGTTTTGTAAAAAGTGTTGAAACTGTAACAAGAAGTTGCACAAACAACCTTTTGATAGAGTTTGAACAAAAATAAAAATATAATACTTTCTACATAACTCGTCTATAAAAGGTGTTTTCGTTGTGTATACATACAGACAGCAGACAAACATGTTTAGGGTACGGCCAGAGTGCAGAATGCTAATTCCAATCATGACTGTGATTCCGATTTTGACTGTGACTTCGATTCAGACTGTCATTCCAACTCAGATAGTGATTCCGATTCAGATAATGATTCCAATTCAGATAGTGATTCCGAAAGAGAGTGACGTCATGGGTCTTAAGGAAAGGAGGGAATTATCAGGGTTGAGACTACACACACACACACATGAGAAACAAAAAACTTAAACAATACAAACATATTTTATTTAGAGTAATGATTGTCGAAAAAAAGCTATTCCAATAAATAAATATACAAGTATTTTTATTATCTATTAGAAAACTTGTAATTGGCTAAGTGAGATATGCTGCCATTGAAACCACTGTTTCTCATATTGTCAGGTGACAAACATAATAATATTATATTTCACACAACACGGCATCATTCATATAATCATGAGATTTAGAATCTCCAAAATATTATTTTTCAACTAACGATATTTTTCTGTGTTTTATTTATAAACGAGCCGTTGAGGCAGTGGGCAAAGATCTTAATTGTATACTTAGAAAAAAGTAAAATTAAGTAAATGAATTTAGATATTTTCATATTTTACGATATAAATTATAAGCGTTATTTCTCGATCTAGTTCTTTGTCATTAATGTTGACTTCTCAGATTTGTGGAAAATTTAAAGCTTAAATTCGGGACAAGGTATCATTAACGTCAGAGAAATTCATTCTCCTGCGTAGCTTAGTTGGTAGAGCGCTATACTGGAAATATAGAGGCCTGTGGTTCAAATCCTAGCGCTGGAGTGTATTTTTCTCTGGTTGTTTCCCGTAGTTGTTAATAATTATAATTTGATTTAAATTTAGATATTTTGTTAAATAAGTGTCTATTTTAAGATCAACAAATCAAAACAAACATTTATTTATATTGAAATAAATGAGGTTGCCTTAGCTTAGCAATATAATTAATTTCGAGGTGAGTCATCGCCGTCGGGAAACAACTCGATTATATAAATGATATGTAAAGCTCGCTCTCTTTACACATATATATTATTTTACAGATATCTATTTACTGCAGGAAAAATAATGTAAGAGATGGATTAGACAGGTGCAACCTTCCTTCGATAGACAAGAAGCAAACAAACAAATAATTTACATAATTATAATTTTATAAAAAATATTTATAGATATTTCTAGAATTGGCAAGGTCAACTGATGAAGAAAAATCAGACACAGTCTAATTTTTTCTGGACAAAACAATATTTTTACTGTATAAATATCCGTTAGAGATTTAAATGATGTTTTTCTAGTAAATATTTGACTAAGGTAACAAGGAGAGCCACTTTCTAAATTGCGTAATATTCTAAACCAGTTTTAAACTGTCTATGAGATCTTAAATAGGTTTTTAATAGATTATTTTTCAATATTACAGATATAATATAGTTGTCAAGTATGTGGTGTGAGCACACAGCACGGCAGCATCATCTGTTCATCAGGGCGCTCAATTACAAAGTTAATTAAACCTCTAACTTTACAACCATAATTATGACCGAGTAAAAACATTTACATTTTTATTGTCCGAACGCAATCAAACTACTTCTCTAGCTCAACCCTTTTCCAATATAGAAGAAGATATCGCACTTCGGACTAAATAATTTACTAACCAAGGGTGTAAAGTAAGCGATTGTATACCCTGGAGAGTTGGTTCCTGAGGTGAAGTCGAGGCAACCATAATGTTAACTCCCGCGGCGAAGTCGATGAGTTAATTTATCCCTCGAGTGCAATTGAATTTTACTCTCGAGGAAAATACAAGATTTTATCTACAGAAGGTAGAAACAATAATTGAATAAGATTTTAAATTTGAAGTATTTTATTAAACAAAAAGGAAATATTTATTTTACTTTACTTTTTACTGTTTTTATTAGCTTGCTTTCTTGTTTGTTTGTCTGGTACAAATCTTTCAAACGATTTTTGACTAACTTCCCGAATAGCTAGGCACTTGAAACTTTTAGAATAGCTCAGAACACGATGACAATGCATTATTTTAATACTTATACCCATCTTTCAGCAGAATTTAAGAGCCCGCGGGAGTGAGGTGTGTTGAGACCTTCTCTCCAGAGATAGCGCTGATTTTCAAAAGTTTTTTTCAACCCCTTGTTTATTTTGGGAGGAAAAGGAAACGCCCACATTACCCCTCCCATTATTTTGACATTACGTCGGCCATTGCATTATTTTAAAAATAAATAAAAAAAACAGAAATGTATATATATTTATTTCTTTAATATATGTCACTTTATGGAAATATTGAAAAATTGAGATTTTAATAAATAAGATATTGATATAAATTTGAATTTTAATATATATATTTAAATTTAATAATATAGATAATTTGTGCTGCAATAACTAGACCATTAAGTAAAGTAGGTAATTTTATTTTCGAATAACGACACCCCCTCATACATTTGGTTTTAAACTAATAATCATCCCATACAACTTTAAAATAAACAGGCCAAGTGTGTGCTAGTGAGCACACAGCGAGGGTCCGTATGCCACACTGTATAGTGTTTAACTGTAAAGTGTATAAACAGTGTTTTTTAAAAATGCTAAAAAGCTTACTTTGAACCATTCTAAGGGTCTACTATTCTCAAAACACACTCTGATAAAGTATTCTTTTGCTACTGAACCGGACTACAACCATATAAATACATCGAAAAGACCATAATTATAAAAAAACGTATTTTGTCAATAAAAAATAAAATAACATTTTTTTCGAAATTTCCAAAAAGTGGTATCTTTACTTTTGGTCGAAGAATGTTCAGGAATTTTTTCAGATTTTTTGCACTTCACATAAGCGAGATAGAGGGGGGGGGGGACACGTTTCACACCCACTTCAAACTTGCCTAACTATATCCAAAGAATTATATATTTTTGTAATCAGCTCGACGTACCCTTTCATATGATACCCCTCACGGTGTCGAAAAAAAATACAACAAATTTTAACCCTAAGTTTTTTTACCCTAATTTTTTTGAAAAATATTTTTTTTAGTCGCTATATTTTTAAAATATGTGGGCAGGTACAAGACACATCATGCCAAATTTCAAAGTGATCGGACGAAAGGTGTAGCCGTGAGAGCACGCGAGAGGACGGACGGACAGACACACGCAGGAAAATATAAGGGTCCTTGGTTTTGCCTACGGACCCTAAAAAATGTTAGGTCTGTTGGGCCATAGAAAAAATATGAATAGCAACTTTATCTGATTAACTGGGAATCCAACAAGTGCAGATAGTTCTTGTTACGGGGGAAAAAATTAGACCTGGCAAGAAAGGTTGCACACGATAACTATACCATTTTCATATTTTATGCTTGACTTATCAAATATTATTTGTTATGTGTGCCTAGATTGAACTGAACGATTTCAGACATTTTGTTCTATGTATTATTCGAATATTAAATCTAAATGCCAAATTTAGTCCATGCACTTCTAACCATCAGAGTAGTTTGCTTCTCCTTAGGTCGAGTCCAACCGGCAGGGTAATATTTGGTGGTTTACGAAGCTCTCTTAGCTCTCTCTATATCATATAGGAAAGCTAAAACCATGTGTATTATTTAATTTTTTTATCTGTTTCTATTGAAATTTGCTGTAATTAATTTGAAAATATGTCCAATTAACTTTGTATCGATAATAATTATTACAATTCGTACAAACTGGTTCAGACATACGTAATCTAATGGGATATTGTCTCAGCTTTACTTTATATTTAAAACCATTTTTTTATAAGTTGCATTTTACAGTAGCAAAAAAGAAAATAAACTAATTATTTTTATATCAATAAGGTAGGTGGTACATACAAAGTGTACCCCTACTACCTGGCCATGGTAAAACCACGATTTTAACTGAAAATACCTCTAAAATCTTTAGAGTTATCTAGAAAATTATAAGAACCTTTTGTTGTAGATAATTGTATGTGTTTAATTTTTTTTTTTTTTTTTTTTTTGGTAAGCCTAATTATTTTAAAACCGGTATATCGGACCTATTTACTAAGAAAATAAGCCACTATTGAAATTTTTATTTATAAGCATCAATAATAATTTTTATTATAAGCATAATATATATGCCAAAAATATTTTTTTCTTATTTAGTTCCGCAAATTTTTCTTAGCTTATTGGACCATAGGTTGAAAAAGTCTGGCAATTAGTGGGGCACATAGCATATTTGCATCTTATATTGTGGATGAATGGTCACCTAGTATTAAATAATGTGATCGCATTAGGAATTAAAATTTTGTTTTCATGGATCATTATCGATTCCCAATAGGGTACTGTTATTTTTATTCAATATATTAAATGTGGTCAGATGGCAGAAGGTTGAACTTAATATGGAATCATCTATGTGGGTTGCTTTAGTTTTTTAAGATATGGAGGTTCGCAAAAATTTATTATAACGATAAACTGATATGAAAATTTGTCTTCCTTGTAGTCTGAAATGGATTTCTAGACGGAAACGAGTTCAAGATGTTTTTCGGAGACATACAAAAATTCGTTCCTCAGAATGTTGACGATGCTTTCGTCCCCTTCAGAACTCCTCGTTAAACGTTATCTACGTTAAACTCGGAAGCAAACATTATGTGACTATTAAATATAACTTATTAATCAAACTAAATTTTTGCTTCCGAGCTTACCGAAGGTAACGGAAGCTATGTGATCGTTCTGAAGAACGAAAAAATTTTAGGTCTCCGATTTCAAAAATTCCAAGACAGAAATCCGTTTCAGACATCAGGGAACATTTTTGGTCCCGTGTCTGTCTGTCGGTCTGTCGTTCAATTTTTGCGAACCACCATATCTTGAAAACTACACGTTCAATTTTAATGAAATTTGGTTGGTAGGTCATAATTAGCCCATTGTTGGTCCCATATAAGTTTCAACCTTCTGCACTTATTTGTTTGTCATCCACATGCTCACAAACATACATTTATTTACAGCTATATCTTTAAAAGTAATCATCTGATTTTTATGAAATTTTGATGGTTTTTCGAAAGTAGCCTGCTGATAACACCTGCCTAATTTCAACCTTCTGCGCACTTTAAATCGTGCTAAATTAATATGTTTTATATTATAAAGCCGTATGGCTAACTGACTCACTGACTGACATTAATGTTTACCCACTTCCAGAAGAGCTAGAGAATTGTGGTTAGCGCCATTCGACGCGCAACGTCCATATTGGGGACCAAAATAATTATACAAAGTTCACTTTTCCCCCTCCTTCCCCCCTTAAAAAAATAAAAATGGGTGAGGTGATTTTTAAGCTGGTTTGTGGGCTTATTGCGGCTAAACGGTAAGTCGTATTAGAAAATGGGTAGCACAAGTGGTGACTGATTTTAAAAGATCTACAACTTTAGTCCTATGAGTTTTTGTCGTATCATCATCGGTAGTACCCTAGATGGTGATAATTTTGTTATTTTTTGGTTTAATTTTTTTCCCTTTTTGTCTTTGAATGGCCATAGTTTCTATAATAGTTGGCCGATTTTATTTCTGATTACGGCGATTGAATCTCACGCTAATGCTCTTTAAATTGAGTATATTTTATTTCATTAGTTCATCCTACTTGCTGAGAACATGAGAGTAAACTTTTTCCCGTGAGCCGTGTCACGTGACCACTTTTTTTTGTTTTTAATATTGTGTCGTATATATGTCATTTTAAAGGCCTTGATATGTATATTAAAGCTATTTTATTTGTTGATTTTTTAAAAAAATTGTACATATACTTTTGTACCGATTTATAATTTTGTTGTAGGTTAAAGGGTTTTAATACTTTTTTGATATTAGGTTTTTTATTTATATGTATTTATTAGTTAAATGAATGCCCTTTTGTATTGTTTGTTTTTTAAAAATATAACTTTGGTACCTCAGAGTACAGGGGTACAAATGTTAAAGTTAATCTTTTATAATATGATGTATATCGTTGAAAAGCTCTTGCATAGTAGATTAATTTTTGTTATATTCTATTTTGTGTTATTTTTAGTTTTGAGGGGGGTAAAATAAAAAAAAACTGTTTATACAGCGGTTTCTACGATTTGGTTGCAGTTTTATATTTGTTTATTTTATATGTGCTCTAACTTTTGGTGCTTGTTGGAGGCTTTGTTTCTCCAACAAATGTTTAAATTTCTTCAACTTTATTAAATATTTACTGGAAAAGAGCCGCGCCGTTCCAACTTTTTGATTATGTTTATCAAGGTATTTTTCTTAATTTGGTCTTTTCTTTGCGAGGAAGCTATGTGCCACATTAATTGGCAGAGTATTTTTGTTTTAAGTTGCACTTTAATTCTTGATTAGTGGGTATAGTAGGGTCGGAAAGGAATCAATTGCCTTACTTTAGCGATACACCTTTCCTTGGATCATTTCATGCTGACTGGCGAGGCACATAACAAGATACAATTGTGATATTTGTGAAAAAAGGTGGCTTAATTTTTAGCATTGGGCGCTGACCAAAATTAATCCAAAAAAAAAGTTTTTTCTTCTCAAACTTTTTTTTATTGACTAGTATTTAATCCCTCCTCTCATCGCGGTTTTTTTATTATTTAATTTTAGTTTTTTCAAGATTATTTACTATCTTCTTTAAATCTCTTTCAAAATATATTTAAAAATAATAATTTCGATTTTTTTTTTTTCGTTTAAGAATATTTGAAATTGTTTTTATTTCATTTGTCATAATAAAAGGGTGAAAAACAACGGTGGGTGTGGCTTAAATTGGAAAATCAACAAATCAGAATTTAATAAATTGTATTTTTGTAAAAATCCGCTAGGGTCAGCACATTCCAGATAATAAATATAAAAAAAGTTCCCATAAGATTACGCCTCACCAGCTTAATATTTTTTGACCAAAATTCACACAATTACTCTTTGTAAAGATATAAATTTCCGCCTGTTTTTAAAATTTTGAAATTTAGATTTTAATTTTTTTTTCTCTCACATTTTATTTTTTATCAAAAAAACTAAAGGCGATAAGAAAAAAACAAAAACTAACAACCCTCTGGCTTTTCCCAAACTATACGCATACAAATTTTCAAGTCTCTAGGTTTAATATTAGAGGGGTGATTTTATGGCGCGTGTGTCGACCCCCGTTCCCGTGCAGCCTTAATTCGTTTTCAGCAAATTTTGCTGTATGGAAAGTTAGTTCGGAAAAAATCCGCAAGTTATTTTATTTGTTTTGACGTATCCCATAATATTTTTACGATCTTCATTATGACGGGTTTTTAATTTGTGATTTTTTATTAAGAGGTAAACATTGAATGACAGCTAAAAAGAATAAGTATCCAAAGAAATAAATTAATTGACGTATGACAACCAGGTTTGTCTACACTTGTGTACTAGATATCGGTTCAAATTTTCTACATCTGTACTTCTTTACTTGTACTTATTTTTCTTCTCTTACCCTACCCTACACGGAGCCATATTGATGACCACGGTTTAGATTCGGTGTTGATGAGATCCGTTGTTCAAAGATTTGTCCTTTTATAGGTTTAAGATCAGCTCTCTAGATGGTTGTCATTTGTGTGAAGTAAATAAATTCGGAACTATTTATATTTCACTAACATTTTATATAACAATAAAAATTATATTATCAACATTACATATTATGATTCAAACGAAAATTAAAAAACGTAGTATATAAAAAGTTCTTTTTATCTTGTAATTATTTATATTTATTTTAAATAAATAAAAAAGTTATATATAGAGTAGAGTCTCGATAATCCGAGTTTCCAATAATCCGAGTCAAACTAGAGAAGGAGGGGGAGCGTGTTCCCTGAATTAAACACAATTAGGGCAGGACTGTGTTTAGTAAAGATGGTTCCGTATGATTTCATAGAATTGCTTTCCTATCTGAGCAGCTGTGTTTACATTCAAGTTCAGGCAAGTCTATTAATTTGTTTCTTCTTCTTCAGTTCTAAGTTAGATCTACCGAAAGCATCGCGTCACATTTTAATAATGAGTGGACGAAAACATACCGGATCTTCCGTTTGCTGTGAAAATAGATGCTTTATTGCGTATAGGTAATGGTGTCACTGAAATCAATTGCACGGGTGTTAGGTGTGTAACAGTGAGTTTTGTGATTGGAAACAGAATATGATGAAATTATTTTAAAACCCTAACCCTAATGAAAATAAAATATGAATGTATTATTTTTGAATAAAGAATTCACATTTTTCGTTAATTTCCAATAATCCGAGTTACTGGCGGTGCCGTCTAACTCGGATTATTAGTGTTAACAATTAACTGAATAAGTTCCATCACGTTAAAATTAGATTATAGACAGTAATTATATGAATTTCAATATTAAAATTAGATGAGAGAATCAGCTGGTAGCTGAGTCGTGTATTTAACGGTATTGACAACTCATGTAAATACACATGGATTAGTTTATCTACATTTAGAAATGATGATTTCACTTTTAGCTTGTTTGTTCGTATATTACTGATGAATCACTATTCAAATCATTTTAGAGGTTATATGACATTTGTGAAGATGCGACATAATAGATATAGACATTAAACAAAAGTTAGTAAATAAAATATATTTTTAAACTCAAAATTGATGGTGTAACTTTTAAACGTCTTTACAGATTATAAATACTTTAATTTTTGCAATAACGTATCAATTATTTTTCCCGTAATATTTTTTTAAAAGGTTACAAAAAATGTAACAATTTATTGTAGGTTATAGTAAGATTGAAAATAAGATGTTCTGTTATAATTTATTGTCGTAATTCCGATGTGTACAGATTCAGACAATTAACTTGCTTCTATCTAGTTTGAATTCCCCTCAACGAAACAATAATGTTCTGTCGAGTTCGGAATGGAGGAAAATGCCTTTACTGGCTAACACGATTCTCTGCTGGGAACTTGTGCTATCTGGTTCCCATGATAAAACACCTGGTGTAGTAACTTTGTATTATGTCGAAACGTCAGCTCAACAGACAGATGAATCTTCAGCAAGGTTCTTCATTTACTAATCTTATCAGTGAAGAGAAAAAAATGCGGAATTAAATGCTTTACATTGATACATTAATTAATTAATTATTAATACATAAAAAAATGACTACTTATCGTGTCTTTAGAGTAATTTAATTGTCTGTAAACTGGGACTGTAAATGACCCTTACTCGTATTATTTTATCGTTAAACATATCTATTAAATTATTTTATTTTTCCCACGTGAATCTCAAAGTTCACATAAAAATGTTTTTCCATCAGTATCCCTGAATGATTTATTTATTTGTCGTTTAGAACTTACCCAAGGTAACTTATTTTTTACTTGGATTTTTTTTATTTCGTTATTGAGTAAACAGAAAAAATCAAAACAAGTGTAACTCACGTGGTAAAATACGAAACGATCTCTGTACGGTAATATCTGGAAAAATCACAGGAAAGTACTTGCATCCGAGTACTTCCAAGTACTTTTTAGGGTTTCGAAGGATCAAGCACATTATGTTATGCCCCACTTGTGTGCGGTAACGCGCATAATCACTCTTCTCTAAGAAAACAGCTATTTTAGACTTATATGTGTTCTGCCACTAAGTTCATGTACGATGTTACTTAAAACTTAGGTTGCCCGAAGAAACTTGCGTAGAAGGGTGAACTTGATATGGAACCATCTGTGTTCTAGCGACTCTGTGTACTGTTTCATTTATAATTGATAATAGAAAAAAATGTATGTGTGCATGAGCGGGAAATAAGTGTAGAACGTTGAATTTAATATATACGGCATTTTTAATAATAAATACAATTAATATACAATAAGTATGTAATCTACAATAAATCTATAATCTACAATATAATAAACCTTTTCGTTTGTTTTAACCATTACATTTTCAATCTAATTTTAGTTTAGGATGTTATGCATAATTTAAATAAAATAATTTCACTAGTATAGGTATTATTAAAGAGAAATAACACAGACATAAAAAAAAATCCTCCCACCACCAGGAATTGAAACAAAAATCCTTGTGGTAAAGCTACAACAACGAGATACGACGGGAAAAATAATTTTCAATAGTTTGAGTGCGAACAGCTTAATTAGTAAGCTTTTATACATGTTTTCCTTTCCAAGGGGGTCCCGTTTACTTTTATTCAATACTAGCTGACCCGGCCAACTTCGTACCGCCTAATTAACATTAATAATAATAAAATAACAATTATATAACTGCTACCTTTGAAAAACCTTATAAATAGTTTATCTAGTGAAACAATGTTGTCTTAGATGAAACATTTACACAACAATTTGCTATATATACTTCTACAATATTTGCATTTTGCATTATAAGATAACCATATAAATAAACAATCATTTTTATTTACATAGATATAGATTATAGAAATATTTTTCCTGAATTTTCCATTTTATCCCCCTCCTAAATGAAAATATGACATGAAAAAAAACAAAAAAAAAAAAACATAACAATTACTGTACTCTTAAAGAGCTTTTCAACGATATGCATCATAATGGTTTTCTTTACTTTGACATTTGTACCCCGCACTCCTGTGTACCAAAATCAGAACATAGTTTTACTAACACAGAAACCTTCCCAGGGATGCGTTCAACCATTCCCCAAAGTTTCATCGCAATCGGATGAACGGTTTAGGCAGGCATATGAGACAAACATTCATTTTACTACGTTTTTATTAGCTTGCTTTCTTGTTTGTTTGTTTGTCCGGTACAAATCTGGCAATCGATTTCTAACTAACTTCTCGAATAGCTAGACATTTGAAGCTTTTAGCATAGCTCAGAACACGATGACAATGCATTATTTAATTACTTTTAGCCCTCTTTCAGCAGAATTTAATTGGTTTTCAGCAAATTTTGCTGTACGGAAAGTTAGTTCGGAAACAATCCGCAAGTTATTTTATTTGTTTTGCCATATCCCATATTTACGCAATCTTCATTTTGACGGGTCTCAAATTTGTGATAGATAAACATTGAATGACAGCAAAACAGGAAATATCGATTATATTATTTATCGATTATATTGTTTATATTATTTCAAATATATTTTTAGATTTGGTGTTGGGGAGATCCATTGTACAAAGATTTGTCCTTTTATTATTATTTAGTTGTCATTTATGAGAAGTAAATAAATTCGGAAGTATTTTTTTTTTTCACTAACATTATATATTATATAACAATAACAATTATATTATCAACATTACATACGATTCAACAGAAAATTTAAAAACGTAGTATATAAAAAGTTATTTTTATCTTGAAATTATTTATTATATAGATATAGATTAAAATCCAGCAGAATATTTAAATTAAATGGCACTATCTGTCTATTAATATACTACTTTAAATTTCATTAAAATCGGACAAGCAGTTTTCAAGATACGGGAGTTTGCAAAAATGTTTAAAGACAGAGACACGAGACGGACTATGTTCTCCGTTGTCTGAGACGTATTTCTGTTAAAGAAATTGTAAATTTGGAGACATTGTTGCTTACCATCGGTAAACTCGCAACCATAATTCACAAAACCATTATGATCGATAAAGTTTTATATTCTGATATTTCAAAATGATTTGCCTCAGATGTCTGAGACATACAAATTAGCAAAGATATAAATATAATATAAGGGCAGCGTTCCAGATAATATTATCGTTCAGAGATCGTTTCGTATTTTTCCACATGAGTTACATTTGTTTTGTTTCTTTCTGTTTACTCAATAAAGACAAAATAATAATCTACGTCAAAATAAAATACAACTATGGGGCGTTGACACGGTACTACGGAGACGAGGAATGCTGTGTAGTGTGAGCCACGCAACACAGCTGTCATATTTAATATAATCACCTGATGCACATTATTAGACTCGCTTCCTTCCCAAATTCCCTTCCTTCAAAACAACCTATGGAAATTCTCACGCACAAAATATAATATTACATATTATAATATACAATATTGCAACGTCAAATATAACAAAGCAAGAATAAAAAATCCATAGTTAAAAATATCTATTAAACTATAAAAGAAATATTCTTTATCTACGATTGATATGAAATATAAACATTGTATCTCTGTTTAGATGCGTAGAAAGTGATTATTTACGTACTTGTATTCATTGCGCATGCACGTCTCATAGTTCTGAACAATTCCTCTTCTTTACCACGCTAGCGCGGTAAAGAAGATGAATTCTTCAGCTTTACGCACGATTAGCAAGTTTGTTTACATTTAACAAAACTAATTTGCTATTCTTTTATTAAAGTAACTGTTTATATCGAGTTTTTAATGAAAACAAATGAGTGAATCAAGTGACTGACGAAAATGTGGAGAATAATAAATAATACTCCTCCTAAAATAATGTGGAGACATACAACGTTTCTTCTTCACAATGATCACATGGAGTTCGTTGTTTTAGAATACAATTTCCAATAGGAGATGTGGCAAAGTTTATTTTTTATACAATAATAGTAAATTACACGTCGAGTGCGGAAAGTAGCATTTTGCATTGCTCGTGTGGTTTTAATACCCTCGCTGTCGCTCGGGTGCAAACTCCACACTCGCATGCAAAATGCTACTTTCCGCACTCGACGTGTAATGTACTATTATTGTATAAAAAATAAACTTTGCCACATCTCCTATTGGAAATTGTATTCTAAAACAACGAACTCCATGTGATCATTGTGAAGAAGAAACGTTGTATGTCTCCACATTTCATTATTCCTAGACAAAAAGGCATTTCACAGATATTATAATGTCTTCCAATTCAAAAATTGAGGTAACATTTTTCTCTTCTGTCTGTCTGCCTGTCTGTCATTTTTTCACATAATTTTTGCGAACCACAAAATCTATAACTAAGAATCTAATTTTGAATGTAACCTTATTGTAAACTTCTGCGAGCGTTGCTTCCTTGCTCATCAGCCTTTCTTCTGTATGGATTTTTATTAAGACCTCAGTAGCATCAGAGCACTAATCCGAGTTTGAAGGAAATTTGAATGTTTTGTCGAAAGTAGCAAAGATGGTTCGACATTAATTTGTACCGTGTAAGCAAATTTGTTAATGAATAAAAAAGAACGATAACTCTGGGAATTGAAACATGTCTAACAGTCGGATCATATTATTTTATACCCATGCGACTATTTGTCCAATAATAGGACTCGAAGCAACTATGTGCCACACTAATTTTATATTTTACCACATTAAATCTTTAATCGATTAATAAATATCATTAGATATTATCATTATAATTTTCTTTTTATCCTCGTCTACTTAATTATTATCGTTGCCACATTTTAAAATTGTATTTCCATATTGATATTACAAAAGGAATACAAGTAAATAATATAATAATTAGATAATTGTTAAAATACTACTTCTACTTGCAGTATTTTCAAACAACTGTGTAAAGTAGAAGTCATCCAAAAAAAGACTTTACATTGTCACTTTGTGTTTAATTAAAATAAATGTATTACCGTTCTAAAAACCTACATTAGGTTATGGGCCGATAGGTTACGTGAAACGTGTAACGTGCTTAATGGAATGAAAATTGTTCAATATGAGTAACAACATATACAACATTGAAAAGTTGAATCCAACAAACTATGACGTCTGGAAGCTTCAGATGCGGATGGTACTTGTGCACCAGGAACTCTGGGGCTATGTGAATGACGCAATGGCCAAATCGGATGAAAGTTGGATTGCCAAGGACCAAAAAGCTCTGGCAACTATTGTCTTGGGTATAACACCTACAGAGTTGTCTCCACTCAAAGACTGCAAAACAGCAGCAGAAGCTTGGAGAAAATTAGAAGAAATTTATACTCCAAAGACAGCAAGCCGAAAAGTTACATTAATTCGACAGCTAATTAAACTTAAACATGACACGAATCTGTCGATGTCAGATCATTTAAAAAACTTTACGTCAATAACAGAAAAACTAAAAGAAATTGATTTTGTAGTTCCGGAAGAATTTCTATCTATAATATTACTGTGTAGTCTTCCTGATGATTACGATAATTTTCGTTGTGCGATTGAAAGCCGTGACCAACTTCCAAACTTCGAAACTCTCAAAATAAAAATAAAAGAAGAGGAGCTAAGGCGAAATGAATTAACAGAAGAAAATCAACAAGGCGTACTACTTTCAAGTCAAAGGAAATTCAGTAAGCAACATCAACCAAGAAACAACAAATTAGAAAGAAACCACACTGGAGAAACATCAGGCAACCATCATAGACGAAACAAAGGTCAACAGTACTCTGGACAGTTTCGATCCAATGCTGGCAAGTACTCTCCACAAACTTTAAATATATCCCATATAGGCAATTCTTGCGACTCATATAACAAATATAAAAACAAAAAAATTTTTTGCCTTGACTCAGGTGCTACCGCACATATGTGCCATGACAAAAAATGTTTTTATCAATTCAAACCACTTAAAGATAGCTTTGTTTTCATGGCAGATAAAAGCCAATCAATTGTTGAAGGCATAGGCAACGTAAGTGTAATAATCAAAAATCAAATCTTTAACATAATTAATGTTTTATACATACCTAACATTAAAACAAATTTACTTTCTATTAGTCAACTTACAAAACTACAAAAAACAGTTTTATTTGGAAAAAATGAAGCAAAAATTCTAAACAAAAATAACGAAACAATTCTTATTGCTAAATTAAAAAATAATTTATACGAAATAGAATTTGAGTATAACAATAAAAATAAAGTTGAACATGTTAATCAGGTGCATTCTCATAACACTACTTCACTCTGGCATGAAAGACTTGGACATCTAAACATAACAGACTTAACAAAACTACATTCACGAAACATGGTTCTAGGATTAAAAATTAATAAAAATGATAAATACCCTGAAGTATGTGAAACCTGTATTAAAGGGAAGTTAACTAGGAAACCTTTTCCAAAACATTCTGAGTCAAAATCTGAAAATATTTTAGATTTAATTCACACCGACATTTGTGGCCCCATGAGAAAAGCCTCAATTGGAGGTGCTAAATATTTTCAAACCTTCATTGACGATAAGTCTAGGAAAATAAGCGTTTATTTCCTAAAATCAAAGTCTGAAGCCCTTAATAACTTTAAAAAATATAAAGCCGAAATGGAAAACCAAACCGGGAGAAAAATTAAAGTCCTAAGGTCAGATAACGCAAAAGAATTTTGTAGCCATGACTTTAATTCATTCTTAAATCAATCAGGTATCAAACATCAATTAACTGTTGAGTATAGCCCCCAACAGAACGGTGTAGCCGAAAGAGCAAACCGAACTTTAGTTGAGATGGCTAGATGCCTGCTTCTTGCCAAAATCCTGCCACATGGCTTATGGGCAGAGTTAATTAATACAGCAGCTTATATTCGCAATAGATGCCCTACTGCCACTCTTAATGATTTAACTCCTGAAGAGGTGTGGTCGGGTAGAAAGCCTACTGTTTCCCACTTTAGAATAATAGGGAGTAGAGTATTATCTTTAGATTTAAAGCCTGGTAAGGGTAAATTTAATTCAAAAACAAACGAATACATTCTAGTAGGTTATTGCGAAGAATCAAAAGCATATCGTTTATGGAAACCAGGTACTAATTCCACAATAAAAGGTAGAAACGTTAAAATATTAGAGGAATTTACTAACCAAATTACAAATAATCAAAATTTAGATATTTTCGATTCTTCTGACAATATATCACCAAAACACGATGATGATAATAATGAATCTACACATTTCAATTTCGGAAACCTAATTCAAAACAACAAAAATAAGAATAAAATAATAACAATAAATAACCAAAATAATGAAATACCTAGTTGTTCAGGAACCGAACAAAATTTAATTATTAATGATGTAGAATCAATCCATGATAATATTTCATCTGATGAAACAAATTCAGATATAGAAGCTGAATCAGTCCCCTGTATTTCAAATCAGATACGTGGCCCTGGAAGACCTAAAAAGGTTCGTACAGGAAAGCCAGGTAGACCTAGAAAAGAGTATCAAATGAAATCAAATAATTTTAGCATTGATCCCACCACTGTAAAACAAGCTCTAAGCTGTTACAATAGTCGAGAATGGGAGAAATCTATGCAAGAAGAATATAACTCACTTCTTGAAAATGGTACATGGGAACTAGTAGATTTGCCTAAGGGTCGTAAAGCCATCGGTTGTAAATGGGTGTTTAAAACTAAACTCGATTCTGATGGAAAAGTACAACGTTTTAAGGCACGTTTAGTAGCCAAGGGATTTACTCAAAAGTATGGAGTTGATTATGACGAAACCTTCGCACCAGTTGTGCGATATAGTTCGATTAGGTTACTCCTAGCATTGGCTGCTGAGGAAGGGTATCACATTCACCAAATGGATGTAACCACAGCCTTTTTAAATGGTGACTTAGATGAAGTTATTTTTATGAAACAACCCGAACACTTTGCTACACAAGATGGGAAAGTGTGTCAGCTAAAAAAGGCCATTTATGGACTTAAACAGGCGGGTAGACAATGGTACACAAAATTAAATTCCGTGTTACAATCAATAAAATTTAAACGCTTGCAAAACGAAAACTGCATTTATACACGTATCATAAAAAATGAAATAGTGATTATAGCAGTGTACGTTGATGACATAATAGTAATGTCACGCGACCAAAAATTAATCCAGAATGTAAAAATTGAGTTAGAAAATAAATTTAAAATTAAAGATCTAGGTGAACTTAAATATATTTTAGGAATTGAAATTAAGAAACTAGACGATAAAATATTCATGACACAAAAGAAATATATTAAGGAAATACTTACAAAATATAACATGCAAAACGCAAAACCTCTAACAACACCTTTAGATCAAAACATAAAATTAAGAATTAATCCAACAAGTACAGAAGAAGGGGAAGCTGCCGATCAAAACGCTTATCAGCAATTGATAGGTTCTCTTCTGTACTTGGCGACATGTACTAGACCTGACATTGCTTTTTCCGTAAGTTTACTGAGTCAATTTAATTCATGCCCTAAAATCCAGCATTGGAACGCAGCAAAAGGAGTTCTACGATACCTTCTGCATACGTCGAACACTGGCATCCTCTACGGGAAGACTGGAGGGAAACTGGAAGGATTGGTAGATGCAGACTGGGCGGGTCAACCAAATGATCGCAAGTCGTACACAGGTTTTGTATTTAAATTAGCTGGTGGACCAATATCCTGGGAGGCTAGAAAACAGCAGGTAGTGGCTCTTTCAAGCACTGAAGCTGAGTATATAGCAATGACCAGCGCCGCAAAAGAAGCCACATACCTTCGAAGACTACTCAAGGAATTGGATCCCAACGCCAAAGGTTATGCCACAGAACCAACCATACTGTATAGTGACAGCCAAAGTGCTATACACATGGTGGAAAACGAGGGACATCATCCTCGTACTAAGCATATAGACGTCCGCTACCACTTCATCAGAGAGGCCTATCGTTCTGGTGATATTAAAATTGAATACCTCAAAACGGAAGACATGGTAGCGGATATCTTCACCAAAAGCCTGGGGAAAATTAAAGTTGAGAAGTTCAGCAAGCTCATGGGACTTCAACTGGACACCACAGTTGAGGGGAAGTGTTAAAATACTACTTCTACTTGCAGTATTTTCAAACAACTGTGTAAAGTAGAAGTCATCCAAAAAAAGACTTTACATTGTCACTTTGTGTTTAATTAAAATAAATGTATTACCGTTCTAAAAACCTACATTAATAATTATACAGCCAACATTCATACGTAGACAATTAAGGTTTGACTTTCGAGGATTGCTTAAATTAGGAGGGATAGAAGAAAATAATGATATATTATAAAACAATAAAAGAGAAAGAAAAAGGTAATCAGTATTTTTAAATAGGTTACAATTTTTTAATTGTACAAAAATATCAACACTCTTGTCTAGTTCGAGATCCTAAAACTACGGGTTTGAAAAATAATAACATTTTCCGGCTTACCCAGCTTACTAATTACATCCGTATAAAATACGTTTCTTTTCTTTTAATTAAAACGGCCGACTTCTTGTTGTTTCTGTCAGTCATAATTATATAGTAATCTATAAGAGGTGAAGAAAACGAGATGATAATGCTAAAGAGTGAGGTGATAACTCAGAGAAACACGAAATAAATATTTTATACGATAAATTGGGAATTAGGAAAATGAAAATAGTCTTTAGCTGAAATATATAAAGATTGGAAGTAGAGGTTCAAGTATCAACGAACTGTAGACGATAACAGTAACAGAGAATATTCAATCATAGAAATTATAACCAACATTATTAGATACACACAGCATTCAGATAAACTACACATCCTAAAGATTCACATACTAACTTTACCATATTTAATAACAATAAAATCATTTTTTATAGCTGCAACTGAAAAATATATTCATTTTAGCTTAATAATTACATATTATTTATAATTTTAGTCGGGTCATTTAGGGTAAAAAAAATTGTACAAGTTAACAACGCATAGTAGTTGGAACTGGCTATATTTTTATTATCCTAAATGATCCGACTAATAAGAATTAAATAAATAGGGAAATCTACAATCTACTTACGAATTCAAATTAGCTGGTCGAGAAAGCTAAGAGGAAGAAAGATGAAGGAAAAACATCATCAAGAAACTCAACATAATCATCAAAATGCTAACTGAACAGCATCTTCGTGTAAAAGACAATGAAATTTGCAACGTAAAAACAACTTTTGTAATAAATATTTAATGACGTTTTAGGAATGATCATGTACCGGAGGGGGACGAAATATAGCCAGGTCCAACTACTATGAGTTGTTAACTTGTACAATTGTTACCCTAAATGACCCGACTAAACATAAAAATTAAATAAATAGGGTCATCTCTATACAATCTACTTATTAATGAACAGAGTTTTTATGATTTCAAAACTGAAAAATATCATTAGACTAAGACTGTGCAAAATAAGATTTAATGTTTTTAGAATTTTAAAAACTATCTATCATAATAACAGTAAATCGCAGCCTTCAAAATGGTTGAACTAGCCTATACGGGGCATCATGTATAGAAATGAAAAAAACTGGCACATATAATTAAAGTCTTTTCTATATATTGATAAAAAAATTCACCAATTATGGATTCTTCTTCATTTCATTAGTTTTCTCTTAATACAATTTCCATCTTTAGTCCTCTATTTTGAGACACAGCTGTATACAGGTCGATTTTGCGAATCTTGGACGTATGTATCAGTCGTAGATTAACTGGGCTTTGATGTAGCGTATCTGGTTTTTCGAGAGACTATGAAATGAAAAATAAACAGGTCAAGTGTGTGCTAGTCAGCACACAGCGAGGGTCCGTAGGCAACACTATATAGTGTTTAACTGTAAAGTGTATAAACAGTGTTTTTTTAAAATGTTAAAAAGCTTATTTTGAACCATTCTAGAAGTCTGATATTCTCAAAACACACTCTGATAAAGTATTTTTTACTACTGAACCGAACTACAACCACATAAATACATCGAAAAGACCATAATTATAAAAAAAACTTATTTTGTCAATAAAAAATAAAATAATTTTTTTTTTTCGAAATTTCCAAAAAGTGGTATCTTTACTTTTGGTCGAAGAATGTTCAGGAATTTTTTCAGATTTTTGTTTTGGCACTTCACATAAGCGAGATAGAGGGGGGGGGGGACACGTTTCACACCCACTTCAAACTTGCCTACGCTCGCCCTATCAAAGTTATATCCAAAGAATTATATATTTTTGTAATCAGCTCGACGTACCCTTTCATATGATACCCCTCACGGTGTCGAAAAAAAAAAAAAATTTAACCCTTAAGGTTTTTTTCCCTAATTTTTGTGAAAAATATTATTTTTAAGTCGCTATATTTTTAAAATATGAGGGTAGGTACAAGACACATGCATGCCAAATTTCAAAGTGATCGGACGAAAGGTGTAGCCGTGAGAGCATACGACAGGACGGACGGACAGACACACGCAGGAAAATATAAGGGTCCTTGGTTTTGCCTACGGACCCTAATTATCCATAAACAATGCAATTTATATCAATATACAGGAAACACTTTAATTATGTATGCATTATATTTGTTAGTTTTTGCATTTCTATACATGATACCCCATATAGGCTTGTCCAACCTCAATATGCATCCTAACTCATTCATACGCATTCTTACATCATCATCACAAAGTCTTAATAATGAGAATTTAATCAATGAACATCATTATTAATATAAATCCAATTGTAATTATCATTAACTACGGGAGACACACAGAGAAAAATAGACCCCAGCACCGATACTTGAACCACGGGCCTCCTATATATCCGTTACAGGCGCTCTTATACCAACTGAGCTGTACTGGAGAATGATTATCTCTGTCGTTACCGATACCTACGTAGTAAGAATACTACCTAAAACTTAAAAATTTGAATCAATATTAATGTATATCCAATCAATGAGCATTATATAAACGTGTATTTGATGAACCGAGACACAACACGAATGTGTATTTAATTAAATACAACATACAATATAATAATTAAATATAATAATTAAGTCGGGGGGTGTTGCGGCCTCCGCTGGATCTGTCGGTCGTTAGGGGGCCCGGGGAGAAGGTTCTTCTTCTATCGGAGGGAGAGGGGCCGGAAGCTCTGGGTGGCTCGGTGGGTTGGTGGGTCCACTGTGGGGGCGGGTCCCCCTCGGGGTATCTCTCTGGCTCGGGGTGCTGGTGGCCGCTGAGCGCTCGGGGGCGCTTTCTTCTTATCGTCATCGTCGTACAGAGAAGTAACTGACATCGATGAATCCTCAGCCTCTTCTTCCCGACTGGAGCAGGAAGCATAGAGGAAAGGTAAGTCTAGGAAACCAGGAGCACACGATCATCATATGAAACGATGATGACGTTGTAGCTCTTGGTAGTTATAGTGATAATTATAATTATAGTCGCGTGAGATACCATATGCTCCTTCAAGAGTATGGTACCCAAAATAGAGGGTTTTTCACCGGCAGGGATTTTAGTGGGGTAGGGGCTACCAGCGTCTGTCTCGGTGTCGGCTGAGCAGTCGGGAAGTAGCTCAATCCCCACACTCAGGGATCCCGGGTTCCTGCGATAGGTCTCGCTATCGAGAGTAGGATAGCGAGGCTTCAGGGTGGCTTAGCTTAGCTTCATACACCCTGGGGCATAAAACTTTTGCCCTGCAGGAGCCGTTGTCTTTTCCCGCCAGTCAAAAAAAAAAAAAAAAAAAAATAATAATAATAATTAAATACAATATAAGTGTTTACCATTACGTCACTAATTAATTGACATTATTAATTAATACAAATGTAATGTTTTCAATGATAAATATAAAACAAAAATTAATGTCTCAGTTAATTATACCCAATTAGACAATTATGAGTTACGGTTAAACGGTATTAATAAATGCACATAATTGATGTGGATTAGTTGGCTGGATATGTGAACATTATAATTAGTGTTTATAATTGCGTGATAATGTGCAATAGGGATGTAATGGGTGACATTTATAAGGAAATCATTTTAATATGGAAATTGATTAAGAAATCATAATCGTAAAAAAAATTGAGAAATAATATCTATGAAATCACAAAGCGACGTCTCTATAAGTTTATAGTCCAATTATCAGGTGAAATAAACCTATCCAGAAAAAAAAAATAATGCACTGATTTTTTATTTAATTATTTGTTATTTTTTACTTTCTCATATTAATAAAGAGAAAGTACTGTGATGGCGATAACATTCGATTTTCATAGATCTGTAGTCTGGAGACGCCTGCGGAGCCTAAACTACTGGGCAAAATCAAGAAATGAATTTTAGCTCCAAATTTGGGGCAAACTGTACCGATGAAAAAATAAATATAAAAAATTATATAAAAATATATAAAACAAATTCTAAAATGCAGTCCATTAAAAAACAAATCTAAAGATATAAGCCGTTTTGCAGGGGAAAATCTATTTCCTGAGAAAATAGCTTTCGTGGACGGAGAGAGACCGGGATCGATTCCCCGCCGAGGAGAAGTTATTATGATAAATTTTGATGAAATGTTCAATAATAATTAAATGTACCTACGAAAACAAATTAATGGAAAGCAGTGGGGTAAGTAATTATGAACTCGGATGTGAGAAAGTTGATCTGAGTTGTCTCGGACCGATTTTTATTTGTATTTCTTTATGTTGTTTTTTGGGATGCTGAATTACGAATTTCAACTTTGCAGCCTCGTAAAAGTGGTGAGTTCAGAGAAAAATGTAATTTTTTTCAGTTTTTCGCTTACATTTTGAAAAATTCGTAGTTTGGGTTAAATTTCTAAACACTAGTTCCTTACGCCTATTTCCAAAGCGCCTAATTTGAAGCCGACACGTCAGATTTGGAAGAGAAGGGAGAAGGTTCTTAGGTCGCATCCTAACGAAGAATACTTATTCGGTTGTATTACAAGCGAAAGGATAATGAAAAACCTTTCTAAATAGAGACGAAAAAGTTTGACAAACGTTAAAAACTGACGTAAATAACGATTCAAATACAGAGAACTCAAGTAAGGTAGGGCCGTATCTTCTTTGTATCTAAATAAAATCGACAGGTAGTTCTAGAAGATAGTGAAGAACCTACTCTAGATAAGGAACAAACAAACTGACCCAACAACAGGTAGGTAGACACTTGCACTACCTGTTAACAACCCTTATGAACCCAACAG
This sequence comes from Gerris lacustris, assembly GCA_951217055.1. Taxonomy (NCBI): domain Eukaryota; kingdom Metazoa; phylum Arthropoda; class Insecta; order Hemiptera; family Gerridae; genus Gerris; species Gerris lacustris. The sequence goes on along the minus strand of OX578277.1, from coordinate 116,856,033 downwards.
GTAGATAGATTTCCTTTTTTTCGGACATTACCTTCAAAAGAAAAATTTAGGTCATAACAGAGTAAACATAGATCCCACGGGAAAATCACATCTTTAACAATAAACATATGATTATATTTTCAAAGAATAATAATAACCGAATTTTCTTTGAAAAAAAACAAAAAAAAAAAACCAAGGGTATTATCTGACTTTAAATCAGTTTATGATTTCAAAATGCGACAAGTTAGACAGTAAATAACCATAAATATAATTTATTGCTTATAGATTTATTTTTATGTAGTAAAGATTAAAATTAGGACAATTCTACAAAGTGAAATTTATTGTAAACCTATTCATAGTATAGAACATATCTATGAATACATATCTATAGTATTCATAGTATAAAAAACATAGTGATTTCTACTGATATCATTTTGTTGAATTTAATGGCCTCATACAACTTGCGATATGTGGTACAACCAAGTCCTAAACTTTTAATAGAACAATCTTGTACAAGAGAAATAATAAAGAAATGTTTAAATATAAATATAAAAAGAAGTGTTTCAAGTATTAATGTGAGCAGAATATTAAGAGATTTAAAACGAGCTAACTATATATGAATCAGTAAACGCTTACTCACATTAAATGTTTCCAAAATTAGTTAAATATTAGACCGATACAGACTAATGTTGGACCGATACAGACTAATGTTGGACCGATACAGACTAATGTTGGACCGATACAGACTAATGTTGGCCTCGATGTCCAACAACTTGGCTATTTACCTTTTTGAACAACATCCCTTTTCATTTGTCCTGCAACTTCTCTATGACTAGTGGTAAAACATAGAGCCAAAGCATTAAAATCTACGCTATTTTGATTGTATAAACAATGTTGTTAAACTCTGTTGGAAGACTAGCCCATTCAAGTTGAGATGTGTTGTACAACCAAACCAAGTTGTACATTCAAACCAAGCATCTTGCTGACTCATCACTACCTCTGCTATGCTGCCAGCACTATATTATAAGTTTGCTCAAACTGTACTGGTATTTTGTTGTCTGAGAGAATTATTGGACCCGATCATATCAGATTTTTAAATTTCATTATTTGGCAAATGTATGAATATAAATCTATTGTAAACTAGTATTGTTACTTAATTACTTGTATAAGAATTATTACTTGAGTTAACGTCTCCAATTTCCTAATTCAAACCTTTAACGGTCGGCTAATCCTTCAGATGAATTCTCCTGAGTTCCTCCTGAAAATATACAGCCAATTATTGTGGCACATAGCTTCCTCGCATCCTATCACGTACTTTATTGATTTTATGCTTTATTTTTTTTTTTTACAAGCCATTATTGTCAAATTTGTTTGTTTCCCCCTTTTTTACTTTTCCCCACTATTAATAGTAGGAAAAGTATTGTTTTTGACTTTTTACATGAATTAAATTATCAATTTAGCAAAAGTTAAAGAGCGCAAATTAATCTGGGGCTATCTGCGGGTTACTTCAATAAACGATACAAGTTTCATACATATCAGATAAGTACTTTTGAAGCTATAGTTAAAATATAATAGGTGTAAATAAATGTATGTTTGTGTAAATGTGGAAGAGAAACAAAAGAGCGCAGAAGCTTATTATGACCTACCAGACAAATTTCATTAAAACCAGACGAGTAGATTTTAAGATATGTTGGTTCGCAAAAATTGAACGCCAGACCGACAAACCGACACGGAACCAAAACTATTCCTGATCCCTCAAACGAATTTCCGTTTTGGATTTTTTTAAATCGGAGACACAAAATATTTTCGTTCTTCAGAACGACTACATATCTTCCGTTACCTTCGGTAAGCTCGGAAGCAAAATAAAATTAATTTATATTCTAAAGTAAATAATTTACTGAACCGGAGTGTTTTATGACATCGTTTCCGTTGAACATTGAATGTACGTCATGTTCGCGTAGGTAATCTCTCAGATGAGTCGGGCAAAAACGTGTCAGCATTCACCTTGCTCCTGAGGAAAGGTTATCACTGTGGATAACAAATAAAGGTTTTCTTTTAGATGGAAGGTAATGTGACCTGATTTCAAAGCAGGGATTAGTGGTTTAGTTTATCTAAATGTCTGTCATGTCACGGGACTGTCTGAAACGAAAAGCAATTGAATGAACTGACAGAACCTAGGTCCGTTACACTGACTACAGGAGAACCCTGTACAGGAAGGTACAAGCGAGATAGCGCTAGAGATAGTGGCGCCGCCCAGCCCTGCGCTAGAACCATCCCAGGCTACATTCCGACCCCATCTCTATCTAACCTGTCAAACTCAATTAATTCTGGGTTTTACAGTTCCCACTCAGCTTAACAGATCGACCACTCCGTCCCGCTAAAATATAAAAATAAATCACTCGACCGTAAAACTGAAAACCATTTAGATTTTTAGGCTCAGGTATCCTAAAAAAAAATTATCTTATTATAATTTAATAACCCGGTTGGAGGAGGAGGCGGAAGCTGATAATAATGAAAAGAACCGGACGCACGGTTTCAGGTTATTAAATTTATCATAATGGCCAAACAGGGACATTATTGGATTTAGTAAAACTCGCTTTATTTCAGGCCAAGGTCGGTAAGTTTCACATTTTAGTGGAAGTGGCGATCCCTAAAGCCAGTTTTTTTGGTATTTATAGATTCAGGAACAATCATGGAAAGGGCAAAGAACATAGAATTTCAAAAAACAAATTTAAGAATTACAGTAAAATGATCATGTCATCAAAATAACTAATAAAATAAAAAGTGATTGTTGAAATATAATGACTTTTTATTAGATAGATAATACGTAATAAAACTGTTGCATAATAAAATATTAGCGAGGATGTACAAAACATTATTTATTGAGCGAGTTGTTCTAGCGAAACTAATTCGGCCACAAATTGCCCGCAGTAATGTTGCATCCGACCATATTCTTCTCTCTGGACAAATACAACCAACCTGTTCTTTCTCTTCTACCCTTAACGTCTGTTCATTGTCCGTTTAATTTGGAATTAATTAAAGGAACTATAATTCCTATAGAACTATCTCTGTATAGAGTAGATCACTGTAGTAGTATCTAATTCAATTTTATATTTATACTATCGCATCCACATGGATAATATCAACATTATTTTTATCATTATGAGATAATATCAACATTATACATTATGAGATTTTCGTTGATTAACACGTTTCTAAGTCCCCCGAGTTCAAAAAAGTGTTTCTTTTAAGTCTGACATCTGTGCAGGCTCATAGAGGAGTATCTCTGGACCTATTTCGATTAAATTTGTTATATAATAGATTCAGAAAAATTATATAAGGCAAAATCAACTAATAAACAACTACAGATATAAATTTGGAAATTTTATCCCCCAAAAGCTTTGTAGAAAGAAAAACAAAAATTATTTAAAAAAATAAATAAACAGAAATAGTTATTTATGCACCTAGGGAATAATGTAAGATATTATTTCCCGCATGACTGAGTTGATTCCTGAGGCAAAGCCGAAGTAATCAAGGCAAGTAAATCCCGAGGCGAAGCCGAGGGTATTAGGTATCCTAATTCCCGAGGCGAAGCCGAGGGATTAATGCTAATTAGTTGAGTTATTGAGATAATTATAACATGGGAATAATTAATGCATTATTCTCGAGGTACATACAAAATTTTATCTCCAGAAAAAGCGCTGTATAAGATTTATTCAACAAAGAAAACATTTGTATTTCTTTAATAAACGAATTTAATACAGAAATTAAATAATATAAATGATTTAAATGGTTTAAAACAATTATTAATCACTTTAAAAGTAAAAGAAAAAATAAAGTTCAACGAAAGCTAAGCAAAAGTAAACAAAACATCGTAGAATGACTCGCAATACAGCTGGGAGTTTAAAAGCAGTGGTGCCAACCTGATCTCAACCAATTCACTACATTGGCCATTCATTCTCTACTATTTACAAAATAATTAGGTTGGCGAACGTGGATTATAATCCCGTTTTTACATTATTTCCCTGTTTTCACATTATTTCCCCGTTTTTAAGAACAGGGATGAAAAGACAAACATTATACCTATTAATTAGGCCTGAAAAGTTACATTTCGTCCCTACTGGAGATAAAGAATATTTTAATTAGACAATGATTTATTTTGTAGAGCATTTATATTGGAAATGAAAGATATAACTGGTTTTGCAGGGAACAAAGTCCGAAATAATTAAAGTAATCTGATAAATATAAAATGCATATTTATTAATATTAAATGCATATTAACGGCCTACAAACTAATTCGTTGTTAATCTTTGACAATACAATAAATAAACAATAATTTATATAAATAGTTATTGACGTAAATAGAATTATTTTATGTACGTGGCATCTACTTGTAAGTATATTTTATCTTACACAAAATGAATATATCCCCAATATTCGAATAAGTTTTAAACTATGGTTTTATTGGAATCATATAAACTGATGCCTCTCAATAACACATCGGTGAAATTAAAATACATTTGATGAAGATGAATTCATCTTTATTGTTCCATTCACATCAAATGCACTGAAAAGGAAATATTTTCTCGAAACGAGTGTCAGACATCTAGACAATAAAATAATAGTTTAACGTTTTTTATGAAGTGTATTGTAATCGAATTTTATTCGCAGTCTACTGTAATTATAAATGCGTTTTAACCTCGTCATAAAAAAATCTATAAAAAATAAATAATATTTTTCAATTTGTAACAAGGGTATTAGAGGCTGTAAGTATCGGAGGTATCCTTTAATTGCTGATTTTGATTTTAAAAAGATTCTAAAATGTAGTCGGTTTAAATACGGATCTAACCGTATAAGACTTTTCTTGGGGGGAAATTCAAGCAGAATGTTATTTAAGAAAGTTATTTTTGGAAAATATCGGAAAATTTATTTCAACTTGCTGCCAAATTTAATTGCTTTTCTTGTAAATCACATATATATACCAGAGTCGCAAATTTAATTAATACTCAAATTTCCTCCTATCGGTTTTACCGTTCTCTAAACGGCAGCAGTGTGCCATTTTCTTGATGTGAATGTTTCTTACTAATTTAAAAAATTTCACATCTGACAAAACTGCTTTAATTAAACTTGCATCAAATCTAGTTATTCTTAACCCGTGGCGCAACAGTCGATGGCTTGAGACTACAAAACTTGTTTCAAATAAGACTGCAGTCCCGTGGGGTGACACGAGGTCACCAACCCAAATACAACAAATCATTTATTACTTTATTTATAATAATTTAAAGTTCATATTTTACCATTTTGGTAGTATTCATACTACAGAAAGATTAAATCTTAATTTAAATCAAATTATAATTATTATTAACTACGGAAAACAGACAGAGAAAAATACACTCCAGCGCTGGGATTTGGACCACGGGCCTCTATATTTCCAGTATAGCGCTCTACCAACTAAGCTACGCAGAGAATGAGTTTCTCTGACGTTAATGATACCTTGTCCCGAATTTAAGCTTTCAATTTTCCACATAAGTCTTAGAAGTCGCTTATAATTATAAAGTACCCAATTAGTACCTGTACCTAGTACAGTTACTCATTCTCCTGCGTAGCTTAGTTGGTAGAGCGCTATACTGGAAATATAGAGGCCCGTGGTTCAAATCCCGGCGCTGGAGTGTATTTTTCTCTGTCTGTTTCCCGTAGTTAATAATAATTATAATTTGATTTAAATTAATAATTTAAAGTATAAAATCGATTAGTTAAATATAATATATTATTTATTGTACTCAGATATTAACCGAAGTAAATCGAGAATATGTATGTATTCATACATATTCACAAGTTTAACAATTAGTAATAAAAAAAAGGATTATATTATTTTGATTATATAACCTCTAAGAGTAATACATAAAATATGTAATGTAAGACTTAGAAATAAAAAATATAACAAATAAGCCACGTATTAAATTAACGCCAAGGACTTATATAATTCGGTTTTAGCGGTTTAAATACGAGTTACGATAAAACCGCGGGATCAAGCTCTCACGCAACTTAAACTCAAAACTGCAATTAAAATTTCATTAAAACAACTGCAAGTAGTCATAACACTATTCATAATTACAGTTAATAAATTTAAATAAATGTTTTAAAATTATTTATAAAACATAAAATGCAATAAACAGGAGACATAAAGACTCGTTCACACGAATGTTAGTAAATATATTGGAGAGTGTGAGTATATAATGTTTTCATTGTGTTAGTAGTTTTATTGTATTGATAGTTTTCAACTCATTAAACAAATATAGTATGACATGAATACCTTTCATTGACAATTAATTTTACTGCCGTTACATCTAGACAATAAAATAATAGTTTAAAACGATTTTTATTAAGTGTTTTGTAATAAAATGTTATTCTTATAGTCTGTTGTAATTATTAATGCGTTTTAACCTCAATATAAAAAGTAATTAAAAATCTTTAAAAAATAAATAATATATGGGAATTTGAAAGTAAAGTATTAGAGGCTGTCAAGTATCACAGTTATTCTTTGATTGCTTCATTGGAAAATTAATCGATTAATAAATGCTGAAAAATAAATAAATTAAGAAACCGGTGGAAAGCTCTAGATGATGATTACATCGATGAGGAAGAAAACTTCATTTTAATTATGTCATAAGTTTAGTAATTAAGTTCATTTAAATGACTACTTATATTTTAATTAAGATTAAAAATAAAACTTAATTTATAAGTAGATAGAGTAATATAGAAATTTAATTAAGGTACAAAATTAAAAATACGATTTATTATAACGAAAAAAATATCTGAAAGAAAATGTTGCTTTGTTTTTTTTTTTTTGGACGTAAATCTCGCAATTCAATTTCTTTTAAATCATTGAAGTATTTTATAAATCGAGCTATAAATTAATTAATAATCTTTTTTTTTTATAAAATAAATCCTATTGTATATAAAGGTATTGTAAAAGTTAATAAAATTAATTCATTTAAATACGTAGTATATATATTTAATCCTTGAATTATAAAACAAGGTTAAATTAATAAAAATATAATTTTGGAAAAATGAATCTAAGAAAAAAGGAAATTTAAGTCTATGAATAATTACATAAAATATAATTCATTTATTTAAGCTTTGAAAATATATAGATTGTTATTATCTGAATTGAGATGATGAGGAGAAAAATTAGTTAAAAAATAATAATTTACAATTATTACAATTATCAAAATAAATACAATTACATTGTTAAAAGGGACATCAATTTTATGGAGTTTGAAATTTAATGAAATTTTAATAAACTAATTACTAAAATATTACTTAAATAAGCCTTTTCAATTATGTTAGGGATTCTAATAATTAGACTAAGGTATTATTTTTGCAGGACACCATTATTTATAATTGTTATAAATTTAATTTTTGACCAGAAGAGTCACTTGATTAGAAATAAAGGAACATGAATTTCCACTAAAAGTAACATTATTCTTCAAATCCGGCTTTCAATCACAAGTGGTCATCTTGAGTATCACTAATGGTCTACATGAGAACCACTAGTGGTCTACATTAGTACCACTAGAGGCCATCTTCAATACTACTAGTGGTCATATTGAGTACATGTTCAGTGTGGGTGAGAGAAGAAATTAATGTGAAATTGAAAGAATGAGGGTGGAAGTTAAGAAGGAGATAAAGATCTCATCACCAGTGAATTTAATTAAAATAAATAAATACTTCAATAAATGAATCACCTAAGTGAACAGGCAAAAGTGGTCTATTTTCCTTAGTTTTCTCTTGGTTTACGTTTGATCATTTGTTAAAAGGAAAAGTTTGGAGACGAAAGGAAAACAAAGAGACAACAGACTCTTTACAATGAGATAAACCCCAAGCAAAGTGCACTTAGTAAATTCCCAAACTACTTTCCCATCAGCTCATTTAACTGTTTCTCGGTTTTACCAAACCAATACTTAATTGCTAATCGATTCTCCAGTAACGGTCCTTTGCTTTACTAACGCTCATAGTAAGTCACAGATAATGTTAAATTAATATTATATAATGTAATAGTAAAGTGTTAATTGATTAAATAATCAATTTGTAAAATAGACAGCCAATCAGTGTGGCACATAGCTTCATCGCATTCTATCGCGTACTTTAATGATTTTATGCTTTAACAAGCAGCTTTAATTGTTGCCCCCGTTTTATTATTTTTTTTTTTTTCTATTTTTAAATGAGCGCAGGTTAAAACTTATATGGGACCAACAATGAGCTAATTATGACCTACCATAAAAAAAAGCATTAAAATCGGACCTGTAGTTTTTAAGATATGTTGGTTCGCAAAAATTGAGAGACAGACGGACACGAAACCGAAAATGGTCTAAAACTGATTTCTGTCTTGGAATTTTTGAAATCGGAGACATAAAATATTTTCGTTTTTCGGAACGATCACATAGCTTGCGTTACCTTGGGTAAGCTCGGAAGCAAATCAAAAAACGGCTGATAACACAGACATGATGCTGGTGAAGTAAACAACGTATTGACAATCATGTTGCCCGGCTCCACTCTGAGAACAAGTACCTAACACAAAATATTTCATCTTGCTAAGATGAATGTGGGAGCGAGTGTCTAAAATGTAAACTGTGCAATGTCCAAGCTAAGGCAACCAACCACGACGCATGATCTCCTTAATCCTTAACTTAAATACACATTAATACAACTATTTACTTGCGTCAGTGGAAGCACATGTTACATCTCGATGCACTTCTACTGAAGCAGCCTCAAGTCATTAGTTGCTGAAGTAACTCAACATTTCAGTACTACTGGAACTACTACCAACATATCTAAACAACTACTCGTCTGATTTGAATGAGAATCGGGTTTTAGAGGTCGTAATTAGCTTACTGTTGGTTTCAATCTTAATTTCAACCTTTTGTGCTCGTTGTTTCCTTCCGCGTCCGCACAAAACAATCTTCTTGTCTGTAATTCTTTTTTATTAGACTCCGATATCTTTAGAACTCATTCAATTAAAAAAAAAAATAGGATGATGGACTGTTGTAGCCCCCAGATGGTCCTGAATTACTCGTAATGTTAGCCGTCTGCGCATATCTAATATTGAAAAAAAAATATATATATATATATATATGTTCCCACATGGAATCGAAACAGGTGTACATACCCACATTTTCAAATCACCTTGTTCACTACAGATGTGACTATTCGTTCAAGAATAGGCCTCGAGGAACCTACGGGCTACTCTCATTGCCAGACTCTTTGCAAATTTAAACTAAAGTTATGAACTAAACGTTTGTAAATCTTTAACTTACTCATTGCATTTTTAAATAATTAGAATGCTAAAAAGATGCAGCGACATAATTATTTAGCTGAAGTTATAACGTATTAGCTGTATAATATGCTCTTAAGATAGTGGTAATTCGGAGCACGCAATAGCAATGACAACATAAACGAGACTTGTTTGACCGAGGCTAAAGAAATAGATATAATATATAATTATTTATTATCACTACCGTCTAAGTACTAACATAAATATACATAATTAGCTCCAAGTGCTAACAACGTATTTTTTAATATATATCATAGTATAATAATGTAAAAATTGCAACATATTATGTACTAATGTAGTTCAATTAAGTAATTATTAATTAATGAAGTTTAATAACTTAATTAAATTAATACATTACAATATAATGACATTTTAGTAATAAGTAAAATATAGATGAGTTGAATTCCAGTTATCCTATTATTATGCTCACTATTATAGATGTCGGAATAATATTTACAAAATTACATGTTTTTATTTGAAATTTGTAATTAAAAATATTGTTATTAATCAACAACAAAATAATCAATGCTTTAAACAATAAAAAATATTCAAAACATGATCCCTATATATGGCTACTGCAAAGATAAAAGGGTATAAGTCATTTTTTCGCAAAATTTTTTTTTTGCATAATAATATAGTTCACCATGCTCCCTTTAAGTTTGCAAAAAAGGGAATATGTATACGAACCTCCAACTAGCATTTATTTGAACGAAGAAAAAGAGTTAAGTTAGGAAAACCTTTCTCATGTTCGTTGAATAAGGTATAAATACAGTTAAAGTAATATAATGTCCAGTGTGGTGTCAATATGGTTTTACATCATGGTATAAGTAGACTTATCCCCTTATCCACAACCTTAAAAGTGAGCTCTCTAGTTTTTATGTGGTGTGTAAGTTGACTTGTACCCTTATCTGCAGACATAATTCCACATCCCCTTTGATTTATAAACCACTTGACTGTTGACTTATACCGTCTTGATAGGTTTAAATTAATGTTGAGGCTTACAGTAAACGTTTGGTGATGTTTTGATGAAAGTTACCAAATTGTGAAATATTAATGAATAATAATTAGTACTGCAACAATCAAGCCACATGCTATAATATGTGGCTTGTGGCACGAGGCAGAGGAAGGCCGTGGTGCAAACAACATAGCTTCCTGCAAATTTCAACATTTGAAGAGTTTACCTTTTACAGTTAAACATGTTGCAATGTATTCTGACACTTGCGGGGGTCAAAACAGAAATACTCATATGAGTGCAATGTTACTTACTGCACTTGAAGCGTATTCTGATATTATATAAAAATAATTGATCACAAGTTCCTACTTTGTGCCCATACACATATGGAATGTGATACAGATCATTCTATTATCGAAAGGCAAAAGAAGAGATCGAACATTAGTACGTACTAATTGGTCAGTGATTGTGGAAAGAAGAAACCATTTAAAGTAACACTCATAGCAGGACAGTTTTTTGATTTTGCAAAGCTGCTGAAAGGACGACTGACAGTTAAAAAAATAACTGAAAGTGGTGAAAAAATGTTGTGGTCTAAGGTAAAGTGGTTCCGATATTGCTCTGACGGAGTTTTTGGGACCATATTGTTTAAAAAATCAATACATTGTGATTCGCCCTTCGATTCAATAAACTTTGGGTCCTTAGTAAAACAGTTGAGAAAACTATATGACGGCCCCAACCAATTAGTGCAGAGAAAAAAGCAGATATCTTGGATCTGCTGCCGTATGTTCATCCACAGTTTCACGAATTTTATAAAAAAAAAATTTGATGGTAGTTGGTGCTAAAACCAATCAAGATCCTGACCTCTCTGATGAGGAAGAAAATGAAGGAAGGAATTTTAGATTTTTATTGGTTTAAATATTTAAATAATGTGATTTATAAGTAAACCAGCTATATATTTATATAATTAAGATTTAGTAGTGAGACTGTACCCCTTTTATTTTTAGTCTCAATTTTATTTGTATAATATTTCTATTTGTATTTATTCAACTGCAATCTAGAAATAATTTACATTATTTATATGTTTATTGAAAATGTTCGACCAGGAACCAGGTCACCTTAAAGTGTTTATTTATTTTTTTCTTATACAAATAACGTATTGGACATTTTATTTTATTTTTTAAAATATATTTTATTTTAGAAATTATTGAAGCGAGCGTAGCGAGCTTCCTACATTCAACGAAATATGCTCCTTGTCTGTCTGTCTGTCTGTCTGTCTGTCTGTCTGTCTGTCTGTCTGTCTGTCTGTCAGTAACGTTCACGCGTGTGACGATAACTTGAGTAAAAGTTGACCGATTTAGTTGAAATTTGGTATACATGATCCTCTTACTAATACTCAGGCTAAGTTCGTTGGACAGCGTGATCCGTCCAAGAGTTCGCGCGCAACGCTCGCGTAAACGAGAGGTTCAAAAATTAAATTGGAATTTCAGGACGGGAAAAGATTCTATCATCATCTATTCGATGAGACGAACATTTTTTTCAAATAACATTTTTTAGTAAAACCAACAGCGACACCGCTATGAATTAATAAAGATCGCTAAAACTATTAAAGCGGGCCTAAACGTTTAAAATAGAGAAAACAACCTTTTTACCGATTTCTTACGTTCTAACGTGACGATTTTAATAAAACTTCATAGACACCATCTGATGCACAATTGAAACAGGCATGCAAAATTTCAATTTGATACATGCAGTAGTTTGTTTGTAGCAAAGAGATACAAATTATAAATATTGAAATAGAGATGTGTGGTTAGAGGAACAGTAAGAATGCGGGGTGGTTCCCTTACTACTAGCCGCTGCACTACTACCAGACCCATTATCTATCAAATCATCATGATTCACAATAATCTTTTTTTTCAATATTCAATACATACGCAATATTTATTACTATACGCTCGCTTCAATGATAGAGCCACGCGATGCCTAGTTTATTTAGTTTTTACTCTTTATAAAGTAACTTATTACGTACGTTTTTTCAAAGCTATATATCCACTATTTAAATCTAATAGCTTACGTATTCTAATATTATTATACCTACTCGTATTTTTGAAAACTTAATTTTTTTTGATAATTTTTTCAATTATGTTTAAGGGTGTTTTCTAAATTAAAACCGAAAACCCAATATTCTTTGTTTTATTTAGCCAAGAAACTGATTTTTATTGTTGTTTTTTCCATTTTTCCCCTCATTGTTGTCGCATATTAGTTGGAAGAAACCGATATAAGTCAACTTATACCCTTATGATATCAATATATAGTACCTCACATCAGAGTATAAGTCATATAAATCAAGTTAAAATTCACTTGTGTGGTCTTTTTATTATTTAATACTAATTACCTTAATGAATTTAATATAATAAGTTCAAAAAAAGTTAACCACCATCAACTGACTCACTCGTAGAAATCGCTGAACATTCAACAGCGCGTCCTGAAAAGTTGACATAAATGACTTATACCCTTTTAACTTTGCAGTAGTCATATATTGCAATAGATATCAAGATCCCTAGATAATATTGCAATTTGCAATAGATATCAATAAGACCTCTAGATATATTGGAATAGATATCAAGATGTCTAGATATATTGCGATATATATCAATAATACCTCCAGATATATTGCAATAGATATCAAGATCCCTAGATATATTGCGATATATATCAATAATACCTCCAGATATATTGCAATAGATATCAAGATCCCTAGATATATTGAAATTGATATCAAGATCCCTAGATTATTGCAATAGATATCAATAAGACCTCTAGATATATTGCTATAGATATCAAGATCCCTAGATATATTGCAATATATATCAATAATACATCTAGATATATTGCAATAGATATCAAGATGTCTAGATATATTGAAATAGATAAAAAGATCCCTAGATTATTGCAATAGATATCAATAAGACCTCTAGATATATTGCAATAGATATCAAGATGTCTAGATATATTGAAATAGATATCAAGATCCCTAGATTATTGCAATAGATATCAATAAGACCTCTAGATATATTGCAATAGATATCAAGATGCCTATAATATAGATATATTGCAATAGATATCAAGATGCCTATAATATAGATATATTGCAATAGATATCAAGATGTCTAGATATATTATTGCAATAGATATCAAGATGCCTAGATATATTATTGCAATAGATATCAAGATGCCTATAATATAGATATATTGCAATAGATATGTAGATGTTTAGATATATTGCAAAATATGTCTAGAGACTGTCAACATAACCAAATACATATAAAATTGAGTTTGGTCTTTCTAAAATAACAACTTAAGTTAACCTATAACTAAAGACAATTTCAATTATCTGCCACTACAATGTTAGAATAAATAGAACAATTAATTGTAAGTACTTTATGCTAATTACATTTTTCAATATTTTAATTTTACAAAATGCAAAATTAATTTATTAAAAAATCAATTTTATCATGGTCATTAAATGACTTCTAAAACATACAATATTATAAAAAACCAACAATATAAAAACGGTTGATTTCACCGATTATCGTCATGATTAAATCCAGTTTGTACTTATTTACAAATAAAATATAGAAAACTGTTTAAATATAGCATATACATTATTTATCTTGTATCATGGTTACAAAGCCGGTTATTATGTATATAAAATATTTAATTAGACTAACAAGTAATTAATTCGTGGTAATATTAAATATAATATAAAACTTACCACTTGTTGGAAATCTCGTTTGGTTTTCTCTTGTAATGATCCAAATAAACTTCCAGTATCAAGTTTTTCTTGAAAATAAAAAAACAGCAAAAAGAAAACCGTACCGGTTACACGAAATCCAAAAGTAATTTGCGAAATCGAATTTTTTTATCGTTTGAAATGTACAAAAGAAAAACCGATTAGAGTTTTTAAAAAAGGAACCGTTTTTGTTTTTTTTAAAGGAACAAATTTGTTCTAAGAGGGGGGGTGTAATGGTTGCACAGGTGATACAGTTGGGTGCAAGCCGGACGGAGGTACTCGCGCTACGGGAGGCAGGTGTGCGACTGACTGTGCGGCCGGGGCTGAGGGGTGGGGGTCGCCTCGTACTCAGCGACGAGTCAGTGGAAGGGAGAGTGTTCGCCACTACCTGTCAGGGGCTATGCCCTCTGGCTCCCCCCCACCAGCGTCCTACTCTCCCTTACAGGTTCAAACCGTGACTCACTCGGTCCCTTCCTTCTTCTTAAGAACTTTACTTGAATACAAAAAAATGCACTTCAACTTAAAAAAAAGTCGACCGAGATAATATGGAATAGATAAGTAATAGCTTATTCTTTCAAAACCTAAAATAAAAATGGCGAAAGGATTTTAGATTAAAAGATAAAATCAACATCTAAATCCAGTATAGCTCAAAATCAGATCCTTAAAAAATAAAACCTAAAACTCTTAAAAATAATAAACGCAAAAATATAACACATAAACGCACGCTATTTTGTTAAGAATAATGATAAAATTACGAAATTAAATTTCTTTGTAGATAGACAGTGCCCTTATTATTTATCATTTAATTTCAAATGCTTTATATCAAATTTTAAAATCTACTTTTAGACAAAGATATAAGTATATTTTATTTAGGTGTATTTAAAAAATAAAAAAACTAGTTGATTTCCATTTCTTTTATTTGTGAGACGTTTCGACCCTCTAAGGTCATCTTCCCATCACATCATTTTTTCATACTAAAAATGAAAAATATTATAACAATATTATTAATAACATAATTCAACAATTCCTTTTAACCTTAATTATTTAACAAATATTTAAAAATTGGTATATCTAACATGCTATGAAATTTATATATAAAATTTTTTTTTTATATTTAATAACACATTTTTTACTTACAATTTGCTTGTAGTCACATTGATTTTTTAATTAAATTTATTAAACGTTAATATTAAAATTATTTTCTCCATAAGAGTCGTCAATAAATAAACATTTTAAACTAACTTGATTAAAATAAAAATTTCCATTAATAACAGAAGACTTAGTAACACAATTAATTTTTTAATTGTGTTTTAATGTTTTTTAAAAGTTTTAATTTTTTTTGTGTATTAATTAATTGTGTAACTAAGTGTTCTGTTATTAATGGAAATTTTTATTTTAATCAAGTTAGTTTAAAATGTTTATTTATTGACGACTCTTATAGAGAAAAAAATAATTTTAATATTAACGTTTAATAAATTTAATTAAAAAATCAATGTGACTACAAGCAAATTGTAAGTAAAAAATGTGTTATTAAATATAAAAAAAAAGTATATATAAATTTCATAGCATGTTAGATATACCAATTTTTAAATATTTGTTAAATAATTAAGGTTAAAAGGAATTGTTGAATTATGTTATTAATAATATTATTATAATATTTTTCATTTTTAGTATGAAAAAATGATGTGATGGGAAGATGACCTTAGAGGGTCGAAACGTCTCACAAATAAAAGAAATGGAAATCAACTGGTTTTTTTATTTTTTAAATACACCTAAAAAATCCAGCAAGCAATTTAATAAAATATACAATTTAAAAAGGTGTTTAAGTTTAACAACGTTTGTTGAAGACAAAGATATAAGTACAATGAATGAATGAATAATTTGACATCCGAAGAGGCCCACAAAAAGTTGTCACCTAGCCCAAATTTGTAAATATGACATTTTCTCTGTCAATCTCCTGTCATTAATTATAATTTGATTTATATTTACGTTTCCCGAAGGATGAGCAACACAAAGCCAGAAAATTATTTTAAAATTTAACCGTGTAGAGAGATTTGGAAAAGAAAATGTTTTGACTTGGTGAGGGAAAGAGAATAGAGGGGGGGGGGGGGGGGAGAGCAGACAAACAAAATAACTCACTACTACTTTCTTAGAGAGGGGGAGACTGGGCTAAACCTATCATGTCTACAATTTTTACGCGGGACATGCCTAATTATTTTACGTAAGTGTTTTTGCTGGGATTTCACTTCTTTTTGTAAATAATATTCGTGCGTAATCGTAATACTCAATTTTAAGCTCAATCATACTTATTCCATACTTAAAATTTTATTAATGAGAGTAAAAGTACTTAATACATAAAGTAATACTTTTATTTTGATGTATTTTACTAGGTAGCGTTTTTTTAGCTCTAGATATATATATTTTGCTTCCGAGCTTACCGAAGGTAACGCAAGCATTGTGTTCACTTTTGAGAAAGAAAAAAAATTATGTCTCCGATTTTAAAAATCCCAATTTTGGTCCATTTTTGGTCTCGTGTCTGTCTGTCGGTCTGTGTGTCCACGAATCCTTGAAACGTGTGACGATAACTTGAGTAAATGTCGACCGTTTTTGTTGAAATTTAGTAGACATGTTTATTTCACCAATGCCCAAAACGAGTTCGTTGGACAACGTTATCCGTCCAACTTCAAATTTAAAATTGTAATTTTAGGTCGGGTAAAAAATCTAACTTCATCTATGTAATGAGACAAACATTTTTTACAAATACAATTTTTTAGTAAAACAAACAGCGACACCGCTATGAAGTGTTAAAGATTGCTGAAACTATTAATAGTTTTTACACAATAAAGTAATATAACAATAATGTTAATGTTAATATAACAATAAATTAGATGATGGGATGCGAGGAAGCTATGTGCCGCACTAATTGGCAGTCTATTTTTTTAAAAATTTGAATAGGTTTTTTATTAGCCTTGAGAGGAAACCAAAAACCTTGAAAGAACCAGATTTTTTCGGATATTTTAATTTTCCTTTTGTTGTGATTATTGCTCTACACATTTAGGATTACTAGAAGTGCCTTAGAGTTAATCAGTGAATCAAGATTGATCAGTCAAAATAACAAAACGTAAGCCTCACATATCTTATAATATACTAATATGGCTAGAGGATTAACATTTATATTTCTGGTTTAGTTGTGATGAACTCTAATTTAAAATTAATTAAAAAAATCCTCAGGACATTAAAATATTTGTGGCTTAATAAATGGCTGCAGAATTATGATTATATTTTCAGGATGAAAATTGCTAATTGTCCAACGTTAATATAAAACTATTAAAATATTGTTTCAAATCAATTATTTGATTGTTTTTCTAATGCATTTTTGTTTATTATTAATATATTTCTAATATATATTTGTAAATTGCATTTATTGTTAAGGAGATTTAAGGAGTGCAGTGGTGGAAGTAAAGACGGTGTAAGGTCAGAGGGGAACATTTCCACGACCCTGACCTCTAGTTTCTTGTCGCCACTGAATGCTTTCAAACTGCCCTCATCAGCTCTTTCTATTTCCTACTAACATTGCAATGTATTTCTTATAAAACAGATTTTATTTTTAAAGAAGCTCGTTAATTGCTGTGTTTGGTAATCGGTGAGTTAATAGAATGGAATGTTACATTCACAATATAGACGATCCAGAGGTTAATAAATATATATTATAGTCTTTAATTAAATTTTATCAATCAACATTACGTCTCCGAAATAGATAAGTTTGCTCTTTCATTTATATCTATTTAACCATTGGTTCCCCAACTACGAAAAAAACAACATTTTTGTATTACGAGCATATTGCTTTGTCGTTTAGTGCTTCATTTTCACTTGAAACATATTTTGAAACCTGACGACGCGCCTGCACCCTCTAGGATCAGCAAATGAGGTCGCAATCGACCTGTCCATCTTTGAACACTTTGAAGTCTTCTACGGACCTGATGGACCAGAAAAGGGTCAAAGAAACCTTGCAGTCCTCCCTGTGAGTGGCGTCAGTTTGACAAAGTAAAACAACAAAAAGTCAATTTATATTACTTTAATATTTAATTATAGAGTAAAGTTGAGTATCGACTCTGTGTCGTTGGATTTATAAAAATAAATTGCTTGCACTGGTAATTGAACCGGATATGTTTGGATAGTTGGATTAAGGTGAATACAATTCCATTTATTTGTTTGAAAAGTCAAGAAATTTACTAGAAAAGTCAAGAAATTGACTAGAAAAGTCAAGAAATTGACTAGAAAAGTCAAGAAATTGACTAGAAAAGTCAAGAAATTGACTAGAAAAGTCAAGAAATTGACTAGAAAAGTCAAGAAATTGACAAGAAAAGTCATTTAAAGATTTATTAAACTCTGTATCTTCTATATTCTGAATTAAACATTTCATTCTGTTAAATATAACCTTCTTTTTTTTCTACCAGGAGTGAAAATTTAAATACATCGAGCAGTAGGTGGATCCATCGAAATAATAATACCAGGTTTGGTCCAAATTAACACTTATATGTATACATAGGATATTACAGAACAGGGTATTGTTGGACAGTGTGAGTATAATAAGTAATTTTTCATGTATAATATTTTTAATTACCTTTAGTTATTTTTTTTTTTAATATATTATATTTTCCACTCTATTTAACTTGATTTGTCTGGGAATGTTGGATTCTAAATTTAACTGACTTGCCGACTACCTGTAGAAAACTGAAACTTGTACTGACTGTGTATTTCCTATGACAATACAATAGTCAATCATTAGTTAATTAATTAATTAATTCTATTGAAATATAGATTGAAATTAAATAATTAAAAAAAAAGACTATCGAATGGTGTGGCACATAGCTTCCTCGCATCCTGTATACTTCTGTATACTTACCCTTACCTGATTTTATGCTTTTACTACCCATTATTGTCAAATTTATTTAATTTTCTCCGCCGAGTTTTTAAAAATGTTAAAATTATTTCGATTTTTTACATGAATTCATGTATCAATTGAGATGCTTCTTTAGATTGTTACTCCCCTAAGTTGTTTTAGAATAAAAATGACTTTGACTAAATAACTATTAAGAAAAAGTGATGTTTAGTCCAATGTTACTTTAGGACAAAAAAATATCAAACTTCTGTTTTGATATGGGGAGTAACAGTCAAAAGAAGATCATTCCGTACACCTTCTTTAGATTGTTACTCCCCTCTATTTTTTTTATAAGGAGAGAGACAATCTAAAGAAGTGCCTCAATTTAGCAATACTTAAAGAGCCCAGGTGATTGAAATTAATCTGGGGATATCTGCGGGCTACGTTTCTCAAGAAAGACCAGACAGACGTGGAGCCAAAAAGTTCCCCGATGACTGAAACAAATTTCTACTCTCGGAATTTTTGAAATAGAAGACAAACATATTTTCGTTCTTTAGAACGATCACGAAGTTTCCTTTACCTTTGGTAAACTCGGAAACAAAATATGTAAATAGGTCTCATCAAAAAGTGTGTGCTTTAATTTACTTGTTAAAGAAAATAAATCTTTACAGCCCATTATAGATCAGCCCGAATTTCGATGTAATCATCTGAAATAATTTGTCTGAGATTTGAAGTATCACCAAATTGGCATTGGTTTGGTGAGTTATTAGCTTATGCCTAGTCGATGGTGATGCCTCAGCACCCAACACGTTTTTTTTTTTTTTTTTTTTTTTTTTTTTTTTTTTTTTTTTTTTTGTAGTTTTAGTCCTGTTCAACAGCTTATTAGGTCATTACAGGACGGGGGTTATCCGGCCACTTTACTCATCTAATCGATGAGATCATCAGTGTGAAACATGTCTCACACCGCTGGGATTCGAACTTACAGCCGAGGTTTAGACCTTGGTTCCAGAGTCGAGTGTGCTAAACCCTCGGCTTCACCGGCCCCCATTTTTACGTATTATATGTTATGTTGAATATTAAGTGAAGGAGGGCCCGGACAAGCAAGTGAAGGAAGACACGGCTGGCAGATCTGAGCAAGTGAAACATTACTCGGTCTGTGAAACACCCAGCAGCCACTTGACTCAAGTTGTAATCATTCTGATAAGCGAGACCATTGCTCGTCACGCTTAGTTCATCTCCCTCACCATAACTAGCAATTATTCTTCTCCCAATATAATATGACTCAGAAATGCTATTGACCATGAACTCTACAAAAAAACTATTATAATATAAATTTAATGATTCAACTAAGCAATACTTTTTTCAATTGAATCAATTGCTGTAAAATTTTTCTTCCTATTATGAAAATAATTAAACTTTAACTAATGGATTTTCAAATCGGTCATTTAAGATGGTGTATTGGATACGTATTTGAAACAGTGGGGGGTAACCAACTAATGAGGGATGAGGGGGCCATGTTGTGTTGGTTACCCAAGCTTCATTTGCTAACTGAACCACTTACAAATAAGTACATGGAATAGATATTTGGTAGTAAATGATTACCATTGGTCGAGTAATAGCACGCTAGGAAGCTGTGTCCAGTGGCGTGTATATGGGCCCGCAATGCGGGGGGGGGCAGCGCCAGGGGGGCCCCCAAATCCAGGAAATAAAAAAACAAACTGGAATTAATATCTTCATACCAACGACGCTAGGGGCCCCTTCATAGGATAGGCTAAACGTGAACGCAAGTCCTTTTTTTTTGCTCATACATTTTCTTTGATGAGGGGCCCCCCAAAGAGATCTCGCGGGGGGCCCCCGATGCCCTAGCTACGTCATTGGCTGTCGCACATCAAGTATTACCATTGGTCGAGTAATTGCTCGCTAGGAAGCTATTTCCTACGCCAAATGTCATAATATGATTGACTTCATTTTCTAATCTTGTTCGTTTTTCAATGAATTTCTATCTTTATTAGTTTTATTAAAATACCAATTAAATTTACGTATTAAATCACCTTTTTTGTACAAATATTTAACTAATTCCATACGTCACTGAAGAGTAAACATAAAACTTATTAATTAATTATAATTTATGATTTTTAATTACTAAGTGATTTATAAAAAGCAAGAGTTGTAATTTTAAATATGATTCTGTGAAGCAAATAGAATATGATTCATAAATCAAATCTAGCCTGTGATTAATACATCAAATATCGACAAATATTTGATTTATGTGATCATTATTTAATCAAACTTTAAAAATCAGGATTTATTATTAAACCGATATTTTAGTGCAGGAGGTAGCGTGCAAAGTGTCTCACTAACATCAAGCTAGAATTTTGTATACAAGTCAATCTTTTATGTGGTCGCGGAAAATAGCTTGGCAATAGGCGTTTGAAAAAAACAAACCGGTGGATAGCGGCCATGTCTCGCCAATTATGGTGGACAATGTGATTTTCATGATCCTGAGTACAGAATTAGTTAGTAGACCGAAAATCAAGTTGATGTTAGTTTGTCCCTTGACAGGTGACCACGTTGATTTTTAGTAATATTTGAATAACTAACCTATCAAGAGTGAAAATAACATCGACTTGATTTTTGGTCTACTAACTAATTCTGTACTCAGGATCATGAAAATCATACTGTCCACCATAATTGGCGGGACATGGCCGCTATCCACCGGTTTGTTTTTTTCAAATGCCTATTATCAAGCTATGTCCCACTGACGAATCTAGCTGACCACTATATTCCACTAAGTCGCTAAAAGATTGACTTGTATACAAAATTCTAGCTTGATGTTAGTCAGACACTTTTTTACACCCTATCTCCTGGACTATTTGTAATATTCATATTTTGTTTGATCGTTCTGAAGAACGAAAATATTTTATGTCTCCGATTTTGAAATTTCCAAAACAGAAATCCGTTTCAGATATACGCATTTTTGGTTCCGTGTTTGCCTGTTGGTCTGTCGCTCTATTTTGGCGAACCAACGTATCATAAAAACTACACGTCCGATTTCAATGAAATTGGTATGGTACGTCATAATTAGCTCATTGTTGGTACCATATAAGTTTTAACCTTCTGCGCCTAATTGTTTCTCTTCTACATGCGCACAAACTTACATTAATTTGCACCTATATCATCAAAAGCAATTAGCTGATTTTTATGAAATTTGGATGGTTTGTCGAAAGTAGCCTGCAGATATCCCCGGATTAATTTCAATCGTCTGCACTTCTTAAATTTTGCTAAATTGATACTTTAATTCGTGTAAAAAATCAAAACAATTTTGACAGATTAAAAAATAGACTGCCAATTGGTGTGGCACATAGCTTCCTCGCATGCTATCCACGTACTTTATTGATTTTATGCTTTTAAAAGCACTTATTGTCTCTATTCTGTCAAAAAGAGCGTTGCCGGTTCAAATTAATCTGGGGCTATTTGCAGTTTGAAAGGTTGAAACTTATATGGGACCAACTAAGAGTTGGTTTTTGGTTTCTCTGTATTCTTCGCCTCAATTGTTTCTATGTGCAAAATTTAAGGAGGATTGAAAGACGGGAAGTGGTTTAAAAAATATGATAAAACTTACAAAGCAAAGTAATATAAGACCAGTAATAAACAGGTTAAGTGTGTGCTAGTCAGCACACAGCGAGGGTCCGTAGGCCACACTATATAATGTTTAACTGTAAAGTGTATAAACAGTTTTTTTTTTTTAAATGCTAAAAAGCTTACTTTGAACCATTCTAAGGGTCTGATATTCTCAAAACACACTCTGATAAAGTATTTTTTTACCACTGAACCGGACTACAACCATATAAATACATCGAAAAGACCATAATTATAAAAAAACGTATTTTGTCAATAAAAAATAAAATAATATTTTTTTCGAAATTTCCAAAAAGTGGTATCTTTACTTTTGGTCGAAGAATGTTCAGGAATTTTTTCAGATTTTTTGCACTTCACATAAGCGAGATAGAGGGGGGGGGGGGGGACCGTTTCAAACCCGCTTCAAACTCGCCTACGCTCGCCCTATCAAAGTTATAACCAAAGAATTATATATTTTTGTAATCAGCTCGACGTACCCTTTCATATGATACCCCTCACGGTGTCGAAGAAAAAAAAAAAAATTTTAACCCTTAAGTTTTTTTACCCTAATTTTTTTTGAAAAATATTTTTTTTAAGTCGCTATATTTTTAAAATATGTGGGCAGGTACAAGACACATGCCAAATTTCGAAGTGATCGGACGAAAGGTGTAGCCGTGAGAGCACGCGAGAGGACGGACGGACAGACACACGCAGGAAAATATAAGGGTCCTTGGTTTTGCCTACGGACCCTAAAAACTGTATATGAAGCAGAGCTTCTGAGCCAATTCTCATACAAGCTAACTAAACGTACATAAAAAAAAAAAAAATGTAGTGTTTGTTAAACCAATACGTAAATCTTTTTCTTGAAAGTAAAACACCTGACTTGACTACGGTAATATATATATAATATTTTTTTCTTTTCCTAGGAGCTAGAGGGCACGCCCCCCCCCCCCCCCCGCCCCCTTGGATATTCATGAGCGCCCATGAATATCATTGAAATATGAAAATAGTCTTTCTTGTTGTTGCAAAAAATATTTATTTTTTTATTAGATGATGATTATTGTAATATAATGTTCAATTAATTAAGGTTAGTTTCTTGGAATTACAAGACATCTGAATAATATTCTCTTTTTTAAATTATGTTTAAGAAAAAACAAAATACAGAGTTAAGATTAAACGTTAATTTGGTAATAGCTGATTCCTAGAAGTCTATAAATCTCTACATTTTTTTTCGCTCCTTTCGCCTCTTTATTTTTACTAGAGAATCGTGAACAACCATATTGGTTTATTTGTGTTGATTTTCTAACTAAGTAAGGTGTCTTTTTGTTGTTTTTATATTTATTTTCTGGAATCCTGCCATTTCTCTTGAAAAACGTATAAAAGTGGGATAGAGGAACCAGGTGGAAGGGACAGATGTGTTTTTTCCAAACAAGCTAATAGACAAGACTTTGACTTTAGTCTTGCGTGGATTTTAATAGTGAAATTATCGTTTTAACGCTTCCGGTTTTAAATTAATAATAATTGTTCTACTGTTAAATCTTGATTCTTGTGTTAAAGAAGCAAATATTTTAGAGTCGAGAATAATTTGAATCTTTATTTATTTATCGTTTTCATCTTTAGTGAATTCAACTTAAAAATTAATATTTATTTTATCTCTTATATCGGTCAAGTCCAGGCCCCAATTTACCAATAGGCAGACTAGGCAATTCCCCAGGGCGGCAATTTCTGGGGGGGGGGATTTTCGGATATTTTATTATTAGTACTATTATTTCCAGAACAACTATTAATTATTAATCCCGAAGTTGTTACTGAGTTCACTAAGAAAAAATCAAGAAAAAAGTCCGATGTAGTTAACTAAAAGTTTTCAAGAAAAATATAGAAAATTATTATATTACAGGATCATTTACTGTAATTTATTTCATAAAAAAATTTAACTTTTTCCTTAGTTTTAAAATGTTAATGTTTATTTCATACACGAGCTGTGGACAAATCCAAAGCTAATATTTTTCATTTTCATATCTAAGTATCTATTTCGTTTGTTTTCTCTTTAGTAATTAAAGTTATAACACAAATTTAGTCCACGTGTTTATTTATTAAACACAAAATTATGTTCATGTATGTTTCCAGTTTGCACTTTAGTTAAACAAAAAAAATATTATTTAAAAAAAAATGTAGGCATAATAATTCTTTACCAACAGTATACACACTATTTCAAGTTAATATCTAATAACGTCATTTTTACTACAGTTCATGGTATCAGCCCACATAGGGGTAACCCAAAAATATTATTCAGTAATCACAAATATTATGTCAGTAGCCTTTTCTGTGAGGGGGGGGGGGGGGGGGGGGCTACAAAAGTTTTGCCCAGGGCGCAGCTTACCCTAAATCGGGGCCTCGGTCAAGTATATTATTCAACGTACTGATGTCTATATAGGTTTACTCGATAAAAAAAAAATGTATTTTTTTTTACTATAAGCTACAACAACTAATATTTAAAAAATTGCCGATGTCAATAATAATTCTCTTTCTCACTCAATTACCATTTAAAATTACCTTCAATATGAATATAACCCTAAAGGAGGCTACATACCTTTACATACGATTATCTGCGCATTTATCTGTCGTATATAACTGTATGAAAATCCGTACTTTTATCTGAACTGAAGGCGTGTATAGAGGATATCGTTCGATTTTTCTTCAGTTCTGTCTTCACTTGGATCTAAGTGTGTTATAATAAAATTAACAAAATCGTTGCAAAACATGGTCGGAATGCGCAGACTTTTCATCGCGTGAATACCGGTTCAAACTGCGCAGTTGACACAGTTTATCGCTCAGACATGACATCACACCAGACAAACTGCACAGATAAACGGAACGTGTGCCGCCCTCTTAAGAGTAAACTTGATCATTTTATTTAAAAAATCGGTCCGAGACAACTCAGACAAACTTTCTCATATACGAGTTTATAATTTTACTTAGCTCAGTGTTTTTTTCAGTCATTAGTTTTCGTAGGTGTATTTAATTAATATTGAACACTTCATCGAAATTTATTATAAAAAAACTTCTCCTCGGCGAGGAATCGAACCCGGCCTCTCTCCCTTTCGCATTTAAAGCTATACAAATGACCAGAAACTAGATTTTTATTCGGGCTGCTTATATCGTTAGATTCGTATTTAAATGGCTACCTTTTAAAATTTTTTAATCAAAACCGTCGGAACCGTTTACGATAAATGCTCGTTATAATTTGTTTATAGGAGAGATCCTTTGTCAAAAAAATACGTTCAAGTGAGACCCCGCAATTTGTTCTATAGACCGCCTCATATACTTTAGTTGTATTAGTACCGTATCTAAGCAGAAAATATGTACTGTACTATATTTTGCTCATTTATCTTCATTTATAGTATATTGTTTTACAAAAATGTAATATTATATAGTTATGAGTTTTGTACTGTCATCTCTTAGTATCGTTAAAACCAAGCTATTGCTTTCGTACAAAATTAATAATTGTTTCTGCCAAAACAATAATTGTTCTGACCCTCAAAATAAGAGAGAACAAAATGCCTGTGTTAATCTGCTATTAATTAAAATAAATTAATTTAAATTAAGTAAAATCTTCGTTAAATAAACCAAATGATTGTTTTAGAATAATGCATTTTTTACGGAGATTACACTTTAATATTAAATTACAAAAAATTAAATAATCAATTAATATTGACCACTTAACTGCAGTATCTATAAAAAAAAGGTTTTCGAAAAAACCATCTCCACTCTGCTTTCCCACCCTTTAATGCAGAATACTCGTATTACTGCTTAGTGAAATTTAGCACACTTTACTTAGTTCAAAAAAACACGTAAATTACTTTTTGCGTCTCATTTCCAAATGTAATACCGTTTCTTGAATAATAAAATTGAACATTTTTTTTTACATCGAAGTTTTGTCAAATGTGAAAAAGAAATGAAGCCTATTTTCACTGCGTAAAGCCCGAGTAACGCCCGATATTTAAATAACGTTAGTAATTAAATAAATAAAACTTTACTAAATTAAATAGAAACTCATTTTCATTGGATAGATTTTAGACAATTTAACATATATTTTTAAATTATTTGCTTACCTCAGATATGTTGATGTCCTCTCTAACATCCTTTTATTTGAACGTTAGAAGAAAAAATAATTATGACGATCTTTAATCTAAAAAATTCCACTTGAATAATTCACTTTCTTAAATAAAAACACAAGAAGAGAACACAAAAATTAATTAAAAATAAAGTATTTGTAGAAGAAGTTGTTGTTTTAAAGTAAATAATAACCATTAAATTGCCTGTTTTAACTATCTAATACTTTAAATAAATTAAGAAAAATCCGAAAGTTAACTTTTCTAAAACAAATAGAAGGTGACGTGGTAGAATCGACGAAAAATGAACAAAGAGAAATCCTAACAGCTGATCCAAAACTAAGGGTAGACAACCCCTGCATGCGAAATATTTTATTTTCTTCGATTATAATTTTACCTATTTTTATCAAAAAAGAAAATCTATTTGTTATCATTCTTATTTTTTAGGAAAAATATTTCGATTAAATAACGAAAAAGAATAATTATTTTAGAAAATTTAATTTTTGGCAACAGTTATCTTATTGTAAAGATTTTCATTCCTCAGTTCTTCTATCCGCCATTTTGTTAACATACTTAATTGTTTTTATTAGTTTTTAGTTTAATTGTTTTTTAGTATAAAAGTTTTAATTTAAGTTTTTGCCGGACATATTAGTTTGCCGTTACTTTTAAAGATAAACAACTAATGTTTTTTTTACGTGTATAGTACATAATAACGACGTCAAAGTGATATTTATTCAGTGGTAATGCCAGCTTAAAGGAATTGTGCTTTTAAGGTACGTAGTGACTTTCGTATATTTTTTCACTATTTAGTTTGTAAGTTATTTTGTGTTATAGTTAGTTCATATTTATATTGTGCCAAGCTTTATGAATGTAGATTTGTTAAGAAGTTTTGAACTCTCATAGTCGTGTGGTCGTTATCTATAATGCTTCGACGTTACTGTTTCTTAAACTATATCCATGTTAGATTTAAATTATATTTTCACAGCTGTTTTAAATCGAATCAATTCGAGAGAACTGATATTTATTTGTGTATACTTTATTTTAAAAATTTAGAAACATGATTTTGAAGGAAACATTTATAATATCAGGGAATACGTGAAACTAAGTTACTTTGTACATTAGTTATTTTCAATTACATCGGCGTGTAATTTTATAAAATGACAGTTTAGACTAAGATATATAATATATTTCAACTAAAATATTCAATTTGTGTAAAAAGTTTACGCTGAAGGTGACCATTATCTGTTAAAATTTAGAATATTGGATAATATGATTGGCAATGTTTTCCCGCCTGTTGCTCATAGTAGGAGAAGTATTAGCGGGTAAAAGACAATAACTCCCGCCAAGACTTTTAGTTTTCATTGGTTCCCGCTCCTTATTTCCCGCCGGTTTCTTCAAATGGGAGAGACGTACGCTATCCATAGAAGAGGGAAAGAAAGGTCTAATAGTATAAACGCTGCATTATCTAATATATAAGGACATAAATAAAAATAAGTCATTCTAAATAAATTAAATAAGTCATTCTAGTAACATGTAGTGACATTGTGAATAAATCCAAAAAATAGACTGCCAATTAGTGTGGCACGTAATTCCTCACATTCTATCACGTACTTTATCGTTATATTAACATTATTGTTATATTACTTTATTGTTATATGTATTATATCAACATTATTTTAAATAATGTTAATGAGGGTGTGTAAAATAAATATAACGAAAGGGAAGAGCAGTGGCAATATTCAAAGTGTTCAAATTCGTAAAGCAAAAGTCGGTAGGATTGAGAATAGCTCCTCCTCGGCAGGGAATCGAACCCGGCCTCTCTCATTCCGAGTTTAAAGCTATTTTCTCAGGGACTAGATTTTTCCCGGGAAAACGGCTTATATCGTTAGATTCGTATTTAATTGACTACATTTTAAAATTTTTTAATCAAAATTGTCGGAACCATTTTCGAGAAATGAGTTTTTGGGGGGTTGCGTTCCCAAAAGTGGGAGCCAAAAGTGATTCCTTGATTTCGCCCCGGGGTATGATTTTTCTGAAAGTCTATGCCAAATTTCGTCAAAATCGGCCCAGTAGTTTAGGCGTCAGGCGTCTGCACAAACGACAGAAAGACAGGCATTTGTTAAAAAACACTTTTTTGGACTCAAAAAACGTGAAAATCCATCAAAATCTCCAAATTAAATTTTGGCGCCATCACAATACTTTCTCTTTATATGAGAAAGTAAAAAAATTGTACATACGCAATACACATCTATATTTTGAATTTTAAAAATTCCAATTTTACTAAAGTTAAATTAACTCGTTTGTCAAAAGAGGTGTTTAGGGCCCATGGGACCATATTTAAGTATTCATGTCAAGTATAGAAGGGTGTCTATTGTAGAGGGGTGTCCATTATAGAGGGGTGTCCATTATAGAGGGGTGTCCATTGTAGAGGATTGTCCATTATAGAGGAGTGTCCATTATAGAGGGGTGTCCATTATGAGGGGTGTCACCAGTGGCGTAGCTATGGTAGTGGGGGCCCCCACTAGAACTTTTTAAGGGCCTCTCGCCAAAAGAAAAATTGATGAGCAAAACAAAAAGCTCGGGGCGTTCAGATCTAGTATAGAAGTTTAGGAATTCATCCCAGGTAGTTTTCTTAGGGGGCCCCCATTGGCATCAGTTCATTGGAATTGGGGGCCCCCCTGGCATCGGGGGCTCCCCGCAGTGCGGGCCCATAGGTACAGTTACGCCACTGGAGTACAGTAATTGTAGTATGTTTTGTCATATTTTAGGGGGGTAAATTCGAGATATTTTCAAATTATCTTATCAAAGAGGAAGGGGTATTGAAATAAGTGGGAGGGATAGAATCAAGATATCCTCGCATGGTAAAATAGTTTATATGTTTCTTGATGGTAGGATACAAATTTATCAAATTAAAACAACACTCCGTAGCGGAACACGTATCCAGCTAGTATTGCAATAAATGTGAGTAATAATGTTGTTGAGCTTTGTGGCAGAATAGTAAATCAAGAATTAAGAATAGTAAAACCTTGCATTACGTTATATAGGCTTGAACATGACCTAAGAGAAGGTGGAAATATAGCCGCGGTGTGTTGAAGCAGAGATAGTATTATTCCTGTTGGACCTATTTCAAAACCACATTGCTTCAATTAAACAAGTCAAGTGTGTGCTAGTCAGCACACAGCGAGGGTCCGTAGGCAACCCTGTATAGTTTAAGTAGTACCCTATTGATATATTATTATATTGCATGTATATTGCTTACTTGAACTATCCTATGGGTCTGATATTCTCAAAACACATAAACATAATTCTGATGAAGTATTTCTTTGCCACTGAACCGGGCTACAACCATATAAATACATTGAAAAGACCATAGTTATAGAGGTGGTTAGATATTTACAAAAAGTGGTATCTTTACTTTTGGTCAAAGAATGTTCAGGATTTTTTTCAGATTATTTGCGCTTCACACAAGCGATTCGCTATATTTTTAAAATATGTGGGTAGGTACAAGACACATACATGCCAAATTTCAAAGTGATGGGACGAAAGGTTTAGCCGTGAGAGCACGCGACCGGACGGACGGACAGACACACGCAGGAAAATATAAGGGTTTTGCCTACGGACCCTAAAAAGGGATCACTGAAAATATAATATAATAAAAATTGTGATGACAACATTGTGGTGCAACTTTCTACCAAGCTCTCTAGTCATAATTATGAAGTGCTACCACAAAATCTCAGTCAAAACAAATAATTATTTGTAATGATATTACCATCCTAACAAAGAAATCGATTGTGCAGGGAAATTATTTTCAGTGGAAATCTTCAATCGGTTATTAAAAAACACTATGACCAAAAGTCATGTACCATGACTTAATGACCGAATTTTCAAAGAAACGAACTCATTCTTTCGTTTGATATTTCTGACATTTTAAAATTTGTTTGGATTTTTTAAGTGCATCCAAGCGTGAGATATCGTCTAGAGTCTAGAGTGACACATACATAATATATACATTATACATACATACATACATAAATAAAAAAAGTGTTAAATTTCAGGAATCGATTAAGGTTGGCCTAAAACGGATTTCCATGGAAAATTTTTTCAAAAATTCGCATTACAAAAATTTTGAAGCATAAAATTTTGCAATAGCTTAATTTTTTTCGAATATTCTCTAAAATCATGTGAAATACGTGTTTGGGATTTAAACTGACAAAATTAGATTCCTCTGTTCATTGTAAACACATTATAAATGAAAAGCAACGAGAGATTTCAACTTGAAATGTGGCTAATCTATTAAGTTAATTACTTGTTTCGTATTGCAGGCTGTTGCTGTTTTCATAATCATGTCATTTCTTATCGAGATATTTCTAGTTTTGAGTTTTAGACATAAAAATTGATTTGTAGGGTTTGGTAGATGCTCCTCTAAACCCTTATGCCGAGGGTGACATGTTTGTGTGGCTGCCGTACTTAAGTCCACCATCTCCCGAACCGTTCCAACTAGTGAGTTGAAATTTAAAACAATGGGGTACATTCGATCCACACATAGGAAATTTATAGAGAAGTTAGCATTTACATGTGAATATGAGCATGCTTTATTCGCACACATGTTGTAAGCTCAAAAATGTTTAATGTTTCTATTTGTATTTATAACTTTTGTGTGAATACTTTGTATTGAAATAATACCATTTTTAATTTTATAGAATGTTTTCTTGAATATTTTTAAGTTCTGTTTCTTTTTAATCTTCACTAGTTAGTGATAAGATTATCTGTACCTTTTACCGGTGTGACAACAAAAATGATGGAATTTTCGAAGTAGAGAGAGGTAAAAACAGAGAACAGAGATTGTCTCTACACTACTCATTACGAGATGGGATTATACCCTCTACACCTTGAATATACACACTCTCTACACCTTGAATTCATATTATATATCCTTTGAATGAATTCCCTGTAACCTTCAGTATGATTCAACAGCCGTTGCAGAAGCCTATAGAACCGATGCAACTGGACTTTATACCTCATACAGATCTAAGATAACAAAAAATGAGTCATTATACCGAGCTGTAGTAAAGGATATATTGAGAGGATGGGTTGAGATGTATCCTTGGAACCAGATAGATCCTGCGAGGTTCAGGAGCAGCACGGTGTCTTGAGGTAGTCGCAACTCTCGACATGCTTTTGTTCCTGGCTTCGCCACTGAGAGTCCTTTGTTTGTTCTGCGCCAAGCCATCCAGTGGTTTCCTTTGTCTCCTCTTCCAACTACACCGTCCATTGTCAGGCCGATGATCCTCATTTGTCCGCAGGAGTTGCGAGCAAGAAGGACACCTTCGCATCCTTTCTAGACTTGTGTCGAAAAAAGATAAAAACTTGGTCCTACTACATCCAACTCCTTCCTTCCACACAACGTCCTCTTCATTATCAAATTATCATTTTCTTTTCAAACTCGTCCGCCTTTGGAATTTCCATTCTTTTACATCGTACATATATATTTATATATAAAGAATTTGTATTATTATAATTCGTTCTTTATCCTATTATATGGTCTTTATATTAATTCTTTTATGTAAAAAATAGAATAAAAGACTTCTTAGATATAACTGAATATGAAAAAAAGTTAATTATATAATTATAATAATCGTACAATGAAAAGAAACTTCTAAATAAAAAAAACAAAAATTAATTATCAAATGAACAATAATTATAAATGAACTGTTAATTAAGTATTGATTACATTTAGAAAAGTTCAATGTCGTTATTTTTATTATTTTTAATTGAACAATGAATCAATTTGTTTCATTATTCATTGACATTTGATGTTTTATTGAACTTCTTTTGACAGATTAATGTTATTTTATGAATTGCCCAAGCCTTGAGAATGAATCACTTTAATGCTTCTAGGGTCAAATTTAATGAACGGATTAATGATAATGAGGTCTTAAGGTTGGGAGATTATTCAAAGCAAGATGTCTTTTTACCTTGGTTTTTCTTAGAACAATAATAATTGTAATAGAAGACTAATTATACTTTTCTTATTAGGAGACCTTATGATGAAACAAATTGCTTGTACAGAGTTCTAAGTGAAGTTAAGCTTGAGTCAGAGAGGGTCAACAAATCAGGCTAATTGCAATTTAGTTGATTTTAATGTACTATTAAGCGAACCTTGTAAATTATTCATCATGTTTCAACATTAAGTCCAAAACGAACAACGCTACCTCGTCCCTATAATTTTCCTTAATAAGGAGTCATATTAAATAAATATATTTAAACAAATTGTTTCCACTAATTTGTTGATCTGGATCATCTTGCATAACGTAATCATACGGCAGCTTAAAGCTTCGTATATATGGCTTAGAGAAAAACATGGTTTTTTCACTTATCTCTTTAAGAATTGTCTTATTTTGCTAAACCAAAATTATTAAGATATTTTAATTAAAAAAAAATAGTCAGCCTATTAGTGTGGCACATAGATTTCTCGCGTCCTAATTTGTATACTTCAAACATTTTAAGTTTTTACAACCTATTTTGCTTCCGGAAGCATGTGACGGAAGCTATGTGATCGTTCCTAAGAACGAAAATTGTGTAGGTCTCCGATTTCAAAAATTCCAAGACAGAAATCCGTAAAAAACATCAAGGAACATTTTTGGTTCTGCGTCTGTTTGTTGGTCTCTCGCTCAATATTTGGGAACAAACATATCTTAAAAGTTTCTCGTCCGATTTTAATGAAATTCGGATGGTAGGCCATAATTAGCTCACTGTCCCATATACGTTTTAACCTTCTGCGCCAATTTCTTTTTCTTCCACTTGCGCAAAAACATACATTTATTTTCAACTATATCTTCAAATTACTCATGTATGATTTTATTGAAATTTGGATGGTTTATTGAAAGTAGCCCGCAGATAGCCCCGGAATAATTTTTAACCGTCTGCATTATTTAAATTTAGCTAAAGTGATACTTTATTTCTTGTAAAATTGTCTATCAATTAGTGTGGCACATAGCATCCTGTTGTCATATAGTATTCTATAATGATTTTATGCATTAACAACCTATTATTGTAAAATTGATTAAATTTTCCCGGTAACGGAAGCTATGTGATCGTTCCGAAGAGAATCATTATTTTAGATTCAAAAATTCGATTTAAAAAATTCCAAGACAGAAATCTGTTTTAAACAGGAGGGAACGTTTTTGGTTACTTGTCTGTTTGTCGGTCTGTAAGTCACTTAATGTTTGCGAACCAACATGTATTAAAAACTACTCATAGGACTTAATTGAAATTGGGATGGTATAGGTATTTTACATAACTAGCCCATTTTGTTACCATATAAGTTTCAACCTTCTACGGTCATTTGTTTCTCTTCCACATGCGTACAAACATACATTTATGTACACCTATATCACCAAAAGCACTTATCTAATTTTTATGGAATAATGATTTACAAAATATTGCGGTTCGCAAAAATGTTAAACGATAGCAGACACAAGCCCGAAAATGTTATCTGATGTCTGAAACGGATTTTGACTTGGAATTTTTTAATAAGTAATTATTTTGGTATCAAGAAATATCTTCTTCAGAATAATCGCACAGCTTCAATTATATTTGGTAAACATGGAAGCAAAATATAATTTAAATAACAAAGTTAATATAGTTTTTTGTCATATAAAACGACAATAGCTGATATTTTAATAAATATTAGTTTTAGTGGATCCAGTATCTGCTAACAGATGACGACCAGGTGAAGGTGTCAAAATCGTGTTATGACAAGACAAATTTCATCATAATTTTTAGGAAAATATCAACTTTGCTCTTATCTATCAATTTAGCTAACTTATTTTTCACTCTGAGTTTAATTTACTGTGTTTTATATCCACGAAATTTTCGAAGAAACGACGAACAGAATGTAGTGAACAATTAAACGAACCGATTACCGAAATAAACTGATAAAAACAATAGTTGATTATTATTTGAATTATAGAGTGTGCCGGGTAGGAGTTATACTGGAGATAGAGTCGATAATATGTTTATATGAATGTTGTTCCATATACAGGTAGTTGGTTGATTTGACACAGTTGTGCGAAGTAGAGATTAGGTCGCAGCTACCGGTTGTGTATATAAACCAGTTGAGATGTTGTTCCTGAAGAGTTGCATAACCTGCCAAATACACCATATCAAGTAGTCTGTATTACACTGCAACCTTACACCCACATTACCTCCTCCATAATCATAATTATAATGAGCTCTATATTAGTTTCCTTGGATAATATGTCGTTTCGAAATGTTTAACTTGATATTTCCTTTCTCATTTCTTAACAAACCAACTAGATACAACACCTGTTCTATTTTATTAGTTCATAAATATGAAAATTTCTTTCAAATCACATCTATCTTTTATGTGAAGGGAAAAATGTATTCTTTCAATTAAATAAATCGTCAGAAGAGGTGTATTTCAATATCAAAACAAGGTCTTGACACAAAATAATTGTAATTGGAACAATTGACCGGTTTTGGCTGTTCTAAAGCAGCCTTCTTCAGATAATCTGTGTTGTGTAGGTTATAAAGAGACTCAAAAAGTACTGTTGATTAGGATTATACTATTCTATATCTATTATACTTGATACTTTTAGAGTCTCTTTATAACCTGCACAGATTATCTGAAGAAGGCTGGTTTAGAACAGCCGAAACCAGTCAATTGTTACAAATACAATTACTTTGTGTGAAGACGTTGTTTGGTTATTGAACTACACCTCTTTTATGATGAGTCACTATCACACAGAGAAAAACACAATGGAGGGTCTTAAATAAATCGATTCTGCATTATGGATTTTTTCGATTTAAAGAGACTACCCCACTTTGGGGTCTTATATAGGAAATTTGGCGCTAAAAATAAAGTCCTTATGAGGCCTACCCTCCACAAGCAAAACGTCAGATCCACAAGTGTGGGACAGACCTCGTGTGGCGCAGTACTGCTCTGTGTCTTAATTCACAAGATCTCGTATATTTCTGGGGTTCACAAAGCCTGCCCTGCCCTGTATCGCCTGCACCTCAATGTGCGGTCCGGCCTTAAGCAGGAGTCTAAGAGCATCTGGGCCAAATGAATAACTTGCACCATGAGCATCATAGACAGTCCTCCTTACTACCTCTCTTGTCCAATCTTACGCTTAGTTTAAGGTTTTGCTTCCGAGCTTGCCGAAGGTAACGGAAGCTTTGTGATCGTTCTGAAGAACGAATATATTCTATGTCACCGATTTCAAAAATTCCAAAACAGACATCCGTTTCAGACATCAGGGAAAATTGTTGGTTCTGTGTCTGTCTGTCGGTCTGTCACTCAATTTTTGCGTACCAACATATCTTAAAAGCTACACGTCCGATTTTAATGAAATTTGTATTGTAGATCATAATTAGCTCATTGTTGGATCCATATAAGTTTCAACCTTCAGCGCTCATTTTGTTCTCTTCCACATGTGCACAATCATACATTTATTTACACCTATAGCTTCATAAGTATACTTATCTGATTTGTATGAAACTTTTATAGTTTATCGAAAGTAACCCGCAGATAGCCCCAGATTAATTTGAACCGTCTGCGTCTGCGCTTTTTAACTTTTGCTAAATTGATACATTAATTCATGTAAAAAATCAAAACTATTTTGACATACTAAAATAACGGAGGAAGCAATTAAACAAATTAGACAATAATGTCTTGTAAAATCATAAAATCAATGATTTGAGGTACTATGTGCCTAGGATGCGAGGAAGCTATGTGCCACACCAATTGGCAGTTAATTTAGTCCAAGATCATCTTCCTTAAAACAAAGTCAAATGTTTAATATTCATGTATTAAGATATCTTTGCCTTATTAGCTGCAAATTTAGTTCTTTAAAATGGGTGCCTGGAAACTCGTATAGGAAGCTAAACAGCATCAGGAGTGGTCACAACTATGGGATGGGTGACCACAGATAGGGATTTGATTGTCGGACCAGCCACTTGGTGGTGACCCAGCATCGCTATGTGCTGGCTATGCCTATTATAAGGTTTATACTGCTGACTGAGCGACACGCTGACCCCGTCTCATCTCTTTCATTTATAGTTGTAGAAGATCTTTCGTAGGTTCTCCAAGGGCTGTTGCGTCACCCTGTTAGTTAAAAAATTGGTCATAAAAACCTACTTGGTCTGCTTATTTCTATAATTTATCACAACCACTCACACAATAAACGAATAATAGTAATGAAATAGTTGCTAATGATTAATTAAATTATAGTAATCATTTTAAAAATATTTAAAACTTTTAAACTGTGGAACGTTAATATGGCACGAGCCAGAAAACATTCCACGAGCTGAGATAGAATAAGATTGGTTGGATACTTTGCAATGCCAATTAGGACGCTTAACTCATTAGCTGAGAAGATTAATTCGAGTGAGAAATAATTAGTAATAAAGCGGAGAGGTCTCGTGAGCGGAGATTTGAAAGGAAAGCCCCCGACTGCATTCGTAGCTTTCACTAAAGTCCTGGCTCGTTATGCAACTTAGT
Source organism: Gerris lacustris (assembly GCA_951217055.1). Classification (NCBI taxonomy): domain Eukaryota; kingdom Metazoa; phylum Arthropoda; class Insecta; order Hemiptera; family Gerridae; genus Gerris; species Gerris lacustris. Next base: position 116,818,841 of record OX578277.1, on the reverse strand, counting down.
CTGTCTGTCTGTAGCCTTGCTAGGCTTTACAGGGCGGGACTTGACAGCACCCCAAGCACTTGCAACACCGCACTACTTTCTAAGTACTAAGCTCTACTTAATACCTTTATTCTAGTAAGTCTTTATCATACTTCTCCCTTTAAAATCCTTTAATCTTGGATACATTATCATGGTGATGGATACCAGTTTTCAGGAGACATAAATTTCTTGCACATTGCTTCCGAGCTTACCGAAGGTAGTGGAAACTATGTGATCGTTCTGAAGAATGATAATATTTTATGTCTCCGATTTAAAAAATTCCAAGACAGAAATCCATTTCAGACATCAGGGAACATGTTTCGCTCCGTGTCTGTCTGTCGCTCAATTTATGCAAACCAACATATCTTAAAAACTATTAGTCTGGTTTTAATGAAAATAATAATCATCCCACAGTTGGTCCCATATAAGTCTCAACCTTCTGCGCTAATTTGTTTCTCTTCACCATGCGCACAAACACACATTTAATGCGTACATTTATGAAGACCGCTGGTAGCACCAACCATCAACCATCTGCGCTTATTAACTTTTTTTCAATTAATTCTTTAATTCATGTAAAATCTCAAAACAATTTAGGATGTAATAATTTAGGATAGGATGTGAGGAAGCTATGTGCCACATTAATTGACAGTATTTTTTATTATTATTATGAGGAAAGACATCTTTTATACCTCTGAATTGAAATATTCCTTGACAGAAATGCGATTCAGACACCAGTGAAGAGTTTTGAGTCTGTCGTATAACATATTTTCGAAGTATACCATATTATTTTAATAATCACTCTTTCCTATTATGAAGAAATTGAGATGGTATCCTCGTATTTCTGGGCCCATTCCTTTCTCATATATATAAGCTCACAAACGAATTTGTATTATTAACACCCATGTGCAGAGGAAATGTACATGGTTTGTTAAAAAGCGCTCGCACTGACGTTCCTACATTAACCGACTCGCACATTCATTCTTAATAAAAATAAGTGTGCTACCACGGGGAATCGAAACAGGCCCAAGCAACCGTACTTTCATTTCCCATGTAACCATAAGTCTGATAATAGGGCGCGCGGAAGCCACGTGCCACACTAATTTGCAGATTTTTTTTTTTTTTTAAATTTATCGTGCAAAATGATTTCCAGTCAAGGCTTGTAGTGAGTCACTGAAAGTCACTAAAAGTCACTTATTTTGACGAGAGTCACTTTTTTGTCACTTATTTTTAAAAAAGTCACTGAAAGTCACTTATTTGGGCTAACAAGGATACAACTTTTTATTTTTTGTAGTTTTTTTAAATACAAAACATTTTAACTGTTTTTCAAAAGGGATTTTGTAAGCTCAAAGACTTTTTTTAACTATGAATTTTATATTAGGCCTACTTTGAACTGTTATGAATGATAAAGTTTGTAACATTTGCACTAGATTCAGCTGGCGTGTGTTGTGTTTTATCGTCAATATTAAGAAGATAGGATGAAACAAATTAAAAGAATATAAAGATGAAAATAATATTTTATTCCGAACTCCCTCCTGACTGTTATTACTTTTCCTCACAACTCATAGTAGAAAAAGTATTGTTTTCACCAAAAACTTTTTTTTCGAGATTTCAACGGAATTATCCATTTTGGGCGTTTTTAAGACCTCCTGACTGGTTTTCAGCATGACATCTGTATGTATGTATGTGCGTGTGTATGTTATCATCGTAGCGCCCAAGAAATTTAACCTAGAGAGAAAAGAGGTATTTAACTTGGCAGAAAATCAGTCTTTACCTATAGTGGTGCCGCCCGGAAAATCAACTTTTTCCGCCATCTTGAACGCATTTTGCTGGGTCAGCAAATTTTTAAAAAATCGTAATGAATCGACAATGGTCCTGATCGAGTTGAAATTTGGAAAGAATGTACTGTACATCTCTCTATGACAAACAAGCCCACCAAATTTCATTTAGATATTAGCCGCCATTTTGAAGTCATCAATATTTGAATTTATAAACTTTGACAGTTAATAATGCCAAAAGTATAAATACGTTTTTGTCTTATAGCATATGGTTGGAACCGGAAAAAATTAAGGAACCAATATAAAAAAAACCGATAATAGTTCAAAAGTTATAAGCGAATATAATTATTTATTAGTGCGATAATTTTGGTGACGTCAAAGTTTGTTTACATGTGTCAAAATACCGCCAAACTTTATAAAATATATTAAAAATAAAGTTTTTTTTTGAAGAATGATGCCAAATTTTGATGTTTTTTTGACAAAATTGTATTGAAAATTAAACACTTTGCACAAGTGTTATACATATATTTATGTAACCTAAACTTCAATACATGGGGACTAGGCTAGTAGACAATTGGTTTGTAATATCTTAAAAACACCAAATTCGAAGATACAAGACCTCACTGTCTCACAATACAGTTATGAAATCCACAATAATAATTCAACATAATAATAATAATTTACAGAACAATAATGTTTACGAAAATTTCTATCAAACTAAAGTTGAATAGTTTGGGACATTTTCCGCCTATTTAAAAACCATTATTATGTGGACTTGGTAACATAGTAATACTTTTCCCTTACATTATACGCTAGGTTTATAAGAGAGTACCACTTAATCACGAGCAGCGGTCTAATCTTAATCATACTAATTAAGTAATATTTCATTTTGAGTAAATTCTAAGTTTGTAAAAAAAACTGATGTGAATGAGTTATGGACATGTGATTTGTACGAGGTATTTACTAAACTGGATATTTACTATATGGTTTTGGTATTCAAAACGCCATGAAAACGATGATTTCAAAACGTTTCGAATTCGCAAGGCCACAACCTCAAATTTTTGATTTTGTATTGAAACAATGTTTGAAAAAAATAGCATGGAAACGGGTGTATCATTGAAAACGGAATAATACACAGCGTGCGATGAGCAGAGATATGACATCTGAACTAGTCTGGCAGTTTATAGTTTTCAAAATTGTTGTCAAAACTGCTTTGGAAACTCCTCGTGGAAACAGTTTGGGTTTGAACGACTCATGGAAACGTAGAAATGATTTACAAGTGATTTCTATAATATTATAACAAGTGATCTGTATGAACTGTTGGCTCAATGTATATTATCAAGTGATCTGTATGACTTGAAGAGATTTGAACGCGTAGATAAGCTTATCCGGTTGCGGCATTCATTTCCCTTAGTATTTAAGTCGCATTTGTCTTTGTGATTTTATTGATTTTCACAGTCGATATCCACATAAAGAAATTAAATAAATTATCCATATCTATTTTGGTTGTCCCCTTTATTTAATGATGAATGTTCTCTATAGTGTCAAATAGGGGTTTACAATTTAAAATGAAATAAAGTGAACAACCTCATTTTACAATTGGCTTTATTTCATTGCTATACATTGGAACATTATCAAACCTATTAAGGAAGATTCAAATACTCTTCATTTGTCTGTGATTAATTATTTCCCAAACATTTCCCGCATCGTATGTATGTGAGTGAATATTTTATATTAAAAAAAACAATTTAATTTACCGATATGGTACTAGCTTAAAAGTTGTTAAATTGTAAAAGGAACAGTTAAAAAAAAAACGAAGTCAATCGGGTAATTATAAATAAATGGGTCTTCAAGTGCATAGTAACCACATTTTCTGACTTGGCTAATACACACCCCAAAGAGGCTAAAATGCCGTGTCGTATAAAAATTTGAATCCTTCTGCTGCGACGCTCAAATGACCAAACAATATATATTATTTGATTAAAGTTTGTGGTGTGTATTTGCCAAGTCAGATAATGATTTAAATTTAAACGTGTAGAGTGATTTAGGAAAGAGAGAGGGACAGACAAACATCATGTACTTCACTGGATAAATTAGACCTAGTAGTGTACGGGCAGAGGGAGACTTGGCTAAACCTATCATCTCTCAACTGTTTACGCGAGTCTTGACTTATTGTATACACTAGTATTTTTGCTGGGATTCCATTTTTAATTGAAAACCCCTATTTGACACAAAAGAGAAAATGCATTAATAAATTATCTTAACACTTAAATTGAAATTTTGTATTGTACAAAGCTGATTTCAGCTGTTTTGTTGTAATATTGGTGTATGGGGGCTATTAGGTTCCATTTGCGTTGTAAAATTTTGTAAATATCATGTAGTGGTATACTTATGTGCGAAGGGGCTTTAATGTCTAGTGATGCTTTTTTACTTTAGCACCCCCCTATACCCCGTTGTGTTATTTAGTAGTTATTTAGACAAAGGAGCATATACAATATACAGAGTAGCGTAATATATTCCTTAGTTTATTGCACCATGTCGCAGTTATTCTTTGTCAAAAAAATAAAATACCGTGTTTATGAAATTTTTCATAAGTCACATATTTTTTAGGAAAATATCCTCTACAAAATGTTGTGTCCCTTGACGCATATATTATTCTGGTTGCTGGGCGAGGCAGTTTATTTATAGTATTATTATTAATGCCAGCCTTTTGGTCATGTTGTTCTTGTTATTGTGTTAGGTTAATACGGCTAAATATAGTTCTTATGTAGTCAAGTGTAACACTTGATAAAAACAAGTATAAAACTAGTTAATAATAAGTCTAACACTTGTTATTAACTAAACAAATATTTCATAGGAGTTGATATCCGGCCACTGCCTCTTCAGACGTCTTGGAGGGTTACCTGATGGGATTTGCCGGGTTTTAGTTGTACAAGTGGATTAGGATGATGAGATAAGGATTCATGGAATTTTCTATATCGGGATACGGATAGATTTCGGACAAATGGAACATTAATGTCTTCATGAAAAGTAAGGTTTGAAACATAGTGAGGAGCATCGGTTATTTTTCTAAGAATTTTTGACCGCAGGATTTGGAGACTATGGGAATTGGAAGGCTTGGTGCTGCCCCTCACTCAGCGCCGGCGCTACGCACAGGCGGGGCAGGCGGCCAAACTTAGGGGCGGCTGATGACGCCCTCAGTTTGTTTTATTTTATAAATTGAAAAATTATAAATTTATAGTAGCAAAACGATAATAATGTGCGTAACCCCCGTACTAAGTAGGCAGTTATTAGAGATGGAACCCTAGTAATAACACCACAAGACATTACCTTATCAGGTGCTGTTTTAGTTAAGAAGCCGAGCTAATCGCATTACTGATTCTTGGTTATACCGGTGTTATTTCTTTTAATTCCTAAAAAAAACTATCGGCTGACTTTGCTATATATTATATGAGTAATGAGTACATATATTTATCTATGTATGTAATATCATTTCTCTCGAAACCCTCCTTAAGTCTTTTCCATTATAACTTATACATAATATCTTTGATTTATTTATTCACTTAACTCTTTTCTTACCCCTTTATAGCTGTTATATTTTCTACCCTTACCTTAATTTGTTAATTGTTATACGTATCTCTCCTAATCCTAATCAAATAAATATCGGTTCGAGACAAATCGGACAAAGTTTTTCATATACGAATTCATAATTTCTTAGCCCAGTGATTTTCCATTTATTAATTTTAGTAGAGATACATTTAATTATTATTCTCAACATTTTCATCAAAATTTAAAAATAACTTCTCCGGAGGTAGCGGCTCCAAATTTGGAGCTAAAATTCATTTCGGGGTATGATTTTTCTTTTAACATGTATGCCAAATTTAGTAAAATTTAGCCCTGTAGTTTAAGCTCCAGGCGTCTGCACAGACGACAGACAGTCATTTTTTAGACTTTTGGACTCAGAGGACCTCAAAACATGTAAATTCATCAAAATCTCATGATCGAATATTTGCCCCATCACAAATATTTTTACTTTCTCTTTATATGAGAAAGTAATAATATAAAGCTCGGTAATGCTATAGCTTTCTGCCTCTGGCACTTCTATAAATTGTTACTCCCCTTATAAAAAAATTGGTTCGAGACAACTCAGACAAACTTTCTCATATACAAGTTCATCAATACTTAGTCCAGTTTTCCATTTATTAGTTTTCATAGCTACATTTAAATATTACTGAACATATATATATAACTTCTCCCGGGCGGGGAATCGAACCCGGGCTCTCTCCGTCCGCGTTTTAAGCTATTTTCTCAGGGACTAGATTTTTCCCGAGAAAACAGATTATATCGTTGGATTCATATTTAAATGGACTACATTGTAGATTTTTTAAATAAAAAACCGGCGGGACCGTTTTCGAGAAATCATTTTTTTAATGTTTTTTCAGAGTTTTCGGGGCAGCTCTCCCAAATTTGGGGCTAAATTCCATTTCTCGATTTCGCCACGGGGTATGATTTTTCTGAACGTGTATACCAAATTTCGTCAAAATCGGCCCAGTAGTATAGCCTCCAGGCGTCTGCACAGACAGACAGACAGACATTTTGTAAAAACCACTTTTTTGGACTCAAGGGACCTCAAAACGTGTAAATCCATCAAAATCTCAAAATCGAATTTTCGCGCTATCACAATACTTTCTCTTTATATGAGAAAGTAAAAACAGAGGGCAGTAACAATCTGAAGAAAGTGTACGGGGTGTTCTTCTTTAGACTGTTACTCGCCTTATAAAATCAGAAATGGGATATACCTTTCTCCCAAACATTGGACTAAACATCTCTTTTTCTTAATAGTTATTTAGTCAAAGCTATTTTTATTCTAAAGCAACATAAGGGAGTACCTATCTAAAGAAGTACCCTAATTTAGTAAAAAACAAGACGAACTAAACCATCAAAATGAAAAAATCCTCTAATCCCCTAATCCTCTAGTATTGAGTTTATAAAAATAGCCTACTTTACTTTATTATGCTCAAAAACGGTCATAGCTAAATAATAGTGACGTGCACTATTTTAAAAAGCAGTCAGGTTATAAAATAGACTTTGTTCAGCCCCCGGTCTCTGTAAGGGCGACTGAAAGTGGGAAAATTCTTTTATTTTAAATAGTTGAAAATACTTAAAAGTTTTTATGCCCCCCCCCCCCCCCCCCCCCCCTGTCAAAAAATTCCTATTTCAATGGGGCGGCCAAAAACCGCCTTGCCTGTGGCGGCCAAAAGTGTAGCACCGGCGCTGCCCTCACTTCTAGACCGTAGGTCCAAGCTGGCTTTAGAGCTACGTTATAGATACGGAGCTTATTGCTTCGCTAGTTGCTGCTATCTTAAAAACACAATATAATTCCATCTTACACCAAGAAAATTAACCATTATTTTACTACGTTTAAAAAAAGTGTTATATTTTTCTACGCTAGTTTAATTCTCTTTGCATAATTGTAGTAAATACTGATATTTACGTCTGTACGTAATAATTACTGAGTACATGATATGTGTAATAAATTCTTCTTTTTCAAAAGAAACCAAAGTTGAATTTATATTTTACTAAACAGATATTTCAAATTAACCTTGAAACTAAAAAAAGAAGTTTGATTCCCACAGTGTTTATCTTAGCTAACCGACTGGATAAAATAAACCTGAAAATACATACGGTCAATCAACCAGCCTTCCTTCAAAAAAATATATATGTTATTTTAATTAAATACAATTTCTTTATACATTATAACTTTTAAATGTTGTAAGATGCGTAAAAAAGTAATTAGGGTTCATTTAAATATTATAATTAGTTAATTATTCACTATTAAAGCTACTGTTTTGATTTAATAAAAATTATAATAAATAATAAATTATAATAAAAACTATTGAGGCACTTAGTGTGGCACATAGCTTCCTCGCATCCCGTTACGCACTTTATTCATGTTATGCTTATCAACACATTATTGTCTAATTTGTTTGATTTCCTCCCCTTTTGTCTTTCAAATATAAAAAGAAAGTATTGTGATGGGTCCAAAAAATGTTTTTTTAAAAATACCTGTCTGTCGTCTGTGCAGACACCTAGAGCCTAAACTATATACTGCGTCGAGTTTTACGAAATTTGGCATACATGTTCAGAAAAATCATACCCCAATGTGAAATGGAGAAATGAATTTTGGGACGTGCTACCCCCCAAAACTCTGAAAAACGTGGAAAAAAGTATTTCCCAAAAACGGTTTTGACCATTTTTCTTAAATGTAATCTATTTGAATACGAATCTAACGATATAAGTTGTTTTCCCCGAGAAAAGTCTAGCTCCTGAGAAAATAGCTTAGAACCGCGGCTTTAGAAACCGCGGACGGAGAAACGCCGGGTTCGATTCCCCGCTGAAGAAAAGTTATTTTTATGATAATTTTTGATAAAATTTTCAATAATAATTAAATATACCTAGGAAAACTAATAAATGGAAAACACTGGGCTAAGTAATTATATGAACTCGTACATGAGAAAGTTTGTCTGAGTTGTCTCGGACCGATTTTATAATCTGCTAAAAATTGTTTTGATTTTTTATATGACTACATGTGAGGGCTACATTCGACAAACCATCCAGATTTCTTAAAAATAAGATGAGTACTTCTAAAGACGCAGGTGTTAATGAAAACAACGTTGTGTTGACGTGCAAGAGAAACTAATGTGCGCACCAGGTTCAAACTGTTATTGGACCAACATTAGACTAATTATGAATTACCCCCCAAATATTATTGAAATCGAAAGAGTAGGTAGTTTTTAAGATATACGACGGGTCGCAATAATTGAGGGCAAACCGTGACTATGTGACCAAAAATATTCCTTGAGGCCTGAAACGGACCAGATCTGCCTCGGAGTTTTTTAAATCAAATATAAAAAAATCTTTCTTCAGAACGATCATTAGTTTGGAAGCGATTATAATAGATAAAATGTATTTGTCTATTTCAGTTAATTCAGGTAAAATGGACCGGAAATTGGTGTCCGGAAAAGTCAAATATGTTCATTCGTGCAACTTGGATAATGATTTGTCTTGGCATGTACTTTTTAAAACCCTTCTTAACTTACTTTGAAATTTCAAGATGGCAAAATTTGATGGGGAAATTCCTACTTTTTTTAAGTTGGAAAATTCATTATCTCATTACAATGAAATTTTCAAAGCAATTTAGTAACCCTGTTTGATTACTGGATAGAAGAAATTACTAATGTGTTACATACTTGTACTTGAGTATTGAGTGACTCGACCGTTTAGTTTCATTAGAGCAGGGAATGAGGAACAGACGAGATGAATAGAAGCCTGATAGAGTTCTCACAAGTATAACAGTGCCCTCTCAGAGAAAATTGTCATTTTGTAAACTAAACTTAGATTAAAGGTTTTGTGTAATATTATATAGTTTATTTCACGGTGCATTTATACCTCAACTTCTACTGGAGCCATAGTCAACACTATCAACTCCATCTAAACTTTCTTATCTAAATAAATTCACTGATGTTATGTTCGTTGATAATCAACAACCGCTTTATTTTGTATCCTCTTAACTTAACTCGTTTAGTCATAAACAAATTAAAAAGAGCCTTCAGTAGATTACATAAGTTATATACTTGATTCAAGTTGCCGAATTTCAAAATTCGCCAACACCGATTTCCTTTTTCTCGGACACTGTTAGCCGTAAAAATATAATTTCACCTTGTGTTTTACCCATTTAAATGAATTACCCATAGTTAATTTCATAAAGATCTCAACAAAATGTTATCTAGCCAAACTATTACATATTTTATCGTTTAGTAAAATTTCGACATGTTCATAGTTGAAGCGAGCGTAGCGAGCTTCCTACATTCAACGAAATATGCTCCGTGTCTGTCTGTCTGTCTGTCTGTCTGTCTGTCTGTCTGTCTGTCTGTCTGTCTGTCTGTCAGTAACGTTCACGCGTGTGACGATAACTTGAGTAAAAGTTGACCGATTTAGTTGAAATTTGGTATACATGATCCTCTTACTAATAGTCAGGCTAAGTTCGTTGGACAGCGGGATCCGTCCAAGAGTTCACGCGCAACGCTCGCGTAAACGAGAGGTTCAAAAATTAAATTGGAATTTCAGGACGGGAAAAGATTCTATCATCATCTATTCGATGAGACGAACATTTTTTACAAATAACATTTTTTAGTAAAACCAACAGCGACACCGCTATGAATTAATAAAGATCGCTAAAACTATTAAAGCGGGCCTAAACGTTTAAAATAGAGAAAACAACCTTTTTACCGATATCTTACGTTCTAACGTAACGATTTTAATAAAACTTCATAGACACCATCTGATGCACAATTGAAACAGGCATGCAAAATTTCAATTTGATACATGCAGTAGTTTGTTTGTAGCAAAGAGATACAAATTATAAATATTGAAATAGAGATGAGTGGTTAGTGGAATAGTAAGAATGCGGGGTGGTTCCCTTACTACTAGCCGCTGCACTACTACCAGACCCATTATCTATCAACTCATCATGATTCACAATAATCTTTTTTTTCAATATTCAATACATATTTATTACTATACGCTCGCTTCAATGATAGAGCCACGCGATGCCTAGTATATTACCTTTTATAAGAATAATCTCTGTAAAGGCCTCGATAAGAATAGTAAACATGTTTTAAAATAATTGAAGCGAGCGTAGCGAGCTTCCTACATTCAACGAAATATGCTCCGTGTCTGTCTGTCTGTCTGTCAGTAACGTTCATGCGTGTGACGATAACTTGAGTAAAAGTTGACCGATTTAGTTGAAATTTGGTATACATGATCCTCTTACTAATACTCAGGCTAAGTTCGTTGGACAGCGTGATCCGTCCAAGAGTTCGCGCGCAACGCTCGCGTAAACGAGAGGTTCAAAAATGAAATTGGAATTTCAGGACGGGAAAAGATTCTATCATCATCTATTCGATGAGACGAACATTTTTTTCAAATAACTTTTTTTAGTAAAACCAACAGCGACACCGCTATGAATTAATAAAGATCGCTAAAACTATTAAAGCGGGCCTAAACGTTTAAAATAGAGAAAACAATCTTTTTACCGATATCTTACGTTCTAACGTAACGATTTTAATAAAACTTCATAGACACCATCTGATGCACAATTGAAACAGGCATGCAAAATTTCAATTTGATACATGCAGTAGTTTGTTTGTAGCAAAGAGATACAAATTATAAATATTGAAATAGAGATGTGTGGTTAGTGGAATTGTAAGAATGCGGGGTGGTTCCCTTACTACTAGCCGCTGCACTACTACCAGACCCATTATCTATCAACTCATCATGATTCACAATAATCTTTTTTTTCAATATTCAATACATATTTATTACTATACGCTCGCTTCAATGATAGAGCCACGTTATGCCTAGTTTTTAAATTTTGTCTCTAACCTAATCAGCCAACTATTTAAAACAAAAATAAAAATAACACAAAAGTGTACATAAAAACATTTACCGTACATTTAAAGAACTTCCAATTAATACCGAACTTTCGGTCTTTTCTTAAATCACTATTTCCAAAAAATTAATCGACAACTGATATAGCCTATTATTTGCTTCGGATACCAATTTATATATGTATACCTGCTAAATTTTATTCAAATTGGTCCAGCTGTTTCACCAAACAGACAGACATAAAGCAATGATTAGTTTTAGTATAAACGACATAAAACGGGGAAGTACAAAATATTAGGAGAAGAGAAACGTACAGACAGAAGTATGATTTTATATAAATGTGTAGAGTTCATATACATCACATACAAATAAATATACTTTCACATTTTTTTTTTTTTTTACATAAATAATAGATTTTTATAAATATATTTATACGATGTGAAATTAAATAGTTATTATTATAACTACGTGAAGGCTAAACACGACAGTACTTAGTATTTTATAGTATTTTAGGAATCAGATGGTTGGGGGAGATGATCTTACTGGATATACATTAACTGCTTCTCCTCCCATTGTAATACTTGATTACTTAACAAAACAGGACAAGCATACAGATGTATATACAGACTCGTATGTGACATACAGCTGACAGACATACAGCCATGTATCACGCATGCAGGCACCACATACAGCCATGTACACTAATTATATTATTAGAAGAGGGATTCTATAATTATGCTTGATACCAACAATGTCCCAAAACTCGCACTAATCTCTCCCATAATTAGCTTGATTTGATGGCAAACCCAGCTGTTTATTACGAGTCTGCCCGTGGAAGCCTGCTCACCGAGTTAATCTGTCTCATGTTCCACAACATAATCACTTGTTTCAGTATTTTACATGTATTAGTTATTTCTAGTTTTCCTGCTTACATTTAATTATTATTAAACATTTATGAAGTATACATACATATTCTCGTCGACGAAAGTCAAAATAGACTTGTAGGTAATGAACAGTAAGCAATTAAAAAAGAAACATGGCGATGTGTATTGTAAAATAATAAATAATGCGTTGCTCGCGCACGCGCAGCCCGGAGAGGCCGGACGGTGAGAGGCCGGGTTCGATTCCCTGCTAGGAAGGTTAGTTTTATGCTAGTTCTAAACATTTTTTAAACAAATAAACCATATAAACCGATTTTAATGTTTTAAAGGAACATCTATTTCAAATTTCAAGAAAAAATAAAAATATTTTTTTTGAAAAAAAGTATACTTTTTTTAATTAATAAGAATAAAATATATACAAAAAAACAACCATATATATTTATTTTCCAGACTTGGAGGAATATTCATGCCAAATTTCAAGATAAACAAAAAATATTTATTTTTATTTTTTTATAAAAAGTGTAAAAATTAAATTCATTAAATATAAAACTCATACGTTATTTTTTATGACTTCAAAGAACATCCATGCCAAATTTGAAGAAAATCGAACAAAGCGTTTGGTCGTAAGCGCGTAACAAACATTTTCAAACGAAATGCAAAACGGTCCAGTACCTGGGCAAGACCGGGGAAGAAAAAGTTAAAACATAGACCTCGCTTCGCTCGGTCAACTATGTAAAATGAAGAGATGTTTATGGTGGAAGAAAAGGAATTATTTTACTCATATGAGACGTTGTTTCAAAATTTAACTCAAATGTACAAAGTTAATTTTTATTGCAATAAAATAAGAATGGAGATTACATCGGAGTTTCAATGCTTAAGAAAATCACTTACTAATATGTTCTTGATAATAATACACATAGAAAGTTGTTTTTTCTTTTATCTTATTTAGTGGACCGTATGTCAACCAGATTTAATTTTATTTCGGTCGAATAACAAGCCCCCCAAAATAGAGTGTGAAGTGATTGTTACTGGTGAAGGATATGACTCAGTGTAAGAACGTGTCACAAGGGTTCTGTGGATACTCTAAGGAAGGACTCGAGTTTACTGAAAGTAGCAGTGACTGTAACGCGCGGGGTGTGAACTCGGTGCGTGAGCTCCGAGGAGAACCCGTTATTACGTTACCAAACCCAGACAAAACAGACAGACATACAGGCACGTACTACTTCCTCCTACAAGTACTCCGTCTGTCTGTCTGTCTCCACCTCTACAGCGCTTAGTATAAGCACCCTCCACTCCCATTGTATACTTGAAAAGGAATCGACACACAGATATGGCAGAGAAGAGAACTGCGAGGCTCTCATTTCATGCATTTCGCTGCACCGAAGTAACTTAGTTCATTGCACTTTCTGCTTTAGTACGGGCCATAGATTACTATGCTAAATTTGTTGGCTTATTTGAGATCTCTCAAAAAGTTTTTAAATATTAATGTGGTCTTAAATTGTTAAATATTATAACTGGTAATAATTATAGTCACTTGCATTTAGTGGAAAATGTAATAGAAAATGGTTAGCACTCTAGAATCGAGAAGGCTGTACCTTCTCCTTCATTTCCGCTAGATATTGCTAAATTATTGTCTCAGATGGTTAGAAATGGTTAGAAAACTAGCTAGAGGTGGATGGAGGTTGTTTAAGATATCGATAAAGATGGTTAGAATGGGTTAGAGGGTTAGTTAGAAATGGACGTCGGTCGGAGAAGGTTAATAATCATTACATGTTGTTAGCAGGTTATAAAGGCGGTTACAGATAGCAAGAGGTTCAAAGTGGTTAGAGTTGTTTAATGATAGTACTACATTAAGTACGCTTAAAATACTGCCATCTATATAGGCATTAAATGGCTTTCACACTGAACAAAGAATGAATTAATGCCTTTATTGGTTTATTCAGTGATCTGTGACAGAGTTAATTAAAGTTTTATCTATAAATGTTAAACCAAATCAGCTGATGCTGAGGCAAATATTTATACTACTACTCAGTAGTATTTTATTTTATTTTCATTATTATTATTATTTTCTCTTTTTTTATATTATTATTATTATTTATTATTTTTTCCCCCCATAACAACTAAATTCCGAGCATAAAAGCTATTTTTGCAATTATTATACAAACTAAGTAGTTTAAATTGAAATTGACAGTGGTTTAAGTAAATACTGATTATTATGAAATAAAAGTGAGTTTTCAATCATTTTAGCCAACATAAAATAATAACATGAGAAATAATACATGGTAACATTAGAAAACTGAATCTCTATTTTAATTTGTCCACAGCCATACATGGATATAATATCTCCGTCATTGTTTTCCATTGTTTCCCTTGGAGAGCGACACGCTGCCAGGCCTCCTCCCCACAGATTTTCCGTACTTCTTCTTTCTTCATCCCATTATGTACGTGGTCTCCCTCATCTCCACTGAACAAAGAGAACCTACTGAAATAAAACATTTCTCCTCTTAATTTTACCAAAATGATGGCCTCGTTTAATAGATAGAGATTTCCTGTGTCAAATTTCAGTTTAATATAAATATCACAGTTTGACGAGCGTTGCACGCGAACACTTTGCCCCTGTCCGACGAACCTAACCTGTATTGTTAAACACAACACACATGTTGTGGAACATGTCTAAGTAATTTCAACTAAATGAGTCAAAGTTGACTAAAGTGATGGTCACAGCGTGTACAAGTTAATGGAAAGGAGACGGGTCGGTACCTTCACCTCCAGCAACAGATCCTACTTAATTACTAATATCTTTTATTTTTTATTTAAAGATTTAATATAAAAGTGGATATGGATTGGGCGTCGCCAAATAGTTTCTCTAACATTATTCATTCTCTAGATACAAAAGTAAAAGACATCCATCATAAAGAAAAAGAAGTTAGAAAGTAATTATATCATCACTAAAGCTGAATGATATAATACTTGGGAGAGGTATATAATAACTAGGATCACATCTTTTATTGTAAATTAAATACTATTTTTAGAAAAATAATCTAAATTATTTTTTTAAAAAAAGAAGTTGATTTCACGTGAGCCCAACCTTCACTAGATAAATAACCGAATTGGAAAGGGAAAGGGATCTTCTCTTTGAGTGTTTACAAAACTTACAGGTTAGCCAGCTGGAATTCTTAAACTAAAAAAAAACTAAACCAGAAAAAAAGAAACAATTCTAAAGCAAGACTTATTGGTAGAGTGAAACATCCTTGAGTGCATTTCTTTATCCTTTCACTCTTGTGCTTACATAAGGTTAGAGTCAACACTGTCTATTACCTTCTCTACATTCTATTATAACCTCACCTTGTAAAACCTTCCTCTTTCAAACCTCCTTGAAAAACATCCTAGACTAATGCTAGACCTATTTACATCTTTTGTGAGCTTCCAATTTTTTTTGTGTTGTTCTATTTCATTTTAACTAATGTTATTCTACTTGTTTGAGAATGTCAGGTAGTTTTGTATTTTTCCACTAAGGAATGCATTTTTAATGAGTTTTTTGTTTGGGGTAAAATTACACTTTTTAAACTTCCTTTCTTTTTTAAAAATATAATTTCATTCTTGAAAATATGTTAAAGGGATTATGAACCAAGTTAGCATGTAAACATTGTTATTTAAAAACTTTAAAAAAGAAAATAACCTCATGCTACTGTTTTTTTTTGGAATAAAACTTCATTATATTTTGGTTTATTCTTATATTTCTGATAATATTAATATTTATATTCTATAACAATATTTTATGTTAAATCTATTATTTTTATTATATTATCTTATTATATTATACTATCTTGTACTTAAATCTTATAATTGCTTATACTATTTAATGAATATATCTCAAAACTTATTATAGATTTGTATTTGGAAATTGTAGAGGAGCTAATGACTGATGGTTAAGCACCTCAAAAAAAAAAAAAAAAAAAAAAAAAAAAAAAAATATATATATATATATATATATATATATATATATATATATATATATATATATATACATATATTTTGGTTATTAACTGTAAGCATTTGTAAGTTAGAATCTCTGTTAATGTTTATTTGTTTAGTTTTATCCGGGTTTTACTTTGTTCTTGTGAAGTAATATATAGAAAGAAAGTATTGTAATTCCACAAAAATTTGATTTGAGATTTTGAAGGAATTACATGTTTATGTTTTCTTATTGTCTTGCTTTTCGTTTTTAAGTGAAGTTTCTTTTATTTTCGTCTGTGTAGAGACGGCAACCTCAACTAGTGGGCCGATTACAATGAAAATTAAAACCCCGTGGTGAGTTCAACAAATGTATTTTAGCCTTAAATGGGTGGGCAACACCCCTCTAAAACTCGTGTGAAGAAATTATTTCTCGAGAATTGTTCCGACAATTTTGTAAAAAATCTTGTAAACTGTTGTAAAAAAGTTCATCGAACTAGAAATAAAGGTATTTGTAGATCTTCATTACCATTTGGAAACTTATAAAAGAATCCAAAGTCCTATTGAATAACGAATAGTATTACGTTCCCTGAGCAATAATCAGGTTTGTAAGAAAATCGTGATTTTAAAAGAATGAAAAAAGCCGAAGAAGACTTGGGATGAACTCAAAATATAAAAGGATTTTTCGTATTTCTCGTGTAAGATCTCAAGTTAATGATCTAAAACGAGTTGAAATGATTTGGCCTCTAATTGAAAATAGAGCCAAGGACGAGACGGACACGAGGGAGCGTGGGCGGCATGCACTCCAGCGTACTGCTGGGCGGCCTGCACTCCAGCTTACTGCTAGGGTGGCCTGCACTCCAGCGTACTGCTGGGGCAGTCTGCACTCCAGCGTCTGCAGCTCTCCTAACACCTTTCATTACATGTGGTGTGAATAAGTACAAGCCATCAATATAACACCAATAAGTATTTCCATGTGAGAAATAGAACTAAGGACGACTCTACATTAAGAACTAACCAATTATAAACTTATAGCTTTTCTTTGTGTTTTGGAAATATTTACTCTTTTTACTTTTTAATATATTATGTAGTTCATAAATATTGCGAGGGTGTGTTAGCGAGACGCTGCCAAATAAAACACAGTGAGAAAGTTGTAGCTAACGTTGCGCTAAGTGTATTAGCATCATCAGAGCAACAAACAAAGTATAAAATATAAATAATACAGAAAAGTCGAGGTTGACTCTACGACATGTTATAGAGGAATGAATGCAAGTGTGCATGAAAATACAGAAACTAGGAAAGTAGTTCGTATAGTTCGTCGTACTTCATAAAATATCTTAAAATATAACACTTTTTTTTTAGTAGCTAAACTTTTGGCTGGTACCGAAGTGCGCCAGCCCCCCTTCGGATTAGAAAAAGGTTGTGGTCGAAGTGCGCCAGCCTCTTAGTCTAAAGTGTCTAAAGGGTGAGGGCCAGGTAATCCCGGGTTATATAGTCCAGTCGAATTAACTTATTTTGAGGCAAAAAAGAGAAAATTATTAACAGGACGGGAACAGTTGGAAATGGTAAAGTGGCGTATAATAAACGTAAAAAAATTAAATGCGTTAGCAGGGGTGTTGCGGTATGGATTTTGGGGGGGTGAAAAGGGGTGAATTGGGTATTATTGCGATTTCCGGCGAATGTTGACGTCGGAGAGAAAAGTGTGCCAAATAAAAGTTGTAGATCATAAAAAAATCTACAACTTTTGTATTTATGATTTTTTCACATAACCTCAAAATAATCGAGAAAAATGCGAAAAACTGTGTTTTTCGTTTTTTATTTTTTATTTTCTCAAAAATAATTTTATTTTGATGAAAAATGGTGAAAGTATACCTTTTTGAGTCTTAAATGTACACAAAATTTTCCCAATAAAAAAATTCAGAATTTTCCGAGATAATCACGTTTTTCGCCCAAATACAATATTTTTCAAATGAAATTTGTCCTTCAGGAAATTATCGCAAAGACTTCTTTGAGGTCTCATTTTTTTCGTTTTAACTTATACTTTTTGGTAAAAAAAAAAAAAAAAATAGTCCCCATTTAAAAACATGCTCAAAAATGGGAAAAATCAAAAAATGACTTTTGTAACAATACATTTTTTAGTAAAAGTTGATAATTTGTTGAAATTTTTAAGTAATATTTAAAAACTGGTTACACCATTGAATTCTACAGAAAAAAATACAAAAGACCCTGCGTTTCATTATTTCATCATAAACTTTAGTTTTTAACAATATTGCCATCAACATTTAAGTAGAATAATGATAATTTATTTATTAGTCCAGTCAATAAAGACATTGTAGAGTGGATGAAATATGTTACAGTATTTAACTTCAGGGCTTTGTTAGGGCTAGTTAGGAGGTAAACATACTAAATGTCCCCACCCCTGGGGGTGAGCTTAGGGTGGGAGGGGGGTTAAAAGGTCCCAAAATTGGGTTTTTAGAGTATATCTCGAAAACGGTGGACTCTAGAAAAATATGTTACGACTAAAAATTAAAGCTGATTCAATTTCCTATAAAATTGTATCTATACATATTTGTCGAAATTTCAACGGTTTTCGAGATACACGAAATTCAAAATCGATTTTTACCTCAGGGGTGCTCTTAAAGGATACTTTTTCACGTGTCTCTTAAGAATGGCCTTCTCTCGCGTCTGCCCCCCCCCCCCCCCCCCCCCAATGTCTCTATTACAAAATTTATCCCTTCATACAGCATATTACTGTACTTAGATGTTCAGAAAATTGATAAACATTAAACGTTACTTTTATAGCCATTAAAACACTATTTTTATAATTTAAGAATTTGCCCATCCATGAATCTCGCAATCTATTCCTTCTAGAGAAAAATTTAAGAGAACCTTTTTAGGGTCCGTAGGCAAAACCAAGGACCCTTATATTTTTTTGTAATTAATTTTATGTCGTTAAATTTGGTACACATACTCTTTTTCGCTAGAGTCTGTGGTTTTCGAGTTATTCAAGAAAACGTGAAAAAGTATCCTTTAAGAGATTTTGAATTTCGTGTATCTCGAAAACCGTTGGAATTTCGACAAATATGTATAGATACAATTTTATAGGAAATTGAATCAGCTTTAATTTTTAGTCGTAACATATTTTTCTAGAGTCCACCGTTTTCGAGATATACTCTAAAAACCCAATTTTGGGACCTTTTAACCCCCCTCCCACCCTAAGCTCACCCCCAGGGGTGGGGACATTTAGTATGTTTACCTCCTAACTAGCCCTAACAAAGCCCTGAAGTTAAATACTGTAACATATTTCATCCACTCTACAATGTCTTTATTGACTGGACTAATAAATAAATTATCATTATTCTACTTAAATGTTGATGGCAATATTGTTAAAAACTAAAGTTTATGATGAAATAATGAAACGCAGGGTCTTTTGTATTTTTTTCTGTAGAATTCAATGGTGTAACCAGTTTTTAAATATTACTTAAAAATTTCAACAAATTATCAACTTTTACTAAAAAATTTATTGTTACAAAAGTCATTTTTTGATTTTTCCCATTTTTGAGCATGTTTTTAAATGGGGACTATTTTTTTTTTTTTTTTTTACCAAAAAGTATAAGTCAAAACGAAAAAAATGAGACCTCAAAGAAGTCTTTGCGATAATTTCCTGAAGGACAAATTTCATTTGAAAAATATTGTATTTGGGCGAAAAACGTGATTATCTCGGAAAATTCTGAATTTTTTTATTGGGAAAATTTTGTGTACATTTAAGACTCAAAAAGGTATACTTTCACCATTTTTCATCAAAATAAAATTATTTTTGAGAAAATAAAAAATAAAAAACGAAAAACACAGTTTTTCGCATTTTTCTCGATTATTTTGAGGTTATGTGAAAAAATCATAAATACAAAAGTTGTAGATTTTTTTATGATCTACAACTTTTATTTGGCACACTTTTCTCTCCGACGTCAACATTCGCCGGAAATCGCAATAATACCCAATTCACCCCTTTTCACCCCCCCAAAATCCATACCGCAACACCCCTGCTAACGCATTTAATTTTTTTACGTTTATTATACGCCACTTTACCATTTCCAACTGTTCCCGTCCTGTTTATTTTTAAATACACAACACCTTATAAATCCATCAAATAATTGAATATATATTAAAAATTAAAAAGGTGTTAATTTTAACAGCGTTTGCTGAAGAAAAAATATATTGATCTGTCCACGGCTAAATTCCCAATACCAATGTGGGATTCAAGCCGCCTAGTGCTGGTTGTTTATAATAATAAAGTATCTAGATTTGAAATGTGAAAGTCATTTTTAATTTATTTAGGAGTATGTACATAAATAAATTACACCTTTCAATATGTATTTTGTATTATATTTATTGAATATAGACTCAATTGTATTATAATGTAAATTACATATGCAGAAGATTTTAGTTTTCATGAGTACGTTTAATGTTAATTTAAGCCCTTCTAATAAATATTAGCACTTAGTTATAAGTGAGTGTAATTTATGTAAGAAACATTTCTTTAATTTTTAATATTAACAAAATAAATTGATTTTTCTCTCGAATTTTTTATTATTTTCTTAAATTTCCTATGTTTAATGATAACTAATTTTGATTTTGTTTAGTTTTTTTTTTTCATTTTGAATATTCACAAATTAAAGTGTATCTTCTGACTAAATTTGGATTTTGTTCTTACGAGAACATTCTAAAGATTCTCCTTTGCACTGAGATTTGCTAATGATCGCCATATCACTCTGAGCAGTTTGTTCAAAGTAACTTGAAATCGCTTTATATTGGGTATATGGGAATATTGACAACGATTAGTCCTTTAGATTAGAGGATTCGTGTCCGAGGTGGGTGGACTACCTGGGTCAAGGGATAGGATTTACCCGGCGCACTTCGACCGTACCCTTCAAAAAGGGGCTGGCGCACTTCCCCCGTGACCCGACCTATCCCGGCGCACTTGGTGTACAGCCCCTTTTTTTTTAATAAAATTGTAAAATGTAATATAAAATCAAATTGTATTAGGTTTCTTGGCTATTAGGAAAGTGAAACGAGGATTGAAAAGCTTGTTGTTGTATCGGAGGGCTTTCCACTTTCTCATATACGTAGTATTATCATCAGGGAAAACTCCTCTAACGAGTCAACCCAAATAATAACGAGCAAATCAATCAAACATGCGGGTTGAAGGATAGAGATTGAGGGCAATCATTGACAAAGCGAACAAGCAACAAGTATCAAAAGAAAGAAAACATCCAGTAGTGTGTTTATTCGGCAGAAAGGACCCTTTACCAATTGTACCCTGGGGTTAGAAGACTATATCTAATACATTATGGTCTAATAGATTAGAGGAGTCCAAACTATAAGATAGACTGCCATTTAGTGTGGCACATAGCTTCCTCGTATCCTATCATGATCATGTACTTTATTGTTATATTAACATTATTGTTATATTGTTTATTGTGTAAAAACTAATAATAGTTTTAGCGATATTTAACACTTCAAAGCGGTGTTGCTGTTTGTTTTACTAAAAAATTGTATTTGAAAAAAGAAAAAAAATGTTTGTCTCATAGAATAGATTAAGTTAGATTATTTCCCGACATAAAATTCCAATTTTAAATTTGAAGTACACGTATACACGAGCGTTGAGCGTGAACGCTTGGACGGATAACGTTGTCCAACGAACTCGTCCTGGGCATTGGTAAAATGAACAAGTCTACCAAATTTCATCAAAATAGGTCGACATTTACTCAAATTATCGTCACACGTTTCAAAGATTTGCGGACACACAGGTCGACAGACAGACAGGTAGACACGAGACCAAAAATGTTCCCTGATGTCTGAAACGGATTTCCGTCTTGGAATTGTTAAAATCGGAGACATGCTCAGAACTCAATGCGTAACGGAACCTTTGGTAAGCTCGGAAGCAATATTTCATCCTTACAAGCTTTAACCTGATGCAATGTATGTTTATAATATTGATCAATTTACATGTATCGTCAATATTTTGTCATTGACATATCAATGATGACCTCCTATTAACAGTTTAGTTATTTTCTTAAACTCACAGTTTTGGATCTGATTATCATGAACTTATTGGTGGTTTGAAAGCGCATCAGAGCTATAAAATGATATTTGAAGTTGTCTCTGTTTGATGATGGAACTGATGACTAGCCGCTCTGATGTTGAGGTGATGTAGAAGATGAGCTGTGAGGGAAGATGATGTTATTGACCTTGGTGGAGACCCGAGTGTCCCTGGCAGGAAACAATGCTGAGAGCCCAGCAGCCAGCAGGGGGCTCGTAACGGAACCAACACTCGCCTCCTTCTAACTAAACCCATATTATTATACAAATACTAAATACACCATAAAATAACCTGTGTCATTGTTATTTCAACTGTATAATTATATTTTACTGTAATATTCTGTTATGACTTTATAATAACAATGATAAAGAATAAGCTCCTAATATTTGCTTGAAGTGTGTTGCCATAAAAAATCCATAAAAATTCTATCACTTACTTTATTGATTTTATGCTTTTACAAGCCATTATTGTCTAATTCATTCAATTGTAAACGGTTGATATTAGTCTGGGGGTTTCTGCGGTCTATTATCGACAAATCATCCAAATTTCATAAAAATCAGATGAGTACTTTTGATGATATAGGTGATAATAAATGTATATTGAACAACATTTATGGAAAACAAATAAATTGGTGCACAAGGTTGAAATTTGTATAGGACAAATAATAGGCTAATTATTACCTACCATACAAATTCAAATAAAATCGGACGTGTAGTTTTTAAGATATGTTAGTTTGCAAAAATTGAGAGGCAGACAGACAGACCAAGAATCTTCTCTGATGTCTGAAACGGATTTCTGCCAAGGAATTTTTTAAATCGGAGACATGAAATATTTTCGTTCTTCAGAACGATCACACAGCTTCCGTTGCCTTAGGTAAGCTCGGAAGCTTAGGTGGCACATAGCTTCCTCGCGTCCTATTAATGGACAAATGATCATGTGGTAATTGAATGTGTGGTGCGAGACCTTTGTCGATTCCCATTGGTGTCACACTTATTTTGATTCAATATGAAATGTGAACAGAGTTAAAATTATTACGGGACCATCTATGGTCTATTCTTGACAAATCGTTTTAATTTATTCAAAATCGAATAAGACCTGAACCTTTGTACCTGAAAGAAAATAAAACTTTGGACCTAATAACCTTTGAATGACCTTTGTACCTTTAAAGATATTAGTCTGATAATTAGTGGGGCACATATTATCCACCTTCTAACACACATACCTTTAAAGGTAATAAGTAGGTAAGATATTTAGATGGTTTGTCGAAAGTTGCCCACAGATTCTATATAAATTTCATACGTTTTTATTAGATATGTCGACAAGCAAAAATATTGGACAGACCGACAGACAGATAGATAACCGATCATACATTGATATAGATCAATTATTTCAAAATGATATTAGTATGGGATTATTGATTGTCAGGTTATGGTGGTTAACAAAGTAGAGATACAGGAGATGAGTCATAAGAGCAAAATAAAACTAAGCAGTATTATGAATGCTGGCTAAGTCAGGGAAGATAGTGAGTCAGGCTTATACAAGAGGAAGATGATCTTTGTTAGATAGATGCTAAACAGGTCTGGAACCAGGATACCTTGCAAATACCATGCCGGCCTACTTCACCATATAACTCCGCTTCAAATATAATACAAAAACAACATATTATATATTAGCAACCATCACAACTCATATTGCTATAAATACTCTGTTAAACAACTTGCAACCTGACTTGTTGTTCTACTTTAAGTACAACTCGAGTTACCACAGAATAATTAACAAACATAATCAAATAATATTCGCGTGTCGAAGCATATAATTTTCTTTTTTCTTTGGATGTCTTTTAAATATATTGAAATCTCTCGACCTAGTGTAGCTAGAGATTTGAAATTTGGATACAAGTAAAACCATTTTGCCCAAAAACAGTAAAAATGCTTTGAACAACACAACTCAATATTTATTCCATAAGCGTGCGATTGCGAACAAATCACAATTTTTTTGTTTATTTTATTTTTTATTTTTGGGTGGGATGTCATTTAGAAGGAATTTAAAAGTAGATCACACATATATACCGCGTTTTCAAAAAGGTGGCCATTTTACCCCTCAAAATTGCCAAAATATAACCACCCCAAAAAATGTACCACCCCCTCCCCGCTACCCCATAAGAGCAGGTCCTAAAAAAAAGAAAAAAAATATATACATCTCTGAGGGCCAATAGTATTTCCGCGAGTAAAATATAAAAAAGGCTAATTTTTAGAAATTTTAGGGGCGCGTAAAATTTGTTTATTTTTTGAAATTTTGAGTGGGGTATATTGAAGTGTAGATCACAAATATACATTACGTTTCCAAACTGGCGGCTATTTTACCCCCTAAAATAACCAAATAAATGCATATCTAAAATGCTAAAGGATAATAATATGGTCACCATACTCCTCCTAAGTACGACTTTTTTTTATATTTTTTAATTAGAAAAAAAAAACCATGTACTTAGGAAATTTGAATTTATATGGCCGAAGAAACCCTTTTAGTTGCTTGCTAGCAAGTACTTGACGCAATTTTTTTCTTTATTTTTAATATAAAGTAATATTAGAAATTTAAAAATATTTAAACCATTTAGATATTATAGTTTTTTATTATCAAAATGATTAGTATTAGAAAATTATAAGATACTTAAAAGTTCAAATTAAATTTAAGAATACTGCAGACTTTGTTATGAATTTCCTTGCGCTCGCCAAGCGGTGGAGTATGGGGCCCCGAAATATTATTTTGCCCGGGGCCCCACCGGAGGCCTCTACATACTGGCATGTTTAGTGATACAAAACGGTTTTAAAATCGATTACCTTGGGAGCCGGATGTAATATGCATAGAGTATCCCAATAACAAGTAACGACCTCTACGTCAAATTACCACCCGTTTATACCGAAGCTTGGGGCCGATTTATTTCTTTCTACGGCAGACGTCACGAGACTAGTTTGGCGACATGACGTCGGAAGACAGTCGTCGCCAGCAAAACTATAATTCATCGTAGAAGAATACTCAGACGGGACGTTTCTGAGTTACCTCGAGATAATGTCTCTTGAAGGCAAGGGTGTGGTCAGGTAATGAGGGGACCGAGGCTAATACGGACAAATGCTTTTAAAAAGCGGCTTCTTCACACAAATATAGTTTCAAAGAAAATATTTACATCTAACCAAATATTTCTGTCAAAAAAAGGAAAAACTGAAAAGGAGCAGAAACTAATGTTTTTTGTTTCTGTTTTCTAGACTAATTTCACCAGGTTTTTAGCATCTTGATATTTAAAACTTGATTTGTCTCTAGACTTCATTGATAAGGTTGTATTGTTAAAGATAAAGAAGCTAAAAACCTTTATATTTTCTATTCTACCTCTAATCTACTATCTCAATTTACGACAAAAAACAAAAGAATACAATAGATAAGATTACCTTTTGAACAAATATATTTTCACAAAATATACTTCAAATATATGTACACAGTACACATAAGGGTTTCTAGGGTGACCTACGAAACCCTAAGAACGAGTTACTAAAGATGCTACACTCTTTAGGTTTATCCATAAATGTTCCGGGTTTCATCCTCTTCGTAAGTTTAGCACTATTACTGACTGCTAAACCAAGATTTGATAATCTTAAACAAATATTCTCATATTAATAAATATATATTAATTTAACTGTCTCATATAGGGAATAAAACTAAACTTCACATAGTCCACAAAATAAATTATATTAATTTATAGTTTTAACCAATTTTTAATAAGCTGAATCAAAACATAGCATAATTGACTAATATATTCTTAGTCCTATGTGAGAGAAAATAGTACCAAAAATCTCTTAATTATTAATGGTTGATTACATTCCTGAGTAATTTCAACAGAAATTGGAGCTATTCCTAAATAGAAAACATCGTTGCATAGCGCTGCCCCAAATCCTAGTGTTAACATATTTTCTTGCTTAGATTTTCCGGCCTTCATAAAAATTGTTTAAAATAAGCCAATTATACCTCATTTCCTTTGCATAAAAAACACATAATATGTAATTACATACATAATTACGTAGAAGGAACAAAACAAATAGCAGTCGAAAAATAAAACTGACTAACAATTGAAACCGTAATTATCTTAAAATAACGACAAAAAATCCTTCAGAAGTCAAAATAATGAGCCGGCCGAAATATTTAGTTAAACAATTGAATAATACACTCTGACGGAGACCGGAGCAACTAACTCACTTTCAATCAGACAAACATGACAGAATACTTGCTCGTGCGAGTGTTTGAACTATTATTCTATGGCTACATTATGTATGTATGAGTGTAGTACATAGCTTTGCCATTACTAAATCATATATTTTTATAAATCTATTTAAATATGGTTCTCCTTTGTATACTTCCGGCTTAGTAATTACACGGACTCGTGTATATAAAGATAAATGATATATTAATGAGTCAATACGTTATTTTTTGAAACAGGATGTTGTGAATCGTTCAAACTATTAAAAATTAATTTAGCTAAAGTTATAAAATAATAGTTTAGGACACCAGGTATGAGTCGAACAAGAGCTTGACTGTCCTAAAGCTTTATTTAAAAACATTTATGATAATATTTAGTGAAATTGATTTATATTTAGTGTAAATGATTTATATTTAGTGTAATTGATATAAATTTTGTGTGAATAAAACTAATTATGCTGGATCTAATTATATATTATATGATCAGCAGATGATGTGAATTTATATATTGGACATTGAAACAGAAACAAAGCATCGGCTTGTTTTGAATCTGAACAAAAAACAGGGGACACGTGCCCCCCCTCCCCAAGACCCAAGTAATAGAGTAAAAAAAAGTAATATAGATAAAAAAGTAATAGAGTAAAAAAAAGTAATATAGAAAAAAAAGTAATAGAGTAAAAAAAACAAAAAAAAAACCGTCGTATTTTTTTTTTTAATAGATATTTTTTATATTCACCTCATATTCAATTTCACCTCAGAAATGCATAAAAACGCTATTTTAAGAGGTCATATTTTCAAAATTTTCCGGACTCCCCGCCATAAATCCCCCCCCCCTAATAATTAACTGCAGACGACGCCCATGACTTACAGTAAGATATTACATTGCAGTAAGCATCAGCAAAACGTTTTCTAACGAATACGTTAGTACGACTACCTCCCTACCCCCCCGCCCCAATCTAAACTGACTTAGAATGTGCCCCCCCCCCCCAGACTTAGCCGCTGGATACGCCACTGTCCTTTAAGATACCTGGTGCTTTAGTAACACCCTCCCCCCCCAATACTATCCTAACTTGCTTTGCCGAGGGTAAGGCTGTATCTCGACCAATTCTGACCACCAATTAGCACCCGCATCCCTTTAAAACCAGCTCTATAAGCGTCCTCAAGTGGCAATGTAACATCAAATTTAACACCGAAAATAGCGTGCGTGTACCATTTATCTCAACATGATCTACCTGAAATGCGCTACTTTACTTAGGACTTTATTTACACACTGACAACTCATACACACGTCATAAACCAAGCCACATGAAACCAAGTTACAAATTGTTGAATGTAGGTCTAAACTCGCATTAAACAACAATTTAATGTCTGTAACATTTCTAAAATGGCTGGACTGAGGGAGACTACCAAGCCGTCTCACTCCTACAAATTACAATCCCTCCAATCAATTATCTTCCTAAGATCACCAGAGCCCCATCCTATGCAAGCAACCAAACAATCCACCACCACCTGAATGTCTCTTTCATATATGATCTTGTATCCTCTCGCTACAGATCCTTCCACTCCAAGTTTTCCACTCATCCTAATCCCCTCATCTAAAATCTATACTGTATCACACTCCCAGATAACCCTGTTACCGCGACAGACACCTTCAGGTATAGAACAACTTGTTTTACATCATATTATAAACAGTGGTCTTGGTACATCAAATTATGAAACAACATTATTCTTCAATAAAAAGCCATGAAACAACATTCTTCCTAAGATAAACCCTTACCTAAAATGGACTTCATTTTAGAATTTAATCAAAATCGTCAGAACCGTTTTCGAGAAATTCATTCATTTTCACGTTTTTTTTTTAGTGTTTTTGGGGAGTAGCGCCCCTAAATTAGGAGCTATAATTCGTTTCTCGATTTCGCCTCGGGGTATGATTTTTCTGCATATGTATGCCAAATTACGTCAAAATTGGCCCAGTAGTTTAGGCTTCAGGCGTCTGCACAGACAGACGACGGACAGACATTTTTTTAAAACACTTTGTTGTATTCAGGGGACCTCAAAACGTGTAAATTCAAAATTTTAAAAATCGAATTGTCGCGCCATCACAATATTTTTCATTATATGAGAAAGTAAAAACAATAAAATAAAGTTAAACGTTTGAGGTTTCTTACTAACCCAGAATTTAGAAAAAATAAATAAAATAGACTGCCAATTAGTGTGGCACGTAGCTTCCTTGCATCCTATCATGCACTTTACTGTTATATTAACATTAAAATATTTGTTATATTACTTTATTGTTATATTGTTTATTGTGTAAAAACTATTAATAGTTTTAGCGATCTTTAACACTTTATAGCGGTGTCGCTGTTGGTTTGACTAAAAAATTAAAAAATGTTTGTCTCATTGAATAGATGAAGTTAGATTTTTTCCCGACCTAAAATTTCATTTTTAAATTTGAAGTTCACGTTTACTCGAGCGTTGCTCGTGAACGCTCGAATGGATAACGTTGCCCAACGAACTCTTCCTGGGCATTGGTAAAATGAACATGTCTACCAAATTTCATCAAAATCGGTCGACATTTACTCAAGTTATCGTCACACGTTTCATAATTCGTGGACACACAGACCGACAGACAGACACGAGACCAAAAATGTTCCCTGATGTCTGAAACGGATTTCTGTCTTGGAATTTTTAAAATCGGACACATAACACTTTTTCGTTCTCAAAAGTGAACACAATGCTTCCGGTAACTTCGGTAAGCTCGGAAGCAAAATGAACAGGTTTTTATAGAGCTGCTACTTTTACTAATCTAAGAGTTTCTTCTTCAGTTGTAGCAATGAAAAAATCAATTCATATAGAATACTGAAAAAATAAGTGATTGTGGAAAATTAGCACGAGGGCTGTAGCGAAAGGGTGTCGAATGTGACGGCCGCACTGCTTCAAGCTTACACACAACGATCATATTATCTAACTGTAGTGACCTCAGTAGTGCAGACTCACAATCACTTTGTCCTCACTGTGTTATTATGAGCATAATCCGCCATTACCTTTGCTTCGCACTGCATCCTTCCCTTACCCCGAAATACTAAGTAAAATGTTTGACAAATATACCTCAAACACGGTTCCGAGGATTTAAATGTTTTCTAAAAAAAATGTCAAATTTAGACCGCGATGTCTCACCGGATGATCTAGAAATTAATTTTACGTGGAAGCCGTTTTTCATTTTACCTTAAAAATGTAGACCGTTTAAATACTAATTGAATAACATTTTGATTCCGAGTTCACCGAAGCTATGTGATCGTGTGAAGGAAGGGGTAGAGGGAACAATACTATAGAATCGGGGTCTCCAAAAGTGGTTCATTATGCTACACCCCTATACTAAACCTCCCAAGCGGCAGTTTGGTGAAACAGTATCGATATCTCGAAAAAAACTCGAAATTTATCTGATGTCAGCTGACAAGGATAAGAACAATGTTATATTTTCTTACGACATTTAATATTTTAATACAGTTTTCTTTATAAATACATATGTACTTTAATGTTTGTTGTTAACCGTATTAATTATCTAAAGGCAGTTACGTTGTTAATAACATGTAATAGTTCCTAGATAACCAAAAGCAATCTTATATAAAACAAAATCGTCTTCTAAAGCAATCACATCAGATTTTTCTCTTACATATTTTATATTTGACATTTCAATAATAAAACAATCAAACAAAGCACCAGATGAGGTTAAAGGTTTTGTTGACAAGCGTCCGTGGGCACGGAAGGACAAGGTATAGATAGACCAATAAGACAAGGACCAGTGACCACGTGATCGTGCTGTTGTCACTTTAGTTCAGGATGAGCTCGCTTGAGAGGTTTAGTAAATGGGTGTCGCATAATGAACCACTTTTTCAAATCGCATTGCTCCCTCTACCCCTTCCTTACTCTGAGGTTTCAAACATCAGGGAACATTTTAGATTCCGTGTCTGTCTATCTGTCACTCAATTTTTGCATACAAAGATATCTTAAAAACTACACGTCAGATTTTAACTAAATTTTTATGTTAGGTCATAATTAGCCCCTTCTTGGTCCCATCTAAGTTTAAACCATAATTTGTTTCTCTCCAACATGTGCACAAACATACATTTATTTACACCCATATCTTATAAAGTACTCATCTGATTTTTAGGGCCCGTAGGCCAAACCAAGGACCCTTATATTTTCCTGCGTGTATCTGTCCGTCCGTCCTCTCGCGTGCTCTCACGGCTACACCTTTCGTCCGATCACTTTGAAATTTGGCATGTATGTGTCTTGTACCTACCCACATATTTTAAAATATAGCGACTTAAAAAAAAAAATTTTTCAAAAAAATTAGGGTAAAAAAACTTAAGGGTTAAAGTTTTTTTTTTTTTTTTCGACACCGTGAGGGGTATCATATGAAAGGGTACGTCGAGCTGATTACAAAAATATATAATTCTTGGATATAACTTTGATAGGGCGAGCGTAGGCAAGTTTGAAGTGGGTGTGAAACGTGTCCCCCCCCCCTCTATCTCGCTTTGTGAAGTGCAAAAAATCTGAAAAAATTCCTGAACATTCTTCGACAAAAGTAAAGATACTTTTTTGGAAATTTCGAAAAAAAATTTTATTTTTTATTGACGAAATACGTTTTTTTTTATAATTATGGTCTTTTCGATGTATTTATATGGTTGTAGTCCGGTTCAGTGGCAAAAAAATACTTTATCAGAGTGTGTTTTGAGAATATCAGACCCTTAGAATGGGTGGATTCAAAGTAAGCGTTTTAGCATTTTAAAAAAACACTGTTTATACACTTTACAGTTAAACACTATATAGTGTGGCCTACGGACCCTCGATGTGTGTTGACTAGCACACACTTGACCTGTTTATTATGAAATTTGGATGGTTTGTCGAAAGTAGACCGCAGATAGCACCAGATTAATTTCAACCGTCTGCGCTCTTTCACTTTTGCTAAATTGATACTTTGTCATGCAAAAAAAACAAAACAACTTTGACAATTTAAAAAACGGGGGAAACAATTAAATAAATTAGATAATAATGCAGAGATGTATAGTGGACTTCTTTAGAATTTCAAACTAAGGCGAAGGTATTTATTGGAATAAAAGTCCTATTTTTAAAGAAAGATTTTTTTAATTCATCAAAGCTTTCGCTCAGCACATTAAAATCCACGTTGTACTCAAAAATTAAAGATCCAGTCCCTCCAAAACAACAAAGCAATGTCATTTAATCCATTGCAAACAATGTCCGGCCACATACATTGGAGAAACGTCAGAACTATTTAAAAACAGGTTTCACCAACATTTAAAAGATATCACCAATAAAAACACTAACACAGCAATATCAGATCACGCCTATAACACCCAACACACATTAGACATAGAAAAATACAATATCTTACACACAGAGAAACACTATAGAAAACGGCTTACTCTTGAAATGTTATACATAAAATCAAACAGTAACAATATCAATACTAAACAAGACACTAATAAACTCAGCAACATATACACTAATATTATCTCCAAAATAAACAAACAAAAAAATTAACTTTTATTTTATAATTACCATTATACCATACGTCAAACCTTCAGTCCTTTTCTTAGTTTTTCATGTTTGGACACTCAACAGGACTCTAAATTTATTATTTTATTACATTATTTTTTTCTTTGAAGATCCCTTTAAAAATAATCCCCTCCATATGTTTTACCTCCCCCTACCTCCTTGCCTCATCTATTTAGGCCCCATTCACTTGTTAACGTCCATCCTAACTGTTTAGGCATTATGTGCAATTTTTTTGTTTTTATTTTTTCTTAATATAATACTTTTAATGCTCACATATTCTTTTAATTTTAAATTAATTTAATTTACTTTCACCGATGGTAAGAACCTATGTCTCACTTATTTGCATTTTCAGTTCGAATTATTTTTGTTGTTTCCTAATTTTTAGTCTAACATTTTCTATAATTCTTTATATTTTTTTATGTATTTGTAGATTATCACTGATGATGCTCAGGTTCCCTGAGCGAAAGCTTTGATGAATTAAAAAAACTTTCTTCAAAAAATAGGACATTTATTCCAATAAATACCTGCGCCTTAGTTAGATAATAATGGCTTGTAAAAGCATAAAATCAATAAAGTACGTGATAGGATTCGAGGACACTATGCTATGTGCCACACTAATTGGCTGCCTGTTTTCTTTATTTTTGGTTATTGAACTACACCTTGTTCATTTTGAATCGCATTCACTCATTTGAGAAAAATAATGTGTTGGTTTCCAAGGAAAAACATATTATCTGAGATTATTAGGCTTAATATTGGAAATTGGGGCTAGTATATTGCTAAATGAAGAATACAACACAAAACTATGTCATAGGGTAAGGATTTCACCTAATGGGGACTACGAAATTAAACATATGCCAAAGGATAAGGATATTTTTAATCATCAGTTTTACAACACACTATGCATTTGTTTTATAAAGAAAAAAAAAAAAAAAAAAAAAAATATATATATATATATATATATATATATATATAAATATAATATATATACATATATATAATAATGAGTTCATTAATCTTTATATACCGGTAAGATTGATGAAAGAAAAGATTTTTGAGAGGTGAAGATTACAGTGTAATTTAGTTTTTAGATTATAAAGACAAACCGCTAGCATAAAGGCGGCAGATTAAGACTCTAGCGGTACAAGTACAGTAGAGGTACGTGCAGTGTGAGAATGAAGCACACCGGAGGTACGTCATGTCAGTGAGTGAGTCAGTGAGACTGTAGTTAAGTACCTGTGGGAAGGTACATAGAGGTAAGTAGTGTTGAACCGTTGTACACTCTGAAACCTGGTCTAAAGTCAGTACCTTTGTTCTTTAAGATACTCTACTTTGATTATAATATAGGACAATGCATTATTTTTATAACGATTCAAAATTAACGTTAATACTAATTAATTCAAGCTTCCTCAGTAATAAATAATAAATATCAGCCCAATTGATTTCTTAGAGTCAACCACAGAGAAACAGTTAACCCTGGAATGGTAATGAACCTTAATCTTCAACGCACGTATGCGATGGTGATGGGTACCTCATCCTTCTGCAGTGCTTGCACTGGTTGGTGTTGGTAACATGCCAGTGTAGCAGGAGTCCTTTTGAGCATAAACTCGTTGTCTGGTAAATTCCCGTCAAAGCTTCTTCGTCGATTCTACCAACGTTTAGTAATAAACGTAGGTAATCAATTGGTCGTCGAATGAGCCTATATAGCTTGGGGCAATGAGCCTAGGGTAAGGAGCAACCGGCCTAGGGTAAATGGCCTTTGGCTAGAGATCAGTAGCCAGTAACTTGGGGCCTGGAGCACTTAGCATAGGGCCTAGGTGCTTGGGTCATGGGGTCTGGTGCATTAATGTTCACTTAATTTCAGATTAATCTGATGATCCTACAAACTTATTTTCATCAAATGATTGTATATCTCATTTAAAAATGAATTCTTAATAGTTTTCTCTTTATAAAAGTGTATTCACAAAAAATAGAGTGCCAATTGGTGTGGCACATAGCTTCCTCGCTTCCTATCCACGTACTTTATTAATTATATGCCATTATTGTATAATTGGTTTAATTGTTTCCCCATTTTTTTTTTAATCTTCAAAATTGTTTTGATTTTTCGACACACTATAAAAGTTTCATTCAAATCAGATAAGTTCTTTTGAAGCTATAGGTGTAAATAAATGTATTTTTGTGCGCATGTGGAAGAGAAACAAATAGGCGCAGAAGGGTGAAACTTATATGGGACCAACAATGGGCTAATTATGGCCTACCGCCCAAATTTCATTATAATTGGACGTGTAGTTTTTAAGATATGTTGGTTCGCAAAAATGGAACGACAAACCGACTAATAGACCGACAGACCGGCAGGCAGACACGGAACCAAAAATGTTCTCTGATGTCTGAAATGGATTTATGTCTTGGAATTTTTGAAATCGGAGACCTAAAAATTTTTCATGCTTCAGAACGATCACATAGCTTCCGTTACCATCGGTAAGCTCGGAAGCAAAATGAAAATATTTTCTGCTTATGTTAGTCGAATCGTCGAAGGTTTAGTAATTCCAGCCATCCTTTTACTATCAGAAATCCAGGGTTAAAACAGAAACGATTCTACAGTTCAAATACGATTCGAATTAAATAAACTCTTTCTACAATTCAAATCTATAAATACAGAAATTTATAAATAAAACTTTATAGTCAAAGAGATAACGTGCATAAAAGTTACTTACTAAATCAACGTAGAATCGGTGCCCCATGTTAGTGTAAAATGTTAACCCGCAGGACATAATATGATAAAAAAAAAAAAATGAGTGGAGAACGACCATGTCCTGCCTATGTTAGAGGACAATGTGATAGACATAATCCAGAGTAAAACATTGCTAGGTGATCACTTAGATTCGTAGAACATTTTGACATTATGCACGCCATCACCTCTATAAAATTAGTAATATAGCCAAATTATAACATCGACAAAAACTAAATCATTTCAGTGACTTAACTCGAATATAATCCGCACTAATGTTGTAAATAATACAATGCGTATCTTACTTGAGATTTCACGGTTCCTGTAGTAGATAACATGCTTAACCATGAAAGATAAAGCTAACAAGTTCTGTTAGGAATCCATTATTTCTAAGTGCAATGAATCGAATCATGAGTATATAGTGATAATAATGTTTTGATTCTTATCTTATATTATAGTTAATCATATTAGATAAGGATTACGTACCGATGAATAAGATTTTAAAAAGTATATTTTCTCTTGTTTTCTTGTTGAAAATAATGTTTTTGTTGTATTTTATTATTATTTTGTTGGTCCAAGATGTGGGTTTTAGTGATGTATTGTTGGTCTTTGCCCTTGGATCCATCACGCTAGTTTGACGCAAGAGTTGGACTTACCTCGAGCCCAACCTGCCTCACACCAGACATTCATTTCTCTAGGTTTTCTCTTTTTTCCTCAAGTTTCGACCTTGTTAGAACGTTAAAGCTTGAATTTTCCGAGCATGTGTTAATACCTGGTCCAGCTCGCAGGTTCAATAACGTTCACTCAATTCACTTATTACAGTGTAGAGCACAATACTTCCTTCAAGCTTTAATTTTAAGTTTTTTTACTTTTATATTTTTTACACCTCCTTATTTTTTTGTCTATATTTTCCAAAGAAGAAAAATAGGAAAGAAAGATTGAATTTTATGATTTCACAATTATGTATATATTTCCCCCTTGCAGATATCTTTGACATGATAAAGGTCAGTTCCGTTCAAAATTAGTGCTCATGTGAGAAATTTGATTTTTATCTACTCACGGGATGTTATAACCCCTCTCAAATGTTTATTTAATTTGTATTACATATTTTACATATTTAATAAAATATTGAAAATTAACAACTTCCTGTGAGCTACTTCACAGTATTTAAATGATTCTAAATTATAATAATAAATAATCAGATATTCCTAATAAATTAACTTTTAAATTTAGTTTAACAATTAACTGAAGATTGGATGTGAAAAATAATTTAAATAAATTATATTCAGAAAAGGGAGTTCATAAAAGTTTTAGAATAAGTTTTTTCCATTTCAATTTGTTATTAATTAAAATAAAATTAGTTTTCTTAATTATTAAGCTTGATAATGGCCCAAGTGGGGCTGAAATCTCGCAAATGAAATTGAAACTAGTTTTTATTTATACCTTTAAGACCATGACTAGACTTCACAATACCTTATACAAATAAACAGGTCAAGTGTGTGCTAGTCAGCACACAGCGAGGCTCCGAAGGCAACTCAGTATTGATTAAAATAGTACCTGTTGATGGTGCTTTTTTTAAAAAAAGAATTGATCTATTTTTTGGGTCTGATATTCTCAAAACACATAACCAAACTTCTGATAAAGTCGTTTTTGCCATTTCTGTGCTGTTGTAAGAGAAAAGAATGCATTTGTTATCAAGAGAAATGCATCTTTATAAGAAAGTAAAAAGTAGGAAAAAATATTACATAGCTGTGATAAAGAAGTCGAGAGTTTTACCTGACAGATGACAGTTAAATGACAGCCTGGCATCCTTACTAATTTCCAATAACAGGTTGCAGACAAAATACTGCAGACATTAGCAAGGAGACAGTCTGTCCTTACATTACAGTCTATTATATCTATAATCAATGACTTTTCACTGTTTCCTTATCTTTATATCGTTTCTTAAGAAAAACTGGATTGTTGTAAATAAATCTCTTCTCGCATCCTTAAAGCTAAAATAGATATTAAAGATCATATTTTACAACATTTGGTGATTATTATACTTCTCATACATGGTTCGAGATTACAAAAGAAAATAGATTTTTCTCGAGAAATATGTTTTTATTGTATCATTAGTTCTTAAACAAAATACCTGCTATACATAGCTTCCGAGCTTACCGAAGGTAACGGAAGCTATGTGATCGTTTCGAAGAACGAAAATATTTTATGTCTCCGATTTAAAAAATTCCTTGACAGAAATCCGTTTCAGACAGCGGGGAACATTTTTGGTTCCTTGTCGGTCTGTCGTTCGATTTTTCCGAACCAACATATCTCAAAAACTACACGTCCGATTTTAATGAAATTTAGATGGTAGGTTATAATTAGCCCATTGTTGGTCCCATATAAATTTCAACCTTCTGTGCTAATTTCAGTGCCCGCATTGCGGGGGGATCCCAAATCAACGACGAGGGGGCCCCAGTTCTAGACGCAAGAGGTATTTTTTTTTTGCTCACCAATTTTGTTTGGCGAGGGCCCCCAAAAAGTTCTTGCGGGGGGCTCCCAATGCCCTAGCTACACCACTGGCTTATTTGTTTCTCTTCCACATGCGCACAAACATACATCTATTTACACCTATAGCTTCAAAAGTACTTGTATATGATTTGTATGAGACTTTTACAGTTTATCGAAAGTAACCCGCAGATATCCCAAGATTAATTTGAACCGTCTGGGCTCTTTAACTTTTGCTAAATTGATACTTTAATTTATGTAAAAAATTAAAACAATTTTGACAGATTAAAAAACGGGGAAACGCAAATAAACAAATTAGGCAGTAATGGCTTGTAAAAGAAGCATAAAACCAATACAGTACGTGAATAGGATACGAGGAAGCTATGTGCCACACCAATTGCCAGTCTATTTTTTACAGCAATATGAAACATGAATATAATTAATTTTGCTTCCAAGTTTACCGAAGGTAATAAAATCATTAAGAACATTCATCTCCAAATTCAAAAGTTGCTGCACAGAACTCCGTTTCAATTGCATCAAGGCTACGAATGAATATTATAAAGCCCAAATACTTCTAACAGAGCACCTGTGTGGCAGAGTGAGGTCATTGTGTGATTTGAGTGATTTGATCTCTAGCTTGAGTGTTTTGATCTCTAGCTTGAATGATTTGACTCTAGCTTGAATGTTTTGACTCTAGCTTGAGTGATTTGATATCTAGCTTGAGTGTTTTGACTCTAGCTTGAGTGTTTAGATCTCTAGCTTGAGTGTTTTTATCTCTAGCTTGAGTGTTTTGAGCTCTAGCTTGAGTGTTTTGATCTCTAGCTTGAGTGTTTTTATCTCTAGCTTGAGTGTTTTGACTCTAGCTTGAGTGTTTTGATCTCTAGCTTGAGTGTTTTGATCTCTAGCTTGAGTGTTTTGATCTCTAGCTTGAGTTCGGGAGATACGAACCGAAGTACGACGGACGGACAGGCATATCACCCTCGGCATAAGGGGTTTTTAATGGATCTACGAAACCCTAAAAAGAAAAAAACCAAAATTACTAAACTTTCGAAAATCAAAATAAAGAAACTAAATGAAAGACTTTCTATCTTTAATGAATTTCAAATGTGATTAGACCAAATGGGATTATCAATTTAACTATATATAGACTATATCTATATGTACGAGTCTTTATTAAAAAACTTTCGCCTAAAAAACCAGACACTATATAAGTGCATCCTGGACAAAAAAGGAATTTTTACAATCTAAAAAAAATATAAATATATATTAATAGTAATAATAATAAAAAAGTATAACCAGTTATATAAGAGGATATATGTTAATTTTTATTATGAAGAGTAACCTGCTACCCGATATAATTGAACCTGTATTTTCAAACAGAGTAATGTAGTTGGACCAGATGTGTTAAATAAAGTAACGAGTTTGTTTTATAAGACAAGCAGGCAGGTTAGTATGGGAGAGCAGTAGTAATGTTTGGGAGCTGTATCTGAGCTGGAGTTTATAGAACCTGTCTCAGCTTGGTGACTCCACCTTCGTGACTTTCACTTGATCACTAACCACTCTCACCACTCTAGATTAACTTTTAGTTATTAAACTACTAAA
This sequence comes from Gerris lacustris, assembly GCA_951217055.1. Taxonomy (NCBI): domain Eukaryota; kingdom Metazoa; phylum Arthropoda; class Insecta; order Hemiptera; family Gerridae; genus Gerris; species Gerris lacustris. Next base: position 116,780,027 of record OX578277.1, on the reverse strand, counting down.
TTAGTTTTATAAATTAATTAAGGCTTATTGAAATAGTTGAATTAACCACAGTGGATCGGCCTAGTCGAGTTATTAGACGTAGAAATCTGCCTTAAACTTAGGTCTAAACTTGGACATATCTGGTAAGTTGGAATATCAGAGGTGATGTCTCATTGTCACAGGTACTACATAGAGTAGACAAGAAAAGTCACCCCGCCCCGTCCTCTTATAACTAATCATGTGTTGGAAAATATATATATATATATATATATATATATATACAGTAGAACCTCGAGGGGATTATAGGGAAACAGTCTTGTTATCGAGGTGCTCTTTTTGTTGAGGGTCGTGTTATCAAGGTTCGAGGGCGAGGTTTTCAAGTCTAGACTTGTTCAAGGTCGACCCATTCCTGTATAGAGTCGCGTTATGAAGGTTGACTTCCCAAAACGTCTTGTTATAGAGGTTCTGAGTTACGTTGTGAATTGGAAAAAATCCGTGTTATTGAGGTTGTTTGGATAATAATAGTCGCGTTATAGAGGTTAATTTAACATTATGTGTTATGGCAATCTCAAGGGGATTTGAAAATTGCACTTGTAATTGAGGTTGTTGTGTTATTGAGGGTCGTGTAAGCGAGGTTCTACTGCATAATATATTGAAAAAATGCAAGTATAGTTTTTCAAATTGGTATTTAATAGTTGTTATTGCAAATATATTCAATATACATAAAAGTCAACGTATGTGTGTGTGTTCTTTATACAAATCTACAGTTTTAGTCCGATCTCGATGAAATTTCGCACACTTGACCTTCAATGCAAGGGGAAAATCAAGGTCTACATGAATTTTCGAAATTTAAATTTTGGTACACAATGTTCGGGGTACAAGTAATGAATACGGGGTCAAAGTAATGAATACTTATCATGATGCATATCGTTGAAAAGCTCTTTATGAGGTACAGTACCTAATTGTTGTTATGTACAGTTTTTTCATATTTCCATTTAGGAGGGGGGCAAATTTGAGATATTTGCAAATTAGCTTATCAAAGAGGAGGGGGTATAGAAATAAGTGGGAGGGATAGAATCTAGATATTCTCGCATATTAAAATAATTTAAATGTTTCTTCTTGGTTTTTATAAACTTATCAAATTATAATAACACTCCGTAGCGAAGCATGGGTATCCAGCTAGTATGTTATACATTGGAATAAAATATTTTGAGTTCTTTGAGTTGCTTGAGTTCACGAAAGTAGAGGGGGGTCTGTATAAAAGTCCCTTTTTCCCATTTTCGCTAACAACTAAAAAGAAACCGGTCCAGACTAGACAAGCAAAGACAACTGTTTGAACTCGCCTCAATTCTTTGTGAAAGACCATGACGTGATGGAACCGCTGCCCAAAAGATAGATTTGGAACAACACAATAATTAACTTAATGATACATAGGCGCAACGTAATACAACAATATAATGTTATATAGACTCAAAATAATACAACATAATATTTGTAAATAACTATTCTATCAGGTTGTCCTACACTCTTGTACAACATTAAATAAGCAAATAATCGGTCTGATAAACTCAGACCAAACGTTTTCTTATACATTGTGATGAATTTACATCGACTTTTAATCTCATGTCTAATTTATAATTCATATAATCTAATTTATAATTTACATTAATCTCATGTCTAACTTAACTAGGCATCGCGTGGCTCTATCATAGAAGCGAGCGCAATGCAATAAATATTAGATAGTTAATCATGATGAGTTGATATTTAAAGAATATGCTAGTAATAGAGAGCCGTGCAGTGGGGGAGAAGTTATTCTACTATTCCTTAACTCTCCTACACGTCCCGGCCATTCCACTTCAATTATTATAAAATGTATCAGTTCGCTACACAAAAACTACTGCATGTATCAAGTTGAAATTTTACATGTCTGTGGCGCCTTAAAATAAAGTAAATTTAACCCCCTCCCCTCACCCATTTGACGGACAATGAAGTCACGCCCCCGCCCCACGCCACAGCTCGGTCGGCCTGCGGTCTCCCTCGCAAAGACAGTCTTGAAATGCCAAACGGTCGAGTTAAAACTAAGACCTCGCTTCACTCGGACAGTAATGTTGTCTCAATATAAGACTAACTTAAGACTTAAGGTAGCAGCTGATATAACATATTCGAGTTTAGTCAACATTTATTTTGTAACCAAATAAAAACACCTGATAATTGTGTAAAAACTGAAGCACATTATGTTCAAATCGAATAATTTGTGATTTTCCAAAGAACTGAATAACTGGTGTTGTATTTCCTTATGAAGATGTACGGAAATCTTTTCAACTCAAAGCTGCCATTGTGTTGTTACATATTCATACTCGTCAAAGAAACAAAAAACAAAGCCACCTGCGCAATACGACAAAATAGAACAATAAGAATAACGCAATAGACTCTTTTAGAGACCAAATGCAGTTGTATCCTTGAACGAAATTTCTTCCCTAACGCAAATACAAAACAAATAGAAGAATGACTAACTTATTTGTTTGACTGTATCATTTTTAATTAGTATGTTGACAGAATATCGTATTAGCTAACGACAGTTTTCATTATTAATAGACCAAGGACAAGGCTTCGACCTCCATGACTCAATCATATCACTTCATTTATTTGTATTCCTCCTTAGACGTGATCAATTCTCTGAATGGACTCGCCCGGTGGCTAGTTACCATGCGCACGCATGCGCATACTGTCCTTGGATTAATCCGTCGTCACGCGTCTCCTTGCTCTTTCGCCTGGAGACAAACAAAAGACAAAAAATTAATCTTTTTTCGTTTTTTTTTGTCACGATTAAATTGTTTCTCGTATATCATTCACTATTAAATTATTACATTATTTTTATTTTTTTGTCTATTTCTTTAATCCGTACTATTGTAATATTTAATTTATAATAATTGTTTGACTAAAAGGGTCCCATAAAATAAAATGCGACACGATTTCTTGCGTCACAAGACTCTTATAATAATTTATAGTAACTTTATTTTTATGTCACCAGCTACAAAAAAAAAAAAAAAAATGTAACATTCAAACTACATTTATATATATAATATTCATTCGTATTTAAATGGACTATTTTTTTTTTTTTTTTATTATTTTTTTTTTTTTAATCTAACTCGTTGGAACCATTTTATGATTTTTAATTAATTTAGAGGGACTAAAACAGGTCTTTTCATCCCTGTACTCAAAAAGTAGGGAGAAAAAGAAAAAGTAGGGCGAAAAAGTAAAGCAGGGCAAAAAAGTAAAGATTGCAACTTAATTATTTTATGAATAGTAGAAAATGAATGGCTAATGTAATGAAGTTGTTGAAATCAGGTTGGCGGCACTGAGTTTTTGGACCATGTTTATCTTTGTTTGTAACCTGCATCTAACTAACCTTCTATTTGAGTTTAATTCCAATTCTTATTTGATTTAAATATTAAATCTCTTATATCTGCTATTAAAAGTGCTAATAATTATTGTTATTTATTAAAATAATAAATAAAAACTGTGCAATGGACGAAAATGTGTATTTTCTTCCTACTGGAGATAAAATATTGTATGTACCTCGTGAGTAAAGTGCCATTATTCCCCTCGCGATAATTATCTCTAGCTAATTAGACTCTTTAATTCCCTCGGCTGCGCCTCGGGAATTAAAGAGTCTAATTCCCTCGGCTTCGCCTCGGGATTTAGGGACCATGGTTCCTTCGGCATCGCCTCAAGAACCAACTTTTTCGCTCAGGGAATAATGGCTTACTTTACTCCCTAGGTGCATAAATAACTATTTCAATTCCACCTCGGTGTATGATTATTTTGACAGAAATCCTGTTTGTCACATTTCATCAGAATCAGCCCAAGTAATTTAGGCTCCAACTTCACGTCTGCAAAGACAACAAACAGATTTTTAAAAGAAAATTTGTTTGGACTCAAAATGTATAAATTTATCAAAATTGGAAAATCGAATTTTAGCACTATCGCAATACTCTCTCTTTATGTATATGTATAGGTACTACGTATAAGTCAATTATTGTAATTGTATAATGTACAGTGTTAGATTCTCTCTTTCTGTATAGGTATATATATATATTTGTATTGATAGATAGATATGTAGTATATAGTATAGTTGGAGTATATGGTAGATAGTTGTGTATATAGGAGACATTTCTAACTTGCTGACAGTTGAAAAGTAACTGGGAAGTGATTGAATTCAGTCTCCTTGTTCAAGAGTTGATTCTTTCCAAATGAGAACCGACATTTTTCTAGAGACGTTATACAATGTCCATCATTCCCTTCCTACATTTGTCACCATTTTACTTTCTCTATTAACTTAGTGATTAAAGAAATCCAATAATATAAACATTTACGAGACCAAGAAATAAATTGTGACGTAAGAGAAAACAGGTGCGGCTAAAAGAGCACATTTTATTCTTAGTAAGAAGACTTCCGTGGCAAAAATTGTCACAAACATATCGGTTTTCCGATGGACATTAGCTTCAACAAGTATTTGAATTCCAATTTCAAATTTCATAAAAATAAAATAAATCAGTGATTCCTCGTTATCCACATTTTTGCGAATATACGGTTGAACAAAAAATCCGGTGGCATCAGGTCGAGGAAGTTTTACAACTGCACAGAGCGCCTCATACTCTCAAATAGTTTTTGTACACGTTTGCCCCCGACCTCACTAACGGAAGCATTCCGATCGTTCTGAAGAACGTTATTTATGTCCTCGAATTAATAAATTCCTAAATAAAATGAGTTTCAGAAATCATGGAACAATTTTTGGTGTTGAGTATGTGAGTCTGTCATCATATTTTGAATTTCTACATCTTAGAGACCACAAGTTCAATTTGATTGAAATTACAATTTGTCCCAGATGGACACTCGGCCTCCTTTCTAGCATAAACACGAAATCTCTTTAATAACACCACATATTTTTAAAGTTGCTCATCCCTTATCTGATTTGAAGAAATTCAGATGGTTTGCAGTCAAATTTAGCCGACAAATAGACTATAATGGGTCTATTTGTCAGATATATCATCTTTCTTCTGGTAGTAGGTTTTAACCTGGTTTCTAACAACATTTAATATTGAATAACTAATAATTATGGCCCCCACTGGAAATTATAATAGGCCTAAACCAACTTTCAATTTCCAGTGCGGTCACATTATTTTTATGGAATGTTTCGTAATTTATTTATTTATTTATTTATTAAACATATTTTAAGAGTCCTTAACAGCTGAAGCCACAAGTGAGGCACTCTATTACATAACAAACATACTATAATTACGCCTAAAAAAGTAACAAAAATTAAAAACCTGCCAATCAGGTGAGAGGTTACGAGATTTAAGTAAAAAAAACCAAGATAAAAAAAATATAAAAGCAATAACAAATAATTAAGTAACAACTAAACATTTTTACAAAAATTATTATAAAAAAAACGACTAGCTTAAGAAGAAGACTAGAAAAAAAAATAAAAAAATAAAAAATAAAATAAAATTTCAGATCACTCCAGAAAGGACAACACGGAACGGAGATTAGACAAACACAACAAATCAGAACAGTTAACGATGGAGTTGCAGGACGAAACACATCTGACTAAGGGACAACAGTCTGACAACTCCTTAATATAGAGAGGGCGACCGGCTCTCCTACCAGGGGGTAGTATAACAATTTGGTCCTGAACTTGAGAACAGAAAGTCTTACCAGACAAGCAGTTCACCAAGAACAGAACCTCATGGGCCTTACGCCTCTTATACAAGGGGTCCAGCTTGAGCCGATCACACAAAGATTCATACTTGTAAAACACACGCCGAAACATATACCTGAAATAACATGCGCGGACAAATCTGCGCTGAATATTCTCAATGATTCTGGACTTAGTTGCACCATAGACATTCCACACAGGAGTTACATATTCAAGGAGAGGCCGTACGAGGGATTTGTAGAGAAGAAGAAAACACTCAAGAGAGAGATTATGAGTGATCCTACGAATTAAACCAAGGCGTTGGTTAGCCTTACTAATCAAGGCGTCGAGCTGACCATCAAATCTTAGCCTACTGTCAAGGATAACACCCAGATCTCTTACTGAAGAAACTCGAGGAAGAGTAATACCATTTAAGGAGTAGGGAAAGGGTATAGGAGACAAGGAGCGAGAGAAAGAAATAACCTGACTTTTTCCAACATGTATCTCCATATTATTATCGGAACACCATTGAAGAACAAGGTTGATTGAAGATTGAAGTTCAAGACAGGAGTAGAAATTATCTATAGCTCGCAAAATTTTCAGGTCATCGGCGTATAATTCAAACAGACAGTTATGCAGAACATTACCGAGGTCATCAACAAATTTACTGAAAAGAAGAGGACCCAAGATAGAGCCCTGGTGGGCTCCAGAGGAAGCGGAATAATAAGATGAGGCATGTGGACCGAGACGCACGGAACAGGTACGGGAAGAAAGGTAAGATTGGAACCAATGAATAAGGACTGGAGTGAAATTCAAAGAGGTAAGTTTGGAAAGGAGTATACCATGGTCAACTCTATCAAAGGCCTTAACGAAGTCAAAATAGACAGCATCCACCTGAGTCCCGCGAGATACAGACGAACCAACACAACTAAGGAAGGAAACCAGGTTAGTAGCAGTTGAACGGGAAGGACGGAAACCATGTTGGTGAGGATTCAGGAGAGGATCAATCTGAGGAGAAAGGTAAGAGTGCACAATACGCTCAAACACTTTACAAAACACATTACACAATGAGATGGGACGGTAATTACTAACAGACAAGCGATCACCAGACTTATAGATGGGAACAATGAGAGCTGAATTCCACAGAGAAGGAAAAATGTGGGAATCAAGGCTCAGGTTAAAAATATATTCTAAAACAGGTGCCAAGTAGCTAGAACAACCCTTAACAAAGAAAGCAGGAATGTTGTCATTACCTGAACTCTTGGTAATGCTCAACAGATAGATTTTAGAAACATCTATACATTGAAACCTATCTTATTATAATTCGATAACGTGCGTTCAAACGAGAAATTGCAAACTGATCCCAAAATGTTTTATTTTTGAGTGGGATATCATTTTAAAGGTATTGCAATGTAGATCACAAATATATACCTACAGCGTTTCCAAAACGGCGGCCATTTCACCCCCAATATTACCAATTCAAATCTCAAATAAATGCCCCCCCCCCCTCCACTATCCTATAAGGCCAGGTCCGATAAAATGAGGAAAAAATACACAAATATACATCTCTTTTGGCCAGTGATATTTCCGGGATTAAATATAAAAATGTCAAATATCAGAAATTTTAAGTTCGCATAACCATAGTGAGCCAAATATTTTTTTTTGTAATTTTTGAGTGGGGTATCATTTGAAAGTTATTGAAGAGTAGATCACAAATATATATCGCGTTACCAAAAATGATGGCTATTATATCCTGGAAATCAGCCAGTAAGTGCGCCTACCTAAGATGTTAATAAGTAATAATACGCACACCTTGCTCATAAATGCACCATGTAGGGAGTTAAATGAAAGAGCAGGATGCTCCAAGTACAAGCATGTATTTGGCTTGATGTTTGTTCCGATTTGTCTTTGCGCTATGTGTCCTTGAAACATGCGTTTTGTTTTAACAAATAAAGGAAGAAACTTATTTTAACCCTAGAACAACACTGGGGTCCCACAGACCCCATACAAACTATAATTGAGTTTTTTTTGTATTTCTCTAAACCTAGGCACTCTTCTAATTTACCTTTGAACCTTTATGTGTAGATACAGATAACTATACCTATATTATTAGTTTTAGTTTACTTTCAGTATTCATTAGAGTTAGAGTTGGGGTCCCATAGACCCCTGTGTGACATTAACGTAACTGTTACATATGCCACTGCCACTGTTAACTGTCTTATTTTTTTATTGAATTAAAATACTTACTTTATATTTTTTTTTGCAGCTGAAATGTTTAAGACTGTCAATAGTTCCAAAATAAAACTTTGATTACTATTAATAGACGTATATAACTTGATTCAAGTTGAAGGTTTAGAGGATCACATTAAGGATTTAAGGCCAAAAATGCTTAACTTAGACAGAGTATGTAAGAAAATCTATATGGTTTTTACTGGTCTTATATTACTTTGCTTTGTAAGTTTTATCGCGCATTTCTGTTTCCCCAATTTTGAACCACTTCCCGTGATTTAATCTTCCCCAAATTTTGCACATAGATACAACTAAGGTGAAGAATACAGAAACCAAAAACAATACAAAAAAAAGTTAAAAATAAGACCAGTTTTGAAAAATTGCATTTTTATATTAATTATTTAAATAATTCTTGTTTCTGTTTTCTGTAAAATTAATCTTAATATAAATATAAATAAAAAATATTAACCCAATCTAACGAACACCAAATTTTATATATATATATATATATATATATATATATATATATATATATATATATATATATATAAAATTTGGTGTATATATATATATATATATATATATATATATATATATATATATATATATATGGTGTATATATATATATATATATATATATATATATATATATATATATATATATATATATATATATATATTATTTTTTAAAGTACAAATTATTCTAAAAAAATGTTAATGAAAATATATATATATATATATACTATCTTATTTGAAAAATATATATAAAATTCTTATTTGTTTTGGTCTATTTTGGTTTATTATGTTTGGTATATTTACAAAAATATATAAATAATTAAAAAAGAAAATGTTTAATAATTAATTAAACCCATTAATTAATTGGGGTCTCACTGACCCCTGTGTGGAGTTTACGTAAAAAAGAATATGTGTGTCGTTCTAGGGTTAAAATAATCATAGTTATTATTTGTTACAAAGCAAAATACTAGTTTTTAGAAATTTTTTCTTTTATATTTGGCTAATTTATTTATTTTTAATGTAAAAAGAAAAAAAGGGGAAAAAAACGTGAGTTTAACGAAATACTTGACAGTTAAAATTCAAATGGTTTATTTCTCATAGTGAATAGAAATGTGCGAACGTATTTGTTTACGACCAGTGAAAGTTTAGTTCAAGTTTAAAATTCCACGTTCAAAACTTTAAAACAAATAAACTTAGAGATGAGAACTTTTCGTAAAGTTGAAAGTGTGAGAGGATCAAGTCCTTCTCTCCTCAGGGAAAGGAAGAGAGAGACCTCTCCTCTCCAAGGATGAATATTGGGAATTCCGAGTAAGTCATGCAACGTCCTTCCTTGGCTTCTTTTCTATTCAACAGTGTCCTATGATGAAATGTTCTGAAAGATTCACCACTCTCACAACTAAATAAGCTTATACAATCACTTTTATACCAATAAATATGCCTCTCATTAGAATATGTATGTATATATATATATATATATATATATATATATATATATATATATATATATATATATATATATATATATATATATGTATGTATATATATATTATGTATATATATATATATATATATATATACATAATTATAAATATTTATTTCTATACAAATGCGATGTATTTTATTAAACATAAGAAATATATTATTATGATCATATTTACCTTTGCATTGATAACTTTTTTATTTACTTTTTCTTCTTTAAGTCTTATTTATAGTCTTTTAGATGAAAATAGTCGTGTACTGTTATTATATCAGTTAAATATGCGAAAACATAAACATGGTAAGAATATAGGTATACGATATTATAATATTATTAATTTTTATTTCTTATTCTAACATATCGTTGATTTATAACAAAGTAATATTGAAATATTTACAAATATAATTTTGACGAGGCGCTAAAATAATCTTTATAATGTATGTACACAGGGCAACAATAATAGTATGTTCAGACTTTGCCATACCTCTACGGTGACGCCAGACAATACTTACTAACAAAACTCGAGAGCCTTAAAAATACCTGTGGCATAATTAAAATTAACACCGATGCGATGGCCATAATCTTAACTGAATGTTGCGAACAACCACTTGACCTACGACAACAACATCCAGCTGACAAACTACTATTAAAATTATACACTTAAAACTCTATCATATACGCATCCACACGTTTCACACTCTCAGAAGGGTTTGCGGTAACACAGACCGACAGACCGACCGACAGACCGACCGACAGTCAGACAGACAGACGGACAGACAGACAGTCAGAAAGGCAGACATGAGACAAAAAATGTTCTCTGATGTCTGAAACGGATTTCTGTCTTGGAATTTTTAAAATCGCAGATATAAAATTTTTTCGTCCTCAAAAGTGAACACAATGCTTCCGTTACCTTCGGTAAGCTAGGAAGCAATAAACCGGACATGGATACTGGCGACATAAACCTACACCCCCTATACTAAATAATAGCTACAATTCCCTATCACCTTACTTAGATCAAACTATGTACCAACAAAATTATTACCAATTTATCAAATTACTTATGAAAACTTATACAACAACCAAATATACATATACATATACCTAAACTTACTTACCTTCATACTACAATAACATAACATTTCAAGACCAACTTACTAAATGGCACCCACAAATAACCTAAAATATATTTACAGACGGATCAAAACAACTAAACGTATCAGGATACGCATACTTTGACCCTCAATAAAAACAAGGCATTGGCTACTCATGCTCCCTACAAGCTAGTATATATACATATACATTAGAAAGCTTAGCCATTCTATAAGCACTAGAATACATCAACACATTGCCAGATAACTACTATAAGTACACAATAGCATGGGAAAACCAGGGAGTTCTTAAAAAACTAGATAACATTTCATACACTACACACTTGGATCACATCTTCATGAATATATCAAACAATACAGCAGAAATCACAAGAAATAAGAAAGAAGTAGACTTTAAACTGGTCAAATCACATCAAGGAATTAAAGGAAACGAGGAAGCAGACAAACTTGCTAAAACTGTTATAAAAATCAGTAAAAGAAATACCAATAAGAGACCTAATAACACTACCCAAAAAGATTTTTTTTTGAAAAATGTAATTTAAAACTCCAAAAAGAACCAGAAAAAGCAAGAAGTTTCAAATCAATTTTCAAAAAAGTTCCCCTTAAACCATAGGTTTTGGAAATCTACCACGTACGGATACAATCAAAATTAGTATACAAATTGAGAAGTTACCATGCAAGATGCATTAAATACAATTATACGATTGGACTAATTCACCATTATGATGCTATACATGTTTGGGTCCAAAAGTTACGCCAGTGTTTCAAATTTCAGCTCTATAGCTTGAACGGTTCGGGCCCCATGAACCAAAGAGCGACGGACAGACGGACACATCACCCTGGCATAAGGGTTTTTGAGAAGTATCTACAAAACCCTAAAAATAAAATATAACTCACATCCTATTGGAATATCCGAAGTATAAATCCCAACGCAACAAAGTATATCAAGAATTTAAAATCCAAGAAATTCAAGGTGGAAAAGAAAAAAATTAAGACCATCATTTTCTTAAAATTAAAAAATATTACACTCACACTAGAATTCGTATAATAAACAAATTACTCCCCTTAGCCTCAAACAGAAAATTCCGGAGACCACTCACTAACAGAAACCCCTAAATGAATCCATACCTGCCAATAGAAAACTTTATTTTTCCGGTGAAACCCGCGTTAGGAAGGGGTTCAAGTCCGACGTTTCGTTCCAGTTTTGAAAGCGAAGCAACGGACTTAACCCCGTCTTGAAGAAAATTTCACCGAATAACCAAGCTATTTATTAATTTTCTTCCAAATAATAAGCTAATATGTGAATATTACAAAGTTTTTGTTTCGCATCACAAGTCGAATAATGCTAATCTCTACACTGTACACCTGATTAGAAAACAAGTATCAGAGAAACCTCAGTAGTGTTGTACCCGTCCCTTTCAACCGAATCCATTCCAGAATGGATAAATGAAAGTTCGCTGGATGGTCCATGGCAAATGGTCCAGTTCCATGGCCTCCTAGGTGTAATAATCAGGGACTTTTTATGGGGTATCTGAAGCAAAACGTTAATGACGTTCAGAAAAAATGTTTTGTTTAAGATATCTTGGAGTAAGAATTAGAATAAATAATTACCTATAATATAGCTAAAGAGATACTTAGTTGTTTTCTAATAGTAGCTTATAATTTGATTTGTAAGTAATTTGTTTATTTTCATGAAATAAAATAATATTTAATATACCGTCCAAAATAATGGTTGTTTACAGTTGGAAATTTTGTAAAGTTGTCAAGAAACTGATCACCCTGTACACATGACATCAAGAAAATGCTATTCTTTTTAGAGGTTAAAGAACAAGCAGGATTTTATACAGAATGACTTTTTTAGAAAACCCAAGAATAAGAAAATATTTGCTCTAGGATACTCTATGTTGGGATACTCATTGTTGTAGGTTGGCTCTACACTTGTTGTAGGATGGCTCAGCGGCTAGGCCTGGGGGGGGGGGGGGGGGGGGGGTGCACACTCTCAGTTTGAAGTGGTAACAAGAAAAGGGAACTACTTGTTCTTTTCACATGACTTGGAAATAATAAGTAGTGTATAAACAGTGTTTTTTAAAATGCTACAAAGCTTACTTTGAACCATTCTAAGGGTCTGATATTCTCAAAACACACTCTGATAAAGTATTTTTTTGCCACTGAACCGGACTACAACCATATAAATACATCGAAAAGCCCATAATAATAAAAAAAAAACGTATTTTGTCAATATAAAAAAAAAAATATTTTTTTTTCGAAATTTCCAAAAAGTGGTATCTTTACTTTTGGTCGAAGAATGTTCAGGAATTTTTTCAGATTTTTTGCACTTCACATAAGCGAGATAGATGGGGGGACACGTTTCACACCCACTTCAAACTTGCCTACGCTCGCCCTATCAAAATTATATCCAAAGAATTATATATTTTTGTAATCAGCTCGACGTACCCATATGATACCCCTCACGGTGTCGAAAAAAAATAAAAAAAATTTAACCCTTAAGTTTTTTTACCCTAATGTTTTTGAAAAATATTTTTTTTAAGTAGCTATATTTTTAAAATATGTGGGTAGGTACAAGACACATACATGCTAAATTTCAAAGTGATCGGGCGAAAGGTGTAGCCGTGAGAGCACGCGAGAGGACGGACGGACAGACACACGCAGCAAAATATAAGGGTCCTTGGTTTTGCCTACGGACCCTAAAAAATGTATGCAACAAATATATGCGAACAAAATAAAAAGAATACGGTGGTAATTTTTTTAAAACTATATGGGGTCTGGGAGGGGCACGTGCCCTCTGTGGTCCTCTCCGGATACGCCACTGTTGGTTTACACTGTAGATCATTGGCAGACTTAGTTCCTCTAGGGCTGTTGCAGGACCAAAGTTAGTTATTTCATTGAAAGTTGCCCAGTAAAGGTTGAAGGAGTGTTGTTGTGGGTACGAGAGGAGTTGATTGTTTGCTGGAGGTATTTCTATTATGGAAATAGTTGTGTGGTAGTTGGATTGTTTCAATGTCACTGAATATAAAGGAAGGTACAGTGAACGCGGTACTTCACAGTATCAGTGCCTCCACGCTGTCCTTGGCATACCTCACTTTCTTCTCTCTACTCCTTCACACTCTGCCTACTTATCTAGTCTGTTTACAATAACAAATAGTTACCACTTGATACTTGTACAACTAATTAAAAAATTATTAACTTAAACTAGATAAAACAGTTAATTAATCCGTGTTAATCCAGACTTGACATTCCGGAATGCTACGCTGATTGCAATCAAATTTATGCATTCCGATAATAAACTGTTAATGTTTTTCAATTGTGATTTAATTATAGATCATTTTATATTATCAAGGTTTTCCTGGTGAAGATTGTTTAATTAAGGCTGCGTATACCCTAAAGCTTGTTGCATACTTTTGCCGCTAGATGTCTCTGACAATCACATTTCACGGAAGGTTAGATTACCATGTAGGTCTGAGTATTTTTTAAAAATTTATTTCTGTTTTCTAAAACGTCACAATATTTACATTTTTAACTGACATAATTATATGGATTTTATTTGCGTTATTAATGTCGTACTTTTATTTGTTTTTTGTAAGAAAAATAATATTGAGTTTTTTATTTTTCGAAAATTATAATTTTACTATGATTATTTGAACTTTTGAAGATTGAAAATGTTAGAAATAATTTAATTTGTCTAGTCTGGAATATTATAATATCATGTCTATGTTGTTGCAAAATCATGGTCGATACTAAAATCTTTATAATAATCTTAAACTATCATGGTTCTTAGCTAGTTCTTAGTTATTTAGTTAGCCCTCGAATATGAAAAATTGGTCCGAGACAACTCTGACAAACTTTCTCATATACGATCCATTTATTAGTTTTCATAGCTACATTTAATTATTATTGAATATTTCATCAAAATGTATCATAAAAATAACTTCTCCTCGGCGGGGTATTGAACCCGGGCTCTCTCCGTCCGCGTTCTAAGCTATTTTCTCAGAAACTAGATTTTCCCCAGAAAAACGGCTTATATCGTTAGTTTCGTACTTAAATGGACTACATTTTAATTTTTTTCAAAATCGTCGGAACCGTTTTCGAGAAATATTTTTTTTTTTCATGATTTTTCATGAAGTTTAAAGGGGGTATTGCCCCATAACGTGTTTAACGCACTAAAACTGAATGTTTTCAGTTTTTCACATGACTACGTATTGAGATGCCAGACGTAGTTATACTAAATCTTTATTGATCGAAATATGACTTGTTGTTTTTCCCATGTACCCTTAGATGAGTAATGGATGGGAATAAAATGTATATTAATTTATTTTTTGGTCAGTTTTAGGCAGTTTGTTCAAGAGAGTTTACGTATTGGCTCCTATACGTGATTTTGGGTGGTCGTATATTGGCTAACACAATTTTCAGATAACTAGTAGGATTAGCTCCTATCTTTTTTTTTAACATGTATTGGTTTTTCATCTTCAGCTAGATTAAAATACTATTGACATCAATATTGGTTGATAAAATTATATTGTTATAATGAAGAGATAATAACAATAATTACTATTATTAGAAATATTACTATTATAGAATGATTATTATATGATGTTTATTATTTGAAGACGATATGAAAGAATACAAAGAAAGGTGTTTTTCCTATTATACATCCTAAATTTCATAGAACGATTTTTGATCGGAATAAAATAATCGGATTATTGGACTCGAGTGCCACAATCTTTTTTTTATATATTTAAGAGTAGTGAATTGTTTTGAATTCGCTAAAAAGGTAAATGTTTTACATGAAATATATGAACGTTAAAAAGGTAATAAATAACTTAGCAAACCGTTTAAATTATAGGTTTCACTTTTAATTATGATGGCATTTTTACATATTCTTGAGCTCTGAAACTGATTCCAAGAACAACAAAATATTTAATTTTTGTTATTTGACCATGGGACAAAGTAACTGTAAACTATTCACAACTTATAAAAACAACGCAACGCCTCAAATACTCGTAGCTTTAGATTCTTCTGATTGTTTCACTAAAAAGATACCTAAAATTTTTAGATATTAGGTAAA
Source organism: Gerris lacustris (assembly GCA_951217055.1). Lineage (NCBI taxonomy): Eukaryota > Metazoa > Arthropoda > Insecta > Hemiptera > Gerridae > Gerris > Gerris lacustris. Next base: position 116,764,437 of record OX578277.1, on the reverse strand, counting down.
TGAGGTCTTTAAAACTTTTTAGTATATTTCTAACAGATAAATCAGTCAATCAATTCAGGTCCCTGCAAAGTAGTCTACAAGGGTGATTTCCTTAATTGCAAACATTTTAACCGGTACCTTTAGACAAATTTTGTTTATAAATACAAAATATTGATTTCGAAAGGTTTGTAATTTAGATACTTACCCGATATTTAAAATTTAATTTGTAAGAGGGGGGGGGGGGGGGGGGGGTGCATATCAAGATTTGATGGTAGTAATTTTTTATTTACATGCCCGGGTTTTACGTTACTTTTTTCTACCCTCAAAAAAACGTTTCATTCAATTTTTTGCTGACTCAAAAACTCAATTTAGTCCTCTTTCACACGAGGCAGCTTGGGTGATTCAACTTTTCTTGCCAACGGAAGGTCAGTACGATGTTAGAACCTGAGGAAGCAGGAGTACTTCTTGAGCTTGCTCTTCTGAAAAGCAATAAAGGAGGAAATTTATCTAGTCGAAGATTGTGTGTTCCTCCCTTGTTAGAGAATAGGGGAAATAGGCGCTTTCTTACAATTATATCCGAAACTTCTAAGCCACGAGGATAAACTCTTCAATTATTTCCGCATGTAAAGACCATCCTTCGAAGAGATTCACGCCCTGATCCAGGACAGGATATAACTGTATTCACTGTGCCACATGTGTCTGGCCTCCTAGTTGCTTGGGCGGACGAGTTGCCTTGTGTGAAAAAGGGCTAAAAGACTGATTTTTCTCTCAAGTTTTGACGTTCTAGTTAAGTAAGCTTTAGTTTTTGGGTCAGCAAAAAATGGAATCAAATGTTTTTTGCTTTTTTAGGTAGGAAAAGTAAAGTAAGGTAAAGAAAACCCTGGCATGTAAATAAGAAAAAATAATTCCTACCACCAAATCTTGATATTCATCCCCTCTCTTTACAAATTAAATTTTAAATATCGGGTGAGTTCCTAAATTACAAACCTTTCAACCGAAATTAACATTTTGAAAGTATTTATAAACCAAATTTGTCAATGTGGGTAATACAATGATCGAACCTCATGGTAAAAACCTCTCAGTAAGTTTAGCTAAAACGGACAATTCAGTTGAAATCTCAAAAAACATAATTTTAAAATAGTAAAAAAAATATTTTTAAAATGTAAAAAAAAATCAATGTTTTTTTATATATTTTTTTTTAATTACGAATTTCAAATTATATAAAGTCAAAATACTGTTGTAAACAAACAAAAATTATCAGAAAAAAAAATAGAATGAAACTTTGGAATAACAAATATTTATAATTTTGGCCGAATCTTAGTGTGTGTAAACATAGCGTGTTTATGCTTGAATGTTTCCCTTAGATTAGAGACTGACCATCTCTAACCATCTCTTAGTTACCTCCGATAGGAAGGTAATGAGGGGGTTAGTAAAGCCTAGTTCACTAAAAATCCGACAGACTGCACTAGCTCTCGATCCCACTTTTCCCCGTTTACCAAATTACTCCTCCTGGCTCTAAAAATTAATATTTTTGCACGAAATTTGGGATTTAGAGTATTTAGATAATTGCCTTTTGCAGCCGCGAGCTACATTTTTAAAAAAATAAATAGAATCGGATTTAAGAATCACTTAAGTGGGAAAAAAGGGGAAAATCAAAAATCGGGCTCGCGGCTGCATTGAAGAATATATTGATGAACCCAGATACGAAATATTGTATTTTTATCTCTAATATTACGGACAAAAACAGAAATTTTGTAAAATCAAACACGTCCGCGCACCCTTAAAGAATTTGTTCTTCGGTATTTTAATCTTGCATAACTACTTCCTAAAAGTAATTAACGTTACAAGTCCCTCCCAATAACTACTAGTTTTTGCTAAATCAAGGTTTATATAAGTTGGTTTCGTATACTTACCACCTGCACATTTATAATATCGACAAAGTGTTGAGTATGAAATCATTCATATTGCCTCATAAGTTAACCGATGAAATTATAAATGAGAACATTTTCCGGCTTCCTCGATGCACAAATGCACATGCACATGGTATTGTATGGAGAAGTAATCAGATGATGCCTCTCTCAGAAAACTAGAAACAACTTTCCTACAAAAAAATTGACTTCATTAAAATAAACAGAATGGATAAATAGCTAACTCCGCAAGAAATAACTACACGGTACTTTTGGAACGAAGTTCCTTATGGCACGTTCTGGAGCACGGGAGTGAATCCGAAAAAAACGACCAAAATAACCGTCACAAAATCACCGTCACGCTAAAAGCGTCACGAAATCTACGGATGACGATAACTCATGTAAAAGTTGACCGACTTAGTTGAAATTTGGTACACATGTTCGTTTTACCAATGCCCAGGACAGGTTCGTTGGGCAACGTTATCCGCCCAAGCGTTCACGCGCAACGCTCGCGTAAACGTAAGCTTCAAATTTAAAATTGGAATTTTAGGACGGGAAACACTCTAACTTTATCTATTTAATGAGACAAACAACTTTTATAAATATTTGTTTAGTAAAACGAACACCGACACCGATCGCTAAATTTATTAAAGCGGACCTAAACGTTTTAAATAAAGAAAACAACGATTTTACCGATATCTTACGTTCTAACGTAACGATTTTAATAAAACTTCATACACATCGTCTAAAGTACAATTAAAACAGGCATGCAAAATTTCAACCTGATACAAGCAGCAGTTATTTAACAGTGACGTGATATATTTCACAATTTTTAAATGTTGATGGCGGAAGTATGAGGTTTGTAGTTAGTCTAGGTGGAATATTAAGAATGTAGAGTGATTCACCCTCTACTATAATTAGTTTGGTATCCTTTCGTGCGCAATCCCAACTCTTCTATCTTTCCATCTCTCTCTCACTATACTCTCTCTCTCTCTTACTCCTTCTTCCTGTCAAATTATCCTGTCTATTTATCCACAAAACAAAGCTCAAGTATTGATTCTATCATTGAGAAAAGTATTCGGATATTATTTAAAATGGAAAGTGCACCAAGAGAATCGTCAGAAATTGACAGTGCCGACTATGTAAATTATTAACCAGTAAAACTGTAAATATATAAGTATAAATTGATGTAATAAAATAATATTGCTCATAAGCGGATCAAGGGATTTTTGTAATAAGTTTTATGTAATAATTTTACTAATAATAATTTTCTAATTGAGTCAAAAATATTTATTGGAACGAGTAGTTAGCAACGTATACGTACTTAGCAGTGTGATTTTATATTTAATAAAAAGTGTAAGGAACTTCGTTCCTACCGGGTGTCTCGCGACACCCAAAAGATATAATTATACACAAAATTCTAGCTTGATGTTAGTCAGTCACTTTTTGCACGCTATCTCCTGGACTATTATATATATTAAATTTACTATTTTAAATGTTTTTTCTACTTGGACTTATCATGATATATTGGACAGAAATATGTATATTCCTCTGATATTGGAAATTCACTATTTAAAAATTTTAATTCCCTTATCCTAAATTTCTGTTCAAGAAGAAGGTATTTGGGGCTAGTGATTTTTTGTTTTTGGTACATTACCTTCATGTAGGTTTTACTTAAATTTCTGCTACAGCCCTAGGTAGGTTAGAGCTGCAAATGCCTTTTTTCGTGAATAAATTTTGTTGGTGTGTTATTTATCTATTTATCTATTTATTATTATTATTTTTTTTTTTTTTTTTCAGAATTGAAGAAGCCATCGACTCCTGGTAACACTCCTTCTCCGCCCAATAAAGTAAGCTCTTTCATTTTATATATTTACTTATCCATATTTTAGACTTTTCTTCCCTATTTTTTAAGTAAAAACAGTAGTTTTTTTTAGGGGACTTTAATCCTTGCTCACACTTCGTTTTCTTACAAGTTAGGTTGTGCTATTTATTATATTAGGTTAGTGTTATTTTTGGAACGAAGTTCCTTATGGCACGTTCTGGAGCCCGGGAGTGAATCCGAAAAAAACAACCAAAATCACCGTCACAAAATAACCGTCACAAAATCACCGTCACGCAAAATCCGTCACGAAATCTACCGATGGCGATAACTTGTGTAAAAGTTGACCGACTTAGTGGAAATTTGGTACACAATGTTCATTTTACCAATGTCCGGGACAAGTTCGTTGGACAACTTTATCCGCGCGTTGCGTTCACGCGCAACGCTCGCGTAAACGTAAGCTTCGAATTTAAAATTGGAATTTTTGGACGAGAAAAAATTCTAACTTCATCTATTTAATGAGACAAACAACTTTTATAAATATTTTTTTTTAGTAAAACGAACACTGACACTACTATAAAGTGATAAAGATCGCTAAATTTATTAAAGCGGACCAAACCGATTAAAATAATTAAAGAAAACAACGTTTTTACCGATATCTTACGTTCTAACGTAAAGATTTAAATGAAACGTTCTATACATCACTTACAGTACAATTGAAACAAGTATGTAACATTTCAACCTGATACAAGCAGTTTTTGTGAGTTAATGATTTTATATTTTTACTTTCTCATATAAAGAGAAAGTATTGTGATGGCGCGAAAATTTGATTTTGAGATTTCGATGGATTTACACGTTTTGAGGTTCCTTGTGTCCAAAAAAGTGGGTTTTAAAAAATGTCTGTCTGTCGTCTGTGCAGACGCCTGGAGCCTAAACTACTGGACCAGTTTTGAAGAAATTTGGCATTCATGTTCAGAATAATCATACCCCGAGGCGAAATCGAGAAATGAATTTTAGCTCCAAATTTAGGGGCGCTACCCCCCAAAAACTCTGAAAAAACGTGAAAAAAAATTATTTCTCGAAAACGGTTCCGACGATTTTGATTAAAAAATTCTAAAATATAGTCCATTTAAATACGAATCCAACGATATAAGCCGTTTTCCCGGGAAAATCTAGTTCCTGAGATAAAAGCTTAAAACGCGGACCGAGAGAGGCCGGGTTCGATTCCCCGCCCGGGAGAAGTTATTTTTATGATAAATTTTATTGAAATGCTCAATAATAATTAAATTTACATACGAAATCTAATAAATGGAGAACACTGGGCTAAATAATTATGAACTCGTATTTGAGAAAGTTTGTCTGAGTTGCCTCGGACCGATTTTTATTTTAATATTTTATTGGAGTAATATGCCGACGGGGCCTGGGAGGACAGTTCTTTTTCGTTCTACAACCATCTGCTTTAACTATAAATTTATCATTACCTTTTTTCTCATTATACAATACATTATTTATTGAAAGACGCTTGCTTCAAAGATAATAAAAATATTTTCATTTAATTTTGCCTTAACTCCGCTAGTACAAATAGTTAGTTACTTTCAATTTTGTCTCTTTTCTAACTCCACCATGCATACGTAGTTATTACAGCGATTTTATAATTTATATTTTAATGAAAAGCGCAAGGAACTTCGTTCCTACCGGGTGTCCCACGACAACACACGTATTTTTTTTTTTAGATTGTTACTCCCCAATGGTTTTTAGAATATAAATGACTTTGTCAAAATAACTATTAAGACAAAGTGATGTTTACTCCAATATACTTTGGGTCAAAGGAATATCACACTTCTGTTTTTATATGGGAAGTAACAGTCTAAAGAAGGTGATTCCGTGCACCTTCTTTAGATTGTTACTCGTCTCTGATTTTTATAAGGGGAGTAACAATCGAAAGAAGTACCAACTACACTTGTGTTTGTGTAAAGGTTGAAAAAAAGTCTCTCCACGTAAAATATTGTATTTACATTTTCGAATCAGCTTTCGGCCTCTTTAAGGCTATCATTGTTGCCGAAAAAAATGAAAACGTAAATTTAATAAAAGAACTCAAAGAGTCGTGCAAAACCAGAGACTGACACAAGACAACTCTTTTGCAGTCGGCCGTTTTACGCTGTGAGGAAAATAATAGAGCTAAGGAATGGTGCGGTACCTCGACGTCCTGCTAGTGGCTTACTGGCGGAGCAAGATTTAAACCACTATGAATGTAGCTACCAAGCTGAATGTAAAGCCTATTCTAATTCCAGACTTGACCTCTTGGGAAACAAGGTTCAATCAGCCCAACTTCTATGTCGGTTATTGATTTTAACATAAAAAAAAAAACTATCGCATACCTCCCATAGCTTGTAAGCTAGAGGATAGAAACATAGTAAAATAGCAGTCCTTACAGGAAGTTGTGCCACCAGGAAAATCATAAATTTGTGATATGATAAAACTGTCGATAACGCACCTGTATGAAAATATAGCCAACGATATAAAAATTGAAATTTTTCAGAAATGTTTTTAGTAATATCCCTAACACAGGAGCAATATAGGAAACCCTCAAATATCTTCCTGAAAAACAAAGGGCTTATGTTTTAGGGGGTTTGACATATTTTAACAGAAGTTTGTCATGCAGAGTGTTAAATGTAAGAGAAGGGTGCCTTGTTTACAAATATATCATTTGCTTTCTTTTCTCTACCAATTCATCTTTGCACAATGTGTTCTTTAAAAAAAATATGTGTGAGGCTCTCACGCATTAGAAGTGAAACTTAAGTTCTAGAATGCATTGCTCTCTTTCATTTTTTGACGAATTTATTATTTCAGGATTAAGAAATGGTTATGGGAAATTTAATTGAAAAAAAAAAAAATATTGCTAGGCTAAGGCAACCCCATTTATTTCAATAAAAATAAATGTTTGTTTTGATTTGCTGGTCTTTAAATAGATATAATACAATTAATCTGTAAAAATGTTACACTTGGACGAGTCTCGAATCGCAAACTTTACACGATTTCACTATATGAAAAAATTCACTCTACCGCCGCCAAATAAGTTCCACTTAAAAAACTTGCCAAACCGTAGATGAATCAAAATAGGCAATTTCACACTTAGGAAATTGTAAGAAATAAATAAATAAAGAATAAATTTAAACTCAAATTCATAAACTGTCTTTATACAAATTCAAACGAAATGATACATAGTTACTGATTAATCATACAGGATATTACACAATAAAAAGCAGCTCCTTACAAGGTTAAATTATATAAGAAAAGTAATATAATTCACCGTAAATGATAGGAACAAATGATAAAGATATGAGATAGATATTAAAGATAAATAAAAATGATCATAAATAAATTGGAGATGCTTAGCTCTCGGTGGGGAATACGAGACAGATGTCGGGCGAGATGAATCATAATATACTCTCCTCAGAGAATTCCACATAGTTCAGACGCTGAACACTGTGTTCGAGCGAAGCGAGACAGTAAATATTGCCAAGCTAACATAAAACTCGTAGACTATTTTTCACGTTATAATAAATGGTTCAAATTTATTGCTAAAAGCTTATGCTTAACATTCGGCAATTTTATATAGCTACATCTATGTCCAAGCTATCTACATTACCCTAAATTATTTGTATTCATAGTTATACTCAATATTATTTTGATTAAATAAATCTTAAAGCTTATTATAGGTTTGTATTTGGAAGTTGTAAAGGAGCTAGTGACTGATGGTTAAGCACCTCAAAATAAATAAAACTCCTCGCAAATATTATTAGATATGTTTGTGCTCCTGCTTGACCCAATATTGTGTTATGATAGGTTGGAATGATCAGTCATTATTCTTATAAAAATTCTATGTTATACCATTACTGTAAAAATATCTATATCTCATCTATCTCGTTTTCCAACCTGATATATTAGTGATTGTATATTCATTATTGTATTCATCGTTATATTCATTGATTGTATAATAACTTCAATGTTTCATTTTTAAAAATCATCATAAATAAGTTGTTATCGAGTAAACATTTTTGTTTATAGCTTAAGGACCAATTAACACGGTTGGAGTAAATCTGATTGGTCACGGACTAGTCAATTAGGAATTAGTCAGGGTGTTAGATTTAGGAGCTGTACAGGAAATTGTGTGACTAGTGTTCAACGGCACGCGCAGCGCGTTATATGTGTGACCTCAAGGACGAAAACCTTTAGTGAATTTCCCCATATTATTCATTCTTTTGGAGTTTCCATGTTGCTTTAAATAATACAAGGAAAACTTTAAATCGATGTAAGACATCTCTTTTACATATAGAACCCAACCCAAGCCTGAATAACAAAATTGCAGGATAAAACATTTTTGGAACGAAGTTCCTTATGGCGCGTTCTGGAGCCCGGGAGTAAATCCGAAAAAAACGACCAAAATCACCGTCACTAAATCACCGTCATGCAAAATCCGTCACGAAATCTACCGATGACAATAACTTGAGTAAAAGATCACCGAGTCAGTTGAAATTTGGTACACGACATGTTCATTTTACCAATGCCCAGGCTAAGTTCGTTGGACAACGTTATCCGCCCAAGCGTTCACGCGCAACGCTCGCGTAAACGTAAGCTTCAAAAATCTTAAGACGGGAAAAAGTGTTATTAAGGAAGCCTGTTACTTGACTTGTTTTGTTTATTTTTGTTATATGTCAAAATGTCACTTGGTTTAGTAAATATAAGAAAACATAATCACGGTCTTGATAAAAGTAAAATTGATCTGTGCTGAGACTTATTTCAATATATTAGGTATAATATTATAATAAAGCGTACTTGAAAATGAAAATGAAAATAGCACCATTGACACTTCTTGCGAAGCAGAAGCCTCTCCTTCAGGGGGTAAAAGTTTTGTGGCAAGAAAATTATAAACAGTAAATTATAAATAATAAAAACAAAAAAGCATTTCATCAATTCCTCTTCTAATTATACATATTTTGGATAACTTTGTAACAGCGTACTTAATCCAAGAAAAAAATCTAACTTCATCTATTTAATGAGACAATAACTTTTTTGAATAATTTGTTAAGTAAAACGAACACCGACACTGTTATGAAGTGATAAAGATGGCTAAATTTATTAAAGTGGACCCAAACGTTTAAAATAAAGAAAACAACGTTTTTACCGATATCTTCCGTTCTAACGGATAACGATTTTAATAAAACTTCTTACACATTGTCTAAAGTACAATTGAAACAGGCATGTAAAATTTCAACCTGATACAAGCAGAAGCTTTAGAGTAGGGAAGAGGTATATTTTATAATATTTTAAATTAGTAGGCCGGGTAGGTAGAAAACAGTCCTATTTCAATCCAACATCCTTAAACAAACATACTCTTTAACTATAATAAACTCATCATAATCAACTTTTTTCTTGTATTCAATATATATTTATAATAAGACGCTTGCTTTAATGATACAAATAATGATTTTCTTTTAATTTTTCCTTAACTCTACTAGATACAAACAGTTCGTTGCTTTTAATTTTGTCACTTTTCTAACTCCGCCATGTATAAGTAGTTAGCAATGTATACGTACTTAGCGCTGTGATTTTATCATTTATATTTAATGAAAAATGTAAGAAACTTCGTTCCTACCGGGTGCCCCGCGACACCACACGTATTTTTTTTGTAACAGGTAAATTACAAGTAAAATATAAAATTGACTCTTCATTCTGAGCGATTTTCTGCAATTCTATAAGGACAGAGGAGCTGAAGGGGTAAATATTCAGACCAATGACAAACTACTGCTCCTACTTTACCCAGATTATATTATGATCTTCGTGGTGTGACATCCAGGAATAACTGTATCTTGGAAGAATACTGGCCATCAAACAGGCTTTCTCTAAATACGACGAAACTATAATAGTTCGATTCCGGAGAGTAGAAACAAGCTAAACACAAAACAATTTTGCTGTCGTAATGAAAATATTTATATGGTACAATCTTACAGCTACTTGGGTGTTCTGTTTTCAGTCTCCAGCCCATTCTGTAAAACTACAAACTTCTTAATGTCTAAAGTAGAATTAGGACTTAGTAGAATGCGTACTATTTTATCCGAAGGCAAATAAGACACTTGGAACACGAAAATAAAATTATTCGAATCACTTCTGGCCAGTGGCGGATTAAGGGTGTCATCTAGGGGGTGGCGATCTGACCCTCCGATGGGTTTCGGGAGTATGGAAAGCCCTAAGGAAAGGGGGGGGGGGGGGGGGGGAGCTCTCAGGATTCCTCCCCCCCGACTGCAGTAAAATATCTTAACCGTAAGTCATAGGTGTCGTTAGCAGTTAATTATTGTAGGGTCCATATAGCGGGGGGTCCGGGGGTCCTCCCCCGGAAAAATTTGAAAATATGACCTCTCAAAACAGCTCTCAAAACAGCTCAAATATGACCTCAGAGGGGAGCTCTCAGGATTCCTCCCCCCCGACTGCAGTAAAATATCTTAACCGTAAGTCATAGGTGTCGTTAGCAGTTAATTATTGTAGGGTCCATATAGCGGGGGGTCCGGGGGTCCTCCCCCGGAAAAATTTGAAAATATGACCTCTCAAAACAGCGCTTACATGCATTTCTGAGGTAAAATTTGATTTTAATACTTAGTCACAAAAGGGTAATTTTTGGCTCGATTATATGGTGTAGTTTGTTGGAAAACAAGTATGAACATGAACACAAGTACATTTAAAAAAAAAATATAATACAAACTTAAAAGTATAGTTATTGTAACACAATAAAAGTTGTGCACCTAATCATTCCCTTTGTCTAAAATACCTAAAAAAAATTTCGTTCTTGGGAACGAAAATTTATCACAGTGTGTTACCTTCGGTAAGCTCGGAAGCTAAAGGGGGATTTTTAATATTTTCGTTTTATACATCTACGGAGCCGTTAAGCCCATGACAACGGACCAAATTTTATATTTAGAAAAAAATAGTTAAATTAAGTAAATTAATTTAGATAAGTTATTATATCTATTCGAAAACCATCGAATCAAAGCAAATACTCGTACTTTTCGACCCGGGAGACAAGTTCGGGATTTAAATTCCAAAAACGGGACAACTCCGGGACGCCTGGCGTCGTCAGAAGTTTATTATTGGAGGGGGGGGGGGGGGGGGGGAGGATATATTGTGGGGCCGGGGGTCCTCCCTCGGAAAATTTTGAAAATATTACCTCTCAAAACAGCGCTTTTATGCATTTCTGATATGAAATTTGGTAGGCGTTGGAAAAAAGTATAATCAAGGGGGGGGCGGTCGCCACCCCCGCCCCCCCCCTTTAATCCGCCACTGCTTCTGGCCCCAGCATGTCTTTACGCGTCAGAACTGTGGTCCCCCAGATATATTTCGCAAGTAGAAATTATTGAAGCAAGGACAATGACATTTTTGCTGCATTGGCCCAGATCTACCCCTTAATATTTATTGAGGTCGGAACTATGTTTACCTCCTTTCAGCGTTAGTACCCTTAAATTGCAAATGCTTGGATGGTTTGAACGCAAGCCTCCTGGCCGGGTGTCGTATGAGGATTTATGTTATTATATTATACTAGCCTAGTGACCGGATAATAGTACTTATATTGTAATAGTTTTACTGAGACCTTTAAAAAAGAATCTCACGGAAATTTAAAAAACTTGTAAATCCATCAAAACCTGAACATTTTACGCAGTAGTAACACTTTCGCTTCAAATATTACTAACAAGTTATTAATACTATTAGTTTATTTTTAATTTTATTATTATCAGCTTTATTTACAATTAAAATTCTACACATAACAATAATTAATGTATTAAATTATATAATTACATTTGGTGTTACAGTAAATAAAAAAATTACGATACATATTCCATAAGTTAATATTGTCTCATCCATGTTACTTTATTTTTATTTATATTTAGCTTAATCGTTAAACAATATTTTTAGAACAGAGTTTGATTTGTTTAGAGTTTATAGTAGAGTAGAGCAATAAATTTGACAAGTAATAGAGGTAGAGCAAGTGCTTGAAAAGTAAGTTCTATAGAGACAAGTATGATCTCCATGTAAAGTACGTAAGTCTGGTAAAGCAGCAGGTAAGTCAGAGCAAGTACTGAGGGAGGTATCAGGGCCAGGGCAAGTCCTAAGCACAGGTACCTGAAACACATCATAAGTTCAAATTTTAAAAATTTGCTTCCACATGCCCATTCATTTTTTTTTTTTTTTTTTTTTTTATTAATATCAATATGTATAAAACTTCTCGTTCAATTTGGAAGAATGTGGATACTTTGCTGAGTGGAGCTCATAGATGGTCCCATATTAGTTTCAAGCGTTGCGTCTGCACAGACAGACATGTTTTAAAAACTGCTTTTTTGAAACGTATAAATTCATCAAAATCTGAAAATCGAATTTTCGCGCCATCACAATACTTCCTCTCTATATGAGAAAGTAAGAAATTGAATTAAAATGTACATTCATTTTACATAAAAAATATTATAAAATATAATTTTTTGAATTTTTTGGAACAATACAAAATACGTAACTTTTTAAGGAAAAAAAAAAAAAAAAAAATGCATACATAAATGTATTACATATTAAGTACAATATTATTAGACGGCTGAAGAGGTGTAATAAACGTTTTAACTTTATTGTAAAGTCGTCTTCAGCCGTATTATTTTTTTTTTTAAATTGAAATCATCATATTGCCGAATTAAATAAATAAAAACTGTCTCCATAAGAGAGCGTCTAATAATTTAATTTGATTTTAATTTTAGTTGGTATTGATACAAAATGTTCATGAAAAAACAATCGGTAAAATGTATATAAAATAAACGTATTATTTAACAAATAAAGGGTCATTGACTATGAGACACAGGTGGTGGAGAAAATGAGGAAGCTATTGTATAGAAAAGATATATGACATATTATAATGGCTATGTCGTAGAACAACTGTATAACATATATAATAGTACATTACGTGGCGAGTGTGGAAAGTAGCATTTTGCAAGCGAGTGTGGAGTTTGCACCCGAGCGACAGCGAGGGTAGTAAAACCACACAAGCAAAGAAAAATGCCGTTTTCGCACGAGTTGCGTACCGTACTTTATCTACGATTGTTAGATTTAAATAATAAATACAGAAAAAAATAAACTTGATGTATGTAAGTTCGTATCTCTTCTCTTGATAAAGATGGCATTAATTCTTGAGTTGTATTTATTGCCGAATTAATTATTTCTGGAGGAGTATTATTCTCCACATTTTCGTTAGTCACTTGATTCACTCATTGTTTTTCACTAAAAACTCGATATAATCAGTTATTTCAATAAAAGACTAGCAAATTAGTGTTGTTAAATGTAAACAAACTCGCTAATCGTGCGTAAAGCTGAAGAATTCCTCTTCTTTACCGCCCTACACTGAAAAAAAGTTGTGCCAAAATCACTAAAATAAGGTTTGAAATATACTTTAAAACCTGCATTTTGGCATTCAGTAGCCGATTTTTTGTTTCATATAAATCCTAAAATATAATGTTGTAATTATATCACTAGTGTGAATCATATAATGGGTTAAAATATAAAACAATAATTATCCTGTTATAAAGATAACTTATACAGGGTGGAATGTATGCATAATACTGAATAAAGTATGAAAGAAAACATCTTTATACTTCTTGATGTACGATTCGAGCTGTGGTCTGTACGGTAAATTAAATGCAATGCTTAAAACATACTTTCTATAAGTAGTTTAAATATTGGATTCACTATGTAACGTCTATTAATTGGTATCATTCATTTTAACATTATACCATTATAGGTATGAATTATATTTGACTTAGATTGAAATATGCAACGCCCTATATTTCTTCAGCTCTAATGATACGCTTGTCGTTATGAAACATACCGCATTTGGTAGAGTACTACCCTACCTACGGGTTGTATATCCCCTGTGTTTTTTCAATCATATATCCCCTTGATTGTTCCATCTGAGTCAGTAAGCACTTAATACTTCTGTATGTTTAACGCTATATAGTGTATGCATTACTAAATATTTCGCATGCAAAATGCTTACTAAATTATATTTTATGCTGATTATTGTATGATAAATACAGTGTGTTCCAAGATAGTGTATCCGAGAGTAAACATTTTCTTACTTTTGGGTATTTGAACAAATCATTCTTCATGAAAACTCCTGCTTGTTCTATAACCTCTAAAAGTGATAATAATTACTTGAATTTGTGTACAATGTTCTTGAAAACAATAAAAAATTACTAAGATAAACTAGCCTTATTTTGATGAACTCCAAAAATATTATTTAGAAAAGTGGTTTATGAATTGAAAAAACGGGTAAATATTACATTTTAATAATTTTATAAAATATTTAATTTTCTAAAATATTGCATTTGAATTTGTTTTCTAAAAATAAATAATAATCTAACAACAAAAAATAGTCACACTTTAGTTTACAGTGTGAACTATTAGTTATTGTTCGATTATTATTTATTTTATAAAACAAATTCAAATGCAATATTTTAGAAAATTAACTAAAATTTAATATTTACCTGTTTTTTTTTTCAATTATTAAACCACTTTTCTAAATCATGTGTTTTGGATTACATAAAAATAAGGCTAGTTAACTCTTAGTAATTTTTTAAAGATTTAAAGAAACTGCTGTACACAAATTCAAGGAAATAGTAACACTTTAAGAGGTTTAAGAACAACCAGGAATTTTTGCGAAAACCCAATAATAAGATTTTTTTTTTCACTCGGATACACTATCTTGGAACAAACTGTATATATCATACAATAATCAGCATAAAATATATTTCAGTAAGTATTTTGCATGCGAAATATTTAGTGATGCATACACTACATAATAGCGTTTAACATACAGAAGGGCGTACTGACTCAGATTAAACATTCAGGGGGATATGATTGAAAAAATACAGGGGGTATTGTACAATAATATATGTTTGGATTATGGGAAAGGTGTTGTAAAGGGTATTATTACTTGACGAAGAAATTAGAACATTTGATTAAATAAACTTTAAATATATTTAATTAAATGAAAAATACGATAACAATAATAAAACTATGCAGATATTTATTTACACTTTTATACTTTGGATTGAACTTACAATCAAATTATATTAAGAAATAGCTACAAAAAATTACCTATATTATCATAATATCATAACATAATTAGAGAAGTGAAAAAACTTTGACAAGTGAAGAACACTGTTCACTTTGAAGTGAAGAACAATTGACTAATATAAAAGAAGACCTACAATATTTTAATATTTGTTGGGCTCAACAAATATTCAAAGAATATCCTCTTCCTCAGCATCTCTTTTAAAGGTACTCGGTCTGTCCATCTATACAAAAACAAATCCTACATGAAGTTAAATTTACATTGTGTAGTTATAATACAAACATAAGAAGCGTCTATACACACTACACACACACATATATATGTTATAAAAAGGGAAAAATGTATTAAATATATTTTTAAAATAGGAAGTTATAATAAAATAATATAGAGTAATATGGAAAAAAACAGGAATATATATACTCGTATGTAATTTTTTTATATACATATGGAAAAATAACATACAATTACATAAACATATTTGTAAAATATTGTTTAAACATTTGTCGCTTTTTATATAACAACTGTAATTCAGAAAAAGTATTATCTTACCTTGAAAGGACGTAAAAATCAAACTGAAGCGGCAGGTGAGTAAGGAAAAAACAGGGGCAATTTACTCAAAAATGCAATATAACACGAGTGGAGCCGAAGGCCAGTTAGCACATGTACACTCTAAAGAGGCTAGAGAAACACTGACAGAACAGTTCCAAGAGCCTTTACCACTACTAACGATACATACATTCATGGATTTAAAAATATATTATGTATGTTTGATTGGATGCTGTTAAAGAAGGATATTTAATTAGGCATGAATCATAAGACTGAAAGAAGTAATACATCATGAAACATACCTTTACTGATATGTTTAAAAAGATCTGCGTTTATAGTCTATATTTTATATAAAATATTCGTCAAGGTATAATTCTTACTTATCCAATATATGTTTTGTTTTCATATTTCATATTTTTATAATTCATACTTTATTTAATATGTCCCATTGACATTATGTCTTTTGACGTATTATTTGTCTATCAAACATTTGATTCATAATAAAAAGGTTGTTTCAGAATTATATTTGTCAAAAAATATTTAACATATAATTAGGACATATCGTTCAAACATTTTAAGTTGTTTCATCCAAATATCCGTATTGGTCATACAATAAAGTATAATTCCGAATTACACCCACAGAAATATGCACGATTTTTTTCAGTGTAGGGTGGTAAAGAAGAGGAATTCTTCAGAACTATGAGACACGCATGCGCAATGGATACAAGTCCGTAAAGAATCACTTTCTACGCATCTAAACAGAGATATAATGTTTATATTTCGTATCAATCGTAGATAAAACATATGTATATGATAACTAACGGCTGTGGCATAGATGAGTTATAGATAGGCTGAGCTGGAAACAAGTTGTAGCTGTCCTGTGAGATGCTTCTACTTGTAGCTTCTGTAAGATTTATAAAGGAAAGACTTACAAGTGCCGCAATATTCACTTGCTTGGTTTTAAACATTTTCTAAAATCCAACATTTTCGTTCAATTTTAACTCGTTCATCGGTGTAAATTACAAGCATATACAAACATACATATAACTTTTTTTAAAAAAAAAAGTTATAAGCAACTAAAATATAAGAGATGTTGTTTGCTTTTCTAACCTATTTAGAGTTGGAAGCGAAATAACACTTTGTCTAAAAAAGAACGAATTGACATTTGAAGCGGAGCTGGTCTGGAAGTGTTTTCGTAATAAGCGTAGAAACTCATAAATATGTATTTAGAAGTAAAATGAAAGGTTTCAGGTTAAACTAACTTCCGTCTGCTACCTGCAACTTCAGAACAACAGTTCTACCTTCATTAACTTCTCTGAAAGAAAGACAACAACAAACAAGACATTTATACGCAACCATCCTACTACTCTTCAGCCTGACAAACTTGAAAACAATATCTAGAACATAATGGCACTAGCTTCGAGCTTTAACATGTGTTTAACTTCCTCGTCAACGTATAGTGTATATAGATGCATAATATTTTCTCTCTAAGATGGCGCAAAAATTATTTTATTTTAAGTGGCTCACGAAGGCTCTGTATGACAAACAAATTCACCAAATTTAGTTTTGATATTGGCCGCCATTTTATAGTTATCGAATTTTGAATTTTGAAACTGACGGTCGAGGAAAAAATATTACAAAAACCCGATGAAATTCCATTGACAATAAGTTTAAAAGTTATAAGCAATACTTATTTATGTACCTATAGGCAGCAAAATGGAATTTTACTGACGAGTGATTGATTAGATTAGCCTCCGAGCCGAAGGCGAGGACAGGGAAGGTAATTTACCTATTTGACTGTCGAGGCGAAGCCGAAGCAGGTAATGAATAAACGAGGAAGAAATGTTTCCTTTGCTGCCTTGTTGCATACAATAGTTAATGTACGGGCGGCAGAAAAATGAAACTGCTAAAATACTATCTTTATTAGTTAATTACTATGTGTCATATTAATAAGATAATAAAATAAGTATTAACTAAAATTAATGTTGATAAAGAAATCAAATTAGAAGCTTGGGAATAATAACAATTGTGAATAGCAAACTGAAGCTATAACAACAAAATAAAAATCACTTCTGAATGAATAATGCACAAAATATAAAATATGTATTTATATTTTTAGTAACAAATTACTAAGAGTATTAAAGATGTCTTCTACTACTTAATAGAAAAGAAGTAACTAGGATACATCAAGAAAAGTAGCTAGATCTAATCTAGAATGACTTCAACAACAATGATAATTATTAATATGGATGTTGGATCTTTACATGAAGCTGCAGTGTGGCCAGTGACTCCGCTATTTTTTTAATTAAAGATCTACTATGCATTGAACTTATTTAACAGAATTAAAAATATAAACAAATTATTTAAATATTAAAACGTTTAATTATTAAATTTTACTTATTAAACTATAATATATAATGTTATAAGATAGAGATAATAGTATAAACTGTTCTTGCCAACATTATAACAATAAAAATATTTCCTCATTTTACAACCTAGGCAGTAAAATCACATTTCTCTGCCCGAAATCAGTTCAATAATGCCTCATTTTGCTGCCGCAAGTAGATAAATGTAATTCATTTCAGTGGCGTATCCAGCGGCTAGGTCTGGAGGGGGCACATTCTAAGTCAGTTTAGATTGGGGGGAATCCGTAGTGGTTACATAAAAAGGGAACTACTTATTCAACAAAGCAACTGCCCCCCCCCCCCAAAAAAAAATCTCCGCGCCTAAGTAACAACAACAACTGCTTTAGAACGTATTCGTAAGAAAATGCCCCCTGTGCCCCCTGGATACGCCACTGATTTATTTCATATTGAAGTTGAAGGTTGATACCTTGAGGAGATGATTCCGACAGAAGATTGTCTGATTCTCAGTGCTTCACCACAGCTCAGCAGTAACAGAATGGCTGCTTCACTCCACACTCCGTCCATAGGATACCAGTAGCACTGAAACAGTATGAAAACTTTCAAACCCAAGAATCATAATTAAATTAAATGTTGAACCATCCTTTACCACTGCTTAACATCTCTAATATTCTTCAAACACTGCTCAACATCTCTAACAATCTCGAACCGTCCTGAGGCAGCAAATTCAAAACAGCTTTAACACAGAAATACGATATATTGTTGGACTGTTTTCAATCTGCAAAATGTCATTTTTCTAAATTTTTTGTAATATGTCAAAAAAAAACGCAGCAAAATAATAAAGTGTCAGCAAAATAAACAAACAGGCAGCAACATTTTAAGATGAGGTTACTATATTAAAGGTTATGAACTCTTCCACATTGTGCATTTTAGCGAATTTTCGAAGAAAATTAAGCTATTTGCAATGGCTTCAAAAGTTTTGTAACGCGAATTTTTGAATTATTTTTGCACGGAAATCCGTTTTAGACCATTCTTAATCGATTCCTAAAATTTAACACATTTTTTATGTATGTATGTATGTATACATATATGTATATATATTATGTGTCACTCCAGACGATATCTCCCCTTAGTGCACTTAAAAATTTCATACAAATTTTCAAATGTCAATAATATCAAAAGAAAGGATGATTTCGTTGGCCAAAATTTTTGGAGTTCATTTAGGGGTCAAATTTTGACAATTTAGGGTCAAAAACGGGTTTTTTCAATTTTACCCCCCTCTTATATGAAAATATGACAAAAGTGTAAATAACAACAATTACTATACTCTTAAAGAGCTTTCCAATGACATGCATCTTGAAGGGTAAATACTATTTTGACTTTTGCACCCCGTACCCCTGTGTACTGTGTACCAATTTTTTTTTTTTTTTTTTTTTTTCACCCATCCAAATTCTAAACCAAAATTTTCCTATATTATTATAAGCCAATAATATTCAGCTTTCTTTGAAAATTCGATCATTAAGTCATGATTCAAGACTGGACTTTTTATATATTTAGCGTAATATTATGCTAAATATTTATATCTTATTTGAAAAGATCTTAAAAAATTATAATAATAAAAATCTTTAGAGTAATTTTTCTGCCGTAAGTAGATAAAAATATTGTATGTAACTATACAGCAAAGAAAACATTCCTGACTCGTTTAGATTACTTGCTTTGGTTACACCTTAGCAGGTAATTAACATTTTCTTGCCTCGGCTTCGCCTCGTCAGTAAAATAGTAATTTTCCTGCCACGGCTTCACCTCTGCAGTAAATTTGTTTAGTAAATTTAGTTTAATTAATTATCTGTTTAACACATTAGCATTATTTTTAATTGTATATTTCTCTTTAAACACCGTCCAGTCTAGAATCAAATTTTTTGTAATATTGTTTAGTTATCAGTTATCCTTGAGATATTATGCATATTTTTGTTATTTTAGTAATCATAGTCTTGGTGTAATTGTCTCAGTTGTACCCGTGGCTGAATGTTCATCCTTTTGTCTGGGTTACTTACTGTCATTCTTATCAACTCTACCTTGACTCCTTATTTGATTGTGAATCCTTATTCCCTCTTAAATTTAGTTGCTAAATCACATCAATTTCAAACTTCACCATGTTAAGATTGTAAGTTTAGTGCAGTAGTCTATTAGCTGTAGTATATAGTACACACCCTGATGATACAAATAAATCAAACCATACTGGCTGGGTAAACTATGTTGTTTTTATGAAACCGTACATTTGTAATTTCATTCTAATTTATACCTTGTAAATAAATCATTAAAACACCTTACCTTATACGCAAACAGTAGCAGTTCGAGCCAAATAAACAAAAAGAAATAATAATAATAATTGAAATAATTAACAGCTGATAGTAACAAATCGAGCATGTTTCAATGTTTATAGTCTGACAGACCAATGTTTTGTTTAGAACTGAACCCACCTGGAGTTAGGGAGGTTCTACTGTTTAGTACGGCGTGTCCATGACAACGGTCAGGTTACCTACCAGTCTATGTAACCTACCTGGAATATCAGATGAGAAAAACTGTCGCCACATATTCTACCCTCAACTAGAAATAAAAATATCTATGTAATACTGATGCTGTCATAATTCGTTTATTATATAGCCACAACCCGGTAGGAACCAAGTTCCTTACATTTTTCATTAAATATAAATTATAAAATCACACTGCCAAGTACGTATACATTGCTAACTACTTATACATGGCGGAGTTAGAAAAGAGACAAAATTAAAAGTAACCAACTGTTTGTACCTAGCAGAGTTAAGGCAAAATTAAATGAAAATCATTATTTGTATAATTAAAGCAAGCGTCTTACTATAAATATATATTGAATATAAGAAAATAGTTGATCATTATGAGTTTATAGTGAAAGAGTATGTTTGTTAAAGGAGTTTGGATTGAAATAGGACTGTTTTCTACCTACCCGGCCAATTAATTTAAAATATTATAAAATATATCTCTTCCCTACTCTACAGCTTCTGCTTGTATCAGGGTGAAATTTTACATGATTATATATTATTTATTTACAAAACAAAGTGACATTATTGACATACATATATAACAAAAATAATCAAAACAAGTCAAGTAACATGCTTCCTTAATAACACTTTTTCCCGTCTTTTGAAGCTTACGTTTACGCGAGCGTTGCGCGTGAACGCTTTGGCGGATAACGTTTTCCGACAAACTCAGCCTGGGCATTGGTAAAATGAACATGGTGTACAAAATTTCATCTAACTCGGTGATCTTTTACTCAAGTTATCGTCATCTGTAGATTTCGTGACGGATTTTGCGTGGCGGTGATTTTGTTCGTTTTTTTCGGATTCGCTCCCGGGCTCCAGAACATGCCATAAGGAACTTCGTTCCAAAAAAACAAAAACATTTAACTTATATCCCAACGAAAACACTATTGTAAAAAAATAAGGCAAGTCTCGCGTAAAAAGTTGTGAGATGATAGGTTTAGCCAAGTCTCCCACTGTCCGAGTAAGTTCTACTAGGTCTAATTTATCCAGTGCAAGTACAAGATGTTTGTCTGTCCCTCTCTCTATTCTCTTTCCCAAATCACTCTACACGTTCAAATTTAAAAACATTTTCTGACTTGGCAAATACACACCACAAACATAAATCAAATATTAAATATTTTTACGTTCTCATATAAAGAGAAAGTATTGTGATGGTGCGAAAATTCGATTTTGATGGATTTACACGGTTTGAGGTCCCCTGAGTCCAAATAAGTGGTTTTTGAATAATGTCTGTCTGTCTGTCGTCTATCGTCTGTCGTCTGTGCAGACGCCTGGAGCCTAAACTACTGGGCTGATTATGTAGAAATTTGGCATGCATGTTCAGAAAAATCATACCCCTAGGCGAAATCGAGAAATGAATTTTAGTTCCAAATTTGGG
Organism: Gerris lacustris; assembly: GCA_951217055.1. Classification (NCBI taxonomy): domain Eukaryota; kingdom Metazoa; phylum Arthropoda; class Insecta; order Hemiptera; family Gerridae; genus Gerris; species Gerris lacustris. Next base: position 116,742,708 of record OX578277.1, on the reverse strand, counting down.
GGCGCTACCCCTCAAAAACTGTGAAAAAAACGTGAAAATGAATTATTTCTCGAAAACGGTTCCAATGATATTGATTAAAAAATTCTAAAATGTAGTCTTTTAAATACGAATCTAACGATATAAGCCGTTTTCCCGGGAAAAATCTAGTTCCTGAGAAAATAACTTAAAACGGACGGAGAGAGCCCGGGTGATTCCCCGCCCAGAAGAAGTTATTTTTATGATACATTTTGACTAAATGTTCAATTATAATTAAATGTACATAGGAAAACTAATAAATGGAATTCACTAGACTAAGTAATTATGAACTCGAATATGAGAAAGTTTGCCTGAGTTGTCTCGGTTTTTTTTTTATTTAAGTGCCGCAGCACAAGGATACAAATTTGTGTACGACATGCATTTAATTTTAGCCTCTTTGGGGTGCGTTTTTGCCAAGTCAGAATTATGCATTTTTCCTTCATTTGTACAATAAACCATTTCTAGGATTGTTAGAAGTGCCTTAGAATTATGATGAGTGAGTGAGTGAGTGAGTCAGTGAGTGAGTCAGTGAGTGAGTGAGTCAGTGCAGTGAGTGACAAAATAACAAAACTTTAGGCTTATATAATATCTTATGAACTTATATGGGTAGAGGTGTGAAACTTTTATTTCAGCTTCAGTTTGTCATGAGATTTAAATTAAAATTAATTTTATAAATCTAAGTATCTTCAATAAGATAATAGAGGGGAGTCCAAATTGCCGTGAGTTGGTTCCGCAGTAAAGGACGGTACGGCTGTGCTTGACTTGGCCCCCAGATGTTTCTTAAAACAAAATATGTTGGCAAGCTATTTAGCGGGAGATTCAAGTCACTGAAAGCAGTAACTTAGTGAAGAAACAACACTGCTTTAGTTATAGTGCCGGCCCCATTCTTTTAATATCTCATATTCAAACTATATCTCGGTATATTTCTACAGGGTGGACCAAAAGTCCCCCCCCCCCTTCTTAATTTTTGAACGGTTTAAGATAAATTAACGAAACTTGGGGTAATTGTACCATGCAAAGGGAAGTTTGTTTTCATGCAATCACCCACTAGAGGCAACCACTCACTTTGCCACTTTATTTTACACTTGGAGTGTAAAAAACTTCCCTTTGCATGGCAGAGATCCCCCCAAGTTTCATTAATTTATCTTAAACCGTTCAAAAGCACCCATGATGTGAAGATTCTGTCAAATGTGATAAACTTATTCCCCATTATTTAGAAATTATCAATGTTCTAGAATAAATATATAGTGGAAATCGGTTTTAACGAAAATCGGATAAAGCTCAATTTTCATTCCCTCTGAAAGGTCGTTAAATGGCATTTCCTAAGAACAAACAAAAAATAAATAAACCTCTATATTACTATTTAATGTGCGGGGTGCAACGTGCAACTAATACTAATAAGTAACACTTAACATATTACACAAAGATCGACACATTGATTTTGTATGAATGTCAACAAGAGACTGAATTATATTGACAGAAAATAATCAACAAAAATTAGAAAAATAATAAATAACTATGGATGTGCAAGTGCACCTCATACCTCCCCCCTTAGTGACCTTCCCCTAAGTTGTTCGTTTAGGGCGAGTTAGGGGCGAAGGTGACTTTCTTAGCCTTCGGAACTGCTTCTTCACTGTTTGCTAGGTACGCCGACTTCAAACGGTCAATTAAAATATGTTTTTCTTTGCCATTGACGTCGACTTTAAACCACTTTGCCTCTCTAGCAATAACTTTGTAGGGGCCTTCGTAGGGTGCTTCTAATGGCTTTCGCACTCTATCTACTCGTACAAATACGTGGCTTGATTCAGTTAGGTCCTTGTGAATAAATATTGCAGATGTTCCATGTCTCTTTATTCCTTGCGGTTTAATCCTCTCTACCTGTTCTTTTAACTTGCTAACGTAAGCGTCGTCTATTCGGCCTAAGTCGGTCTTAGTAAAGAACTGTCCAGGTAGTCTTAGATTGCGTCCGTATGTCAGTTCAGCAGTTGTGGCATGTAAGTCATTTTTGTAGGCTGTCCTTAATCCTAGTAACACATGTGGTAGTGAATCAGTCCATTTTGTCGGGTTATGGCATTTAATTGCAGCTTTCAGTGTTCTGTGTACCGTTTCTATCATTCCGTTAGCTTCCGGGTGATAGGCTGTGGTCCTTGTTTTACTTATGCCACAATATTCCATAAGCTTCCGAAATGTTGTCGCTTCAAATTGTCTTCCTTGGTCGCTAGTCAGTGTTTCAGGACATCCAAAACGCGTGATCCATCCGGTAAAGAAAGCTTGGGTTACCGTTTCTGCAGAAATGTCTTTCAGTGGTATTGCTTCTAACCATCGTGTTGTCCGATCAATGCACGTTAGTAAGTATCTGCATCCGTCTGAAAGGGGAAGCGGTCCCACTAAATCTACATGAATATGTGCGAATCGTGGCGCATCAACAAACTCTCCTCGTGGGGCTTTAGTATGGCGATGTATTTTATTTTTCTGACACTGAATGCATGTGCGAACCCATGAAGAGATGTTCGCATTCATCTTCGGCCAGAAAAATCGCTGCCTAATAGCTTTGGATGTAGCTCTTCTTCCTTGATGTGCCAGATTATGAACTAAATCAAAAGCTGTTTTTCGTACTACCTCGGGAATAAAAGGTCTCCCGTCCGTTGTTGTGTAAACCTTCAAGTTTGAATTAGGGATATCAGTCAGTTTAAGTCGTACGACTGTCTTATTGTCAAGTAAAAATTTCTGCAAGTCATCGTCTGTCTCCTGTAACTTAGCTAATGTCTCATAGTTAATTGTTTGTCCCGTAAATACTTCTTCCAGTCTAGATAGTGTATCCGCTACAATGTTTTTACGACCAGAAACGTGTCTGATGTCAGTAGTAAATTGACTTATAAAATTTAGCTGTCGAATTTGTCGGGGTGAGCTTTTGTCTGTTTTCTGTTGAAATGCATACGTTAAGGGCTTCTGATCAGTGTATACAGTAAATTCTCGTCCCTCCAAAAGGTGGCGGAAATACTTTATTGCTTCATACACTGCCAGTAGTTCTTTATCGTATGTACTGTATTGTTTTTGGCTTGCAGTAAGTTTCCTCGAAAAAAATCCGATCGGTCTAGCATTGTCGTCTCGTTGTTGTAACACGGCTCCTATAGCTACGTCTGATGCATCTGTCATAAGTGACATCTGTCCGTTTGTCGAGGGGAATGCCAGTACTGTCGCGTCTGATAAGGCTTGTTTGCATTCGTTAAAAGCTCTGTCTGTTTCTTGGTCCCACTGTACCGGTCTTTGGTCTTTCTTCCTCGCGTCTTTCGTCAGTGCTGTCAAAGGTGCTTGAATTTGAGAAATGTTCGATATAAAGTGATGATAAAAGTTCACCATGCCAATGAATCGGCGAAGCTCTTGTATGGTTTGAGGTTTAGGGAAGTTCTTGATGGCTTCAACCTTCTTAGTGAGTGGTTTCACACCTTCTCTACAGATCTCGTGTCCCAAAAAACTTACTTGGTGTTGTCCAAATACGCATTTAGCAATGTTGATTGCTACACCGTACTCGCTTAATCGCTGAAAGAGTAACTTGAGGTGTTCTATGTGCTCCTCTTCGTTCTCTGACGCTATTAGGATGTCGTCGAGGTACGGCTGTGCAAAATCGAGACCAGCTAGCACCTGCCTGACGTGTCTTTGAAATGTCTGTGCGGCATTGCGTAGTCCAAAAGGCATTCTAATGAACTCGTACATACCGAATGGTGTGGTGATGGCGGTTTTCGGTATATCTGCCGGCTCCATTGGGATTTGATGATAGGCCTTTCTTAAGTCTATGGTGGAAAATATCTTGGCCCCATGAAGATTTGTTGTGATATCTTGGATATGGGGAAGTGGGTACCTGTCCGGCACCGTAACTGCATTTAACTTCCTATAGTCGCCACAAGGTCTCCATTCGCCATTCTTCTTGCGCACCATATGTAAAGGACTGGCCCAAGAGCTTCTTGATGGTCTGCAAATCCCCTGTGCAACCATTTCATCAAAGGCTTGTCTGGCATCCTTAAGTTTAGCAGGATCCAGACGTCGGAACTTTTGGTACACAGGAGCTCCAACCGTTTGGAGGTGGTGGGTGGTGGAGTGTTTTACCGCTTCTCGAAACACGTCTTCTTCATGCAGTAGCTCTGGATAGTTTCTGAGAACCTCATAAAACTTATCGCTTTCTTGTACCAATCGTATAGTCACGGGTGGTGTCTGTGCTGTCTCTCCTTTGGTTGAAATGCTTGTCAAGCTGTCAGCAAGTCGAGAATTTTTCAGGTCTATTATGAGTCCAAATTTACTAATAAAGTCAGCTCCTAAAATTGGTCTACCTACGTCAGCAACTGTGAATGTCCACTTGTACAACCTACGTAACCCTAAGTCTATGTTTAACGTCACTAGTCCGTACGTTTTTATAGGTGAACCGTTGGCTGCAAATAGTTTTGTCCTAGTTGGTCGCTTCTCAAATTTTGTTTGGGGAGGAATAACCGAAATATCCGCTCCCGAATCTATTAGGAAACGAAGATTTGATTTTTTATCCTTTATAAACATGCGGCTACGTGTTACGCCAGTTACTCCTGCCGCTGAAGCAGTCTGGCTTGCTAGTTTTCCTGCTGCTTAAATGCACAAGGTTTTTTACACTTACGTGCATCCTTTCCAAATTTGTCGTGGAAGTAGCAGTTGCCAATCTTTCGCTCTCTAGCTCTTGAATTTGAACGACCTCGGGATCTTGACCTTCTACAGTAAGGTTGATGATAACTTCCTTTTAAGTATGCAACCTCCGATTTCAGAGTTGTCATCTCATTAAGCATTGTTTTCATAATTTCTCCTAGATTCGTAGCTGATGTCGTTGGTTCCTTATGTTCGGTGGATGTTGAAGCATTACTATGTTTAGTTACAGCGTTGACTGTCTTGTCAGTTGCGTTTGTGTCACTCAAGTCAAATATTTTATCAGCCATGGTTGCCAAAGTCGTGACATTTTCATTGCTAACTGATAAAATTGATTGCACATTAGAGGGTAGATGTTTTATCCATAATGATTTCAAAACTCCATCTGAAATTTTTCCTTCAGCCAGATCTTTCATTTGTCGCAACAGATGGGATGGCTTGCGATCACCTAAATCCATTTCGTTTAATAAACGTCTGATTTTCTTCTCACTACTTTCTGAAAATGCGGCTAGTAAAGATTTTTTAAGCGCCTCATACTTTCCAGTAGCGGGTGGTTGCGAAACTACATCGGAAACATATTCTAACATGTCCCCCTCTAATGTTTTTATTATATGATAAAACTTCGTTGTATCTGCCGTCACTTTTGACAGTTCGAAATTTGCTTCGGAATGAATGAACCATAATTCAGGCCGATTTTTCCAAAATTGAGGTAGCTTTACAGCAACAGTAGCTACTTGGGATGTCCCAGCTTCCTCGTCTTCTAAATTAATGAGTGAATCATTCATTTTTTAATTTTTTATTGAAATAAAACTTTTTATGTCAAACTGTCAAATGTTTAAAAAAAAAATATTTGATGTTATTATAATTGCAGATAAAATTTAAAACTGACCTTACGTAGTTCCTGAGTAACAATTATTCTTCAATGTTCAACGTTCAACGGTTCAACGGTTCAACGTTCAACGTTCAACGGTTCAACGGTTCAACGGGGTCACCAGTTTGCGGGGTGCAACGCGCAACTAATGCTAATAAGTAACACTTAACATATTACACAAAGATCGACACATTGATTTTGTATGAATGTCAACAAGAGACTGAATTATATTGACAGAAAATAATCAACAAAAATTAGAAAAATAATAAATAACTATGGATGTGCAAGTGCACCTCAAATGCAATGGACAATAGACGTATTTGAACTTACTCGTATTTCTAATTGTGCAAGTTTTCAAGCCATTCATTTAAGATTTCTAATTAATTAATGAAAAGAAATCATAGCATTTTTAACAAGATAATGTTACCAACAAAATGTTATATATGAGTATAAATGAACGTCATTTTTTGTCTCATAGTAACCTACTTACATAATATTATTTAGCGCAGAAGAATATTAATATTATTATTTCCTTTATAATATGTATATTGTATATTTCATATAATATTGGATATACGTAAAGTTCAAAATGTTACAACCTTAATACAGTGTTGTATTAAACCTACTTCATATCTCAACTATATTTCCCTTACTGACTCATAGTACATTTGTAGAAGTACACTTGTAGTACTCTTATAGTACACGGTATGATTTAACAAAGAGAATGTTAATAAATTAAAAGAAATATATGAACACGTAAACAGTAGCACCGTTACATACTAACATTGTGAAATATACTTACATGTGAAAAGTTCAACCAAATGTATAACCACACACACACACACACATATATATATATATATATATATATATATATATATATATATATATATATATATATATATATATATATATATATATATATATATATATGTTGTTTTTATTTGTTTTCCGGTTGAACCGGTTCTTTTATAAGGTTGGTCAGAAGATGGCACCGTAAAAGCAAAACTATAAAAATAATATATGCAGAAGAACAAAAGAGAGAGACACAAGAAAATGTTGATTTTTTTATTATGTTGAGTTATAAGATTGGATGTAAGAATAAATTATTATTTATTTGGTTGAGTTTATTTCTAAGTCACAAATATAAATAGATTCATATTAAAGGGTATTATTTAATACTGGAGGCACCTTGTTACTTTCTCAAACAAAGAGGCGTAGGTAAGTATTGTGATGCCGCGACAATCCCATTTTGAGATTTTTATGGATTTACACTTTTTGTGGCCCCATGAATCCAAAAAAGTGGTTTTTAAAAAATGTCTGTCTGGGCAGACGCCTGGAGCCTAAACTACCTGGCCGATTTTGACGTAATATATATGGCATATATTTTTAGAAACATCATACCCCGAGGTGATTTCGAGAAATAAATTTTAGCTCCAAATTTTGTGGCGCTACCCCTCAAACACTCTAAAAAAACGTGAAAAAAAATATTTCTCGAAAACCGTTTCGACGATTTTCATTTAAAAAAATTCTAAAAGTAGTCCATTTGAATACGAAAAATCTAGTTCTTGAGAAAATAGCATTAAACGCGAACGGAGAGGGGCCGGGTTCGACTCTATAAGGCGCTGAAGCAACAAGTTTCATGAAACTAGTTTCACGAAACGTGAAACTTCAGTAGCATGAATACAATTGATTTAAAACATACAGAAAGGAGCACACTGCGTTTCTTGAAATTATATTTTCATTGATACCAATTTCACAATTTTTTTAAAATCAGTTTCACGTTTCAGTGCACAAAGAGGAACGCGTTTTTCTGAGAGTTTCATCATATCCTCTAACGAAGATGTAATTCAATGTATCACATTCAATTAATTAAATGCTTCTTAATTCACTCATTTTGAATAAACAACTGAACACCAAACAAAACGCAACAATCAAAAACTGAAATGATAAACAAAACAATAAACATGACACCAGTGCAACTTGGTTTCGTCAAAACCTGACTTTTTAGTTGCGTGAAACATGTTTCATGAAAATACAGTTCCAAAAAATGAAATACAGTTTCATGAAAATCCAAATGAAAATACAGTTTCAAGAAACTCAGTGTGCTCCTTTCTGTATGTTTTAAATCAAGTGTTTTCATGATAAAGTTTCACATTTTATGAAACTTGTGTCATAAAACTTGTTTCTTCAGAGTGCACAGCGCCTAAATAATAAATTTTGATGGAAAAATGTTCAATAATAATTAAATGTAGCTACGAAAACTAATTAACGGAAAACACTGGGCTAAGTTATTATAAACTCGTATGTTATGAGAAAGTGTGTCTGAGTTGTCTCGGACCGATGTTTCTCTGCTTACCATGATACGTGATGTCACGCAGGAGGTCCGCTGCGTGTCTAACTATAGACCTACATAACTCACATCCTTCTCTTGTCTGATGCCAGATACTGCTCTAGTACAAATCCATGGTTTAATCCACAAATAAATTCGGGTTTTCCTAGCACGCGCGTCTGACACGAGCGACTGCTTACTTTTGCTTACTTCGAGTTAACATGACGAGGCACCCCTGAATATGCTTCCAGTAGTGGAAACGAAATAACGTACGTCAACACCTACAGTGATGACTGGATTTCACCTGAATACCAAATTATTGATTATGGATTGGTCAATACATAGCTATTTTAAACTTGACTATGTTAACATTGAAACCCTATAGTGTAGTCTTGAGTACATAATCTTGTTAGATTAAATACAAACTTCGAAAATAGTGTTTATCTACAATTGATACGAAATATAAACATTGTATCTCTGTTTAGATGCGTAGAAAGTGATTCTTTACATACTTGTATTCATTGCGCATGCCCGTCTCATAGTTCTGAACAATTCCTCTTCTTTACCACCCTAGGGCGGTAAAGAAGAGGAATTCTTCAACTTTACGCACGATTAGCGAGTTTGTTTACATTTAAAAAAACTAATTTGATGTTTGTTTAATAAAAGTAACGGTTTATATCGAGTTTTTTTTGTGAAAATCAATGCGTGATTTAAGTGATTATGACGAATATGAGGAGAATAATACGGCTCCCGAAATAATTAATTCCGCACAAAATACAACTAATGAATTATAATGTCATCTTTATCAAAAGAGAAATACGAACTTACATACAGCAAGTTTATTATTTTTTTCTGTATTTATTATTAAAATCTAACAATCTTAGATAAAGTACGGTACGCAACTCGTGCGAAAACGGCATTTTGCATTGCTCGTGTGTTTTACTACCCTCGCTGTCGCTCGGGTGCAAACTCCACACTCGCATGCAAAATGCTACTTTCCGCACTTGACGCTTAATGTACTATTTTATTAAACCGTACCTTACTAATCCATAGTTTGAACGATTGCTTATTCAAATATTATTTTTAAATTAGAGAAGCAAAACAACAATCTTTTTGCAACCTTCATAATAATATATTTGAGAAACTTAAGTCGAGAAAGTTTTTCCAATAGTTGAAGCCAGAATTGTTTTTCAAAGTTACACAATAAGGTGTTGTTTGTCTAAAGTGTACAAGATACTCCAGGTAAACTTGAGTTTAGGTTAAAAAAGCTTCATTTGTAGGAAGCGTGGACCTGCGTGAACTGTTTTACTAATTAACTTAGTCTGCAATAAGAACATGTCACTTGGCTTATTTAAGTCTGGACTTGACTAATTTGTTACTTCCTTCCACTACATAACAGTCTGACAATTACCTGACTTTAATAGTTAATTTGTCTCTACTCATTAACTTTAAGTACCTCAAGTAAAACAACGCTGTGTAACAAAATCATTAAGCACAATTCAAAACATATCAACATCTAATTAATCGTGAAAAACAAGATCTGGGAATCACTTGTTAGGACAGTTCAGAATATTAAGCAGTTTGTTGCGTTTGACTTTTGATTTTACTTTTACACTGGAAAAAGCATCAACTTTTAAATTTTATTTATTTCCTGTTCACCTCTGTACATTTCTTATTCATTTATTGTTTTACGAGTACAAGGGATATACAAAAACAAATAAACAATATCGACAACTTGGTCCTATACGCCCAAAAACCCATGCTGTAACATTTTTATATGTATCCAAAACTGACATTTAATATGCTTGAAGAATTTATCATATTGTTGTTGGCATATCATAGTGAGTTTATAAAGAGATTCCAGCGCAACTTGAGGCTGACTACCGAACTACACCGGGGAAGAGTCCTTTCATAGTTAGCATTTTTTTTTGTTAGTGATAACTGATAACGATAACAGCTAGCCTTGTCAACCCTTGTAAATAATTTAACGTTATTTTGTTTGTCATCATCTTTTGTTTAGAATTTACAATATTTATTACGTTTATATTAAAACACGTGACTTATACATATTATAATAATAATTATAATATAACGCATTATTATTAATATTAATCAAATAAAATTGATACTTCTTTAGATTGTTACTCCCTACATTTTTTTTTAGAATATAATATCTTTAAAATTGTAAAAGTCATGAAAGAATTGTTTTAAAAGTAGGTAAAGGATGATTGGTTAAATTGGTAGCCAATCAACAAACAACTGAGAAATATTATTAGATAAGTTGTCACGCCAAACTGAAAATTGAAGGTTTTAAGCACTTGAGGCGAAGATTGGTGAGAAAGTGGGCCCACTGAAGAAGGTCTGAAGCGGGAGGTCATGTGTGAAAGGTTGCCGAACTCATCTGCCAGGGGATACAGTAAGGATCGTTCAGCACTTTGGTGCAACATCACCCAATCCCTTTCACCTTTCACAATTCTACCCAGGAGGAAACTAAGAGGTCCTGGAGGACACCAGGAGGTCCTGCAGGATACCAGGAGGTCCTGTAGCTCGGCACTGTAGCACGTTTAGTTCCAACAATGAGGTCCTCAATCATTTCCAAACGTGACATCTTACACAACAAATTCCACCTAAATTTCACAATTAACCATTTAGTTAAAGCTGCTTATATACGAGTACAAAAGCTAGACTAATGAGACAATAACTATGAATATACGACTACATACATAAGACTACATACATTCGAACTAAGCGTACATTCGAAGCGCTTTTGAATGTGAGTACGGAATGTGAGTACGGAATGTGAGTACGGAATGTGAGTACGGAATGTAAGCATTGCCTTATACAACACATTAATACAGACAATTAGCCGAGTGATTGGTCTGCCATTTAAATTAAGGTCATTTACTGATGATCAATCCGGTTGCGGTTCAAATGACGGAGAGGTAAGAAATATTTTACACTGTTAAGGAGTTATTAAGATTACTTAATTAAGATGAATTTCACAATATAGAATTATAATTAAATAACTAAATTAACAATTTATTCCTCTCAATAATTAAATTATTACAATATTAATATAACAGTTACATAAATCAATAGTTATTTACGCACCAAGGGAGTAAAGTAAGTGATTGCACCCTGAGCGGTGAAGTTGGTTCTTGAGGCGAAGCCGAGGGAGATAATTATCGCGAGGGTGCAAGTGATTTTTACTCCCGAGGTACGTACAAGATTTCACCTACAGAAGGGAGAAAAAAATGGAAAGATTTTAATTTTAAATTATTTTATTAAAAAAAACCATTTATTTATATTTATTTAAAACAAAAAAAAAATGTTAGATATTATAATATTAACAATTCACTAAATCACGTTAAAATTAAATTATAGATGGTAATTATTTGAATTTCAATGCTAAAATTAAATGGGGTAATCAGCTGGAAGCTGAGTCGTGTAGTGAATGGTATTGACAAACATATGGATTAGTTTATCTACATTTAGAAATTAAGATTTCACTTTTAACTTGTGTGTTTGTTTTACTGATAAATCAATATGGCAACCTTGTGGAGGTTAAATTACATGTGTGAAGGTGACATTATAGATTTAGACATTAAACAAAAGTTAGTAAATGAAATGTGTATTAGCACCAAGCTTATTTACTTGTGCTTTATCTAGGGCAACACTGGAGGGAATCATGAGAGTTCATGATTCCCTTATTTTTCATTACTCCCTGTTTAACCCGACCGGGTGCAATGAGTAACTTCCCTCCCTGTAAATTAGGGAGGAAAGTTAACTTTTTCTCCCTCCTGGAGGTAATAGTTATTTATGCACCTAGGGAGTAAAGTAAGCCATTATTCCCTGAGCGAAATAAGTTGGTTCTTGAGGCGAAGCCGAAGGAACCATGGTCCCTAAATCCCGAGGCGCAGCCGAGGGAGATAATTATCGCGAGGGGAATAATGGCACTTTACTCACGAGGTACATACAATATTTTATCTCCAGTAGGAAGAAAATACACATTTTCGTCCATAGCACAGTTTTTATTTACTATTTTAATAAATTACAATAATTATTAGCACTTTTAATAGCAGTTATAAGAGATTCAATATTAAAAACAAATAAGAATTGGAATTAAACTCAAATAGAAGGTTATTTAGATGCAGGTTATAATGTTGTAAACAAAGATAAACATGGTCAAAAAAGCGCAGTGCCGCCAACCTGATTTCAACAACTTCATTACATTAGCCATACATTTTCTACTATTTATAAAATAATTAAGTTGCAATCTTTACTTTTTTGCCCTACTTTACTTTTTCGCCCTACTTTTACTTTTTCTCCCTACTTTTTGAGTTCAGGGATGAAAAGACCTGTTTTAGTCCCTTTAAACTAATTAAAAATCATAACTTTTTCTCCCTACTGGAGATCAAATATATTTTATATTATTTATAAGTAGTGGGTGGGTGTCCCCCAAAAAGTGGATATACTTAAACCTAAGGGCGGCCGCTCGTTTTTATGATGGTAATTTTAATCAATTTCAAACTACTATAATTAATTTAATTTTAGCATTAATTTATACTTATACTATTTATTGTCCATTTGTATCTTAGTTATTTCTAAAGGACGTTTTCCTGCTTACTTTCTTAAAAGATTAGAATATTAACTTATTTTATCGTGGTTGAACAACACCTGCCTGTATTTCAATCACCTTTAGATTTCTTATAAGCTGTACTTAGAGTATTCGTAGTACATTTAGTCTTCGTTTTTTTCGTGTAAATGTCCCTTAGAGACACTGATGTGCCTCTAAGGGAGGAGAAATATATATACAGGCCTTCATACAACTCCTTGGGTAGTCTTAAAGAATATAAAAAGGATATATTTAACTTAGAAGATTAACAATGTGATGTAAACCAAGCAATCAGATAGTGGATGTTTTTACAAAATGTTACTCCATATTAGAAATCGTGTAAATATGTTTACTTTAACAATGTAGGTACTATAAACATGTTTAATTGTATCGATAACCTCGTTAATATGTTATATACTTTAACGTTTATGTCATCGTGGTCATTGTATTCTATACACTTCCTTTCTGCATCCGAGGGAAAACCACTGTTGAAAAGCAATTCAAATATTTACAACATGTTGATGTATTAAAATATTATTAAACACAGAGTAATACAATTTATTATTTAAATGCATCAGGTTGTCTAACATCCTCATAAAGAAATAAATAAACAAAAATCGTTCCTACAAACTAATAACTCGAACGTTCTCATAATATACGTAATGTAAATCCCTTAATGTAGTTTATTTATTATAAGAATATATTTAAAATATCTCTTCACTAAGAATATATAAATGAGAAAGTAGGTCTAACTTATGTAGATCTGAATTTAAAAAAAAAAATATATTTCAATTCACGTAAAGTTTCAACTTTCTTGTATTTGCAATTTTCATTTAGTTTCGGGTAGGAGCGGCATTCCTGATGTTTCATTCGACCCAAACCACACGAAGTAATAGCTCATAATAAGTATGATCTAAAACTGAAACTAAATAGTATGAATATGAGCTCGACAATACTTATGTACCTAAACTGTTAAAACAATTGTTAATAAATCATTGTAATGTTGGGATTTCATGCGACACAACTCGACCCAAACAATGCTGCATTCTTTCAATCAAAAAATAAAAAATTAAAACTCTGTGCATTTAAAAAGACAATGCCATGTCAGAGATGGGGTTTAACTCGGCATATTTGAATTGCATAACGCTTGATTTCAAGTGAAAACAATGTCACATCTAGCACTTCTTTGTTACAAACAATAATGCAAAAATGTTTTAAGACACGTTAAAACCTCAGGTTAATATAATAGTGAATTATATCAAATTGAGGATATCGAGCATCAGACAAAACCAAAGATCAAAGTTTTAAATTTAACGACGTTTCAGAAAAATCTGTTTGCTTCGTCAGATTAACGTTAACAACAAATATTTTCCGGGGGAGGGGACTACCTCATAATTGATTAATGCCAGAAGCTGGATTTCCTTGCTTTACAATTGATTGAGTTGCATAATGAGTAATAGATTTTTTTTTCATATACATGTGGATAGAAACCAAATAATTTGAAATTTATATGGAAACTTACAATTGACAAAATTATGACTTACCACCCAAATTTTAACAATACCAGACGAATAGTATATTTAAGATATGGTAGCCCAACAGACAGACACAGGACAAAAATGTTCCCTGATGTCAGACACGGAGGCATATAAATGTTGGTTTTCGAGAAACCCGAAAATAAAAAATAATCTGATATGGTTGTTGTAACTTTGCCTTGTTTAGGTTCATTTGTTAACTTCTATTGTGGCGGCGGGCCGGATGAAAACGTCTCACGGCTGTACTTTGGAGACCACTGCTCTAAAATTACTTTTTCAAGGAACCCATTATCATCCCACGTTTATAGAATCAGAATCTATTCTATAGAGTTTTTCGCATTTGAGAGCCGATTCTTGAGGAACCGGTTCGTTTAAGAGTCCACTTTAAGAGAATATCGACGGTTTTTACACGAATAGACTTGTTTACTCACTAAACTGTCTCGTTCATTGAAAAACCACTCACCCCTTGTGTCAAATAAATTTACATTAAATAAATCAAATTATTATAGACGCAATTATATTCACCAAAAAAACCTTGAGTTTGTTGACTAATTAGAAATGATCTTTCTAATGAAAAATACAAAAATGCACAAAAAAACAACAATCCCCCCCCCCCCCCTTGTTGTGCGAGCCCCTAGGCGCCTGTCTTGGCCTAAATCAGGCCCTGCCTGATTTAAGCGACTGGTAATTATCTTCATCAACTATTAACTCATCCATATCTTTAATATTTTAAGTTCAGGTATTTTTGATATCACAGGGACGCAAAATCACATAATCAACTCAATAAGTTGTTCTGATAACAGTGCTAAAACCTACCACACCAAACAGTTTGGTTCGAGTTCAGGATCGTTCCAACAAAACGAAGTCACTAATTAATTCCCAACTGAGCAATGATCGCGCATGAGCTTTACGTTGATCTCGGACTATTAAACTGATCTGGAACTGGTGGTTGGAACAACCATATTAATAAAATATCGGTACTTCTTAAACATTTTATTCCCCTACGTTGTTTTAGAATAACAATTCCTTTGACTAAATAACTATTAAGACAAAGGGATGTTTAGTTCAATGTAGTTTGGGACAAACGAATATCCCACTTCTGTTTTGAAGAGGGGAGTAACAGTCTAAAGAAGAACATTCCGTACAACATCTTTAGATTGCTACTCCCCACTGGTTTTTTTTATAGAGGAGTAACAATCTAATAAAGTGCCTTCATATCTTCATCAATATCCGTCTACATTAACTATGTACATGAATCAGCACAAAAATATAATAAAATAATCAATATACAACATGTACCATATAGTGCAAAAGTAATAATAAAACAATTAATTAAATTCTTACGGTAATTACAAAAACAATTAAACATATAACATTATCTAATTATAAACTGTAACTGGAATTAAAACATGGTTTTAATTAATAAAATTATAGTTGTATTTCTTTTTAAAAGGTATTAATGTTTTAATCAAGAATATTATTATTGTTTTTCTTTTGTTTTCTTTAATGGAAATTGTGTATTCGTTCTCCCATTATAATACTTGGTTGTTTTTATTGACTGTTTAATTCAACTGAACGGAAGCTCAAAGTAACGGATCTTGTTCATTCACAGACCAACAATCTAACTGTGGGAAACTCCAAACATCTTTCTAAGAAAAACTAACTGCAAATGTTAATAAATAACCAGCTACATATGTTTGGTTCAATAGTCGAAAATCTAAAAGTCGCATTTCTTAAAAGTATCATTGTATTCAAACATTCCAGAGAAATATTAAAAACGCAAGAGCTTAGACGTGGTACAACTTAAAAAAAATCGCATAAAGATTGCTGACAGCAGGTGCTGCTTCCAAGCTGCAAAACATACTACACTATTGTGCTGTTATCAAGTTTTGCCGCATCATAGATAGCTGTACTTTACTACTGTTATCAATTGTTTTTGTTTAGTAATATTTGCTAAAGTAAACAAAGGTACTTACAATAATATTGTAAGTCCTTTTTATTTACTAAGATTAATTTTAATAAAATGGTTATATGATCATTTAGTCCAGAAAAATTCTAGTAAAAATAGGGATTTAGTTCGCATTATATAAGATAGTTTTGATTTTTAGTATGTTGTATATGACGGGTGACTAATGATAAATCTAAGTTATCGACCTCGGCAGACCTCCAGATAAGGGTTGGGATATCGAAAGAAAATATCGATAATGTATATATCGACGAGTGGAACAACATTGAAAGAAATAGCGATATCTTCTAAATATCGAACTATCGACCTCGGTCCAATCCGACAACCAAAAAACAAATCGATGATTTTTCTATCGAAGTCGAACCTTTTTACTTTCTCATTTACAGAGAAAGTATTGTGATGGAGCGAAAATTCTATTTGGAGATGTTGATGGATTTACACGTTTTGAAGGTCCAATGAGTCCAAAAAAGAGGTTTTTATAAAATGTCTGTCTGTGAAGACGCCTGGAGCCTAAACTACTGGGCCGATTTTGGCGAAATTTTGCATAAATATTCAGAAAAATCATACTCTGAGGTGATATATAGAAATGATTTTTAGCTCCAATTTTGGGAGCATTACTCCCCAAAAACTCGAAAACGGTTCCGACGATGTTGATACAAAAATTTCTAAAATCTAGTCCATTCAAATTCAAATCTAACGATAAAGGTCGTTTTACGGGGAAAAATCTAATTTCTGAGAAAAAGCATTAAACGCGGACGGAGAGAGGCCGGGTTCAATTCCCCGCCGAGGAGAAGTTATTTTTATGATTAATTTTGATAATATTATGTTCAGCAATAATTACATTTACCTATGAAAACACAAAAACTAATAAATGGAAAAAACTAACACTGGGCAAAGTAATTATGAACTCGTATATGGGAAAGTTTGTCTGAGATGTCTCGGAGTTTTTGTCTTCAGGGAGGGTTTATGTGCTAAAGATATTTATTTTTTATTTTTTGAAGTTTCTTCATGAAAATATAGATGTTGTCGATATATTTTGAAAGATCAAAACCGATATAAAATATAAATATTTCTTGGTCCGATATATCGATATGTCGACATTGATGTGTCGACCCCTACTCCGGATCATTGTGAAATATTTAAGACATAGTTAAATTTTGGGAGTTTTTCAGGGTGTCTTAAATTTTTACCCCCAAGGCGAAAATGAAAAACTGTAAATGTGACTACATTCTCTTTCAGAGAAGACTAAATTTGTATCCAAAATAAGACCAAAATGGTTTCTATAAATTCAATACTTTCTAAGATACAGTTTAAAATAGAAAATAAAATAGAAAATAAAATAGAAAATAAAATTTACACAATAAGTCAATTTGAGAGGTTTTTTTTCAGTTTTCGCCATACTGATGAACCTATTTTTTGAAAAAAATAACTACATTTATATACTTTTTTAAGTAAACTAAAGTGCAACAAAGTAAGATCAAATTGGTCTCTGTATACCCAATACTTGTCAAAATACAGTAGTTCGAATTTGTCTAGGTAAGTATGTACGAAAATTATAATAACAAAGGAACTTGCACTGTCTCGAATGGTGTGCATCCCGACGTTTCGCTCCTACGGCTAGAAGCATCTTGGTGTGTTCATGATGTCCTAGGTTTAATATAGGTGTGAACTGAATTAGAAATCAAATATCCCCAACAAAAACCTAACCGTGAAAAAGTTGCAGACCTCCCCTAACAAAGTAGTGATATCTACATTGTGGCCAAGTCTGCTCTTTCCTCACTTCACTACTACTATCTCATGATAGTAGTAGTATTGCTCATGCAAGATCAGCTTAGACTGGCTCATAAATACCTTTCTCTACGATTGATACGAAATATAAACATTATATCTCTGTTTAGGTGCGTAGAAAGTGATTATTTACGTACTTGTATTCATTGCGCATGCGCGTCTCATAGTTCTGAACAATTCCTCTTCTTTACCGCGCTAGTGTGGTAAAGAAATGCGGCCGCTTCCTGGCCGGGCCGCGGCGAGCAAGAAGCGCTAGTAGTTCTCAGCGTCAGCTGTTCAATTTGTAAAAAATAAATATTTTTATAACTGCGGTTTGTTTTGGTTCTGATTTAAACTTAATATGCACTTATTGTTTTTGAAGATTACGGCAATAGTACATTACGCGTCGAGTGCGGAAAGTAGCATTTAGCATGCGAGTGTGGAGTTTGGTAAAACCACACGAGCAATGCAAAATGCCGTTTTCGCACGAGTTACGTACCGTACTTTATCTACGATTGTTAGATTTAAATAATAAATACAGAAAAAAATAAACTTCCTGTATGTAAGTTCGTATTACTCTTTTGATAAAGATAACATTAATTCATTAGTTGTATTTTGTGCCGAATTATTTCGGGAGGCGTATTATTCTCCTCATATTCGTCATAATCATTTAAATCACTCATTGATTTTCACAAAAAACTCGATATAAACTGTTACTTTTATTAAACAAACACCAAATCATCTAAACAAACTCGCTAATCGTGCGTAAAGCTGAAGAATTCCTCTTCTTTACCGCGCTAGCGTGGTAAAGAAGAGGAATTCTTCAGAACTATGAGACGCGCATGCGCAATGAATACAAGTACGTAAATAATCACTTTGTACGCATCTAAACAGAGATATAATGTTTATATTTCGTATCAATCGTAGAGAAAATAGTTAACGTGTTTTGTAATTAGTTTACATGTGGTGGGCGAAAAAATAGTGTACGCACCACGAGCAGTAAGCGCCATGACAGGCCTCGGGCGTTAAACGCACTCGTGCTTTCAAACGCCCTCTGCCTGTAATAACGCTCTTACTGCTCTAGGTACGTAAATAGCTATTATAACCCGCATAAGTGACATTTGTAACCAGATAGAGGTGGGACCACTTATATGACGCTGCTGCCTCAACATAGAGCGAGGAGCCACCTCCTGTATTAATAGGTGTAAAGTCCTACCACTAAATGTTCTCGATTTTGGATAACTAAGAAAATAATGCAGCATTAATTTTAAAAGTTTTTTAATTGGGGGAAACATTAGTTGTAAAGTTGCACCTGCTGATATCGCACTACGGCTGTGAATCACGGGAAGTGCGTCGAAACGCTTCAATAAAATGCGTATCTTCTTGTATAATTTACTTAAATCCCTGCACGCGCCTTATTACTTAATTTATGCCATGTTTTACGCTTCGTGTCCTTAATCTGTATTCTGTATACTGTTTTTAACGTAATATTAACCAGGGCTCTCTGTACATCTGCTTCTTAGTTTATGTAATCAACCAGTGATTTAGACTTAATTAAGCACTTTTTTTTTTTTTTTAAGTTTTAAGTTTTACAACTACATAATTAATCTCTAAGAAATGTTTCCTGTTAAGTTTTTTAAAGTAAAATTATATTTTTTTTCTTTTTATAATAGGTTTCTTTAACATATTTTTAAAAAAAAAAGAAAAGAAAATCGTCTTTTGACTGAATGTTGACTGGGGTTTTAAAAATATTTTTTGACTACCTACTGTGTATATGCGAGTATGTGAAGAAATATTGAGTGTTTTAGGATACGAAGGTGCATGAGGCGTGTCGGAAAGAAAATTAAGAGGGAGCTCAGTGGCGGTTCAGAGGCGAAACATAGTTCGCCCTTGAAATCACAACTCCACATACACTAAGATCCTGAGAGGAATAACCTCTCCAGCCCAGCTACACATATTAACCAATATCATTCCTAGAAACATCAGCTCCTACAGCAATTATTTACCACCAAAAAAGATCTAACAAAGAAAATCTAAAGCAACTGTTAGGATATTGTTCATAGCATATAAAAATCAGCGTGTTAGAAATCAAATACTTACAAACAAAGTCAACTTACGAATTTAGGTAGTTCTCTAATAGTCCAGGAAAATAAGGAATAATAGGGGAAATCATTTATAAAGTTTTGAAACTTTGTGAAAACACTCTTAAGGGGTGTAGTTGTAAGAAACAATAAATTTTCCCCCTCTTGGGGGGGTGGGGGGGGGGGGGGGGGGGGGGCGTCCTCCCCTCCCCCTCCTTTAAGTCCAACATTTTTTTTTCGCTTTTTACTCAAAACGGTTTATTTTTAGAAGAGAAGTGTTATTACCAAACATATTTTTCACATATTTCTGCACAAGAAAGGTCCTATGCATGTTTGAAGTGAGACATACTGTTTTGAGATATTGTAGTTGGAAAAAGATAAAAAAATAGACTGCCAATTGGTGTTGCACTTAGCTTCCTCGCATCCTATCCACGAACTTTATTGATTTTATGCTTTTAAAAGTCATTATTGTCAAATTGGTTTAATTGTTTCCCCCGTTTTTTTTAATCTGTGAAAATTGTTTAGATTTTTTAAACGAATTAAAGTATCAATTTAGCAAAAGTTGAAGAGCGCAGACGGTTCATATTAATCTGGGGCTGTCTGCGGGTTACTTTCGATAAACTATAAAAGTTTCATTCAAATCAGATAAGTACTTTTGAAGCTATAGGTGTAAATAAATATATGTTTGTGCGCATGTGGAAGAAAAACAAATTGGCGCAGAAGGTTGAAACTTATATGGGACCAACAATGGGCTAATTATGACCTACCATCCAAATTTCATTAAAATTGGACGTTTAGTTTTTAAGATATGGTGGTTCGCAAAAATTGAACGACAGACCGACAGACAGACACGGAACCAAAAATGTTCCCTGATGTCTGAAACGGATTTCTGTCTTGGAATTTTTAAAATCGGTGACCTAAACATTTTTCGTTCTTCGAAACGATCACATAGCTTCCGTTACCTTCGGTAAGCTCGGAAGCAATATTTTTGCGAACCATAACATATGTTAAAAACAACTCTTCTAATTGAACGAGCGCAGTGAGTTCTTCATTACAGAGACTTGGGATTTGAAAAGTTTGTGTGTTTGTTTGTTTGTGTGTTTGTTTGTTTGTGTGTTTGTTTGTCTAACGATAACTGGAGTAAAAATTGATAAATTTCAACGAAATTTGGCACATATATGCATCTCAGCATTTGTGAGAAGTGTATAGTTTTTGGAAATTCCTCACTCAATATTTTCAAGATGGCGCCCAATATGGCGGACGACAAAAAAAGAAAGTTTTAGTCAGCATAATGTGTTATACATCGTTTTAAAGATCTTTAAGAGGAGGAAAAGAATATGTAACTAATAAATTTTCACATTTAATATTTTCAAGATGGCGGCCAATATGGCGGACGACTATAAAAAAAAGTTTTAGCCAGCATAATGTGTTATACATAGTTTAAAGGTCTTTAAGAGATGAAAAAGAATATGTAACTAATAAAATTTCTCAGTTCATATTTTCAAGATGGCGGCCAATATGGCGGACGACTAAAATAAAAAGTTATATCCAGCATAATGTGTTATACATCGTTTTAAAGGCCTTTAAGAGGAGGATAAGAATATGTAACTAATAAAATTTTACACTTAATATTTTCAAGATGGCGGTCAATATGGCGGAAGACTAAACAAACAGTTTTTAGTCAGTATGACATGTTATACATCAATTTAAAGCTCTTGAAGTCTAGAAAAGGAATATCCAACTATTCAAATTTCACACATAATATTTTTAAAATGGCGGCCAATATAAAGAAAACAAAAAAAAGTTTTACATATCTGCATAACATGTTATAATTCGTTTAAAGGAATTTTAAAGGCTACAGATTATGTACTAATACTGTTTAAAAAGGCGAGCACAGCGAGCTGGCATTCATTTTATTATATAATTATTATGTACAAATACTTTTACAACAGGTGAGCGTAGTGAGCCTGCAATAATTTTATTAAATAAAATATTTGCTACAAATGCTGTATAAACAGGCGAGCCTGCAATAATATTATTAAATAAAGATTATGCAGAAATGCTTTTATAACAGGCGAGCGTAGCGAGCCTGCATTAACATTATTAAATAAAGATTATGCAGTAATGCTTTTATAACAGGCGAGCGTAGCGAGCCTGCAATAATATTATTAAATAAAGATTATGTAGAAATGCTGTATAAACAGGCGAGCGTAGCGAGCGTGTATTAATATTACTTTTATAACTGGCAAGCGTAGTGAGCCTGCAATCATTTTATTAAATAAAATATTTACTATAAATGTATGCTGTATGATCAGGCGAGCGCAGCGAGCCTGCAATAGTATTATTAAATAAAGATTATGTAGAAATACTGTATAAACAGGCGAGCGTAGCGAGCCTGCATTAATATTACTTTTATAACAGGCGAGCGCAGCGAGCCTGCAATAATATTATTATATAAAGATTATGTAGAAATACTGTATAAACAGGCGAGCGTAGTGAGCCTGCAATCATTTTATTAAATAAAATATTTACTACAAATGCATGCTATATAAGCAGGCGAGCGAAGCGAGCCTGCATTAACGTTATTAAATTAAGATTATGTGAAATGTTGTATAAACCGGCGAGCGCAGCGAGCCTGCATTTATATTATTAAATAAATATTACGTACAAATGTTGTATAAACAGGCGAGCGCAGCGAACCCGCAATAATTTTTATTAAATAAAGATAATGTAAAAATGCTATATAAACAGGCGAGCGCAGCGAACCCGCAATATTTTTATTAAATAAATATTATATAGAAATGCGGTATAAATTGGCGAGCGTAGCGAGCATGTATTACTATTATTAAATAAATATTAGTTACAAGCACTATAAAACCAGGCGAGCGTAGCGAGCCTGCATTAATATTATTAAATAAAGATTATATAGGTAAAAACTGGTGAGCGTGGTGAGCCTGCAATGACTTTATTAAATATGGATTATGTACGGATGAATGGAAAACATTTTAGCTCCTGAGAACTTGCGAATTTATACGAAATTTAATTCGGCTCACATCATCTTGGTCCTATAATATGACGATTAAAGAGGAAGATTGTAGTCAGAATGATATACCATACATTGTTTTAAAAGGCTTTATGAGTAGCAAAGTTTTCAACAAATGTGACCGAGATGAGGGTGTTAAAAAGTAAGCTTATTCTTATTGCTGTTTTTCGTAAAATGATTTTAAACCTGTTTTGAGGTTGAATAAGAATATGTTAGGTTTTCACCGAAAAATTATCCTGGTAGCAATATTGAGAACATAGTATGGGTGATGTACTCATAAGACCTCAATCTATGCGAGTTCTTTATGCACCGCATCACTAGTTTTAATGAAATTTGGATGGTAGGTCATAATTAGCTCATTGTTGATCCCGATCCCATATAAGTTTCAACCTTCTGTGACCATTATTTTATCTTCTACATGCGCACATACACTTATTCTTCAAAAGTACTTAACTGATTATTATAAAATTTGGGTGGTTTGTCAAAAGTAGCCCACAGATAGCCCCAAACTAATTTCAACTGAGCTCATTTCATTTTCAAAAACATTTTCGACAAAGCATCTAAATTTCATAAAAATCAGAAGAGTAATTTTAAAGATATGTTGATTCGCAAAAATTTAGCGACAGACCGACAGACAGACACGTACCAAATATTTCCCCTCATGTCTTAAACAGATATCTGTCTTGGAATTTTTGAAATCGAGACATCAAAAATTGTGCGCATGAGGAAGAGAAACCAATGGGCGTGAAATGTGGAAGGTTGAACATTATATGAAACGACAATGGGTTAGTTATTGCCTCCCGGATAAAAGTCATTAAAATCGGACGAGTAGTAATGAGATATTTTGGTTAGCAAAAATGTTGAACGAAAGACAGACAATCTGACAGACGGACACGAGACCAAATATGTTGCCTCATGTCTGAAACGACATCAGTTCTGTATTAAAATCATTTCTATTTGTTTGTCAATGAAAGGTAAAAATTTCAAGATAAAAATAACTTTTTATATACTTTACTACGTTTTTAAATTTTCTGTTAAATCGTATGTAGTGTTGATAATATAATTGTTATTGTTATATAATATATAATGTTAGTGAAAAAAAAAAATAGTTCCGAATTTATTTACTTCACATATATGACAACCATCCAGAGAGCTGATTAAACCTATAAAAGGATAAATCTTTGTACAACGGATCTCCCCAACACCAAATCTAAAGCGTGTCATTGATATATTTGAAATAATATAATCGATATTTCCTGTTTTGCTGTCATTCAATGTTTATCTATCACAAATTTGAGACCCGTCAAAATGAAGATTGCGTAAATATTGGATATGGCAAAACAAATAAAATAACTTGCGGATTTTTTCCGAACTAACTTTCCGCACAGCAAAATTTGCTGAAAACTAATTAAATTCTGCTGAAAGATGGCTAAAAGTATTAAAATAATGCATTGTCATCGTGTTCTGAGCTATGCTAAAAGTTTCAAATGTCTAGCTATTCGGGAAGTTAGTTAGAAATCGATTGTCAGATTTGTACCGGACAAACAAACAAACAAACAAACAAACAAACAAACAAAAATGCAAGCTAATAAAAACGTAGTAATAAAGAAATAATACATTATTAAATGAAATAAATTATCCTTGACTTATTACTAAATTACTATACGTCCGAATTTTCGAGTTTTGTGCCTTTTAACTGTATTTGAAAGTTTGAATCTATAAAACCCTTAATATAACAATCGGTATATAATTTTACAATTTAATATACTTTCCCTACAACTACAATGTGCTCGTCAGGTAACATCTGCTTCATGATTTTATAAATACCATTAAGATTTTTCCAACTACAAAGTACATGTTTGTTTAATCTTGTAACTAAGCCAACAAAAAAGTTTAGAATTAAATCATTTCCATAATAAAATACACGCTATCCTTGTTTTATACCGTGATCAAGAAAAGCTAGTTTTCCGAAAGATCGGTAAATCCAAGAATTCGATTTTTTAATTTTGACTGATGCTCGCTTGCTTTGATTTTGATGGGATTTACAACTATGCGAGCCCACATTGTCAAATACACATTATGATTTTATAATGATTCATTATTTACTGTTTTCACTCTCGCTTAGATTTCAGATAATAATAAAATAATACTCTTGATGGTTGCTGCGGTAAGGCTTGTTTCTTGGGAACCTTTAAGAAAGTAGGGTCATCAGGAGTTGAACACGGGTAATAAGAACCGTTCAAAACTCCATCATCAACCAGGGAGGTCTACAAACATCCCTCTAACCAGAATTAGTTCTCATAAAAAGTTCTCGACAAAGTAAAAATGTAAGGAAATAGTAAAGGGTCGATAGTGGTAGTGACATTAAAGGGTATTTAAGGCAGCTGAAGAGTCGTATAACTCCGATTTCATGTACTATTTCCTCTCATTTCGATGAAATGTAGATAGTTGGTAGGTAATTAGCACATTGTATGTCCTATATTATATTAAATATTCTGTGTCTACTGCTGTCTCGTCTACATGTGTACGCGACTTTGATGTATTAACAAATATAATATGTTTAAATCAAATTATAACTAGGCATCGCGTGGCTCTATCATTGAAGCGAGCGTATGGTAATAAATATGTATTGAATATTGAAAAAATAGATAATCATGAATCATGATGAATTGATAGATATAGGGTATGATAGTAGTTCAGCGTTTAGTAGTAAGGGAATAAGGGAACAACCCTGCATTCTTACTATTCCTCTAACCGCACATCTTTAAACGTTTAGGTCCGCTTTAATAGCTCTAACGATCTTTATTAATTCATAGCGGTGTCGCTGTTGGTTTCATTAAAAAAATTTATTTGTAAAAAATATTTGTCTCATCGAATAGATAATGTTAGAATTTTTTTTTCCTGTCCTAAAATTCCAATTTTAATTTTGAAGCGCACGTTTACGCGAGCGTTGCGCGTGAACGCTTAGGCAAACAACGTTGTCTAACGAACTCGTCCTGAGCATTGGTAAAATGAACATGTCTACCAAATTTCATCAAAATCGGTCAACTTTTACTCAAGTTATCGTCGTACGTTTCAGATACACAGACACACAGATCCACAGACACACAGACACGGAGCATATTTCGTTAAATGTAGGAAGCTCGCTACGCTCGCTTCAATTATCAATAACTGCGGGAGACATACAGAGAAAAATAGACCCCCGCACCGGGACTTGAACCACGGGTCCTCCTATTAATCCGTTACAGATTCAAAAGTAAAATTTAATCATTCCGTAGTATGAATTCTACCAAAAACTTTTTTAAAAAAAGATTTGATTAAAAAATACTCTGCCAATTAATGTGGCACATAGCTTCCTCGCAAAGAAAAGACCAAATTAAGAAAAATACCTCGATAAACATAATCAAAAAGTTGGAACGGCGCGGCACTGTTCCAGTAAATATTTAATAAAGTTGAAGAAATTTAAACATTTGTTGGAGAAACAAAAAAAGCCTCCAACAAGCACCAAAAGTTAGCGCACATATAATTAATAACATATAAAATAAACAAATATAAAACTGCAACCAAATCGTAGAAACCGTTGAATAAACAGTTTTTTTTATTTAACCCCCCTCAAAACTAAAAATAACACAAAATAGAATATAACAAAAATTAATCTACTATGCAAGAGCTTTTCAACGATATACATCATATTATAAAAGATTAACTTTAACATTTGTACCCCTGTACTCTGAGGTACCAAAGTTATATTTTTAAAAAACAAACAATACAAAAGGGCATTCATTTAACTAATAAATACATATAAATAAAAAACCTAATATCAAAAAAGTATTTAAACCCTTTAACCTACAACAAAATTATAAATCGGTACAAAAGTATATGTACAACATTTTTAAAAAATCAACAAATAAAATAGCTTTAATGTACATATCAAGGCCTTTAAAATGATATACGACACAATATTAAAAACAAAAAAATCGGTCCGAGACAACTCAGACAAACTTTCTCATATACGAGTATATAATTACTTAACCCAGTATTTTCCATTTATTAGTTTTCAAATGTACATTTAAATATTATTGAACATTTCTTCATAATTTATCATAAAAATAACTTTTCCTGGGCGGGGAATCGAACCCGGGCTCTCTCCGTCCGCGTTTTAAGCTAATTTCTCAGGAACTAGATTTTTCCCGGGAAAACGGCTTATATCGTTGGATTCGTATTCAAATGGACTACATTTTAGAATTTTTTAATCAAAATCGTCGGAACCGTTTTCGAGAAATAATTTTTTTTCATGTTTTTTCAGAGTTTTTGGGGGGTAGCGCCCCCAAATTTAGAGCTAAAATTCATTTCTCGATTTCGCCTCGGGGTATGATTTTTCTGAACATGTATGCCAAATTTCGTCAAAATCGGCCCAGTAGTTTCGGCTCCAGGCGTCTGCACAGACGACAGACGACAGACAGACGACAGACAGACAGACATTTTTTAAAAACCACTTTTTTGGACTCAGGGGACCTCAAAACGTGTAAATCCATCAAAATCTCAAAATCGAATTTTTGCGCCATCACAATACTTTCTCTTTATATGAGAAAGTAAAAAAGTGGTCACGTGACACGGCTCACGGGAAAACGTTTACTCTCATGTTCTCAGCAAGTAGGATGAACTAATGAAATAAAATACACTCAATTTAAAGAGCATTAGTGTGAGATTCAATCGCCGCAATCAGAAATAAAATCGGCCAACTATTATAGAAACTATGGCCATTCAAAGACAAAAATGAAAAAAATAAAACCAAAAAATTACAAAATTATCACCATCTAGGGTACAACCGATGATGATACGACAAAAACTCATAGGACTAAAGTTGTAGATCTTTTAAAATCAGTCACCACTTCTGCTATCCATTTTCTGGATAGCACTTACCGTTTAGCCAAAATAACCCCCCAAACCAGCCTTAAAATTAAGTCACCCATTTTTATTTTTTTAAGGGAGGAAGGAGGGGGAAAAGTGAACTTTGTATAATTATTTTGGCCCACAATATGGACGTTGCGCGTCGAATGGCGCAAACCACAATTCTCTAGCTCTTCTTTTTTTACTTCTTTTATTTCTTCTTACTTCCAACCTAGGAAGTAGGTAAAGATTAATGTCAGTCAGTGAGTCAGTTAGCCATGCGGCTTTATAATTTAAGACATAAAATTAGCACGATTTAAAGTGCGCAGAAGGTTGAAATTAGGCAGGTGTTATCTGCAGGCTACTTTGGACAAACCATACAAATTTCATAAAAATCAGATGATTACTCTCAAAGATATGGCTGTAAATAAATGTATGTTTGTAAGCATGTGGATGACAAACAAATAAGCGCAGAAGGTTAAAACTTATATGGGACCAACAATGGGCTAATTATGACCTACCATCCAAATTTCATTAAAATTGGACGTTTAGTTTTTAAGATATGGTGGTTCGCAAAAATTGAACGACAGACCGACAGACCGACAGACAGACACGGAACCAAAAATGTTCCCTGATGTCTGAAACGGATTTCTGTCTTGGAATTTTTGAAATCGGAGACCTAAAATTTTTTCGTTCTTCAGAACGATCACATAGCTTCCGTTACCTTCGGTAAGCTCGGAAGCAAAATTTGAATTTCTAATAGATTGTACTTGGTACAGGTACTAATTGAGTACTTTATAATTATAAGCGTTAATTCTCTGTCTAGTTCTATTCCCGGGAATATTTGGCTTGCTAGATTTGTAGAAAAGATTAAAAGCTTGGATTCGGGTACTTTGTATCGGTAAAGTCAGAGAAAAATCATTATCCCGTATAGCTCAGTTGCTAAGAGCATCTGTAACGGATTAATAGGAGGACCCGTGGTTCAAGTCCCGGTGCGGGGGTCTATTTTTCTCTGTATCTCTCGCGTAGTTATTGATAATTATCATTTGATTTAAAGTAAAATTTAATCTTTCCGTAGTATGAATACTACCAAAAACTTAAAAATTTGAAAATATACTATGTTTAAAAGTACTTTGTCCGATTTTAGAAATTTAACCGGACTGTTAAAATCAGCCCGACACACCGTCATCTCACATTATATTGAACCATGGCAATAATAATTGTAGAATATAATGAATCTTTGTATATAAAGAAAAGTGTTTGTAGATATGTGTGTAGCGTGTATGTATGTGGCTTCCACAAATCCACAGTTTTATTGTGATCTCGATGAAATTTGTGATTGTACACTTGACCTTCGAAGCAAGGGGAAGGTCACTGTCAACATGAGATTTCAAAATTTAAATTTTGG
The DNA here is from genome assembly GCA_951217055.1 of Gerris lacustris. Classification (NCBI taxonomy): domain Eukaryota; kingdom Metazoa; phylum Arthropoda; class Insecta; order Hemiptera; family Gerridae; genus Gerris; species Gerris lacustris. The sequence goes on along the minus strand of OX578277.1, from coordinate 116,713,523 downwards.
TACACGGGGTACAAATAATGTCAAAGTAATGAAAACCCTTCATGATGAATATCGTTGAAAAGCTCTTTAAGTGTACAGTAATTGTACATTTGTTTTTGATATGTAAATTTTTGTCATATTTTCATTTAGAAGGGGGGTAACATGGAAATTACAGGAAAAATATCTCTATACATTATATAAAAAGAAGAATGTCTGTATGAGGGTTTTTCTTTTATACAAATCAATCTTAATCTTAAATTACTGTACTTTTTAAAGAGCATTTCAACGATATGCATCATGAAGGGTATTCGTTACTTTAACATTTGTACCCCGTACCCCTGTGTACCAAAATTTATAAATAGAAATCTCATGTAGACAGACTAGACAGTTGCTTCGAAGGTCCCCTTGCTGGTCACTGAAAATACATGTGATTTCGAAATATAAATTTTGGTACTCAGGGGTACGGGGTCAAAAGTCTGTCAGATATATCCCTCAAGATGCATGTCATTGGAGAGCTCTTGAGGAATCTAGTAATTGTGGTTATTGAAGCGAACGTAAGCGAGCTTCTTACATTCAACGAAATATGCATCTTGTCTGTCTGTCTGTCTGTGTGTAACGTTCACGCGTGTGACGATAACTTGAGTAAAAGTTGACAGATTTAGTTGAAATTTGGTATACATGATCCTCTTACTAATACTCAGGCTAAGTTCGTTGGACAGCGTGATCCGTCCAAGAGTTCGCGCGCAACGCTCGCGTAAACGTGAGCTTCAAATTTAAAATTGGAATTTCAGGACGGGAAAAAATTCTATCATCACCTATTCGATGAGACGAACATTTTTTTTTTAACATTTTTTAGTAAAATCAACAACGACACTGCTATCAATTAATAAAGATCGATAAAACTATTAAAGCGGACCTAAACGTTTAAAATAGAGAAAACAACGTTTTTACCGATATCTTACGTTGTAACGTAACGATTTCAATAAAACTTCACGCAGTAGTATTTGAGTAATGAAGTGATACATTTATAATAATTGTTTAAAAGCTATTGCGGGTGGTTAAGATTCTTTAGGTTTGTTTAGGAAGTAAAGCTTTGTACCGAGAACCCCCACTCTACTCCACACTGCCCTCTTCCACTTATCTTCAACTATGACATTCATCATGATTAACAAATTTTAATATTCAGTATTTTATTGCAATACGCTCGCTTCAATGATAGAGCCACGCGATGCCTAGTTATACAATGTTCTGATAATTTTATAATTGAAGCGAGAGTAAGCGAGCTTCTTTCATTCAACGAAATATGCATCTTGTCTCTCAGTCTGTCTGTGTGTACGGTTTACGTGTCCGACGATAACTTGAGTAAAAGTTGACCGATTTCTTTGAAATTTGGTATACATGTTCCTTTTACTAATACTCAGGCTAAGTTCGTTGGACAGCGTGATCCGTCCAAGAGTTCGCGCGCAATGCCTAGTTGTTATTTGAGTCACCCAGGTCTTGATTTTTGTATATAACCCGGGCTGCGCCGGGTACTTCGGCTAGTTCCGTATAAATGTACTATCTCCATTTTTAATGTGTTGTAATTTGTTAATTCTTCTTCCCTTGGTTCTCCTTTTGTAGCTTCGGATGAATATTTTTAATGTAAAATAATAGGTAATACAATTGCTTATATATATTAATTTATTTTGGTTAATTATAATCTCCATTAATCGTTATCTTCATCTTCTATAATTCTACGATGTATTAAAGTCAAACACCTCAAAATTATCTTAATTTCGTAAAAGTAAAGTTTTCTAGAGTCTCCTCTCTAAACAAAATATAATTATATGATGATAAGGTCGTGTTTCAACACACAACTAAGGCGAATCACAAATATAGAACATACTTCTAATCCTGTAATATTTCCTAGTTCATATCTAGTAAATACAGGATTCTCATATTTGATAACCCAGAACATACCTATCAGCTGATGTAGATGGAAAGAGAAAGGTAAACAACAGCATCGTCATCATATAATTCAATAGAATCGAACCTAATATAATTCCGACCAATTATCTACAGACAGTGGAGTCAGATCACCGCACAATTGTACCGAGCACACAGCATATACAATCGTACGTTATTATCCACTAATTATCCGTGACAATGCTCTACAATTGTCCCATTACATTAGAACTCTAAATGCATACAGTACATTGGTATTGTTGTGTCATTTTCTATTATATTTTAAACAAAACAAAACAACCGTGATACATATAAAAGTACATTTCCTCGCATTTCAGGTCCTCTTTATAACGCGTCCGTAACGATCATTGAATATAATATTTTTTTTCCGAACTATTGTGCGATAAGAAAGAAAGAAGAAAAGTTAGGATGTTGGTGATTGGGGAGCGTGGCTGAGATGAGGGGGAAAGTGATTTTGTTACGTTTCTTGGTGCAGTCTGTCGGGATGCTGTAGAACCGTTCAATATCTCCAACCAGGTCCTTACAATATTACGAAACCATCTCTTCTCTGTCCAAGGATATTTTTATATCAAGTTGCAGCCGTCTCAATACTCTCCATGAAAAAATGCATGCTTAACGTCACTCTTACTTTTTTCTCTTCAGAATCTGCCTGTTTGCAAAGTTAAAAAAAAAAATGTATGATATTGCAATGCGTTTTTTATGGCTGACATTTTTTTTTTCATACTTTAATGCAGAATACACAAAAAAAGTGAATTCAATACAATTTTTTTATTGAACTTCTATAGATTTTCTTATGCAACAATTTCAATAGAAATGTAAACTCAACTAATTAACTAACTAAGGACTGATATTGGACTGTCGTCAAAAATACATAACCTGTGCAAGTTTCAGTTCTCTATACAGTCGGCAAGTGGGCCAAATTAAGGTTACAAGATTTGGAGTCAAGGGAAGTGAAATAAATAGTCTGCCCATGATAATGGGGCCAATAGTTAATAATAACCGGACGAGTTCTCATATGAGTAAAATAAAGTTATCCCATTATAGGAATTGAATGATGGGTTGTTTGGTCCTGTTTCGATTCCCAATAGTATCACATTTATTTTTATTACATATCAAATGTGCGGTTCAATTAAATTAACATAATATGTGGGCTATTTTCGACATAAAGTCAAAATTCCTTCACAAATCAGATGAGTGTAGTTTTGAAAATGTATGTGTTAATTAAAAATGTTTGGCACTTAGAGGGGAGAAAGTATAACGGGCGAAGAAAGTTAAAATCAATACTGAAGCAACATCGGGCTTATTATGACCTGTAATCGAAATTTCTTTAAGATATTATAGTGGTTCACATATAAAATGTTCACAATTTCTGACTAGGGATATTTGAATTTCTGACTGGGGATATTTGAATTTCTGACTAGGGATATTTGAATTTCTGACTGGGGATATTTGAATTCGGAGGAAAAATATTACGTTCTTCATTAATCTATTCTGATCACGGTGCTTCCTTAATAAAAGTTATCCATCGGTAAGCTCAGAAGAAAAATACGACGATTCACCTCAAAATGATTTGTTATTGCTAAGTTAAGGCTAGAACATTTATTCCGATAAAAATAAATGTTTGTTTTGATTTGTTGGTCTTCTAATAAATATAATAACCAATCTAAGTAGATATATAAATTAATTTACTTCATTTTACCTCTTTCTAAATATAAAATGAAGCCGTTACGGCTCGAATAATACAAATTAAGGCTCTATAATATAATAAGTATTGAATTAAATAATCTCCCAATTATTGCGGTACCACCCGGATTTCATTAAAATAAGACGAGTAGATTTTAAGATATTTTGGTTCGCAAAAATTGTAAACAGACAGGCAACTATACGGTAAAGAATAAAAATAAGAGGGTTAATATTGTTAAAAAAATTACAAGATAAAAAGAACTTTTTATATACTACGTTTTTAAATTTTCTGTCCTAAATCATAAATTTGAAACCCGTCAAAATGAAGATTGTAAATATGGGATATGTCAAAACAAATAAAATTACTTGTGGATTTTTTCCGAACTAACTTTCTATACAGCAAAATTTGCAGCACATTTTTTTTTTAACTAATTAAATTCTGCTGAGCTGAAAGATGGCTAAAAGTATTAAAATAATGCATTGTCATCGTGTTCTAAGCTATTCTAAAAGTTTCAAATGTCTAGCTACTCGGGAAGTTAGTTAAAAATCGATTGCAAGATTTGTACTGGACAAACAAACAAACAAGAAAGTAATAAAAACGTAGTAAAAACTCGACGCACTCTATAAAAACAGTAACTACACTAAAAATAATAATACTATTGTATTAATAAGGTTTGTATAGAATGTTTGGACTTTTTGTTGTGACCAAATTATTTAACGTATAATTGCATTTAACATGATAAAGTTTGAAGAATACTTTAATTTTACTATTTTATTTAATATTACATATTTGTATAATGATAAATTACATTCCGATTAAATATCATAAGAGTTAAAATTTCCTTTTACATAGTCCATAGGTCATTTAGGATTGACCTGTGGATTTGACGTAAGGTCTGCAGTCCTCTATTAAATGAAAATATTGTTGTTTTAGAATCACCTCCAGGTTCTCCTCTCCAATTATTAGCCTAAACATTTTTTCAATTTCCATTAGGTGTTTTTGTTTAGTAATAAATAAATAATTTAATCATTACTATATTTTAAATGATTACATAATTACTATTTATATACTGTTACATAAATTTACAATAAAAATACATGAAAATAGATAGTTTATATTAAGGTGAGTTACGAACGGTATGGTTTCACGGTTGTCAGAAGGAGTTTAAGATAAAACGTTGTATCCTTCAGAATGAAGACAGGACCTCTTGAGATGTCCTGACAGGATAATCTCCTTATTGCATCAATCATATTTCTAAATAGGGAAGTACGGCTGTGGAGTAAGTTGAAAATAGAATGAGACGCAAGTGAGTGAGATTACGGCTCTCTACCAGCAACAGACTCCATCAAGATTACTTCCACAGTACTCATTAATCAAACCAATCAGGATCGTTTTAAAATCTTTAAAGCTCTCAGGACTCTTCAAACCAATAACGGTTCTTCATGGTTATTCTTCAATGGTTCAAGTTGGATTTATACAATGGAATAATTCATGACTTGTTACTTGATGTTTATTTATTTTTAGCAGAATACCTGTGCTTACGGTATGTGTTATGACATTTTGCATCAATGTAGTTATTATTAAAATGGCGAATAAATAGCTTTCAACTTTATAGACCTAAAAATCAACAAAGGAAAATACGAGTAGCTTCAGTTTTGGTGATGTTGCATCTACTGTTTCCGAGATGAACTCATCAACTGGTTAAGAAACACTTTATAAGCTCTTCTAGTGATCACCATATTATATTAAAGTGATAAAAAGATAATGTAAGGGGACTTGACTTTTTAAACATTTATACTGCCGCTATTGTAAATTTGAATGTCACATGAAAAATGCTCTGGTCGAACAGATGTATCATCATAAGAGGTAACATATTTTATCTCCAGTAGGGAAAAAAAGTTATGATTTTGAATTAGTTTAGAGGGACTAAAACAGGTCTTTTCATCCCTAACTCAAAAAGTAGGGAGAAAAAGTAAAAGTAGGGCGAAAAAGTAAAGTAGGGCAAAAAAGTAAAGATTGCAACTTAATTATTTTATAACTAGTGGAAAATGTATGGCTAATGTAATGAAGTTGTCGAAATCAGGTTGGCAGCACTGCGCTTTTTTGACCATGTTTATCTTTGTTTACAACATTATAACCTGCATCTAAATAACCTTCTATTTGAGTTTAATTCCATTTCTTATTTGTTTTTAATATTGAATCTCTTATATCTGCTATTAAAAGTGCTAATAATTATTGTTATTTATTAAAATATTAAATAAAAACTGTGCAATGGACGAAAATGTGAATCTTTTTTCTACTGGAGATAAAATATTGTATGTACCTCGTGAGTAAAGTGCCATTATTCCCCTCGCGATAATTATCTCCCTCGGCTGCGCCTCGGGATTTAGGGACCATGGTTCCTTCGGCTTCGCCTCAAGAACCAACTTTTTCGCTCAGGGAATAATGGCTTACTTTACTCCCTAGGTGCATAAATAACTATTCTAATTTAAAAGTTCTACTCCAAATAGTTTATGGCATAGAAGAACTAAACAAATTTCACAAGCTCTTCAACAAAACCTAGGATTCTAAATTGTTACCCAGGTTGTTCGATTAATAGGTAATTAAATAAATGTTGACCTTAAAAGTAGCATATTAATGATAAAACATAGAGATCTCAAATGTATATTCTGAGTTTGGTCCAGATACTATAAAAACATGGAGGATTCTGTACGGAACAAACACATATAAATTCACACAGGTGAACTTTTGATTACAGAGGGGTGCAAAAGTAGGTTTACAGTTTTTACAGTTAAATAAACAATTGGTTGTTTGGTTACCTAACTTTCGTTGGCCCTTGGTTATATTATTAGCCATGACTATCTGCAAAAAAATAAATCATAAATAAGGAATCCAAAGCAGTAAAAAATATGTAATATAATTATAGTTCTAACCACAGCTAACAGCTGATTTGGTTGAAGCAGAAAAAAAACTAATTATATTTGTAAACAAGGCACTAGCAACCTATAAATAGCGTTCATTCAATCATAGCAAATAATAAAAATACCCCTCTTTGTAAGTATTAACAATATAATATGAATTACTATGTGCGGTTGCATCCCTTTGTGTGCAGACTGACTACTACTACGTGCTTATACAGGGTGGAGCACGGCAGTTGTATGAATTTGAAAATGCAATAAAACACAGAATGTTACAAAATCATTTTTTTTTTAATTTTATCTTGATTTAATAACATGGGAAATTTAAATTTACCTAGATTTAAACAAAGTGTCGGATAAGTCGATAAGTGGTTTCCTTCACACTCCAAACACTGATTAAGCCTTTTTTCGAAGTTTTTGTGCACTTTTTCAAGCATTTCCACAGGAATTTCGGCAGTTTTGGCTCGAATGTTGTTCTTGAGGGCTTCCAGGGTTCTGGGACGATCGCTGTACACCAAGGATTTAAGGTATCCCCACAGAAAAAAATCACAAGGAGCCAAATCAGGCGATCTTGCTGGCCAGTTTAAATCGCCTCTTAAAGAGATGAGACGCCCGGGAATCTGTCTTGCAAAATGTTTACTGTTTACGCTAACCCTTGCTGTGTGGGCTGTGGCCCCGTCCTGCTGAAACGTAGAACATAAACTTCCCGTCCCCCTCTTTCAAACGACCCTACTCTCAACCGTCTAGGACCAATAGGAAGGGAGCAATCCTCTCTTCAAATTCATACGTCTGCCGCGCTCCACCCTGTATTTAACTTTTTTGTAAGCTATATTTTTTATACTCAATTATAAACCCATTATCCGAGTACATAGAAACGAAACTTTAGCAGATCATGTATTTCTTTGATAATTTTATTACCTATCTGTACAGGTGTTACTTAATTAAAATCAAAGTATAGGCAGTGAATTCTGAAGAAATAAATCAGTTTTGAATATTGAAACATCAATTTACACGATGAAGCCAGTTCTGATCTCTGTTCTATATTTGTTTAATTTGTAACTGTATGAGTGAGTCGTCCAAACCAGACTTTGAACCGTTTCACTGTGTAAACACAGAGAATGTAAAACTTGTGCACGAGAGCAGCCGTATCGGTTTAACTGTGGTGGACTATTAGTTATGCATTAATATTAACAAGCTTGTGTAAATCCCGTTCATGTTTCATTCTCTGCTTATTTGATTGTCACTTCCTCAATCAGCCGACCTTACCCAGCCTTATTAAATCACTCATATCCGGATACTTAGCTTACAAGTTTTATATTTGTGATAGAAAATATACGACTAAGATTAATCTCCTTTAATAGTTTCTGCTGCAAAAATTTGATATCGGGTTTCTATGTTTTCCGATGAAGACTAGGAGACACGAGTGTTTTATAAGATTTATATTTATTCTGAATGTCTATGTCTACTGCTTTCGAGCTTATATCGAAGGTTGCGGAAGATAATATGTGATCGTTCTGAAAAATTCCAAAAAAGAAAATCAATAATTCCAAGACAGAAATCCATCTGTAACGGATCAAGGAACATTAGTCTCGTGTCGGTCTGCCTGCAATGTTGTACAAAAATTTGGCGAAGCATATCTTAGAACTTGCTTTCCGATTTTGATGAAATTTGGAATGTAGGTATAATAATTAGCCCACTGTTGGCCCCATATAATTTTCAGACATCTGCGCACATTTTTAACTCTTCCACGCGGGCACAAAGGTGTTTTATTAACACCTACAGCTTTAAAAAATAGTCTGCCAATTTGTGCCACGTCCCATTTTGTATAATTTAATGCTTTAACGCTTTAATAATCAATTATTGTCAAATTTATTTAATTTTCCCCCGCGTCTTTTAAATCTCTCAAAATTGTTTTGATTTTTTTTTACATGAATTAAAGTATCAATTTAGCAAAATTTAAAGAGCGCAGACGGAAGCAAAATGAAATTAATTAGACAGGAAATCTTTGTGAAAGTAAAATATCATTAAAATAGCAGGATAGGAGGAAGCTATGTGCCACAAAAATTGGTAGACTATTTTCTAACGTCTCTAAATTTAAAAATTCCCCAATAGAAATCCTTTAGACTGTGAAATTTTGAGACCCTGTTGCTGGGTGGCAAAATGACGTTGTGCGACTCATGTCTCTGTCTCCTGTCGAGGCTCATGAGTTGTCATTTCTATCCTTACACTGGGTAGATGGAAGCATTTAAAAAAAACTTGGTTTTCTGTTTGTTACGGGATATCCACTTAGTATAATCATCAGCGTAATATTTGTGTTAGCTTTCTGAGATTCGAACCATGACCGCAGTTATGTCGCTAAGTACCCTTGGGTTCAAATAGTTGCGCTAATCATTCATTAGTTACCAATGTTAATAATTAAATATTGTATTAAAAGGAATAGCGATAATTATTCCCCTGAATTAGAGAGAAATTAGCACTTATACAAAAAGAAGTGTATTCATAACTCAAAAAACTTTCAAAACTAGAAATGGTAAAATGAAAATTTCTTTTTTTCGTTGATTTTTTTTTCTCGTGCGGTGTTATAAAGGAAGGTTATGAAAGTTCAATTTAATCTGCAGGATCTTGGTTTAAATCATGGGATACAGGTGAACTATATATAGATATAGATTCTTCTGTTTTTCGAAAGGACGTTGTTTCTTCTATATCTGAAGCTTATCCTTGTAGCAGTAGAGATCGGGTAAAGGATGTTAAGATGCTGACATTTTGACCGGAGGAAGGATTCCGAGGCTATTGTCTTTCTGATGCTTAGCAACCTAGGCAGGACCTCTTGAGGAGGGGAGAATCATCACGATTCCTATTTAGAAAACCATCCTGAGAGGGTCATCACAAGGATTCATCCTTCTCCGACCGACGTGATGCTACAATATACAAGTTGCATCACAATTATACCAGTCTTTATTTTTCATTACCCTCGAAACTCAGAGCTGTGAAAACTCCATAAAAAGTCCGACGGAAATTACTTCGGTACAAAGAAATATAGATCCTCAAATTTATTAAAGCCACTTCTAAAAGAAAAATCAAGGAAATGTTTTATGTTCATATTTCTTTGTGAGTCCTTAATTTGCAATATCATTACAACTAAAACAGGACAGTGGGGAAGGGGGGGGGGGATGACATAGTATTAATGCGGTAATCCCCATTTTACATTTCAGATCGATTCTTGACATTCTTCTCACCATTGAGGAAATCTGTAAATATTTCTAAGCCAATGAAATAATTATGATTCAATTGTTTATTTCCCTTTCAACACATTTATGTGTACAGGAAAATTTAAATTTTATAGGGAATTGTAATATTGGTAATGGCTATACTCTCAATATTGAATAATGTCAAAACACCTGTGAGAACTTGATTCATCGTCAACTTAATGATTATCCTTCCTTAACAAACCCAGTACTTACTTTACGCCAAAACACTGAAATATTGCTGTTTTAATCAACTTAGTTTATTAACTCATCGATAATTACTGCATGTGATATGTTTTGATTTGTAACTCTTAAATAAAATATCTACCATACTTTCACTTCTTTCGCTCAGCTTGAAAACGAAACATTTTTGAAAATGAAAAAAAGTAGTGTATGAACATTCCATTGAAATTTAAGTACCGTAGTATTAATTGAGGTATTTAGCCTTGAATTATAAATAAGCATTAGTTGTCATTGAAATAAAACTTATTTAAAAATAAATCCCTCTATAATATTGAATAATTAGGTACGAATATAAACTAGTTGAATACAGTAAAATTATTTCTGTAGTAAATAATGCAGTTAAGTAACGGATACCTGCTGCATAAAGTCCGCCAAGTCAAAACCTGTACTTTTTAATCAAGTCGAGTTAAATCCATTGACTACGCCGCAATTTGAATAAAAAATTATATGATGCAATTTACATATTTTATGATTTCGTACACAAAAATATTGAACAGAACTTCATCATAGATGATGCAATATTGTAATGACAAGGAATATTGTTAATTCTAGGGTAATCTTGTAGATTCGTTAATAGAATCTTTTGGAGATTAAGATGAAAGAATAATCAAAAGAATTATCAACACCGGTTCAAACCATCTCAAACCACCTCAAACTATCTCAAACCACCTCAAACTACCTCAAACCACCTCAAACTATCTCAAACCACCTCAAACTATCTCAAAACACCTCAATTTACCTCAAACCACCTCAAACTACCTCAAACCACCTCAAACTATCTCAAACCGCCTCAAACTACCTCAAACCACCTCCAGCTACATCAAAATACCTTTAACCCCCTTAAATCACCTCAAATTACCTCCAATCAAGCCGGAAAACAACTAATCAACATAATCCATTGGGCTAAACTGATTCCTAGTTTTGTAAAACGTTGGCTGTTCTACCTCTCTCTAAATATATAGCTTATCTCTCAATTTATTGAGGATTTTGTGACTGCTCCAATTTGCTTGCCACGAAAAAAGTAAATGAAAAAAAGAAATGTTGCATTTAAGTTTTAGATACCAAGATTAAGTTCCTTAAAATCTTCCTAGATTTTTTTTAGAGTCCTTAAGCAAAATGATGGACCCTTATAATATTCTGTGTTTGTCTGTCTGTCTGTAGGTGATTGAAGCACCTGTATCTCGGAAAGTACCCGGAAATGTATGAAACTTTGCATTTTATAATCACGTGATTTGGGCAGAGATTTGAAGGTGAGGAAGCTATGTGCCTCAAACATTTCCAGTCCTATTAAAATAGATTTTTGTAAATGAATCGAATTGCTGATGAAGACCACCAATTGATAATTTTGGTTACTTTAAGTGTGTGTAAGATTAATCATACTTACGCGTAGATCTTGAGTTGAGATGGAATAATTTGGGTGATCTGGTGTGTGCTATTACACGAGGAGTGACCCTGACCTCGGCAGTGAACCTAGAAGTTCAAACGCAGTTCTAATTTGGTCCATGCTCAGGAATAGAATCTAACCAAGGATAATAGAACCTCATGAGATCACACTAAAATAATCTTCTTCCATCTATCTTCCTCTACATTATTTTTTCTTTATATTTATTTCCTTTTTATTTTCTAATTTTATTTTCCTGGTTCAACACATTGCGTAGTAATGATTAAGAGATCGTGTCTTAACATCGAATCATATCTTCGTCCTTTTTTTATCATCACTTATGTAAAAAATATTGTTCACGAAAAACTAATAATAAATGTTAGATTTTTCGTTATTACATAATGGGGATTTGGTATCGAATCAAAATGAATTGGATGGAAAATAATTTTTGTGTATTTTATTTTTTTACTTATTTTATTTTTTTGTATAATTGTCTGATTAGAATTTAGTTACATCATCTCTTCAATATGTAAGGTAATCTATTGTTTCTCTAGAAAATCGCAATTTAAACAATTCATTTATCCATTTAATTTTATGTAGAAAATTTACAATATAATCAATAAATGACAAATAAAATTCGTAGATTGTTTGACTCGATAACGGATAAACTTGATTATTATTTATCTCAGTATTAGTTAAGAAAAGATAGGATGTTTTCTTTCAGTGCTATGAACGAGTATTCTCGTCATCCTTATTAGTTGGTCATCATACGTAATTAATTTACTAGATCGGTTATCATTAGTTATTACTGATGGTGACCAACGTGGAATTTCATGGTGACGACTAATTCCAATATTTCACCAAGTCTATATAAGTATACTTCGCTATACTTCACTTCGCAATACTTCGCTAAGTCCAATATTTCGCAATATTTTTTTTTTTTTTCTTATTGTGCTTCATGGCGAGCACCTCATTGCCATGACTTAATGTTCCTCGCGTCCCCTTTGACTCGGGCCAAAAAACCGCATTTGAAGCGAAGTCGGGCGAGGCGAGGAAAGGACCCCCGAGGAACCACGAGCAACCTCTTCACATTCTCCTTCCTCGCCCGACTTCGGGCCACTTCGTGAGAGTCTGGAGGGGCCTTTAAGCTTCTTGTTTTCGCAGTGCACTGATGATACAAACTTTGACTCTGATTCCATGGAATATTGTTGGTAGAATAACGTTTGAACTTAGCATCCCTTTTATAAATAAATAAAAATTAAATTTAAATATGTATATAAAAATAAATAAAAAAATGATCAGAATTCTTGGTTGTATTGACCGATATTTTGTGATAATCAAACAAAATGGCATCAGTTAGTGCACACTTTAATAAAAACACACTGGTGGTTTAATTAACCTCATTGTACTTGCACAACCTGATAATCGACTTAATTATACTTGTGTCAAAGTTATTTAAGTTGCATTAATTTACTGTTAGTATGCTTGTCTCAAGAAAGCGTTATTAGTGTTGGTACGAGAATAGGTTAACTCCTGACAGCCGCAAACCGATTGTAACAAGAAACAACTGCACTCTCATCTGAGAACACGCCTAACAACCTGCTTTAATACCAGCTCAATCGTAACTACACTTGTGATAAAAATTAGCTTACATTGAGTCAACTCAAACTCTTCATTGTACCAAGAAATAATAATTTCAAGATAAAAAGAACTTTTTATATTCTACGTTTTTAAATTTTCTGTTGAATCGTATGTAATGTTGATAATATAATTGTTATTGTTATATAATATATAATGTTAGTGAAAAAAAAAAAAATAGTTCCGAAATAATTTACTTCACGCATAAATGACAACCATCCAGAGAGCTGATCTTAAACCTATAAAAGGACAAATCTTTGAACAACGGATCTCCCCAACACCAAATCTAAACCGTGCCATCGATATATTTGAAATAATATAATCGATATTTCCTGTTTTGCTGTCATTCAATGTTTATCTATCACAAATTTGGAACCCGTCAAAATGAAGATTACGTAAATATGGGACATGGCAAAACAAATAAAATAACTTGCGGATTTTTTTCGAACTAACTTTCCGTACAGCAAAATTTGCTGAAAATCAATTAAATTCTGCTGAAAGATGGCTAAAAGTATTAAAATAATGCATTGTCATCGTGTTATGAGCTATGCTAAAAGTTTCAAAAGTCTAGTTATTCGGGAAGTTAGTTAGAAATCGATTGCCAGATTTGTACCGGACAAACAAACAAGAAAGCAATCTAATAAAAACGTAGCAATAAAATGTTTTATGCTTGCCGTCACATTACGCCTTAAAGTACCGTCAAGTATATTATTCTTGCGACAAGAAAAAGTGTCCAAGTTTTCCGACAGGCTAAATGTTCTCGGTTCAAAACCAAGTAAATAACCGCATTGTCACAGCTCTACTAGCATTGCCGGAACCGTTCCTTTTTTTCATTGCATAATAATAACAATTAGACGACTATTTTCAGACAGAATAGATTGCCAATTAGTGGGGCACATACCTTCTTCGCATCCTATAACGTACTTTATTGATTTATGCTTTTACAAGCCATTATTATCTAATTTATTTAATATTTCCCCCGTTTGATTTTTACATAAATTAAAGTATCTATTAAGCAAGTTGGTTGAAATTAATCTGGTGCTATTTGCAGTCTGCTTTCGATAAAACATTCAAATTTCATAAAAATCAGATGAGCAAAGGTACTCTGTAAAGATATATAGTACAGCAGGTAATTATCTGAACCATAGCTTTACTGGGTTGTGTCTTGGATCTCAACTCCATATCCCTTACCTTGTTCCTACCGTAATCCTTCTACCCACACAGCCCTAGTCTACCCCCACCCTGTACTGTTAGTTTATAATAAATGTTTGTAAAATAGTTAGCTTAGTACAGAATTATCCCTTACTAAGTTAACACACACTGAAGATGATTATATGTCGAAACGCGTCTTTTTAATAATATAAAATTGTGGTGACAATATTGTTGTTACTTTTATTAACCTCTCTAGTCATAAGTATGTGTCGAACATAAATATTTTAAATAAATCAGTAATTTTTAAAAACAAGATATGATCAGAACACCCACAGCTCTATAGATCATTTTAAAGTTATTTAGAATGAAACATTTTTCTTGCGGTCTTAATCACAATCTATGCTAAAGAATAGATGTACAATTATTTCAAATTAGTTAATTAGTACCGGAAATTACAAAAAAAAAAAAAAAAAAAAAAAAAAAAAAAAAAAGCATCTCATTTAAGGATTGTTGTGACGTTGTTTTTGGTATTGTTACTTTAACGACGTTATTTGTAATTGAATCATATGTTTGTTTTTTGGAGTGTGGAATGATTTTTTTTTTTAAATAATTATTATTGGATGACAGAAGGTGTGGGTTTCCTAACTTGGTCCCTGTTTGGTTTCTATTGTTTGAACAGATGCCGACTTTGTTCTAGGAGGGCTGTGCACGCAGGAAAGCGCTGGTGAGAGGTACACGGTACACGGTACACAGGACCAGAAGGTACACTGAAGCCATTGAACTGTGTGCAGGTTCATTAACAGTGAGCTTATAAGACTCGGTCTAGAGTGCGGAGGTAAACACAAGCTGGGGCGTCGTACCACCAAGGTTTCCAGACCTCTTCACGTCACGTCCAACTATAATGATGTTCAGGATGGACACGGGCTTAATGGTGCGTACCATCACATCATTACTTCTTAAGAAAAGTCTTTTGGGTCGAAATTATTTATTTGATAAGTTTTGTTAAGTTACTCATTCTTTATTTTGTGCCAAACTTAAAACAAATTTTCTTTGATTTTGATTTTTTATCTACGATTGATACGAAATATAAACATTGTATCTCTGAATAGAAAGTGATTCTTTACGTACTTGTATTCATTGCGCATGCGCGTTTTTATAATTTCATTTCTTCAGCCCTAGGGCGGTAAAAAAG
Organism: Gerris lacustris; assembly: GCA_951217055.1. NCBI lineage: Eukaryota > Metazoa > Arthropoda > Insecta > Hemiptera > Gerridae > Gerris > Gerris lacustris. The sequence continues at coordinate 116,698,126 of OX578277.1, read as the reverse complement.
AAGAATTCTTCACCTGTACGCACGCGATTAGCGAGTTTGTTTACACCTAACAAAACTAATTTGCTATTTGTTTAATTAAAGTAACGGTTTATATCGAGTTTTTAGTGAAAAACTGAGTGATTTAAGTGATAAGACGAAAATGAGGAGAATAATACTTACTCCTCCCGAAATAATTAATTCTGTATTTATTATTAAAATCCAACATTCGTAGATAAAGTACGCTACGCAACTCGTGCGAAAACGGCATTTTGCTTTGCTCGTGTGGTTTTACTACCCTCGCTGTCGCTCGGGTGCAAACTCCACACTCGCATGCAAAATGCGACTTTCCGCACTCGACGCGTAATGTACTATATTTAACAGCGATTAATTAATTGTTGCTACCTAATTTCCTCCTAAAATATATTGTTGCCAAGTACGGGCTTTCAGTAAACTCAAAAAAGTTCTCTTAGGCCGCTCCCTGACTTGTCGGTACGGTATCGGTGCGGTATCGGTAAGCTAGTATTCCGATGCGGTAAGATTCTTTACTGAGCGCCTATATCTTACCGATTCGGTACAGATTCTTTTGGGCTCATATTTCAGGTAAGGAATCGGTATACCGATTCCTTACCTGAAAAATGAGCCCAAGATCGAGGGGGTTGTTAAGGCTTTTTGCCTCGGTCGTGTTTAAGTAAAGAAAAAGAAGTACTGATGCAGAAAAATTACAAGATAAAAAGAACTTTTTATATATACTACGTTTTTAAATTTTCTGTCACAAATCATAAATTTGAAACCCGTCAAAATGAAGTTCGTAAATATGGGTAATGTCAAAACAAATAAAATAACTTGCGGATTTTATGAACTAACTTTCCATACAGCAAAATGTGCTGACCACCAATTAAATTCTGCTGAAATATGGCTAAAAGTATTAAAATAATGAATTGTCATCATGTTCTGAGCTATTCTAAAAGTTTCAAATGTCTAGCTACTCGGGAAGTTAGTTAAAAATCTATTGCAAGATTTGTACTGGACAAACAAACAAACAAGAAAGCAAGCTAATAAAAACGTAGTAAAAATGAAACCTAAAAAGTAAAGTTAATAATTATAATGTTTAGAATGGAAACAGGCATGTAAAATTTCAACTTGATACAAGCAGAAGTTCTTGTGTAGCGATGTGATACATTTTATAATAATTAAATAGGAAATGAGTGGTTAGAGGATAGTAAGAATGCGGGGTGGCTACCTCACTACCAGATTCTCTATTACAATCATACTCTTTAACTGTCAACTCAACTATTTTGTCAATATTCAATTCATATTTATTACTTACTATACGCTCGCATCAATAATAGAGCCACGCGATGCCTAGTATAATTTAGACAATATTATGTGTTGTAAAAGCATAACATCATTTTAATTTATACGTGACAGGACGCGAGCAAGCTATGTGCCACACTAATTTGCTGTTTTATTCTTATGTACATTTAATAAACACGCTCTTATATTGTCCTTAAAAAATAACCAAGTCTAGACTCTTGCTTAAATGTTATAAATCGTGTTGATTTAATCACAAGATGAGACGGGCAGAGAGATAAACAAAAAAACCTTGGCTTTAGTTGGATCCGTGAAACATGAGGAAACAGGGAAACGAAATCTTGTAAGATTGTCTGAGTTGAAACTAATCCGCGGAGGATTCGACCCTGAGACACAAACCAGAGGTTTATACGAGATCAGTAGTTACGCAAAGTCGCCCACAGAGTCACTTCAATCTTGTCATTTGCTTCTGTAGCACAGTACTTGGCTGTACACAAACTTCGCCTACTTAACGTCACCTTTACCTAATATAGCCACCAGTAAATGTCAATTTACAAAAAATAAAAACATCTATAATTTAATAAAAATCGTTTTATATTCAAAGCTTCCTCGAGACTATAACCTTTCCCATTACATGACTTACCAGTAGATATTCACTAAAACAAAGTTCCTTTCTTACAGCAAAATAATTGATTTTAACTGGTCTTATATTACTTTGCTTTGTAAGCTTCATCGCACGTATCATCGCACACCTATTACCCTAATTTTGAAACACTTCCCGTCTTTCAATCTTCCCCAAATTTGTACATGGAAACAATTTAGGTGAAGAATACAGAAAAAAAAAAAAAAATGTTGAAAATAAGACCAGTTTTTAAAAATGGTATTTTTATATTAATTATTATTCATTTATATACCAGTTCATTAAACCTATTTTTCTATATTATCCTTTTTTTGTTAATATGAAAAAAGATGGTAATTATTGGTTATATTTCCTTCCTCCAATTGGGACATTGCCCTTAATGTTTCAATTTTTTTTTTAAATAAAAACATTTATCATATTATTAATTACTCTTTATAGCGAATAATTTTATTTAAAGAATGAACCATAAAAGGTATGACAATGTTACTTTCGACAAACCAACAAAATTTCATAAAAAATCAGATGAGTACCGAGTGATATTAAATGTATGTTTCTGCTCATGTGCAAGAGAAACAGTTTGTTCACAAAAATTGAGCCCAAAAATGGCACTATAAATAGGGTTACCATAATTTCTGAAGGCCAGTTCCGGACAGAGGCAATTTTGAGGGGGGGGGGGGAGGGGGTCATATATCTATAACCCCCCTAAATACCTATATTATATGCCTAAAATAATTGGAGGATAATTGGGAAAATAAATAAGTTACAAATAATATAATTACGTTATATATTTAATAATATAATATTTGTTATTATTAATATTTTAATAGTTATTTATTAATATCATATTCAACTTTTGCTAGTCTCTACTGGGTCCAGGGATAGGTTCTTCATTAGTTCTTGTTTCATGCTTTTCAGATTAACTAATTTTCCTCAGAAAATGCTTATTTTTTTACAAGTTTTTATTTAATTTGCAATGTTTGTTCGGGTTTCCAATCTTGCAACTGAATTTTTATGCAGTTATCCTCAACCGACTGAATTGAAATTTTGCATACACATTTAGTTTGGATGACAATGCATGGTTAGCTAAGTGACGTCATTCTAAAGCCAATATGGCGGGCAGCCCAAGATGGCGGACTAGTTATTTTTTTTAGCACGCCCCTGATATGGGTATCAAATGCATGGGGTTGGCGAGAAGAATAGGAATGAAAGCTTGTATTTAAAATTTATTTTTTCAAGTCAACTTATTTTGATTTTTTGGTGGTAGAATGAAATTTCCTGCTTTCGCTGCGTTTTCCGTTAATCTTAGTAAAATCCGGACATTTCTCAAATCCGGACGCAAAACCGGACAGATGTTTCAAATCCGGACTGTCCGGACGAAATCCGGACGTATGGTAACCCTAACTATAAATGTTTACCGGTGAGTAAAAAAGATTTCTGAAATTTTTGTTTGTAATTAGAGACGTAAAAAATGTTGGTTTTTCAGAACCATTACCTAGTTTCCGTTATCTTCAGCAAACTCGGAAGATTATTTATCGTGATTAAAAATAGAATAAAGGGATTTTTGTATGTAAATAAATTGTCTGCAAACTGAATAATTTACAGTAAAGTGCTGATTATTTTCTATGAAGGCTTTGCAAAAGAAACTATTTAGGTTTGTCATTTAATTACTTGTCCTGCATGATAATGCAGTATATCAGTACTGGGAAGAATAACAACACATTTCTAAGATAAGAGCCCAATATGTTATAACTGTCCAGAAAAAGAAGAAAATGTAACTCATATCCTATTGGAATGTCCGAAATACAAATCAGAACCAAGTAAATTATTCCAAGAACTAAAGATCCAAGAAATCCAAGATAAAAAAGAAAAAATCAAGACCATCCTATTCTCAAATTTAAAAAATATTAAACTCACACTAAAATTCGTAAAAGAAATAAATTAAGTACTCCCCTTAGCCTAAAAATGAAAAATCTGGAGTCCACTCATCAACAGAAACCCACAAACGAAATAAAATTAAAAAAGTAAAAATTACTTAGGGAAAGCATAGGAAAAATTTAGGAAGGACCCGGGTCTACCCAACCTAATTGAGGTTTTCTGTGGTTTCCCTCAATTTCTAGGCAAATGCCAGGTTAGTCCCCCCATTAAGTCAGTCCACAGACTGCCTATGATACCCATTTAAACACCTACAAACTATCCCAACAAAAGCCCAACCAAAAATTTCCATTTTATAAAAAAAAAAAAAATAATAATAAAAAATGTACTCCGAAATTATCCAAAAGCTATTAATTAATTCAAAAGCTCAAATCCTTTACAAAATATCAAAAAAATTATGAAAGGCACAAACTATCCCCACTCAAAATAACATTATGGCTCCGGTATACACAAAACTGTTTTGTTACTTATGCCAATAAATAATTTGTTTTTTTTTTTTTAAAAAAAAAGATAAGAGCTGTGAAAAATGTGGGGTGAAGGCCGTATCATATGACCAAGTACAAAATGTAATTGTACCATATTTGAATGTAGTCATTACATTATATTGGAAGGAGAGATTTGGAGGAAGGAAATTATATGCACTAGGATTAACCTTATGGGTCTTGTTGTTGTGAAAAGGCGTTTAAATTAGAAGCGATAGTGCGAAGTGGATGAAGGTGCGTTTGAAAGTCAAAGGTCCGCTTGAGGTTGGCCGTGTACGCGGAGTATACGCGAGCAAGAGTTTGGGTGAGGACAGTGGAGGACAGCGCTACACCACCAGGTTCATCGTCCTGAAGCCAGTCTCCTCGAGTCTATTGTACCACAAGAATCTACCTTAGCATTATACAGCACACTCTAGACATACCTACCTGCCCACAGCCCAATACTTGAGCCATTCTCTTCTGTTTCAATAGACAGAGAATCAGGTGCTTTATCCCTTCTCTTCGTCTCGCATCTCCACTTTGACTTCATTACCTTCACTAATCTAGTCTTCCAACTCTCCACTTTCCCGTCTCTCAAGAATGTTTATGTCCTCATTTGCAACCCACTTCATAGAATCAAACTGTAAGTTAATGACTTCTTTAGCTTAGTCTTGAAGTCGTAAAGGAATAGAGAAAGACTAAACTCCACTAAAACCAGCTATACTGTGATTATACCGTGTTTGAGCCACAAATCTTCATCTTTAGTGCCGGCGGGACGAGTAATAATGTCATAGAGAAAGTGTAGATGTTAGCACACAAAATTCAATTTGTACAAATTGCAATAAGTAGCAAATCTTTATGAGTTTTCAATAAGCAGCCGTTGTAAATATTTTTCAATGAGTAGGAGTTGAGAGAGAAATATGACTAAGTTAGAGTCTTATCAGAGTTTCTAATGAGTAGATGTTGAGGCAGAGATTTTAAGTAGTTTCCAGTAAGTTGGCGTTGTAAATGAGTTGTTCATAAGTAGAAGTTGAGACAAAAGTTTCAATAAAGAGGAGTTGGGACAGAGATTTTAATAAGTAGGAGTTAATATAGAATTGACTTTGAGTAATAGTTGAGGTTAAACAGAGGTTTCAATAAGTACGAATTGTAGCAGATTTATACAAAGTATAGAGTAGAGGTGTAATTTACTTGTAGTTTATAGAGGATGTCACAGAATAATTATTTTAAATTTTCAGAAACGATAGAGGACACTTAAATAAACATTTTTATTACTACGTTTTTATTAGCTTGCATTCTTGTTTGTTTGTTTGTCCGGTACAAATCTGGCAATCGATTTCTAACTAACTTCCGAATAGCTGGACATTTGAAACTTTTTGCATAGCTCAGAACACGATGACAATGCATTATGTTAATACTTTTAGCCATCTTTCAGCAGAAATCAATAGGTTTTCAGCAAATTTTGCTGTACGGAAAGTTAGTTCGGAAAGAATCCGCAAGTTATTTTATTTGTTTTGCCATGTCCCATATTTACGCAATCTTTATTTTGACGGGTCTTAAATTTGTGATAGATAAACATTGAATGACAGCAAAACAGGAAATATCGATTATATTATTTATCGATTATATTATTTCAAATATATCGATGGCATGGTTTAGATTTTGTGTTGGGGAGATCCGTTGTACAAAGATTTATCCTTTTATAGGTTTAAGATCAGCTCTCTGGATGGTTGTCATTTATGTGAAGTAAATTAATTCGGAACTTTTTTTTTTCCATAACATTATATATTATATAACAATAACAATATATTATCAACATTACATACGATTCAACAGAAAATTTAAAAACGTAGTATATAAAAAGTTCTTTTTATCTTGAAATTATTCATTAATAAACTAGTGTACGGAAATAATTCAGTATCGAGATAAAATAAATAAATCCGCAGCAACCCCAGGACCCAGTACTGGTCCCGGCGGTGTACAATTCATCCTCTTCCCGGGAAAGTAAAAGTAGTATCATATCAACTTTTGAAAACAACAACTATTTTCGAAGTTGTCATTTTGCGTGTGTCACAAATTAGTCTTTGTTATATAAATTAGTTTTAGATTGAAAATGCATCACTTAACAAAAATATTGAATTAGCAGACATGCATATTGCCTAAGGAGTCGCATATTGCAATTGTAGTCGCATATTGCATATTGCCTAAATACAGTCGAGGATCCTAAGAAGTGGCTAACGGTAATGCTAACGAAGCAAGGCTTTCAAGATCGGATCAGCGTATTCGAGATAATAAGTACTGGTGCATTACCTACTAGTAAAAAAGATTGATTCGAGAGCCAATCGTACTGTCCGATATGTTGACTTTGAGGACCAAGTTTTGCAATTATTCGAAAATAACCAGAAAACAAGCACTCGTGACCTCTGCAATGCATACAAGCCACGTGTCTGTCGATGGTATTAAAAGAATACCAGAAGCACCCTTTTCACATTCAAAAAGTGCAATCGTTAATTTCAACAGAGTTTAATTTGCCGAATGTTACTTTTAATACACACAATAGTTACATTTGGAGAGAAGAAAATCCTCACTCCGTTCACAGGTTACATCATCAAAGGAAGTTTTCAATATTTAGGCGGGGATTGTTGACAATTTTGGGTTTTTCATTTCTATACATGACGCCCCAGATGCGCTACCTCAACCCAATTATGTAGTGGGACCATATTTACTGCCTGGGGGGATAGAAGGCAAGGATGTTAAATAAAGGGGATGGAGGGTTGTGGATAAAAAGTGACGCCATGAGGATATGTAAAATAGAAGCTCCAATGGGACAAATTACCTTCCTCTTGGTTATAGGTTTCAAAGAATTTGTTTATAATTTCAGTATATAACCTGATAAAGAAGGTAATTTGTCCCAGTTCAAAGATTGTGGAGCATGCGCAGTATGATTTTTCTCTCCAATTTCTCTTACCTTCATGGGGCCACTTTTTTGCCTTAAACCCCATGTTAACATTCCATCCCCTTTATATAACATCCTTGCTAGAAGGTAATGAGAATAGGATTTTCTTGGAACATACTTTAACTAACAGAATTGTTTGAAAATGTCCCACTTAATATTCGAAGAAATGTTGGTTTCCATCATGATAGTGCACCAGCACACATCGGATTAAATTGCCGAAATGATCTAAATGCACATTTTCCAAATGGAAGGATCGGGGGCCAATTACATGGCCTGCACGTTCACCAGATCTGACTCCAGTTGATTTTTGTATTTGGGGTTCATATTAAATCTCTGGTTGATAGGTACGAGATACCTGTTGATATAGAAGAAGAGATAGTGGCTCGGTTTATTCTAGTATTTGTTGATATTGGTGAACTTCCGATTTCGAAGAATTTGGCAGCCGATTACACATAGTTAATACTTGCGTATTGAAAGTAGTGGTCGAAACTTGGAACAATTATTTTTATAAAGTTTGATAAATTGCAGTATAATTTATAACAAAATGATGCTTTACTTAACTGCTTCAATTTATTAAGTAACTGCTCTCTCCTGTTGTAATGAAGATTGTTTTTAAAGATTTCTAGTTTATCTTGAGACCGAAAAATATCCGGATACTAGCTTCTTAATAAAATATGTTTATGTAAGTGCCTTTTATCATTTCTGAAAATTAGGAATAGTTATTCTGTGGCACCCTGTATAGAGTAGAGAAGCATTTCTAACCGAGATTCTAAGTTAGTAGATGTTGAGACCAAATGTTTAATAAGAAGCAATTTGAACTAGTTTTGAATCCCGGCGCTGGAGTGTATTTTTCTCTGTCTGTTTCCCGTAGTTAATAATAATTATAATTTGATTTGAAGTTAGAGAAGTAACAGAGTTTTAAATTAGTTGCAGTTGTTTAATATTTTAGACACAAAATTTAAAATTGAAGTAGAAGTTGAGGCATAGTTTTGAATAAGTAGGAATTGATGTCGAGGTTTCAACATGATTGTGACATTGTTGGCGTACTGTGATACCACCGCTACAATAATTGCCAGTGACGCTACAATGGGTAATAGAAGTTATATACTCGTCTCATGTTTTCTTTTTATGTAAGTAGTACTAAACATGACCACTAGTCGTGCTGAAAGTCTTATCATTTCTCATTAAGTCACTCCAATCCAAATTTTATTTAAATCTTATGTTAAGGACTTGATTTTCTGTATGTTTTAATTATTCATTTTCAAATTCAAGCAATTATTTAGATTCTTATTTACAGGTCCGATTGTTTATTTGTTTTTTTTTTTTTTGTTTGTTATTTTATAATAAAAATAAATAAAACAAACTTTAATTCGTAGTATCATAAATACGGCTAGATAATTATAAAGTTTTTTTTATGAGATCGCGTGTTAGGCGAAAACTTTTCTTGTTAATATTACCATGACAAATTGTAGTATATTTTAATAATTCACCTAAAAGAACTAAAATAAATTCTATTTGCATTATATAGTTATCAAAGGCAATGACCTGAAAAAGAAATTAATTACAAGGACAGTTTAAAATAGAGCTTAAAAAATTTTAAATTCTGTTTTAAGATTTTGTTTGACCTTATACATACATATATATATATATATATATATATATATATATATATATATATATATATATATATATATATATATATATATATATATATATATATATATATATATATATATTTATATATTACTTATTTGTTGTGAATAAAAGAAAAATCTGTATTGAAAAAAGATACTGGTTGTCAAAAATCTGATGAGATATTGGAGTAAAAAAGTTAAATTCCAATTTTATTCAAACGAATAAAGTGGTAATATTTTAGATAATATAAATTGTAAAATGGAAATATCAATTTATTATTTTTTAAATAATTAACTATCTACGAAAAATATTAATAATTTTTTTACTTTCTCATATAAAGAGAAAGTATTGTGATGGCACGAAAAATTGGATTCTACGATTTTGATGGATTTACACGTTTTGAGCTCCTTTAAGACCAAAAAAGTGTCTGTCTGTCGTTTGTCTGTCATGAAATTGAAATAAACATAATTTAGTAGTCTTAGGGATCCCCTGGCCACTGCCTATTCACGTGTCTGGGAGGATTACAGGAATGGTCAGTGAAAACAGCCTGTGACGAAAACCCGAAAAATTATAAACGATATATATATATATATATATATATATATATATATATATATATATATATATATATATATATATATATATATATATATATATATATATATATGGACGTATTTTTAAAAATCTTTATATTAGGCGAGGTTAGGAATAATGCGTCAAAGAAACCATTCAAATTTAAGTGTTTTTTTCAAATATAAGATAATTGAAGAATACATTTTTTAAGACAGTTACGATGGTTAACTTGTCTAGGCGTGTAATTAGAATGGTGCAACACGTGGTGAGATGCCAGATGGAAATGATGCAACCTGAGAGAACAACTGTCGCCATTCCTAGTCTACAGGACTCGTGCTTGGCCTTGCTTCACTATCAACTCGTACATATATGTGTGTATATATATATGCAAGGACAGCGGGTGTATAGAGCACGTACCAACAGTACCCGTAGACTTATTTGCTTCATTGGAAATGAAATCAAGGTACTTGGATTGTATTAGAAATTTATAATTAGATTGATATCCAAGAAATCATTAACCAGCGTTTATTTTCTTCTAAAGAAAACACGAAACAAAGAGATTCTTTTCCTTATAATATTAATATACAGTGGTGACTCGTACAATATAGTATAAAAGATAACAGTTTATTATTTTCATTTTATCCTTTAAAATTTTACATATTTACAAATCATTGTGACACTATTTCAAAATAGTCTCGTAGGATAAAATAGTCTTTTTCCGTGGTAGGCTGTGAAATAGTAACTTTAGAGCCGCAAAAACATAGCTAAAATCCATTTTTTCATTACGTGGACTTAAAAAATGTTTTCATTACTGCCAGCTGTAAAGAAAAAATTGTTTACATCGTAGGAAAGAAAAAAAAAATTCTTTACTGCTAGTAGTTATCAAAACTTCCATTTTTAGCGCTGCAATCTTTGTAGAAATGTTTCTTAGTACTATTTAAATCCGCTAAATGTCAATGCGTTTTATTTATCTTTTCTTATAGTATAAGAGTAGTATAAGAGTAGTAGTTTTTCATTGTCTGCTACCACGGAAAAATTGCATATGCTACACGACTATGTGGAGTGTTTTTTCTTTACCTTGGCAATATTTACTGTCTCGCTTGGCTCGACAGTAAATGTAATTGCCGCGGTAAAGAAAAATCTTACTTCAGAGCCTAGTAACATAATATACTATTTTTAGTGTGGCACATGGCTTGCTCGCACCCTATCACGTACTTTATTGATGTTTTACCTTAACAACCCAATATTGTCTAATTTATTTCACCTTTTTGTTTCCGAGTTTACCCAAGATGGAAACTTTGTGATCGTTCTGAAGAACCAACATTATTTTATGTTTCCGATTGAAAAAAAATCATTTTTGGTTCCGTGACTGTCGTCGGTCTTTCTGACGCTCAATTTTTGTGAACCAGCTTATCTTATAAAACTACTTGACCGATTTTTATTGAAATTTGGATGGTAGGTCATAATTATTAGCCCATTGTTGGTCCCATATAAGTTTCAACCTTATGCGTCCATTTGTTTCTCTTCCTCGTGCCCCCAAATATACAATTATTTACTCCTATTTCTTCAAACGTATACTCATGTGATTTTTATGATATATGAATGGTTTGTCGAAAGTAACTCACAGATCGCCCCCAGATTAATTTCAACCGTCTGCGCTCGTTGCATTTTGCTAAATTGATACTTTAATTAATTATAAAAAATCAAAACAATTTTGACAGATTTAAAAAACGGGGGAAAAATTAAATAAATTGGATAATATTAGGTTTTTAAAGCATAAAATCATTAAATATTACGAAATAGGACGCGGGGAAGCTATGTGCCACATTAATTGGCAGAGTATTATTAGTTTGGATTCTGTCTGCCATTGTGTGACTATCAAAAACTTTGGAGCGCTAAATAACCCTGTTCCAGTCATACAATCCAACTGAAACTTGAAACAGACTCTGTACTGATACAAAAATATTCTATCAAATTTTATGATAATTATTATGTAAAGGATTTATAATAAAATATTTGTTTTAATGCTTTGTTTACACATAGTAATACCATGCCTGAATCTTCTTATTATATATTATTATAATCATTGGAATTAATATAATTTATTTAAATGAAGCCTGTTTTTTGCGAGTGAATCTGTTAATAGATGAGATAACACGACCTTGTTGTCAACTTGATATTAAGATCACGCAAAAAACTCGTTAGTTATATCTAGCGACCAATAACTAATGTTCTCTAACTAGGCTCACTAACAATAAACAAACCAGGGTCCGTTCAGCTGCCCACAAAATAACTACCAACAGAGATGCCTGTGTAGTCAAGGCTAGGTTCTTAGACGAGGTTAGTATACCTAATTCTATTACAATCTAGTTAGATTATTAGCAAACAAGAAACATACTTCTTAGCAAACAGTTCTAAACAGAAATTGCCATGATTAATTTGCAAATCCATATTTTACAATACAATCCTACCCTCTAACCACCTTTAACCACCTCTAACCACCTCTAACCATCTCTAATCACATCTAACCCCCCTAACCACCTCTAACCACCTCTAACCTCCTCTAACCACCTCTAGCTACATCTGACTACCTCTAACCACCTCTAGACACATCTGACCACCTCTAACCACCTCTAACCATCTCTAATCACCTCTAACCCCCTCTAACCCCGTCTAACCATCTCTAACCACCTCTAGCCACATCTGACCACCTCTAACCACCTCTAACCATCTCTAATCACCTCTAACCCCCTCTAACCACCTCTAACCACCTCTAGCCACATCTGACCACCTCTAGCCCCCTTTAACTACCTCTAACCACGTCCAACTGCCTCAAACCATCTCTAAACACCATTAAGCCAAAACAAAGTCCAGCCTTTAAAGTTTTAATTTTAGGGGCTAATTGGCTGACTACCTTAAAAAGCACTCTTCCGATCTTTAAGAAATATGGATGGTCTGTTGATAGCAGCCCTCAGTTAGTCCCACATTAATTTCACATTGAACATTGAATAGAAATAAGTGTGGTCCCACTGGGAGTCGAAAGAAATCCAAATCTCAAGTGACCATTTGTACAATTATCGGACTCGAGGAATCTGTGCCCCACACAAATTGGCAAACTATTTTCATTATTTTTTTACGCGTCTATAATATAACAAGTAAAATACATTCAGTTAAAAATAAATAATTAACATAAAGATATAAATGCAATTCTCCTTCCGCATAGTTCCTACGCATAATAAAATTACTTACTTGTCACTGAAGTCACTTGAAAACAACATAATGAAATTATAAAACTTATATTAATTAATTCCTTTGTAACAAGTCAAGAGAAACTAAAAATATATTCCTTGTGACATTGAACTCGAGATAAACAGTTCTACCAACCTACGTACCTTCGAGACTCGAAAAGTGAACACATACGGACAATTACAACACTGGAATTCCCGCCAGGCTTTCTGTCAAGGGCGCCAAAAACTCGTTCATAATAATTCTCAAACGAAAAAAACCGAATGGATGAATCATAGTCGGAGGAATTACACGAGCTTCATACGGAGCTATTTATATATTTCAGGGTGATCTACCCGTTTCGTTTATATAACTTGGTAATTAGTTTGGACTAAACAGTCGCAAACTTCCACTAAATAATATTAAAATTATTATTCCATGACCTTAAAGAAAAAAAATTATTAACCAAGAAATTATTAATGTATATTTTTGGTTTTGTAATAGGAATAACCCTAATTATAAGTGTTTTTTTTTCACATAACTTGACTTCCGGAAATTACCTAAATATACTTTACCTTGGCCTTAAAGTTGCATAATTACACTCACACACGCACACATAAATGTCTATAAATAAGTGTGTGTTTAAATAATATTGTTAAAACAAATTTGGAATTTCCCATTTCGTAATTCTTGCGTCAAAATCGGTAGTATTAGAACTTACCTTCCAAGGTAAGTTAATATGTTGGAAGGTAGTTAATGTGATCAATAGTAATGCATGTAAATCAAAGTGCCTTTGCGTGGATTTGAACCCGTCACCTCAAACTTGATTCTTAAAGTGACAATTGGTTTAAGCAGGACAGTGACTCTGGACCCCATACATTCTTAATGAAACACTTATTTCCATAGTTATCTACCTGAAATAACTTTAATGTGTAAATATATCTACTTCTTAATGGTTGTTTAGACTGCGATATTATCACATTCACCTAGAGAAGTGCGCAATGTTCCTTTCTCCCCAACTTCTTTGGATTAAATAAATTTTTGCCTTAATAGTGTTATTTATACAAATATAATAAATATTTTGAAACAAATTTAGTTGTAAACAAATATACGTGAGGGTAATCAGTATATTTTTGACACAAGGGAACCCCCCCCCCCCCCCCCCCCCCCCATTTGACACAACTCCCCAAGGGTGGGTAACCAAGTAAATTTGAATAAAACTATTATATGAATGTCTTACAAATTTGTTATTAATCGGCACGACAAACTGGGACAATTTTTTTTCATATAAATGGTAAGACTGAATTCACATCCAGAAATATCTACATAAATTTATCAATTTACACATTTAAAAGAGTTTATCTACGATTGATACGAAATATAAACATTATATCTCCGTTTAGATGCGTAGAAAGTGATTATTTACGTACTTGTATCCATTGCGCATGCGCGTCTCATAGTTCTGAAGAATTCCTCTTCTTTACCACGCTAGCGCGGTAAAGAAGAGGAATTCTTCAGCTTTACGCTCGATTAGCGAGTTTGTTTACATTTAACAAAACTAATTTGCTATTCTTTTATTAAAGTAACTTTTTATATCGAGTTTTTAGTAAAAAAACAATAGATTTGTTCCAACAGCCAATTCGAGGACGGTTCTAGAACCAGTTCAGGATTTTTTAATGCGCATGCGTCTATGAGGACTGGTTCAGAACTGATTCAAAAAGAGGAGCCTGTTGGAACGATTTAAGAACTCATTCAGAACTGCAACCTTCATGTTACCTCTCTTTATCTTGTTTTTATTTTCCTCTTCGCATCTCTCCACTTGTTTTGTTTATGTTCACTCAGAAATGGATTACTTGCGTGAACATATTCTATTGTTAAACTCAACAAAGTTTATAAGAATGCACATTAGAGCAAATAGTTTTTAAAATTACAAATTTATCACACTGTCATTTCTGAATGATTATATTTCGCTCTCACATTTGGGATTCGTCAGGCTCGTAACAATCCTGTCTTTTAGTTTCAGTTGCCTATTAAAAATTTGTTTGTATAAATTGTATTTTTTTTAAACATTAACTGTTAAATCATATAAAAAGTACCGGTGTGGAAATCCTACACATGACTTCCATGAAATGTTGTGGAGTCAATACGCGATCAAGAGAGAGCTCAGTATTTACACCCATTTTCATGGAAGTAAAAACATTAAAATGCCAATATCTCCAAAACCACTTGTGCCCAAAAAGTATAGGTACAATCTACCAAATAGGACACATAATAATATATACCCCAAATAGAATAGAAATCAAATAATGTCTACTGAAGTTATCGTCGACAGACCGATTTCGTGCTTAAGTGACTACAGCTCCGAAACGTCGTAAGCTACGATGTTCGGGTTTGTCAACATCAGTTTTTCCGACAAAAGTTGTAAATAATGTCGCAAACCGCATCTCAATACGATATCTTGAAGCGATATGTTATTAAAGGTTTAGTTACATACGAATACATACAGACGTATATGAAACAGATTTTAATGATATCCCCGGGTTCGTAAGACCCCTCCTTCACAGAGATCTCGGAATCAAGTTTCGGATGATAAAATGTGAATTTTATCTTGGCTTATTAAAAATAAACCCTTATATAAGAAAAGGTCAACCACACATTAAGAAATATTTACAAATAAAGGGTTCAAAACTACAAAAAAGAAAATTATAAGAACAATTTATCTGTTTTTTTTTTCTAGTCTGTAAATCATCGGCGGATGTACAGACAAAAAGATCGTAGGTAATTCTTATAAAGGACTCAAAGTCGCTATGAGAAATTTTAATTATCATGAGGAATAAATAAAATATAAATTATATTTTATTATTCCAATATACTATCATGATAAAAAATAATACGTAAAGAAGAAAGAAAGAAGTAGTATAATATTAACTGAGGAGAGAGAAACAAAACACGCTAGGAAACAGAAGATATTATCATGAAAAGAAACGAAAACAAATGTTAGGTTATAGTTGAACAGTAGTAGTAGTGTAACCTACACGCCTCCGTATATTAGTATTAGTAGTTCTGGTCGAGTTCCTGTTTCAGTCCGGGAACTGTTTTCACGGTTCTAGGACTGTCTCAGAACCGTTGGTCTTTCTGTTGGAACACGGGACTAAAAGTTCCAGAACCGTCCGAGAAGCGTGTAGGAACGGTTTTTCGATACTGCGCATGCTCCCGGCAGTTCTAGAACCGTCCGAGGCTCTGTTGGAACAAACCTATTGAATGAATCAAGTGGCTTTGACGAAAATGTGGAGAACTAACTCCTCCAGAAATAATCAATTCGGCAAAAAATACAACTCAAGAATCAATACCATCTTTATCAAGAGAGGAGATACGCACTTACATACAGCAAGTTTATTTTTTTTCAATATTTATTATTTACATCTAACAATCGTAGATAAAGTACGGTACGCAACTCGTGCGAAAACGGCATTTTGCATTGCTCGTGTGATTTTACTACCCTCGCTGTCGCTCGGGTGCAAACTCCACACCCGCATGCAAAATGCTACTTTCCGCACTCGACGCGTAATGTACTATTATCTACAATTGATACGAATTATAAACGTTATATTCTGTTTAGATGGGTAGAAAGTTATTCGTACGTACTTGTATTCATTGTGCATGCGTGTTTCATGATTCTTCACCTTATCGCACGATTAGCGTTTTTTTTTTACATGTAACAAAATAAAATTGCTGTTTGTTTAATTAAAGTAACAGTTTTTATTAAGTTTTTAATGAAAACAACGAGTGATTTAAGTGATAATGACGAAATTGAGGATATTCTTATAATCTTATTACTAGTGATGCGGTGCATAAAGAACTCGCATAGATTGAGGTCTTACGAGTACATCACCCTTACTATGTTCTCAATATTGCTACCAGGATAATTTTTCGGTGAAAACCTAACATATTCTTATTCAACCTGAAAACAGGTTTAAAAACATTTTACGAAAATCAGCAATAAGAATAAGCTTACTTTTTAACACCCTCATCTCGGTCACATTTTTTGAAAACTTTGCTACTCATAAAGCCTTTTAAAACAATGTATGGTATATCATTCTGACTACAATCTTCCTCTTTAATCGTCATATTGTAGGACCGAGATGCAAGTTCTCAGGAGCTAAAATGTTTTCCATTCATCCATACATATTCCATATTTAATAAAGTCATTGCAGGCTCACCACGCTCACCAGTTGTTACCTATATAATCTTTATTTAATAATATTAATGCAGGCTCGCTACGCTCGCCTGGTTATATAGCGTTTGTAACTAATATTTATTTAATAATAGTAATACATGCTCGCTACGCTCGCCAATTTATACCGCATTTCTATATAATATTTATTTAATAAAAATATTGCGGGTTCGCTGCGCTCGCCTGTTTATATAGCATTTTTACATTATCTTTATTTAATAAAAATTATTGCAGGCTCGCTGCGCTCGCCTGGTTATAAAACATTTGTACGTAATATTTTTTTAATAATATAAATGCAGGCTCGCTACTTTTGCCGGTTTATACAACATTTCACATAATCTTAATTTAATAACGTTAATGCAGGCGAGCTTCGCTCGCCTGCTTATATAACATGCATTTGTAGTAAATATTTTATTTAATAAAATGATTGCAGGCTCACTACGCTCGCCTGTTATAAAAGTAATATTAATGCAGGCTCGCTACGCTCGCCTTTTATAAAAGCATTTCTGCATAGTCTTTATTTAGTAATATTATTGCAGGCTCGCTACGCTCGCCTGTTTATACAGTATTTCTACATGATCTTTATTTAATAATATTATTGCAGGCTCGCTGCGCTCGCATGTTATGAAAGTAATCTTATTGCAGGCTCGCTGCGCTCGCCTGTTTATACAGCATTTCTACATAATCTTTATTTAATAATATTATTGCAGGCTTACTACGCTCGCCTGTTATAAAAGTAATATTAATGCGGGCTCGCTACGCTCTCCTGTTTATACAGTATTTCTACATAATCTTTATTTAATAATATTATTGCAGGCTCGCTGCGCTCGCCTGTTATAAAAGTAATATTAATGCAGGCTCACTACGCTCGCCTGTTTATACAGTATTTCTACATAATCTTTATTTAATAATATTATTGCAGGCTCGCTGCGCTCGCCTGTTATAAAAGCATTTCTGCATAATCTTTATTTAATAATATTAATGCAGGCTCGCTACGCTAGCCTGTTATAAAAGCATTTCTGCATAATCTTTATTTAATAATATTAATGCAGGCTCGCTACGCTCGCCTGTTATAAAAGCATTTCTGCATAATCTTTATTTAATAATATTATTGCAGGCTCGCTGCGCTCGCCTGTTATAAAAGCATTTCTGCATAATCTTTATTTAATAATATTAATGCAGGCTCACTACGCTCGCCTGTTATAAAAGCATTTCTGCATAATCTTTATTTAATAATATTATTGCAGGCTCGCTACGCTCGCCTGTTATAAAAGCATTTCTGCATAATCTTTATTTAATAATATTATTGCAGGCTCGCTGCGCTCGCCTGTTATAAAAGCATTTCTGCATAATCTTTATTTAATAATATTAATGCAGGCTCACTACGCTCGCCTGTTATAAAAGCATTTCTGCATAATCTTTATTTAATAATATTATTGCAGGCTCGCTACGCTCGCCTGTTATAAAAGCATTTCTGCATAATCTTTATTTAATAATATTATTGCAGGCTCGCGGCGCTCGCCTTTTTATACAGTATTAGTACATAATCTGTAGCCTTTAAAATTCCTTTAAATGATTTATAACATGTTATGCAGATATGTAAAACTTTTTTTTGTTTTCTTTATATTGGCCGCCATTTTAAAAATATTATGTATGAAATTTGAATAGTTGGATATTCCTTTTCTAGACTTCAAGAGCTTTAAATTGATGTATAACATGTCATACTGACTAAAAACTGTTTGTTTAGTCGTCCGCCATATTGACCGCCATCTTGAAAATATTAAGTGTAAAATTTTATTAGTTACATATTCTTGTCCTTCTCTTAAAGGCCTTTAAAACGATGTATAACACATTATGCTGGATATAACTTTTTATTTTAGTCGTCCACCATATTGGCCGCCATCTTGAAAATATGAACTGAGGAATTTTATTAGTTACATATTCTTTTTCATCTCTTAAAGACCTTTAAAACTATGTATAACACATTATGCTGGCTAAAACTTTTTTTTATAGTCGTCCGCCATATTGGCCGCCATCTTAAAAATATTAAATGTGAAAATTTATTAGTTACATATTCTTTTCCTTCTCTTAAAGATCTTTAAAACGATGTATAACACATTATGCTGACTAAAACTTTCTTTTTTTGTCGTCCGCCATATTGGGCGCCATCTTGAAAATATTGAGTGAGGAATTTCCAAAAACTATACACTTCTCACAAATGCTGAGATGCATATATGTGCCAAATTTCGTTGAAATTTATCAATTTTTACTCCAGTTATCGTTAGACAAACAAACAAACACACAAACAAACAAACACACAATTTTTTCAAATCCCAAGTCTCTGTAATGAAGAACTCACTGCGCTCGTTCAATTATAATCAAACAATCGTAGATAAAGTGCGGTACGCAACTCGTGGGAAAACTGCATTTTGCATTGCTCGTGAGGTTTTACTACCCTCGCTGTCGCTCGGGTGCAAACACCACAATCGCATGCAAAATGCTACTTTCCGCACTCAACGCGTAGTGTGCTATTTAACAGGTTGTTTTCATTTACATTTTGTTTTCGATTTTCATCTAATCAGTTTTATTTTCATCAGTTGCAGGGAAACTATTTTTACGGGGAAAACCTACTTAGCATGGTTAGATTCGTATTTAAATGGACTAAATTTTAGATTTTTTTTTATTCAACATTGTCGGAACCTTTTCAACAAATTTATTTACAATTATTTTTTTATTTATTTATTTTTATGTCTTCAGAGTTTCGGGGTAGCACATGTAAATTAGGGGTTAAACTCATTTCTCGATTTAACCTCTGGGTATGATTGACTGAACATCAATCATACCTCCATTGGTTGGCCAAATCGGCCAACATCGGTATCTGCCCGTAAATCCATCGAAATATCAAAATCGAATTTTCACTCTATCACAGTCTGTTTATGCGGGATGTAACAATTTCAGATTACAATATTGAAATTTATAAACCTATTTTTTCATATAATCATCACTAATATGGCCCACACCAGATGCCAGCACAATATAGTTTTTTACAATAATGGTTTGTTCGCCTCTCAGAATGTTAGGAGATATAGCGTCCCCAAAATCTGGAGCTAAAATTAATTTCTCAATTCAAACGTCGCGTCGGGGAATGATTTTACTGAACCTGTGTGGCGAATTTCATCCAAATATCGACTAAGTAGTTTAGGGCTCCAAGTGTCTGCACAGACCACAGATTACAGAAAGACATTTTACAACGTTAATTTGTCGTTGCCTAATGGTTTCTACAAATACTGAGATATGTGATTCGAGTCCCAGTGGCCGGAAGTTTTTATCTCTCATTCGATTTAAATAAACACTTTATACGTAAGAATTGTTAAATAAGGTTTTTTCTAAAAGTCAAATAGATGAGAGTAACATTTTGTTCAAACTAATTTAAATATATTTAGTGTCAAGGTCTGTTACAAATAAATCAACATTTATTCTCTCCCAAAAAGGTTTCCTATTTAATCAATTCATAAAACTTAGTGACGTTTATAATTATTAGTGTTATTTATTGAGTCAATATAACATTATAACACCCAATAATTTATCCTACTATTATTTTTTTTAGTAAGTGTAATTTATAAGAAGGAAGCAAATTGAGATATATTATTAAATATGTAAAACATATTTAATATTTTAATTAAACTAAAGAAAAAAACTAAAATCAACAAATGTATTGGTTCCGAGCTGACAGAGGGTAACGGAAGTATGCGCTGTGATAATTCTAAAGAACGTTTTTAGGGTTGGCAGGCAAAAACAAGGACTTATACTTTCCTGAGGTTGTCCGTCTATCTGTCTGTCGATGTGTCTGTCTATCTCTAATGAACCTGATCTCTGAAAGTCCTGTCCGTGAAACTTTGCAGTAATTTTAAGATAATAACCCACTCACAGGAAAATTATAGTGCCAACAAATCATCCCTCAAGAATAAGAGGATGAAGTTCAGGGTATATTTATTTTTTTAAGTAAAATGGAATATGTGGGGTGGTAAATGCATGAAAAGGAGTACATAGGACTCTGAGTACATATATATTTTTGGTTTCGTGTTTTTGTAGTAATCTATTTTTTCCACCCCCCTCTATTTTCTTAGTAAATCAAAAATCTGATAAAACATAGATATTCTTTGTCAAAAACAAAAAACCGTTTTTAAAAAATTTCACACTTTGTATATTCTGGGAGAAAAACTTTGTTAATTTTGAAAATTCCGATTTCAACAATTCCATGACTGAAATTTGTTTTATTAGACATGAGAGAACATTTTTATAGTCTCGTGTCTGAATTTCGGTCTGAAGTTAAATATGTTTGCCAACCAGCTCAAAAAACAATTCAATTCTTTTCAGTGGGCACAGGCAATCTGAGGATAATGTATAATTTTTTTTATATTTTCATTTAATTTGTTAAAAAATATTATGTAAAATTATAACTTAATTATGGATTGGAGGTTAGTTAAAATCAAACTATTTGTTTATTTGATTACAAATTGTTTATTTTTATTATATATATATATATAATTTTATTAATGCAATTTTTTTTTTAATTATATTTTATGACTGCCCTTAATCGGTGATAGTTGAGTTTTACGAAATGTGTTGAAGGTAGGGAAACCTCCCTTACAAACAACTTTAAAATTGATTACTTTAAATATAAACAAATAAATGATTCATGCAGACGACTTCATAATTATACCTTTTACAACTCTTTGATAATTATATTACCGGAAACATAAACTCAGGAAACTGTGTAAATTGAATATAAGAAAATGATCAACGTGAAACTTTTCAATATTGCTTTTGATTAAAGCGTATAATGGAAACGTAGGTAATCTTAAACATGCACTTTCCATTCTTTTCACTGCATCAAAATGGATTTTCAATTTGCAGTGAAAACTGCATCGGCTATTCATACAACATGTGAAAAAGGAAAATATTTCCGCCGGCATTCTGTTCACGGCCGGATCCTTCTGTACTCGCCTTGCTTTTTAAATAGCATCTAGCATTTGTAAATTAGCACTATACGCTTATGAAATATTATATATGGGTGTTTATATTTTTTTCTTAATAAAATAAAATAGGTATAATGGTAAGGTGAAATAAAATTAGGAAGGTGATAAGGCGTTGAATGTGATTAGACAAAGCTTGTTAAACAAGCCAGATCTATTGAAAGCAATTTATCCACGGAGTTGTTTTATCTAGGCCGCTTATATAATACTTGCATTCGTCTAACTTCGGTTAAATTTATGAAATGTATTGTTATTTATATCCAAGTTCTAAATGCTACGCTAGAGTTTCTCGAACATTGTTAAAACAAATTCATAATTACGTCATGCTAGTCGAATCTTATTCACGTTAGTAACCCTTAAATTCTAATACCCAACACTGATAAATAAAACACTTATTATAGCCAGGGTGCCCAAAGGCATAATTAAGTCAATAATTATACATATTCTTTCCAAACCTCTTGGTATGGCTTGTTTAGGCCAAGTCTGACACTCCTCTGTGATTTTATTTGGTTTGAGGCGTTTTTCATTATTTGAACTCTATAACATTGACGCGTCAGTTAATTAATATTAATTACTATTAATTAATATTAAATAATATCCAGCTGATTTTCTCAAGATACATTATTTGAACCCTATAAGTCAACATTTTAATATTGTCTGACGCAGAACTTTTTCCGATTTTCCAGTCTGACGCGTCAAAGTTATAGGGTTCAAATAATGAAAAATGCTCCAAAAACAAATAAAATCACAGAGGAAAACGGTGTCAGACTTGGCCTATACAAGCCATACAAAGTGGTTTGGAAAGACTATGTATAATTTACTTTTTTGCCTATGGGCACCCTGACTATTAATTAAATACTAGAATGAATTAACGTTAATAACTTTATGTTGCTAAACACAACACTGATAAATCAAACAGCCGTAATTTTGTATGGACTCACTTGATCTTAAAATGTGTAAATCCATCAAAATGAGATTTTTACCCGATATAAAGGTTATACTTTGTCCTGCAATACAACAACTCAATGCAGGTCAGTCTAACTTTAACGAGTTGAGTCAAACTAGCTGTTAGGCTCATATACTTCCCTGCATATTATGTTTTTTTGTCTTTTTTTATCCATCGAGAGTTTAAATATAAATGCATTAACTTTTAAATAGGCTAGCAATTTAAGTGGCACTTAGCTTCCTCACAAACAATTATTACACGAATTGTCTGATTCGAGGCAGTTGAAATTGATATAGAAAGATTCTGTAAGCATTATATTAGGTATATAAAAGTTGCTTAAAGATTAATCTTTAAGCAATTTTTGACCTATTTTAAAAACTGCTAGCATGATTTTAATGAAATTTGGGTGGTAAATAAAAAATTACCCACTGAAGGCTCTTTGAACCCATTCAAACGCTCTTGTCGATTGCTTGCTCATTTGCGAATGCGTACAACACTATATTTTAGGTTTCTGTACAAAGTAAAAAAAGAAACCTTATATAACGGCTCTGTCTGTCTGTCTGTCTGTCCGTTGCTTGTTTCAATTCATAAACTACTATAGATAGGAACATGAAATTCGGCACACAGGCCGATCTCGGCATTTTAGACAGCTGGACACATTTTGGATTTTTCACACTTAATATTTTCAAGATGGCGGCCAATATGGCGGGCAACTAAAAAAAAAGTTTTTAGTCACCATGACATGTTATACATCAATTTAAAGGGCTTGAAATGAAGAAAAAGAATATGCAACTGTTAAAATTTTCTCACTCACGTAATATTTCAAGATGGCGGCCAATATGGCGGGCGACTAAAAAAAGTTCTTAGTAACTATGACATGTTACACATCAATTTAAAGGTCTTGAAGTGTAGAAAAAGAATAT
Source organism: Gerris lacustris (assembly GCA_951217055.1). Lineage (NCBI taxonomy): Eukaryota > Metazoa > Arthropoda > Insecta > Hemiptera > Gerridae > Gerris > Gerris lacustris. Next base: position 116,674,275 of record OX578277.1, on the reverse strand, counting down.
GCAAGTATTAAAATTTTACACTTAAAAATTTCAAGATGACGGCCAATATGGCGGGTGAATAAAAACAAGTTTTTAGTAACTATGACATGTTATATATCAATTTAAAGGTCTTGAAATGTAGAAAAAGAATATTGAATTATTAAAATTTTCAAGACGGCGGCCAATATGGCTGGTGACAAAACATTGTTTTAGTTACCATAACATGTTATACATCAATTTAAAGGTCTTGAAGAGTAGAAAAAGAATATTACTATTAAAATTATTATAATTATATTACACATAATAATTTTAACTTTAATGTAGAGAAACCGGCGATTATCACCCTACGTACTTACGTGAAGCGCGCCTTACTTGTTTATTACTAATCCGATTTTAAAGCAATTTACTTGGTTTTGTCAAATTTGAAGTCCACTGAAATTGAATCAAGACAGGTTCAAGAAAACCAATTTTCGTTTCCCAGTAAGGTGGCATTATTTTTAAAATTCTTCTATTTTGTTTTTAGTAACATCTATATATTTAATATCTGTCTCTTTTACTTATCTATACTTAAATGTCCTATCTTATCTTATTTATATTCTTATCTATATATTTAAAATGATACATTATTTTATAGGCATGTATTATGAGTATATTTTATAATTATAACATATATCATTAGTTTAGCTTGTGGACGAGCCGAGGAGGTTAAAATATAGAAAAGTGCCATCTAAGACTAACATACACAACTTTTAAAAACTGCTGCAACAATTTAATCATTTTATCGCAAAAAAATCCTGTTTATCTCCAGTAGGGGAAAAAAGTTATGATTTTGAATTAGTTTAGAGGGACTAAAACAGGTCTTTTCATCTCTGACTCAAAAAGTAGGGAGAAAAAGTAAAGTAGGGCAAAAAAGTAAAGATTGCAACTAAATTATTTTATAAATAGTAGAAAATGTATGGCTAATGTAATGAAGTTGTCGAAATCAGGTTGGCGGCACTGCGCTTTTTTGACCATGTTTATCTTTGTTTACAACATTATAACCTGCATCTAAATAACCTTCTATTTGAGTTTAATTCCAATTCTTATTTGCTTTTCATATTGAATCTCTTATATCTGCTATTAAAAGTGCTAATTTATTAAAATATTAAATAAAAACTGTGCTATGGACGAAAATGTGAATATTTTTTCTACTGGAGATAAAATATTGTATGCACCTCGAGAGTAAAGTGACATTATTCCCCGCGCGATAATTATCTCCCTCGGCTGCGCCTCGGGAGCTAATTAGAGTTATTGCCTCGGCTGCGTCTCGGAAATTAAAAATTCTAATTCCCTCGGCTTCGCCTCGGGATTTAGGGACCATGGTTCCTTCGGCTTCGCCTCAAGAACCAACTTTTTCGCTCAGGGAATAATGGCTTACTTTACTCCCTAGGTGCATAAATAACTATTAAACTTCATTTAACGAATAAAATAAAAGTGTGCGTGGTTTCAGCTCACACAAAGGGTCCACAGGCAATTTAACAGGGAAGACGAGTTCATTATCCACCCTACTCCTCCCACCAGTTTACGCTATGACTTTTGAACAATTTATTGTAATGACTAGAAAGGAACTCCTTTACATTGTATGTGCTGACGCAATGTCACTAAGACGTGTAAATTTATCAAACTCTCAAAATAGAATTTTTGAGCCATTAACATAACAACAATTTTGCTCAACAAACTTGACCAACAAGGTAGACATGTTTTAATTGTTTTTTAAGTTCTATCTGTTCACAATCACAAAGTGTCGTTTCAACCCCTTGGTTTTTAAGGGATTATTTTTTGGGGCTTGCCTATAACTTCCCTATGTTTTGGTCATTTCACATAAAATAGCTGCAGTTTCAAATCTTTCTGTTGGGTAGTATTGGAAAACAGATGCGTTACAGACAGACAGAAAAGCGTAGAAATGTATAAGAGTCCTCATTTTTGCCTACGGACCCTAAAAGAAATAATATATTAAGATTTAATTATTAAAAATGGGTGCGAGACAACTCAGACAAACTTTCTCATATACGAGCTCATAATTACTTAGCCCAGTGTCAGCCATTTATTAGTTTTCGTAGTTACATTTAATTATTATTGAACATTTTTTATTATCTTTTATTAATATTAATCAGTAATTACATTGGATTGTCTGTAAGAGTAAGTGTGCGTTGGTTGTGTATGTGTGTGTCTGGTATTTATGACTATAGATGAATAAAGCTAATGTATTTTAGGTCTGTGTGGTGCATCATTGGACCTTGATCAATGAACATTGGTCTAGGCTCTAGATATTTTTAATATTTAATTTATACTATTATTGTTTTCATTATTCTTATAATTGTTATTTAAGTTTCATTATTTTTTGTTTAAACTTTTCTGATTATTAAATAAGATACTGAATTGCTTCAGTACCTAACTGATAAAGAAATATTTTGAAGAAGAATTTAGTTGGTTTGTCAACTTATAGACATTTATAATTACCTAATTTTTTGAGCTAGCATATTTCATTTCTGTTTTAATTATAATTTTTTTTGTTCTTTATTTATTTATTTTTACTTTACTTTTGCTTTATTTGTTTTTATTATTTTTTTATTTACTATTATTTTCAACATTCCTTTTTCTCAAATAATTATTAACAATTTAAATAGTGTTGGTTCACACGGCCACCCCCGTACACGAGCTTGTGCTCATATGGTGGGTGCACCTAGAAATAGTATTTACTTTGCAACATTTTTATATTTGTTATTTGTTATTATGTAGTAAGATATTATTTGTAATTTTTCTGGTGGTGAATAAAAAAAAAAAAAAAAAAAAAATTTCATCGAAATTTGTCATAAAAATAACTTATCCTGGGCGGGGAATCGAACCCGGCCTCTCTCCGTCCGTGTTTAAAGCATTTACTCATGAACTAGATTTTTTCCGGGAAAACTGCTTATATCGGTAGATTCGTATTTAAATGGACTACATTTTGGATTTTTTAAAAAAAAAATGGCCGAAATTGTTTTCAAGAAATAATTTTTCTCCTCGTTTTGTCAGAGTTTGTGGCGAGTAGGGCCCCCAAATGTAGAGTTAAACAAATTTCTCGATTTCTCCTCGAGTTTCTCCTCGAGGTATGATTTTTCTGAACATGCATGCCAAATTTTGTCAAAGCCGGCCCAGTAGTTTAGGCTCCAGACCCCAGGCGTCTGCACAGACAGACATTTTTTAAACCACTTATTTTGGACTCAGGGGACCTCAAAACGTGTAAATCCATCAAAATCGAATTCGAGAGTAGTAAAAATTGTGTGATTTGTCGACTTTTAAATGAAGCTTCTAAAGAAATATAAAAGATGATGAGATTTTCTCATTGTTTGAAGTTTGAGAAGTGATAGCGTTTGCTTCTTTGTTTTTCTTGAGGTTTCCTTCTGGAGGTATAAAACTTGTTGATAACGTTTGAAGGTTTAAATAATTTGTTTTGTAATGTTGTAGAGTTAATAATAAGTTGGGTGCTTGATCACTCAGCTAGGATGTTGACCTTATTCAGTTACCTGTGTGAATACTCCCATAAACTCCCCCATTCAACTATATAGAAGCACGTGTAATAAAAAATAATGGTCGGTTTCTTGTGTGTAAGAAATTTCTTTTTTAATTAATTAATTAATAGTCAATTAGTTGAGAATGAGCAGTGATTATCAACTGATTGAACTTGAAAACAAATGAAATCAACTCTAACCTGTTAGTCAACTTAGTTATACAAAATATGTTGTTATATTAATGGCACCAACATTTTATTTTGATAAATTTACACATTTGACGGAGTAAAAAGTCTGGTATAAAAAAATGTAGTCAGTATAGTCTGTGGAGACGTGCGTGGAGTCGAAACTACTATATTTTGGCCAATTTCCATTAAATTATGCATCCTTATTCTGGAAAATCATACCACGATGCGAAATCAATTTTTAATTAAAAAATTCTAAAATCGTAGTTAATTTAAATAAGAATCTAACGGTTTATAAGTCATTTTCCCGGGGGGGGGGGGGGATCAGTTTTCTTGATATTGATGAAAATAAAACTGACATTGCTAAAAATTAAATAACCACCTGGTAAATTAGTTCATAAATAAATTGATTAAATTAAATATAATTGAAATTTAAATTGAGTCCCTCTTTGTAAGTAAGAAGTTTGTATATTAATTCACTACACCCCCCCCCCCCTCCCTTTTATTCATTCATTCTAAAAGAAAAGAAACAAAAATTCAACGAAGATCAGCATCGCATCCACGCAGGTTATCTGCTAGTATTCATTTGTTCATTAGACTTTACCCCGCACTCCGCACTAAGCTCATGCTAGGTATCAGTGGCTAGATTTCTTACTATAATGTACTTTCAACTTTAACCCTTCATTTCATTATTAGCCACGATAAGTAATCGATAAAAGAACCCGAATATTTCATCTACACCACAAGATTTTCATAAAAGAGTAAAAATAGCACACAAGTAAAACCAATCAAAATAGTTTTAGAAAAATTAATCAATTTTAAAGAAAATCCTGTAAAATTTAAAAGTGTACATATTAAAATAATAACTGCACAAAAGTAAACAAACCAAGTCATAGGAAATAGAAGTTTTAATAGTTATTTATGCACCTAGGGAGTAAAGTAAGCCATTATTACCTGAGCGAAAAAAGTTGGTTCTTGAGGCGAAACCGAGGGAACCATGGTCCCTAAATCCCGAGGCGAAGCCGAGGGAATTAGACTGTTTAATTCCCGAGGCGCAGCCAAGGGAATAACTCTAATTAGCTCCCGAGGCGCAGCCGAGGGAGATAATTATCGCGAGGGGAATAATGGCACTTTACTCACGAGGTACATACAATATTTTATCTTCAGTAGGAAGAAAATTCACATTTTCGTCCATTGCACAGTTTTTATTTATTATTTTAATAAATAACAATAATTATTAGCACTTTTAATAGCAGATATAAGAGATTCAATATTAAAAACAAATAAGAATTGGAATTAAACTCAAATAGAAGGTTATTTAGATGCAGGTTATAATGTTGTAAACAAAGATAAACATGGTCCAAAAAGCGCAGTGCCGCCAACCTGATTTCAACAACTTCATTACATTAGCCATACATTTTCTACTATTTATAAAATAATTAAGTTGCATTCTTTACTTTTTTGCCCTACTTTACTTTTTCGCCCTATACTTTTACTTTTTCTCCCTACTATTTGAGTCAGGGATGAAAAGGCCCGTTTTAGTCCCTCTAAACTAATTCAAAATCATAACTTTTTTTCCCTACTGGAGATAAAAATTATTTATTTTTGATGTAATCAATCAATAACCGACTATGTTAAGTAAATTGCCAAAAAGTTAATTTTATAAAATTGTTAATCACTCTGGTTCTACTCGATATTTTTCAATAAGCCAGCCTGCAATTTGCTCTAAAAGTCGGCGCGCACCACGACGTAAAAAATAATCGATTTAGTTTAGCAAGTTTTGCACTTATTAAGTCGGACAGACATACAGACAGACAGGGAACAAGTAAAGTACGGTTTTAGCTCGTAATTATATGAAAAGAAAAAGTATCCAACAAAATTTCCATTTCTGATCAATGGACAGAAGAAACTTTAATTTTATATACATAGATTAACAAATATTTGATGAGGGATCAAGTGAGGCACTCCATACACTATAGACATGCAATCCAGTTGTCTCCTTGCAATGTTGAGCTGAGCGTGTATTTTAATCTTACATTTTCTTTATGTGTTAAAATTCATGTTACATTAATTTGTTTGCATCACGTCATAATCACATTTTTTATCAAAGGCGAGTTTCATCATTGCCCTACTATGTTGTTGAAGGGAGATGTAACTCCGCATCGCTTTCTTCAAGAATCTGCATTTCAAAGATTATTTAATTTGGCTCAATAACAAAAACAATATCATTCAATGTTGTTACAAGCGAAATAATGCAGTACGCAGTATACATTAAACAGTTGATAGTAGCATTAACCATTTGTATTTATAAACAGCTGAAATCGGATCAAAAATAGTAATATTTATACAATTTTAATTAAATAGTATATTATGTTACTAGCCTGTGAAGTGAGTTTTTTCTTTACCGCGGCAATTACATTTACTGTCGAGCGAAGCGATAGTAAATATTGCCAAGGTAAAGAAAAAACACTTCACAGTCGCGTAGCATATGCTATTTTTTCCGAGGTAGCAGACAATGAAAAAACATTAAATATTAATCACTAATCAACATATAATAATAACAAATATTAGTACATACTTAAGACTTAAAAAAAGAAACCTTAAAAAGAGGTTACACTATAAGAAAAGGTAAATAAAACGCATTGACATCTAGCGGATTTTTATCGTACTAGAAGCATTTCTACAAAGACTGCAGCACTACTAACGGAAGTTTTGACAACTACCCTCCGGAAAAAAAAAATCTTTTAGTTCCTAGGACGTAATAGTTATTTATGTAACTAGGCAGCAAAATGGAATTTTACTGACGAGTGATTAGATTAGCCTCCGAGCCGAAGGCGAGGACAGGCTATGATAATTAACTGCCGAGGCGAAGCCGAGGCAGGTAATTTACCTATTTGACTGCCGAGGCGAAGCCGAGGTAGGCAATGAATAAACGAGTCAGAAATGTTTCCTTTGCTGCCTTGTTGCATACTAGTTATTTATGTAACTAGGCAGCAAAATGGAATTTTACTGACGAGTGATTAGATTAGCCTCCGAGCCGAAGGCGAGGACAGGCTATGATAATTAACTGCCGAGGCGAAGCCGAGGCAGGTAATTTACCTATTTGACTGCCGAGGCGAAGCCGAGGTAGGCAATGAATAAACGAGTCAGAAATGTTTCCTTTGCTGCCTTGTTGCATACTAGTTATTTATGTAACTAGGCAGCAAAATGGAATTTTACTGACGAGTGATTAGATTAGCCTCCGAGCCGAAGGCGAGGACAGGCTATGATAATTAACTGCCGAGGCGAAGCCGAGGCAGGTAATTTACCTATTTGACTGCCGAGGCGAAGCCGAGGTAGGCAATGAATAAACGAGTCAGAAATGTTTCCTTTGCTGCCTTGTTGCATACAATATTTTATCTACTTGCGGAAGAAAAGATGAAGCTACTAAAATGTTATCTTTATTTAATATAACATAGTTGATAACTATGTGTCATATTAATAAAGATAATAACATATTATGTAGTAACTAAAATTAATGTTCAAATAAGAAACTTGGGAATAATAACAATAAGTGAAAAGCAAACTCAACCTATAACAACATAAACAAAACACACGTTTATAACACACATAACTTCTGAATGAATAATGCACGCAATATAAAATATTTATTTAATTTTTACTAAAAAATAAATAAAAGTGTTAAAGATATCTTCTATTGCTTAAAAGAAAAGAAGTAACTAGGATACATCAAGAAAAGTAGCTAGTCTAATCTAGAATGACTTCAATAATAAAAATAATATGGATGTTCAATGTTTACATGACGCAACAGTATTGTCAGTGACTCTACTATTTTTTTAATTAAAGATCTACTAATCATTGAACTTATTTAACAGAATTAACAAATATAAACAAATTATTTTATTATTAAAACGTTTATTTATTAATTATTACTTATTTAACTAAAATATATAATGTTATAAGATAGAGATAATAGTATAAACTGTTCTTGCCAAAATAAGAGGTTATGACACGCAGTGGTAAACACTGTTACTTTCTCTGCCTAGGCAGGGAAATATTTCCCTGCCTAGGCAGAGAAAGTATTTTCCTGACTGTTCTAACTACTTTCCTGCCTGTTATAAATATTTTAATGACAAATCAGGGAAATAGTACTTTCCAGCCTAAAAACAGTTAAGTAATGTTTAATTTTGCTGCCGCGAGTAGATAAAATATTTTATCTACTTGCGGAAGAAAAATGAAGCTGCTAAAATGTTATCTTTATTAATATAACATAGTTAATAACTATGTGTCATATTAATAAAGATAATAACATATGTATTAACTAAAATTAATGTTCAAATAAGAAACTTGGGAATAATAACAATTAAGTGAAAAGCAAACTCAATCTATAAAACAACAAAATGCAAAACACATGTTTATAACACACATAACTTCTGAATGAATAATGCACGCAACATAAACTATTTATTTATATTTTTACTAAAAAATTAATAAAAGTGTTAAAGATATCTTCTATTGCGTAAAAGAAAAGAAGTAACTAGGATACATCAAGAAAAGTAGCTAGTCTAATCTAGAAAGATTTCAATAATAAAAATAATATGGATGTTCAATGTTTACATGACGCTACAGTTTAGTCAGTGACTCTACTATTTTTTTTAATTAAAGATTTACTAATCATTGAACTTATTTAACAGAATTAACAAATATAGACAAATTATTTTATTATTAAAACGTTTATTTATTATTAAATATTACTTATTTAACTATAATATATAATGTTATAAGATAGAGATAATAGTATAAACTGTTCTTGCCAAAATAAGAGGTTATGACACGCAGTGGTAAACACTGTTACTTTCTCTGCCTAGGCAGGGAAATATTTCCCTGCCTAGGCAGAGAAATTATTTTCCTGACTGTTTTAACTACTTTCCTGCCTGTTTTTAATATTTTAATGACAAATCAGGGAAATAGTACTTTCCAGCCTAAAAACAGTTAAGTAATGTTTAATTTTGCTGCCGCGGGTAGATAAAAGATTTTTTCTTTACTGCTAGGAGTAATGAAAAGATTTTTTAAGTCCACGTAATGAAAAAATGGATTTTAGCTAAGTTTTTTAGGCTCTAAAGTTACTATTTCACAGCCTACCACGGAAAAAAGATTTTTTTTCCTGTTTTTCAATTTTACCCCCCCCCCCCCCCCCCCGCCCCTTAAATGAAAATATGACAAAAGTGAACATAACAACAATAACAGTACTCTTAAAGAGCTTTCCAATGACATGCATCATGAAGGGCATATACTATTTTAACTTTTGTACTCCGTACCCCGTATCCCTTCGAACCAATTTGGCCTATTTAAGATTTATACCTTCCTGGTTGATTTCCTCTGGTTGGTCACTACGGCCGTGCCGAATTTTGTGCGGATCGGTTCAGCCATTCAGGAGGAGTTTGTGTCCAACCAAATGAAAAGTGTAGTATAAGACCTTGGCTTCGCTCAGCTCAACAAAACACATTCCTATACCAAAGTTATTGCAACAACAATAAACCAAATTACAACAACTAATCATAAAGAGTTGCTTATAATATTCACGTTACAACTTTTTTACAAATAAAACAAATCAGGTCACTGTTTGTTTCTATCCGAGTTACTTAACTAAAGTCAGTATTTGTCTTTATACTTTATATTTATATATATTATATTCAAAGTGACATTAACAGAAAATTGTCTTTTTTTATCGGAGCCGGTTGTTTTCAGAATAATGATAAAGTGGCGGGCTATAAAACGACGCATGGGACGCATGAAGCAATATATTTGGGCGTTGTCTCGCCCCGTCTCGAGGAACAATAGACTCCTGACTCAACGACAATGTGAGGCAACTTGTCAAGAGTTTAATGGAATCCACCGCTAGGCATACAATGCCACGTCACTGTGTCATTACTACATTATAATATATCCTTTAAACAAATCTTCTAAACAGTATGCAAAAATCAATAATCTCCATTATCTCCATGGAATCTTATAAACGATTCTCCACTCTAAACAAATAAATAGTTATTTATGCACCTAGGGAGTAAAGTAAGCCATTATTCCCTGAGCGAAAAATTTGGTTCTTGAGGCGAAGCCGAAGGAACCATGGTCCCTAAATCCCGAGGCGAAGCCGAGGGAATAACTCTAATTAGCTCCCGAGGCGCAGCCGAGGGAGATAATTATCGCGAGAGGAATAATGGCACTTTAACTCACGAGGTACATACAATATTTTATCTCCAGTAGAAAAAAGATTCACATTTTCGTCCATTGCACAGTTTTTATTTAATATTTTAATAAATAACAATAATTATTAGAGGTCGACCAAGAAGTCATGGAAATGGGAGGAGTGCGCTAGTGTCGTAATGTACAGTCAGTTTTTTATATAATAGACCACGGTCAAAAAACACAGTGTTGTTCTTTGGTTATTAATCATTTTATTCTTAATTACTTCTAATTGTTTTGCAACAGGCAACACTGTACCTGATAAGAAATCACTAATAATATACGATAACATCTTTATTGATTATTCATAATAATATTCTTTAAATCTAAATAGATTTTCTTCTTTCTATTAATCTATTTTATTTATAAAAAAAAATATAATGGGGAAAAACAAACTAAAAATTCGCAAATATTATTTTTGATTAATTGTCATTGAGAGCAATCATTTTTATAATAACATATTAGGTTTGTTCTAACCCCGTTATTTGTAGCGTCCTTTGCATTTGCATCTTACCGTGGATTTGTGGCTCGTACAAAAATCGTTTAGGAAAGTTGTGACTATAATTCGTACTCTAAACAAACAAAACAGGAAACCTAACAGATTGGAAACCTCCTTGTTGTTGTTATTCGTGAGATTTGACATAACTGCGCATGTCATACAAACTAGAAATGGGTATTGTCTTAGCACCCGACTGTACTGACTTCGGCACTACTCGGAAGTTCCGATATGAAACGAAGTTAAGCTTTCCGTTTCTCCCGTGTTCATGACTTCTTGGTCGACCTCTAGCACTTTTAATAGCAGATATAAAAGATTCAATATTAAAAACAAATAAGAATTAGAATTTAACTCAAATAGAAGGTTATTTAGATGCAGGTTATAATGTTGTAAACAAAGATAAACATGGTCAAAAAAGCGCAGTGCCCCCAACCTGATTTCGACAACTTCATTACATTAGCCATACATTTTCTACTATTTATAAAATAATTAAGTTGCAATCTTTACTTTTTTGCCCTACTTTACTTTTTCGCCCTACTTTTACTTTTTCTCCCTACTTTTTGAGTTCAGGGATGAAAAGACCTGTTTTAGTCCCTCTAAACTAATTCAAAATCATAACTTTTTTCCCTACTGGAGATAAATTATATTTTTGCACATTTTCATTTTTTACTTTCTCATAAAATGAGAAAGTATTGTGATAAATCGGTTTTGAGATTTTTATGGATTTACGTTTTGAGGTCCCCTGAGTCCAAAAAATGTTTTTAAAAAATATTTTAATCACCTCTATCAACCTCAGTCAACCTTAAGCCACCTATTACCATCTTGAACCCGCAACCTAATCATCTCCACCTCGAATCATTACCACCTCAAATCATCTCCATCAAACTCGGACAACCTAAAAACATAGTCCGGTTCCAGAGTATTACTAAGCTGAGCGAAGCGAAGCTCTTTTATTCTACACTTTGCATTTGATATGGTTGGACACATACTCCTCCTGAAGGTTGAACCGATCCGCACAAAAGTCGACACGATCATAGTGACCACCCACAGGAAGTTATGAATCTGAAATGGTCCAAATTGGTACACAAGGGTACGGGGTACGAGGTACAAAAGTTAAGTCGTTGGAAAGCTCTTTAAGAGTACAGTTATTGTTGTTATGTTCACTTTTGTCATATTTTTATTTAAGAAAAGGATAAAATAGAAAAACTGAAAATTAAGAATTTGAAATATTACTATTTTTGATCCGACTTCAGCTGTTTGTAAATAATAGTTATTTATGCACCTAGGGAGTAAAGTAAGCCATTATTCCCTGAGCGAAAAAGTTGGATCTTGAGGCGAAGCCGAAGGAACTATGGTCCCTAAATCCCGAGGCGCAGCCGAGGGAGATAATTATCGCGAGGGGAATAATGGCACTTTACTCACGAGGTACATACAATATTTTATCTCCAGTAGGAAGAAAATACCTACATATTTTCCATATGTAGGTTCTCCATTGCACAGTTTTTATTTATTAATAATAAATAACAAATTTAACAAATTTAATAAATAACAATAATTATTAGCACTTTTAATAGCAGATATAATCGATTCAATATTAAAAACAAATAAGAATTAGAATTAAACTCAAATAGAAGGTTATTTAGATGCAGGTTATAAACAAAGCTAGTCATGGTAGAAAAATCAGTGCCGCCAACCTGATTTCAACAACTTCATTACATTAGCCTTTCATTTTCTACTATTTATAAAATAAATAAGCTGCAATCTTTACTTTTTTGCCCTACTTTACTTTTTCTCCCTACTTTTTGAGTTCAGGGATGAAAAGACTTCCTTTAGTCCCTCTAAACTAATTCAAAATCATAACTTTTTCTCCCCATTGGAGGTAAAAATGTTTATTGTTATTTATCAGCTGTTTAATGACTCATTGACTGTCAATATATGCAGGCTCAGCTCAATATTGCAAGCAGACAACTGCATTGCACACCTAGTCATTTATTTACCGTTGCTTCCGAGCTTACTTAAGGTAACGGGAGCTGTGTGATCGTCCTGAAGAACGAAAATAAAAAATATTATCTATAAAAGTCGCATTAACAGGTGAGGCTGCTATAATTATTTTATTAAATAATTATATACAATATGTACAAAAATGCTTTAACGACAGACAAGCTTAAAGTGAGCCTGCATAATGGATGCAAGAAAAACAGTTTTTCCTAACGAGAACTTGCGACTTAGTATACGAAATTCGGCTCACAGCATCTTATTTCTTTTTATAACTTTACATTTAAGATTACGGCCAATATTGCAGACGACAGAAGAACAAGATTTTAGTCAGCATGACATGCAATAGATCGTTTTAAAGGGCTTGATTAGTAGAAATGGATATGTAAATTGTAAATAGTATTACAAAAGTTTTGCAACAAATATGGCCGAAATGAGAGTGTAAAAAAGTAAGTTCATACTTATATGGCGTGTTGCGCACTTATACAGCATTTATTGTAGATGTAGATAATTATAATTTAATGCAGGATCACCAGTTTATACAAGAATTATTTGATTCAAAATGAATTTACTTCATAGGTCTACAGGGTAGTATTAATAAATTTTAAACTTTTAGGTTTCCATAATTTTACTAATGTTGCAATATTTCAACCCCCTCTGGGTCATTTTCAAGCTTTCTTAACTCCTTGCTTCACTTAAACATTAAATTTATTTATTTGAATCTCCTTTTCATTCTGTGTCTATTTCAAAAAAGGTGTGCTACACTCATTTTCACACTAATTAATCTTTATTACGAAAGATCTATTTAAAAGTTAAAATATTATTTTTTTCAAAAAGAAAAAACGAGTCTGATTATATTTTATTCAAGAATAAAATATAATCAGACTCGTTTTTTTGGATCGTTTTCGTTCTCTTGGATCGCTGCGCTCGCCTGTTGAGACAGCATTTAAAAATTGTTTTCATTTATGTCAGGTTTTTACCAAAAAATTATCTAGGTAGTTATATTGAAAACATAGTATGGGTGAAATAAGAACACAATTCTACGCGCGTTCTTTATGCAGCGCATCACTAGTATAGTACTAAGGTTCGTCTATGAAGTGAGTCTAATATTTAAATGAGTGATTTATTGCTAAAACGATCAAGTGGTTAATAAATCACATGTTTAAGTGAAATCAGCAATACTATAGTGTATCTATTTTATACTGTATTTGAGCCTTCAAGATTCTGTTTAGAGTAAACATACAAGACATTGAAACATTGAGGGTTAGCTTCCCATTTTGAAATCTAAACTTAAACTGGCACTTAATTAGATTGTTACTTGTTACTCCCCTTATAATGAAAACAGAGGGGAGTAACAATCTAAAGTAGGTGTATGAAAAGTCCTTCTTTAAAACTGTTACTGCGTGATATTCCTTTGACCCAAAGTACATTGGACTAAACATCCCTTTTTCTTAATAGTCAATTAGTCAAAGTCATTAATAATGCAATAGAAAGTTAGTCTCATATGAGAGATAATAACAAGACAAGATATTAATTAAATATTGGGTTGAATAAGAATTTAGTGCTCAGAATGCTGTACCACTGCATCTTGGAATCCTCGTTACTCATTAGAGGAGACAGTCCAGTGTTGAACTTAACACAGCAATTTTTAAACATTTTCATGTTTAGGCTATGGAACATAAGTCAAAAACGTTACGTTACTTCTAGCTTAAAAACTCAGAAAAGTATAACAGGGAGTTAGAAATGTATAGGAGGTCTGTAATCCAGTCTCCAGCTGTAGTGCCTTCCCCTACCACGCTTCGTAGGGCCGAAGAAAGACGAAAAGATTTATACGTGTGACAGGGAATTAGGAAAGTACAGGAGGTTGCCATCAACTCTCAACCCTCTCGGCCTACCTAGTATGAAGGCATATTAACAATTCGTAGAAGGTCCGGCGTCTTTGAATTCAGTCAAAGTGACGGTGAGTCAGTGACGGTGTGGAGATAAGAATATTTTCATTGTTTTTTAAGAAGACCAACAAATTTAAAGAAAGTGACGTGAAGGTTTAGTTATTTTACCTGTGTTTCATTCTGGAGATACTGTAGCCGTATGGATTCTCCAAACAAGTAATAGAAACATTGGAGACAGATCTGCGACATACACTCTAATTCCCTTCTCAAAAGATGAGTTGTGCAGTGTCCATTCAGAATTTCTCCCTGTAATATGCTAAGCTTCTGATAATCTCCGAAACCCAAACATCCCTGTAGAAAAAAAATATCTGTTTTGAAAGCATATATTTGTAAGGCAAATAAGAAATTTCTGATAACAGGAAATTAATAGAAGAAGATGAAGAGTTATCGGTCCTTTTTACTTTTCCTCACCTTCTCCGAAAAAGTAATGTTATCACCCAAAAAATCCGAAAGATTTCAACGGAATTATCCGTTTTGGGTGTTTTCAAGACGATTAGAGTGGTTTTTAGCTGGATGTCAGTCTGTCTGTCTGTCTGTGTCTGGCCTATCTCCTACAGTTCTTAAGCTAGAGAGTTAAAACTTGGTACAAACATCAGTCCTTACACGTAGTTGTGCTGCCCTAAAAATCAACCTTTTCCGCCATCTAGAACCCAGTTTGTTGAGTTAGCAAAACTTGAAAATAAAAACGTAAAAAATCCCAAAGTGCTCCGATCGAGTTGAAATTTGGCACGAATGTACCTCTCGGTATGACAAACAAAACCACTAAATTTCATTTTGATATTGACCGCCATTTTGAATTTATCGATTTTTGAATTTTGAAACTTTGACGGTTAATATGTAATACCAAAAGTATAAATACGTTTTTGACATATATTATAGCATATCGTTGGACCGGTAAGAATAAGGAACAAATATAAATAATGAAGGTAGATAAGAAAAGAAAACACTTTTACTTGTTCAATAATTTTATTGTCAAACCATAAATATATTTCGACTTACATACCGGTTTCGACTTATTCAGTCATCGTCAGTGTAATGATAATTTTACAATGTTAGAAATAGTATATTATAAAGGTTAAAGGAAGGGGGGTTTGGGGTACATGGTGTGGGAGGGGAGGTCGGTAGTTGGGTATCGGCAAAAGAGGAATTATCTCCGCGTCTAGGATCAGAGGAGTTGGGATTATTGCGGTGGAATTTCACCCTCATTGTACCTGGGTTGATAACTTTCTAGCAGATTTTACATGTTTAACGAGTGTTTTCTTTTCTTATCTACCTTCACTATGAGTAAATACCATAAAATCTCAATCAATACTACTAAATATAAATAAGCCCGATGAATTTCCATTAATTAGTTTAAAAGTTATAAGCCAATATAATTATTAATTAGTGCGATACTTAAATTGTTTTTATCTGTCAAAAGCCCGCCAAATTCAAATAATTAAATAAATTAAATAAAAATAATATATAATTATTTTTTGAAAAATGATAATGAGCGGGAGAGGCCACTTTAGTGACCTCCGAAGTGAGAAAAAGTTCTGAGGTACCCCGTACCTGATTTTTTATAACTTCTTTCAGAATCTTATACGTGAAAATTGAAAAAGTTGTTCTATTGAAGCATTGATTATGGTTGATCTGCTCAGTCATCAAGTAAACTTTTTCTTTTCAACACATCAAGCAATTACACTTTCAATAGATTTTCGGTGCATCTATGTTGGCAGACATGGACTCTCAGGACTAAACTAATATTACATTTAGAGTTTTCTGACAGCATGGGAAAATCCAAGGGAGAGCCAATAAGAGCTCGAGATTTTACACATGACCTTGGAGATCTCAATATCTCGAGCTCTCATTGGCTCATCTTGGATTTCCTCACGCAGTCAGAATAAAAACTTATTGTAATATTAGTATGGGAGAGTGAGATGACGTAGCAGGTTCTAGGGGTGTTTGTCGAGCCAATCTATTTCATTCATTCCCAAATTAATGAAACCATAGAACCATTCATTCCTGATGTTACAGAACCAGCACTGCTAATTTTAACATTAGTAGGGCAGTTTGTTGAATTGAAAGGAGCGTCATAATCCGATTTGGCATGTAGAAGATGCTACAGCTGGTATAATTTTTCCACAACCTCGACAAATAGAAACAAATACGTGTGGTGTGGCGGGACATCCGTTAGGAACCAAGTTCCTTACACTTTTCATTAAATATAAATGATAAAATCACACTGCTAAGTAGGTATACGATACTATCTACATATACATGGCGGAGTTAGAAAAGAGACAGAATTAAAAGTAACCAACTATTTGTATTAGACTTAGCGGATTTTAAGGATTTTTTTTTATCATTGAAGCGAGCGTCTTACAATAAATATGTAATATATATTGAATATTGATAAAAAAGTTAATTATGATGAGTTGATAGTTAAAGAGGATGGTTGTAGTAGAGTGAGGGATCAGGACTGTTCCTTAATTCCCACGCCCCGGCTTACTCAATTTAAAATATTATAAAAATATATCACTTCACTTCACAAAAACATCTGCTTGTATCAGGTTGAAATTTTACATGTCTGTTTCAGTTGTACTTAAGACGATGTGTTTGAGGTTTTATTAAAATCGTTACGTTAGAACGTAAGATATGGGTAAAAAACGTTGTTTTCTCTATTTTAAACTCTTAGGTCCGCTTTAATCATTTAGCGATCTTTCGTTGGTTTCAGAAAAAAAAAAAAAAATGTAAAAATTGTTTATCTCTTTAAATAGATGAAGTTAGAAAAATTTCATTTTCCGTCTTATAAAATGCCAACTTTACATTTGAAGCTTATGTTTATGCGAGCTTTGCGCGCGAACGCTTGGCGGACGACCTCGTACTTGGCATTGATAAAATGAACATGTGTACCAAATTTCAACAAAATCGGTCATTACTACTCAAGTTATCATCGTCGTTAGTTCGTCGAAGTTATCATTTCGTGACGCTTGGATTTGTGACGGTCGTTCGTTTGTCGTGGGTTCACTCCCGTGCTACAGACGTGGTAACGTGCCTTAAGGAACTTCGTTCCAAAACAAGTGTTAAATTACGAACAATGGAAATTAATAATACATTTTAATACATAATGTGTACGGACAAAAATTAAAATGTTAGTTGTTTATATTGTGATGTAGATGTAAAACAGGCCCAATATACAAACCATAAACTGGATTTAATCGTTCTACACAATTTTTTAAAGGTCAACAATATTTTATGTAAAAACCTGGCGAAATTCAGAGCCGACTTTTTGGTCAAGGCCTTCGACATGTTTAAATCTATGCTGTCTATATAAAGTGATTAATCTTCTATTTATGAAAATTGAATTGTAAAGGTAGGTTGTGTCGAATATACGCAGGGGGATTATGATGTGTTCCCCACGTTTTCCAGTTATGAGCAATTATTTGATTTAGGTAACTTTGTGAACAAAATGAAGCTTTATTCTTGTAAGTTGAACATTTAGATTTTAATTAAATGATGTTGAGGTTCAGAGTAGATGTAGACAGGGCAGCACATGAAGAATATAATCATAGTCACAAGTTCATTGCTTCCTATAATTATCGTAATCTTTAAATTAAAGGAATGATAGTAATGTAACAATTTACCAAGTTTAGAATGCGAAATAATTGTCTTGTATATAAATTTTGTTTTCTCTTTTCCTACTCGCTTTGATACTTTTTATAACAATTGCGGTTGTTGATTTTTACATAAATCAAAAAACTCTTTGAGTGGTTTTTATTGATACTTGGGCCATGGGATGTACATTATTTGTGAAAGTGTCAGGTTTCTATATGGGGATATAATGTCTACCTCACTCACACAAGTCAACTTAAATAAAAACCATTATACAAGAACGGCCAACGACAAACAGGTTTCATGTCATTTAGCCACTCTTTCGGTCATGACATCTCTAGGCAGGGACGGATGGGCGGGAAGACGGGAAACTTCCCGTAGCTCCGCCAAGACGATTATAAAAAAGAAAAATTGGTCCGACAAATCGAACAAAACCTTTGTCATATCAATATGCTATTGCATCAGTCTGGCGCAAGTGATACAATAGCATAATGATTTTCAATTTTCACTTCTTAAAAAAATGTGTAAGCGACGTTTCAGACAGCAATAAATGAGTCATGAAGACAAAAAGTACGATGCGTCTTAACACTGTAATTAGGTGCTTCCGCTGTTGCTAATGCATCAGTGAGCCAACGCAGTGCCAATAGCAATATCCAATAATAATAATGATTAAAAGAATAACGGGGCAATCCGGCTACAGAACGTGGCATCCGTCAGCACACCCTCAAAAATGATGCTAAACATTTTTAGAATCACTTTTGATTATATTTTCCTCCACTGATTATTATACTGAGAAAGCAAGTGCAAGTATTCTAGGGAATTATTCTGCAAGTATTCTAGGGAAGCAATTTTGTAGTTATTTATATAAAATTTTGGAGCCTATTTTATTTGTATCGCACTTTTACCACCTTGTTGTTGCTTTAATTATTGCATTATAAAATAAAATATTAAACAAATTGTGATATTTTTACCATAATATTACTAAAATTATGACATTTGTACCTATATTATAGGTGACAAAGAAATTATTAAAAAATATAAGTTTCGAGGGAGGGCTTCCCTGATTTTTTTTTTTTTGGGGGGGGGGGGACTTATATGATAATATGACGCCGGTTATATGTTTTCCCGTGCCGGACGCTACCTCCCCTCATAGAGTTCTAGTTATTTAATAAATTATTATTATTAATAAACATTTTATCATAAAAACAACTCTTCCCCAGCGAGGAATTGAACCCGGCACCATCCGATTTTGTTGCTATTATCTCAGGGACTTGATTTTTCCCGGGAAAACCACTTTCATGGTCTTATTTATAGATGTTATATTTACAGTCGTATTATAGATTCATATTTTAATAGACACACATTTTAGATTTTTTTAAATGAATATCATAGAAACATTTTTACCCACGTTTTTTTTTTAGAGTTTTAGGGGGATAGCGCCTCCAAATTTAGTGCTCAGAATACATTTCTTGATTTTGCCTTTGGGTGTAATTTTTCTGAATATTGAATATGTATGATAAATTTCATGGACATCTGCCCTCGAGAGTTGTACGCGTCTACACAGACGACAGACCGACATTTTTTTAAAATCATTTATACATTATTATTGCTACTTAAAGGACAAGTGTCGTACACTTTGATTACTATATTTCTATACTTAATTATTACACTTAACTCCGAATTTCTGAAAAATATTGTTGCCGGCATCGATTATCGGACTGTCGAGGAGGGAAACAAGTCTACCAGTAGTGTTATTTTGCAGGTACCTTACTCGTTTAATTACGCGTATATATTATTTTTAGGTGGCGAGTTAGTCCGCTAGGAGACGCCACTGCAGACAATTCAATGTTCCACAGTTCCACCTTCAGTAAGGAAAGGTAAGTAACAGTAGGTATGTTTATATTTAGAAGAAGACAGAGGAGACTGGAGTTAAGGTTATTCTACTTGGAACCTGCTTAGCGAAGGAAACCTGAAGCCTGGGCGCTGCGGAGGTTATACCGACCCGACCATGTGATTACATAACCAGTGTCTGACATCTCTCCACCGAGCACACAACTTCAGTCTCTTACATGGCCAACGATAAGCACGCCTTAACCCAACTCATAGTAAGTCCAACTTATATTTAATAACAATCATTAACTTAAACAAACCACCTGTTTCACCTAGTTCTTTAACTACCTATTTTTATAACTTTGCACAGAATAAATAGTTACATCTATAAATAGCATTCATTCAATCAAATTTAAAAATGTTACAAACTCCTTTTAACGTAAAATACCTTAAATTATAATACAACAAATTACTCGAAATTGACTTTTTAGATAAGTCAGATGTAAAACGCAAATATATCTCGTTAGACATGAATATTACCTTATAATGTTGGCAGGAAATTAAACAAATAAATAACATCGATTATTATAATATTATCTATTCAACAATAGGTACATTTTTTAATATAAGTTCGGTATTCTTGCTTAAAATTAAAATTTATAAAGTAACATAATATAAAAAACTTCAAGCATCTCGTTGGACATTTTATTATTTATAGTAAATTACAGACAATAAGAGACAAACGTTTATCAGTGTATTATCTAATCGACAATAGCTACTTTTTTTTAATAATATTGCGTTCAGAGTTCTGTCCATTCATAAATATACATCAAAATTAAAATGTTTGAAATATTAAAAATTTAGATGTTAACTTTCAATATAAATTTGAATAATGTATGTCATGTATATTGTATATGCCCACTAATACATTTTCACTTATTTAATACCATTTAACATTTGATAATGTTTAACAAAAAGATAAGCTACATTTAAATAGTATTTGTTATAATAACAAGAGAGCTATATATTAATAACACTAGTTAAGCTACATTTTAAAAATAGTAATAATATTGTGTTTATTAACACGAGTTAAGCTACATCCTAATGATGTTATTATATGCTTAATAACACGCATTACATTCTAATAACAGTTGTTTAGTGCATAATGACACGGGTTAAGCTACAATAACATGTGTTTTATTTAATAACACATGTCATAATATTAAAGTAACAAATTCAACAACATACACTAACAATATTAACATGATAATGTGGTCCAAACTTGATCTGGATTAAACATGTTATTGTAAGAATTTTTAATCAGTGAAACTGATAAAGTTTTCACTTGGAGTTCTTATTCGCCCTGGTTAACTTACTCGAATACTTAATTAAGGCCACTGATCGTTATATTGATCAGATTTAATTGTTTATTGATATACATTTACGGAGGACATTTACATAAGCTAAGTTAAAAACAGTAAGACGTTTAAATTATATAGGATATAATATTATGAATAATGATTCACGACAAGGTTTCTATTTATATATTATGTTGAGCCAGATTAAAGTTATATAACTTGTTGCAACCATTTTATTATTATTAATGTTCACTCCCTGGATTTATATTAATAAATTATAAAAAAATTAAAATAATTCTAAAATAAAGGTAAAATTCTTTTCAAATTAATAATCCTGGGTAGGTATATCTTTAAATTTGTATTCTGTGAGTTTATATTACTTGATTATATAATTATTATTATTTAAATTATTAAACAAAAATATGTCTATTTGTGTTATACTCCTTAACTACAAAAGTAATGTACAAAAAACATGTACACACAAAGTACAATTTAAACCAAATGTATCGATCTATCTATCAATCTACAATCTACAAACAAATCTATCGATCTATCTATCAATCTACAATCTACAAACAAATCTATTGATCTATCTATCAATCTACAAACAAATCTATCGATCTATCTATCATTCTCCAATCTACAAACAAAGCTATCGATCAATCTACAATCTACAAACAAATCTATCGATCTATCTATCATTCTCCAATCTACAAACAAATCTATCGATCTATCTATCATTCTCCAATCTACACACAAATCTATAGATCTATCTATCAATCTGTAATCTACAAACAAATCTATTGATCTATCTATCAATCTACAAACAAATCTATCAATCTATCCATCATTCTCCAATCTACAAACAAATCTATCGATCTATCTATCAATCTACAATCTACAAACAAATCTATCGATCTATCTATCAATCTACAATCTACAAACAAAGTATCTGTGTGTAATCTACAGTAACTCCTCAAAGTAAAGCATATAAAATTTACATTTATAATTTATAATATTTACTCTAATAATGTATTTGAATACTTGAAATGAGTTTGTTTACATGGAAATAATATGTATCGAGCCTGTCTCTCGATCTGTATAACATTCTGTCTGTCAGAATTTAGTTATCTTTCTACAAGTTTCTTTATTAATTATTTTGACTGTCAATTTGTTTATTATAAATCTATCAGTCGTCAGTGGTATGTTTATATTTGAACCAGTCTCTCTGTTAATCACTTTGTCGGTTTATATATGTGTCAATTTATCTTGGTTGGTAGGTTTCCATGGGATATAAGTGTTTTTGTTTTCTGGAGGCATCCACATCCACGTCACGAGGGATACATCTGATTTGATCAGTAAAACCAAACATGTTCGTCAGTTTGTTTATTAAAATGTGTATCAGTTGGCCTGTTACCCTACTGCAGTAGAATAAACAGTTTGTTTGTCCTACATAAGACAAACATACTGTTAGTATGTTTGTCTTTATAGCAGTATCTGTGGAAAACTTTCCGACAGTCCCCAGGCTCATTCTGAGAGGTAGATATCGGGGTACTGGGTTCGGTTCCCGGTGTCGGGGTTGGGATACATTTTATCTCTCTTCCTCATTTCCTCTGTAAGAACCATAATAATTATAAGACTCTCGTGGCAATACATGGTTTACCGTTTATTTAATTTTTTTAATACGGAATTTTTTTACGGATGAAGATGTAAAAATGAAACGATTTAACTATAATGTTTTATCTACGATTGATACGAAATATATACATTGTATCTCTGTTTAGATGCGTAGAAAGTGATTCTTTACGTACTTGTATTCATTGCGCATGCGCGTTTCATAATTACTCTTTTGCTCTAGTGTAGTAAAAAAGAAGAATCCTTCACCTTAACGCACGATTAGTAAGTTTGTTTAGGTACATTTAACAAAACTAATTTTCTGTTTGTTTAATTAAAGTAACTGTTTATATCGAGTTATTAGTGAAAAAAAAAAAGATTGAATTATGTCATTATGACGAAAATGAGGAGAATAATACGCCTCCCGAAATAATTAATTTGGCCCAAAATACAACTAATGAATTAATGTCATCTTTATCAAAAGAGAAATACGAACTTACGTACAGCAAGTTTATTAAATATTTTTTTCTGTATTTATTATTAAAATCCAACAATCGTAGATGAAGTGCGGTAGGCAACTCGTGCGAAAACTGCATTTTGCATGCGAGTGTGCGGGGTTTGCATCCGAGCGATTGCGAGGGTAGCTATACTTTCCGCACTAGACGTGTAATGTACTATTATCTTCGATTGATACGAAATATAAACATTTTAGATTTAGAAGATTTTTAGATGCGTATAGAAAGTGATTATTTACGTACTTGTATTCTAAGTACTTAGTCTCATAGTTCTGAAGAATTCCTCTTCTTTACCACGCTAGCGCGGTAAAGAAGAGGAATTCTTCAGCTTTACGCACAATTAGCTAGTTTGTTTACATTTAACAAGACTAATTTGCTGTTTGTTTAATAAAAGTAACTTTTATATTGAGTTTTTTGTGAAAATCAATGAGTGATTTAAATGATTATAACGAATATGAGGAGTATAATACGCCTCCCGAAATAATTCGGCACAAAATACAACTAATGAATTAATGTTATCTTTATCAAAAGAGAAATACGAACTTGTATACTGGAAGTTTATTTTTTTCTGTATTTATTATTTAAATCTAACAATCGTAGATAAAGTACCTACGGTACGCAACTCGTGCGAAAACGGCATTTTGCATTGCTCGTGTGGTTTTACCACCCGAGCGACCAACGCGTAATGTACTATTATACTAACGGCCTCTACACTATAATTTTTATTGATATAGAAATAAAAAAATACACTGCATATTGGGGTGGCACATAGCTACCTCACATCCTGTCACGTACTTTATTGATTATATGCTTTTACAAGCCATTATTGTCTTATTTGTTTAATTGTTTCCCCCGTTTTTTTTATCTGTCAAAATTGTTTTAATTTTTTACATGAATTAAAGTATCAATTTAGCAAAAGTTGAAGAGCGCAGACGGTTCAAATTAATCTGGGGCTATCTGCGGGTTAGTTTCATACAAATGAGATAAGTACTTTTGAAGCTATAGGTGAAAATAGATGTTGTTTGTGAGCATGTGGAAGAGAAACAAATAAGCGCAGAAGGTTGAAACTTATATGGGACCAACAATGTGCTAATTATGACCTACCATCTAAATTTCATTAAAATCGGACGTGTAGTTTTTAATATATGTTGGTTCGCAAAAATCGAACGACAGAACGACAGACCGACGGACCGACAGACTGACAGACCGACAGACAGACACGGAACCAAAAATGTTCCCTGATGTCTGAAGCGGATTTCTGTCTTGGAATTTTTGAAATCAGAGACCTAAAATATTTTCGTTCTTCGAAACGATCACAGCTTCCGTTACCTTCGGTAAGCTCGGAAGCAATATGAATTAATACTCTCCACTTCTAACTATACATAATATAACTTTAATACAAATTTAATTTAAAGATAATTCTTGACTCAGGGGTATTGGTGGTTTCTTTTGCTTTTATTTATACACAACTAACCTATGACATACTGTGAGATTTGACTTTAATAAACTTTAAGAATAACTGAATTATAAACCTTAATCCATTAGATAAAATGATTGAGTAATGTTAAAAATTATTAACAATATTCAACTAAATATATATATATATATATATAACAATAATTAAATAACGATAAAAACAAAAACAAAAACAAATAAAACACTTCATTTTTCATCTAATTCTTTGGTAACATTCTCTGATGTTTATAATTTGTTTATAATCAATATCTCGTAAGTAAAACTTATTAAGGTCTCTAGTATCTGTTTTATTACTGATGGTTTAACCTGAACCTTTTAAATTAATTTTCTGACCGTTACAATACCTATTATTCTATTAGTAACAGCTATTAACCCATGGTTAAAATTATAATTAATGATTTACTGTATAAATTTAAATTTTTATTTAAGTTATAATATGTGTATAGTTAAAAGTGGAGAGTAATGATTAATATTTATGACATTTTTTTATTTATAAAAAAAGCTCATGTAAACTTTAATTTGGATACCGATACTTAAATACACATAACAGGTTGTTTCTTTGTCTCTTCATAATTAAACGAGCCGTTAAGCCCGTGATAACGGACTTAATTGTATATTTTTTAAAAAAAGTAAAATTAAGTAAATTAATTTAGACGTCTATTTTCATAAGTTAATTGATCTGTTTGAAGACCAACAAATCTAAACAACAAATTATTTGTATTGGAATAAATGTGGTTGCCTTAGCTTAGCAATAACAAATCTTTTTAAGGTGAGTCGTCGGTCGTCGCCGTCGTCGGGACACTACTCGATTATATAAATGATTAATTTTATAAAAGATTGTTAAAAGGGTATAATAGCTTAATGCTAGTTAAGCATGTGGATATATTTGATAACTATGTAATGATGAATGAATACATGATTTGATAAGGAATTTTAAGTAAATAATACTGGTAATTAGAAGTGATAATATCGTTGAAACATCTTATTACAGACCTGATGATGCCCTTATAGGGTTGATATACAGCCATTTTTAATTGAGATAACGTCTACTATTCTTATTCACCTCTTAACGACCCAACACGATAAAGTGAAGAATAATAATTCAGAATGGGGTACTTCCACTATACATATATGTCCATATAGATGCATAATAATTTACAATGAGGATTATAGCACATTAAAAAATCACAGGGAAGTACTCAAGGAGGAAGTACGTCCATCCAACTATTTTTTTAGGGTTTCGTAGGCTATCAAGCATATACGTTATTAAATACTGAAATAACATTTTAGTATTTCCCAATCCCGCCCTATATGTAAGTGAAAAACAAATTTAAATGGATAGACCCAAAAAAATAGTGTAGAGTAGATGTCCCTGGTTCTATTCCCAGGTGGGTCACAATGATTTTTATCGGTAATAACAAAAAGTTATTTTTTCTAACAATTGTCATCGCCCTGCCATATGGTAATTGCATGAATTATTTCAAGACTTTAGGAATTAGGTTGGGGGGGGGGATTTTTCTGGGTGAAATTTTGGCTCAAATAAACGCAATATTGGCGGTAGAAAGCAAAATAGTCATAAAATGTTATATATGTTTGTAATCTACTGTTTATTAGCTTTTATTTGATACCCATTTCGAAAATTTAAAATAAAAAATAACCTTTGTATATTTTTGAGTATTACGCATGCGTATATTAAATGTTTAACTTCTCAATATTTTTCTATGTGTGGGTTAAAAAGTTACGCCATTATTTCAAATTTCACATCTATAGCAGGAACGTTGTTCGTGGGAACCAAAGTACGACGGACAGACAGACACATCAACCTCAGCATAAGGGTTTCGAGGATGATCTACGAAACCCTAAAATAGTGAGAAACATTTTTCTTAGCTTTCTCACACCGACTAACCTTTATAATAGACAAACTCAATTTGATGTATAGTTTTTAAGTTATTGGATAAAAATATAAAACTATTTACATAATAGGTGTATTGCATAGATTATTATATACAGTTTATTTCGAAGTGTGCTTATTATCATTTATTATAATTCGAATGTGCTTTGTAAATATTAATTTAATATTTTTGCAGTAATTCTATGCTAATTATTATCAATATATACTAAATGACTTATACTTACATACATTTTTATTGTTTCGTAGATCATCCTCGAAACCCTTATGTCTTATGCCGAGGGTGATGTGTCTGTCCGTCGTACTTTGGTTCATATCCCCGGAACCGTGCACGATAGAGATTTAAAATTTAAAATTCTGGCGTAACTTTTTGACCCACACATATGGAAAATATAGAGAAGGATAACAATAAATATGCGCATGCGTAGAACCCAAAAATGTGACCCTCAAATTTTTATATTTTGTATAATTTGGAGATGGGTATCAAATGAAAGCTACTGAAGTATTGAAGAGTTATTATTAGAGATGTGTGATGGACCACTTTAGGTGTGAAAAAATATAAATTATGCCTTTTTCAATAAGACGTTTCGACCCTTCATTTTAAGGTCATCGACAGTCATAGTTTTATTTCTGTAATAACCACAATTAACAATTAATAACTAATAATGTCTTAAATCAAAGTGTCACAAAGCACGTTATTATATACAGGGTGGCACCAAAGTATGGAAACCCCTGAATAACTCGTCAGAAATTTATTTCTTAAAAAAAAAGTTACATACAAAAGTTTCAGGATTTTTCCTTAGCTATTCAATAATGACCTTGGATTTGACCTTAACCTTGCCCTTCAAGGTTATTTGAAGGTCAACTTTGTTATTTTAAATGGGAACCCCCATTTTTTATTGCGGATTTTAAAAGAGAAGGAAATTTTACGTAAAATGTGACCTTGACCATGCCCTTCATCATGACCTTTAAAGTTATTCCAAGGTCGAAATTGTTTTTCCAATGAGAACCTACAAATTGTATTGGGGATTGACAAATTACTAAATTTTTCCCTTCAACAGCAGCCTTGACTGCGGCCTACACCACGTCCTTGACCATGACCTTCAAGGTCATTTCAACCCTTCCACCCCTTTTTTATTAATTTATTTGTTTAAGTACTTTTATTCATTTTTTTCTTGTCTGGTCAAGGTTATGGTCGACCTTCAAGGAATAAAAAAGTAAAATAGAATAAAAGTACTTAAACAAATAAATTAATAAAAAGGAATGGAAGGGTTGAAATGACGTTAAAGATCATAGTCAAGGACGCGGTGTAGGCTGCAGTCAAGGCTGCTGTTGAAGGGAAAAATTTAGTAATTTCTCAATCCCCAATACAATTTGAAGATTCTGATTGGAAACACAATTTCGACCTTGGAATAACCTTAAAGGTCATGCTCAAGGACATGGTCAAGGTCACATTTTACGTAAAATTTCCTTCTCTTTTAAAATCCGCAATAAAAAATGGGGGTTCCCATTAAAAATAACTAAGTTGAACTACAAATGATCTTGAAGGGCATGGTTAAGGTCAAATCCAAGGTCATCATTGAATAGCTGAGGAAAAATCCTGAAACTTTTGTATGAAACTTTTTTCTAAAGAATGCATTTCTGACGAGTTATTCAGGGGTATCCATACTTTTGTTCCATACTTTTGTGTAGAGTCAAAAAACTACAATACAAAAATAAATTACGTTGTTTTAACTTACATTAAATTGTTTAGTACTGTCGATCTATAATTCTTCTTCTCCAGAGAGAAAGTCATAATTTAAAAAATTTTAATAACGATTAAGTTAAATGTTCAAAAACGAGTTAAATTTAAATTTCATAACAAAAAATTTTAAAGCTCATAATACATTACACACTTATCTAAAATAATTTAAAGTATAAACATTATATATATAATTCCGTGCTTTGTGACATTTTGATTTATGACATTATATTGGTTATTAAATGTTAATTGTGGTAATTACAGAAATAAAAGTATCGACTGAGGATGACCTTAAAATGAAGGGTCAAAACGTCTCGTTGAAAATGGCATAATTTGTATTTTTTCACACCTAAAGTGGTCCATCACTCATACCTAATAATATTCAATCTAAAGGTGTCGATCCCAACATAACCTAGCTACTGAAGAGTAGATTACAAATATACATGACTTTTTATAAATACTGTGCCTTTTACCGCCAATATTGCGTTTTTAGCGCCAAAATTTCACCAAAAATGTCCCCCCCCCTCCCGTTCCACACTATTAGGGCTAGTCCTAAAATTATGAAATAATTCATGATAATACCTTTTGATAGGGTGATGAAAATTGCCAGAATATAATTATTTAACGTTTTGTTATTACCAATCCGATAAAATACATTATGACCCCCCGAGGAATCGAACCAGGGACATCTACTCTACTCTCCTTACTCTACATCAGGGGTTCCCAACCATTTTCCTTCATCGACCTCTTCTAAAAAAACAAATTTCTTTATCGACCCCCTTGCATTTTTCCATTACTATACAGCATACAACTATAGCAGAATACTAATATTTGCACTTAGAAATCTTTAATATTAACAATTTATGCTAAGAACTTGGACAAAAAATTAGAAAAAGTGGTTTAAATAAGATTTCAGATATAAACTTTATTTCAGATATATCGATATTGTAATTGGACAATAGTTCGATGTTTATTATTGTGGTGATTGAGTGACATATTGATAATTTTTTTTAATATTAGACCTGAAATTACCTATCGTATAATCAATATAATATAGCTAACGTAACATATTTCTTCTTTTAATCGTTTAAAAGTGTTCAGTGAAAATTTTCAAAACAAATATAAGTTCACCTGTAGTGTACACTTGTAACAGTTTGCATACATACATTGTAACTGTTTCTCCTTCTCTGGAGCTGGAGCTATAATCGAAGAGAAAATTCATGGTTTTGCTATTCTCAAATCAAGGGATTTTTAGCATCTTCTGTCATTTCATCCATACAACGTTTTATGGAGTAATTAGAGTGCGGAATACTTTTTAAAACTGGCCCAGGGTTCATTTTCATAACAGCTTTTGGATATCCGGCTTTTGTAATTGGTAAAAAAATATCGTAAGAGGCTTCTAATCCACCAGCATTATTTACGAAGTTTACGGCTTAAGAAATGATACGCAAATTTCTATTCAAACAATTTATATTTATCAACGACCCCCAATAGAACCCTAAAATACTATAGACCCCTTTTAAATTTCCATAGACCCTGCTCTACACTATTTTTTTTTTTTACTTTGGGGGATCTACTTAATAATGGCGTATATATGCCGAATAATCTACGAAACCATAAAAAGTTCTTGCTTGATGCAAGTACTTCCCTGTAATGTTTTTTCTTTTATCACTTGTGAATTATAGATATAAATTGAGGAGAGTTTGGATGAGTCGAGGTAGTTATAAGGTTAATGGTCTAAACAGCAGATAAAGTAAGTTTTAATGATCCAACTGAATCCTGAAGTTTTATTAATCACAAAATCAAAAGAATCTTTTCTTCAGCTGTAACATAATTAGATTTTAAATAGCAAATCAGTGGCTTAACTATGGGCCAGCATTGCGGGCGAGCCCCCAGTGCGAGGGGCCCCCAAATAAACGTCAATCGGAACCCCCAGTTCTGAACGCAAGGATTTTGTTTTGCTCATTATTTTCTTTTCTTTTGGGCCCCCAAAAAGTTCTTGCGGGCCCCCATTGCCCTAGCTACGCCACTGAGCAGCATGGTCTCTAATATGATTCTACAGCCAAGGTCTTGAACTTTGATAATCAATATATTTAATTCTTTTTAAAAATAAAATGGAATGTACGTACATAATGTAAGTGTGTGAAGCAATATAACAAATGATGGAATCTTTACATTGTGGGTTGTCCTAATAATGCTCAGTGGGCGTTCACAGTTCCGTAATTCTGATAGTTAGCGTTATCAAATCTGTTAACGCGTTATCTAATCTGTTTTCTGTTGCGTCACTAATCGTAACATGCAAGCCAAATAATAATTAACAATGTTTTATCCGGTTCAGTTCCTAGAGGCAGTAAACATTTTTATTCCGTCTATATCTCTAAAATATGATAACCAATACTGCTTTTCTATTCCTCTTGTTCTAACTGTATAATATAATTATAGATGTTCTTATTTATTTTTATGTATAAAGTGTAAGCCAACATTGAATCAAAGAGCAAACATTTTTTAGAATTTTTTTTAATCATTTTAATGTAGATGTATATTGTAGGAGTAATAGTATTACTCTTATTGTTAAGGAACGTTTCGACCTCTCTAAGGTCACCTTCAGTCTTTATTTGCTTTATCAAATTAAACATCGTTTATCAATTAACATTCCCATTATCACAGCTTAATTATTCTTTTGGAATTATGTTTTTTTATATGCTACAATAAGAATCTATTAAAATTATTAATACGGTAGGGGAGACCGGGGCTGGTTGTTACACTTTTTATTATTTATTTTTATTTGGCCACATGTTTTATGAAAGTAATGTAACATTAGTTCTTTAAAACCAACTCTTGGTTATCTCAATTATTTTTTTCGGCTCTTAATATTCACGTCTCTTGTCGCAGGGACTTATCTGAGATAACTTAAATTGTAACAACCTACCCCGCTATGGGGTAAAAAAAAGTTTAGCTAATAAGTGAATTTTAAACATTTTGCTTTAATTATCTTGTGATTAATTTTATACTACTCATAAATAAGAAAATGGCGAAATACTACTCTATAAATAAGAAAATGATACCCGTTTGTCGATAAATATTGATCTTTCATTCTGATAATTTTTGTTCATTATAAGTAAAAGATAACAAAATCTAGGTTTAAACAGTTTATTTAATAATAATTTACATTCTTAGGGTTGGTTATTAGAGATAAGAAGTAATGGGACAGGTTGTTACAGTGTAACAACTTACCCCGTAACAATCAGCCCCGTGCTGCCATTTTGGACGCAATCGAGTAAATCGTATACCCATAAGTTTAAAAAATCTAATAAATTGTGATAATTAAGCTGAATGAACATTGTTTTCAATCTACTATTTACTAAACCTACATTTAAAAAAATGAAGACTGCAGAACAAATTTTATAGCACCTCATTTTTTTACTTTTAGGGGTTTAAAACATAAATGAGTACATATCTGTAGAATGAAGGGACCTGTCCTCAAGCTGATAACGGAACAACTAAGGTTTCTTGTCCTCTACAGACTGAGATATGCATTGTAGACCTCTCCACCTCAGTTAAATTCAGCTTGTAACAACCTGCCCCCGTAACAACCTGCCCCGGTCTCCCCTACTTCGATCGATAATAGAAAGCATAAATTAAGCTGTAATAATGGGAATATTAATTAATAAACAATGTTTGGTTTGTTTTAGCAAATAAAGACTGAAGGTGACCTTAGAGAGGTCGAAACGTTTCTTAACAATATTGAGTACTTCTATTACTACTCACGCCTACAATACACATCAACACTAAAATCCTCTTAAAGTATAAGAAAATGTACATAAACTTAATGTTTAATTTATTTTTATAAATACATTTTTATCTAAACCTTTTTTGAATTGGGTGGCATAAAAATTGTCTTAAGGAAAAATAAAAGGCTCCCTTTAGCGATATTTTGACCCCTCATTGGGTCATTCTCAAGCTGACTCACTAGAATATTAATTCATTTATCTTCAGTAGGGAGAAAAAGTTACGATTTTGAATTAGTTTAGAGGGACTAAAACAGGTCTTTTCATCCCTGAACTCAAAAAGTAGGGCGAAAAAGTAAAGATTACAACTTAATTATTTTATAAATAGTAGAAAATTAATGGCTAATGTATTGAAGTTGTTGAAATCAGGTTGGCGGCACTGCGCTTTTTTGACCATGTTTATCTTTAAAAGAAGGATTACCATCTTAATTAAAGAGTCTAATTCCCTCGGCTTCGCCTCGGGATTTAGGGACCATGGTTCCTTCGGCTTCGCCTCAAGAACCAACTTTTTCGCTCAGGGAATGATTGCTTACTCTACTCCCTAGGTGCATAAATAACTATTAACTTCCACAAGGTTGTTTTGAAGGTGAAATTTTTAACAATTATTTTTGGTAATACCTTGGTTGAACTTAACTTATAATACGTTGGTGGTTTAACTTATAATTAAGTTTCTTCTCTTCGATGCTGAACTTCATCTTGGATACATACGACCTTCCAAATATTATATAATAGTTAGTAGAGTAAAAATTTCACTTACAAAAAACCTTGTGGAAGATAAAAGAATTAATCTTCTAGTGAGCCAGCTTGAGAATGACCCAATGAGGGGTCGAAATATCGGTAAAGGGGACTTTTATTTTTCCTTAAGACCAAACAACAATTAAATTAAACCATACAAGCAACCTACTACTCTACATACTAAACATTGTCTTCGGCACCAATGCTGCCATCAGCTTCGGTCAGTAAATAATTGGAAAGAAGTAAATTAATTAAAATAGATGACGGTACTTCGATACATAATAGAAAGCTTTGTTCCAGTTTGTCTCACTAATATTTCTTTACGTGTGTATTTTTTTTTTTTTTAAATTCGGTGGTTTTATTATAGAACCTTTAAGAGAGATTTAACTAAGCGATAATATCTAGATGCCGCTCAGTTTCCTCCCTCCTGTAATTATGAATTCATTTGTATTTGATTTATTATCCCCATAACTTAGATGTGCTAACTGGAAGTTAACTAGCTAAATACTATATATATATATATATATATATATATATATATATATATATATATATATATATATATATATATATATATATATTATATATATATATATATATATTATATATATATAAATATATATAATATATATTTTTATATATATATATATATATAAAATCCAAGGTTACATATACCCGAAATTTATAAGGCACCAGGATCCTTTGCATTTGTTTTTAAATAATATTTTTCTATCATGTCTTATGCTGTAGTAATCATGTCTTAGTCTGTATTTGTTTCTCATTTAAACCTAATCTTGAAAAATTATTTAATTAAATGTTATGTAATGATTATTTACTATCTATTACTTATGTAACAAAATAAACAAATGATAATGTAGATTTTTATTATACGAATGAGTCAGTTTTATTATGACATTGAAAATAATGTGTTTCTGGTGGGATAACTAAACCGTTTATATTACACATTACTTCTTACTTGATTCAGGAATTTATTGCATCATTTCGCAGTAAGTTAGAGTTGAAAATATTTTTACTATATTATTAACTTGACATAGTTAGGATATTTTACCATGCGATAGGTACATTACAATTTATTTAGATGTAATAAATACGTATTACATAACATATTTACGATATAAAACATGACCGCGAATATTTAAAAACCCCAGGACTTGGTCAACAAAAAACATATTTCAACTCACAACATTCCCAAACCAACCGTCTTTTTGATTCTGTAACAAAGAAATTTCACTTTCCTTTGTATATATATATATAATTCCAATTTAAGTTTAATTTGGTGAATTAGAATTAATCAACAGAAATAACTGGGCCTGTTCTAATCATACATTTGGGTGTGTAGATTCTTATGTTCATTTCAATTATCTAAAGTCGGATGATAAAGAATATATTTTAATAACTAGGCTCGGGACCCCATGTAGGGTGGATAACCCTCTCTAACAGGCTCCGTAACTTCCTCTTTCCCACTTTTTTGGAATGACACAAAAAAATGGCAAACTCTCAAAACTGTTGGTCCAAAAGGAGGAATCTAAATTTTACCTACTTGATGAAAAAAAAACAGGTATTTCAAAAGCTACAACAATAAATATGTCAAACAAGGAAAAGTATTTGAACAGTTTCTAATTTATATTTCAGGCAATATTTCGATTAATTTGATTTCGTGTTAATAAATTAATATACACGCATTCCCTCGAAAACTGGTCCAACGACACGAAATCAAGAATTAGGATCAACCGGGAGAAACTGGTCGGTGACATTGACTACTGCAAGAAGCTACATGACCTCCAGTCTCTGTACCAGCTTCAATGTGTCATATCCATTCTAATTATACACTTCTTTAGACTGTTACTCCCCTTAAAAAAACACAAGTGTGATATTCCTTTGTCCCAAAGTACATTGAACTAAACATACCTTTGACTTAATAGTTATTTAGTCAAAGTCATTTATATTCTATAAAAAAAATAAGGGAGTAACAATCTAAAGAAGTACTCAAATTGTTTAGGGGTCTATGACTTGATCTAGACAGAAGACCGAGTTGGAATTTTCAAATTTTCACTCACAACTCAAACGCACGGACGTGAACACAATACACGATACACTACTAGTCCAGTCACGAGAGGAAGTCCACTTTGCGTTTTATGATGGAAATGATTTTATTTTTCTGTGTCCTTAGGCATGATTAGGAGATGTCAAATCCAAATTTGCGAGCTCTAAATCAGGGCGGATGACTTTTGGTGGGCTAAAATCCACGATTATTTTTGCACATTTTTCGGTTTTTCGCTTATAACTTGAAAACGGCAGATCCTGTCGACAAAATAGATCAGCTCAAAATTAAAGAGCACAACATTTCCTTTCAAATGCACTAGTCGAAAGTATTTCTACTCCAATTGATGGTTGATGGTTCTATAGAACATTGAAAATTGTTAAAATTTTCCAAAATCGAAAAAACTCATATTTTTAAGCTTTTTAATATTGAACTTCTTCGCAATGTTGGTCTAAGGCATTTAAAACTTCTCCAAAAGTCTTAAATTGCGGTATAAATTGGAGTAGAAATACTTTCGTCAAGTGCATTTGAAAGGATATTTTGTGCTCTTTAATTTTGACTTGAACTATATTGTCGACATCAGGACCAGCCGTTTTTAAGTTATAAGAAAAAAACCGAAAAATGTGCAAAAAATAAACCGTGGTTTTTAGCCCATCAAAAGTTATCCGCCCTGATTTAGAGTTTGCAAATTTGGATTTGATATTTCCTAATCATGCCTGAGGACACAAAAAAATAGAATCCTTTCCTGCACCAAACGCAAGGTACACTTCTCCTCGTGACTGGACTAAAATCACACTTCTAGATAACAGTTCAAATATTTCACCGACACATTTTTATTTTCCGAACCCAAAGAAACTTCTTCCAAGTACCCAGGTCGATCCGTTATGATATATTTTTGAGATTTTATGGGGCGGGACATTTTCCTTAACCTATATGAGATTTTCTGTTGATTTGTCATAAAACAATTGAGAGAGTCTAAATGTGTATAAGTACTCAGGGCGTCCTTCATTTTCATTTACCCCAAAATGACGCATTTCCGTTTTAAAAAAATGCCAACCCCTTAAACTCGAATGCTTAGTTTTTAAGGGATTATTTTTTGAGATGTGCCAATAATGTTGCTGTGTGTGTGTTATTACGCAACTTGACCAAGTTTCATATTTGAGTGTTGAGTTTATTCGGAAATGAGTGCATCTCAGACAGACAAGCGCGGCAATGTTTTTGTCGTTTGAATATTATTATTTTTATTGAATAAGTATTTATTAATAAGTCGATTCCAGCCGGGTTCTGAAAACTTTTAAAGAAACCTGAAGGTTACCTTCTTGTTTATTTACATCGGAGGAACTGTCAACTTAGTTGATTTTTCTACCACTACATGCTTCTAGCACTGCTTGTGATGTGCAAGGTTAGAACAACATTTGATTGTGTTCGCTCTATCTGCCTCTCCATAAACCAGATACCTAACCTGCCTAATCTTTCTCCGGCTAAATTCTAAAATAAAATAAAACCCAGAATGTTTAAAAATCTCAAACAATATCTGAGAGAGAAGACATCTAAGATTAAAGGGTCAGGTTAGAAACCTGATTTTTTAAATTCTAGTGCTCCACCTGCTTGGTACCTGAATCGAAAAACGGTCATGGGACGTTTCGGAAGGATTATAGAAGTTATAAGACGGAATAAACCATGAATCTAAAGGTTCAAATGCACCAGCCGTAAAAAAAAAGGATAAGAATCCGCTTGTGAAAAAAAATGTAGTATTAATATCAGAATAAATATAACCCTTATAATATAACTATCACTTACACGTAGTTCTTTTATAATGAATTATAGAATTTTTAAAAATTTACCTATTACATCTTCAGCCTAAAATGATAAAACATACGACAATACAATTTGACTCATACAAGAATCCAAAACAGAATTTACCATCATATTCAATGTATCTATTACGAAACCGGCAAAGCCTGAAATCAGTTGTCACAAGAATTTTCAAGTTTGTACGATTTTGACTAGTGAGGATTGTAATTGAAGCGAGCTTCTTTAAATTTCTTGAAATTTGGTATACATGTTCCTTTTACTAATGCCCAGGTCGAATTTGTTGTGCAGCGTTATCTGTCCAAGAGTTCGCGCGCAACGCTCGCGTAAACGTGAGCTTCAAATGTAAAATTGGAATTTCAGGACGGGAAAAGATTCTATCATCACCTATTCAACGGGACGAACATTTTTTTTATTAAAACCAACAAAGACACCGCTATGAAGTAATAATGATCGTTAAAACTATTAAAGTGGACCTAAACGTTTAAAATATAGAAAACAACCTTTATACCGATATCTTACGTTCTAACGTAACGATTTTAATTAAGTTTTATGTACATGGTCTAAAGTAGCGTCTCGAATCAGGTCCAAACAACTCAGTGGTATGACATTGTAATATACACACATGTGAACATACATCCAATAATAATTAGGCTTGGGCAAGCAACGTCCCTCACTGATTGGCATTATATTGTATAGTAAGTGGCATGTATTGTATAGTAAGTGGCATATATTGTATAGTAAGTGGCATGTATTGTATAGTAAGTGGCATATATTGAATAGTAAGTGGCACGTTATGTTCCTATAACCTGCTGATGTAAGCATAATATATGCAAGCTTGCATAAACAGGCTTGCTGACTACAGCAGGATGGCAGGTATACATACTAAGGAGCTTTAGGATCCCCGCTCACTTCATTATTATTTTTTAAGCTCACTTTATAATTGTTTTTCTTTAAGCTCACTCTTTTATTATTTTTCTAGTGCTAGTGTTTTATATCCACGTATCTGTATTTCTGTATTTTCTATAATATTAATGTTAAAGTGAAAAAATTAAGTTTTTAAAAACTCAGTCTTCCGGAGTATTCATTTAACTGGCATGTATTGGAAGTATAGTAAAGGTCAAATTTGAAATATTGAGAAGGCTAGTATTAAGAACATTTTTAAATAAAATTGATAAAATAATCCGAAGTAAATCTACAAATAGAAATCGTTTAGAGAGATTCTACTTTATTTTTACTAATTAAACAAAAATCCTAGCGTGTAAATCAATTGAAAATGTGTCAAATTAAGAATCCAGTCACAAGAACTAAAATATATAAATAAATCAGAGATATTTATCTGTGATCCCTTCAAGAAATTAATTAACATTTGAAATAAAAAGAGAAAATAAAATATGTTGGTGGAAACGAGAAGTGCCGAGACGGAAGCCATCCAAGTAATATGTTGTAAGTTACGCAAGTTTTACATTGTTTTACAGCACGTCAGGCCGACTTAAATTATAATTCAGCGTTTCTTTTTTAATTTATTATATGCTTCTCTTTCAATTATAATGGTAATCAAAAATATCAAAATTAATATATGATAAATAAATATATAAAAATATATTATAACTCTCAAATTAATAATATAAATATTTTAATGATAACTGACTGTTAATGATGAAACTTAAATCGTGACATATAAAAGAAAAACAATTAAAATTAAGCAAACAATCTTGACATTGTAAAGGAAATAATTAAATTGAAGCTAAAAATCTATTCATTGTAAAAGAAACACTTGAAATAAAGGCATAAATGTATACATTTTGATTTGAAGGTAATTTACCTAAATGATTATTTATAATACTTTCTTCTATAATTGCGAACTTGCATTAACGCTTGGTACAGACTTCAAATTGTCAATTCAATACTCAAGTGATTAAGCACCACTATATTTGTAACGAAATTTATTGATATATGTTTATATATATAAGCATATAAAGTAACATTTGGTTGCTCACTATTGTTTGCCTGCTATCAAAGTGGTATCTTAACCACCACTGTCTACTCTTAGCTTTATCTATATTATCAATAGATATAATACAAGTAAAAACAAATAAATAATATTAATGAAAAAACCTAATGTTATATAATGTATTTTACCGTTCGCCTATGGGTTCATTATTTCTTGGGGCTCAGGTTACTCAGTGACAAGTCGGACGCTGACCCGGACTCAGTGGCGACATCAGGGCTTGATCTCAGTTAATGTGTAATTTTTTTTTAAGAGACTATTTTAGGCCTTCTTGCAATAAAATTAAGAAATATATATTACATATCTTTATTACTCGAGTGTGAGTAGTATTAAGTTTTTAAAGGATATAAAGATGGACAATTTACACATTTACTATAGATGTGAGCATCGGTGTGAAATACGTCTGACTTTGCTGTAATTGGAACCAGATATGTTTTGGGTATGAGAATGGTTTCAGGTAAACATGATACGATCCAAGTAATACACAGTATGTCAAGTATATAAATAAGTATTTACACGCAGTCCAGAAGTATCTTATAGTCTCTTTACCAGCAACACTGCCTGACTCGATTTTTTTGGGAAATTTACTGATATATTGTTGAATTCAAATTTTAGTGCGGTATCCATTTCTACGCTCTGTAGGTTGCTTTAGGTGCTTTAGCCTAAGTCAACGCTGTTTACCTATGATATTGTGTATCTGTTACCTCATGGAAAACATCATTTATATCAGTCCGATTCTCGAAATTTGGTCGAAGTCTGGTAGGCAGTGTCGCCACTTAAAGCCACACGCTTAAGCAGAGACCAATACGTCGCGTCAGAGAGGTTACGTAAAGTAACGAAGGTTGCTGTGACGTCAGGCGCCCTCCACATTTTTTTTGTCAGGTTATCTTTTTTGGCTCATAACAAACCATTGTTTACTAGTGTTCTGTAAGCATTTGATAGTTTTTTGCTCTTTTTATTCAATTAAAAGCTTTTTTAACTGTTTTTAACCTTATCATATATCAGTAACATCATTAATAAGCCAATAAATGTATACTTTATAGACGATAAAACAAATAATTCTCACAAATAACTCAAATAAGATGTAAAAGATAACTTACTTACAGATTATGTTACGCCACACAGAAAATGGATTTGTATTGCGGTAAAAGTGACATTTATCTTTTAAGGCTCTATGGTTGCACCCAAATTCAAAGCATTGAGGCATTTTTCATTCTTAAATTAATAAAATTTATTAAAAAATAATAATAAAATAAAATAGCACTGATAAACCCCAGAAGTATATTGTTTGTTATGAGCCAGCGCAGATTAGCCAACGTAACAAAACACACTTTTTTTTACGTAAGTGACGTCACACTTCCCCGGCGTATGCTCGGCTCGTTTTTTTTTGTTCGGTTGACCAGTCTGCACGAGGCTTTAAGAGACCTCTAAGGTTCTCCAACTCTCTATTGTTTGGATTTAGTTCCTTAATTACTATTAATTAATTATATGTGCTATAACCCGTGGCGGAACAGCCCGTGGACAGCTTAGCCTGGCGAAGGGCTTATATACAATTATATTTGGCCGAGAGAATTGCATACTCGTAATTTCAAAACACATGAAAGTCAGTGGTGGTTCGAATCCCACACGTAAGAGATTCATTTTAACATTTATTACAACAACGAGTAGATATGTAAAGTTGCCAAATAATATAAATAACTATTGTCGTATTGACCGGGACTTACAAGAAACAGTACAGAAAATAGAAACATTGTTTACACTTCGCGTCGACGTCGTGCAATGTAATAGCGAAATAATATTATGTTACGATAAAATTAAATTGTGTTATTGAACATGTGAATGAACCCGATTATGTTATTTCTATGATTATCATAGATTATTTGTTTATGTGTGTTGTTATTTAACACATATTCTATAAAAACACAATTCCACTCTGTAGAGTTTAGATCAAAGGTTTAAATAAAGAAAATGTTTTTCTTTCTTCTAAATCAAGAGGAGATAAGACAATGAAGAAACGAACCAACTCGCAATCTCTCACTAAACAATTAAGATAGAAGTTTTTCCGATATCTCGATGGAAAAATTATTCAGATTCCAATCTAACAGATTTTATTTTCTTATTTTGTTGTTAGTTGTAAAACATTTTCATCTAGGCATTAGTTAGTTTTGTGAGTTTTTCAGTAGTGGAAGGTGACATTTAAAATAACTTCTGTTTTACACAAAGCTGTATCCTTGAACAATTATTTAAATCCTTCCATTATGAATAGTTTTTTTTATTTGTTGAAGTCCAATTAAGATTAAATGAAATTAAGAAACCCCTCTGTTTCTTTTTGTTTAATTTGTTTATGATATTCACTATAAAGCTGGGTTTTCGATGATATTCTCAGGAAAGCTCTTTGATTTCTTGGATATTTCATAGGAGAGTTGTTTGATCGGTCTAATGTTTCCCAAAAAACTCTTTGATTGATGATATATCTATCATCAGTAAAACTTCTTTCTTAGTTAATTTTGTATATTTACTAAAAACCTTCACTTTGTAAGTATCAGTAAAAGCTAAACGGTAAATTTTTTTTTTTCTTTGTTATTCTCAGGAAAGATTATTGTTAGTATTAATATTTGTGATAAATCTCTTTAATTTCTTGTAATATTCTGAGCACATCTCTTTGTTTTCTTAGATATTCAGAGGATGTTTGGTCAAATATTCGTCTAAAACTCTTTATTTGATTATATTGTATCCCCAATAAATCTTTTTAACTAATTTTGCTACTAGTTACTGGGAAGGGTTTTTTAACAATTGTTAATAAAAGAGATCTTTGTAATTATAGATAATCGTTATATAGCTCTTTGTTTTCATTTATATTTTCTCCAAAGCACTTTGTTTGCTTAGAAATTGATAGGTTAGCCCTCTGTTTGGTGAAATATTCAGCTAAAAGCTAGGTTTTCGATGATATTCTCAGGAAAGCTCTTTCATTTCTTGGATATTCACAGGAAAGTTCTTTGATCGGTCTAATGTTTCCCAAAAAACTTAATTTGATACAGTAAAGTGAAATCAAGTAAAACTATTTAAACTTCCTGTTAGTCTTGTTATTGGTTATAAAGCTCTTTGTTTTCTCTAATAGTCATAGCAAAGTTCTTTATTTGATGTTATTCATATAGGAGAAATCCTTATCATTATATGTTGTTGTCCTTGTTATCATTATAACCTCAGTATGGATCTTGTATACTATACAAATAGCTACGTTTAATTAAATATCCTCAGGAAAGCTTTTTGAAATGAATTATATCTATAAGATGATCTCTTTTTTGTCTAGATATTTGTGGCAAAGCTCTTTGTTTGTCTAGATATTTGTGGTAAAGCTCTTTGTTTGTCTAGATATTTGTGGTAAAGCTCTTTGTTTTTGTTTTTTTAGATATTCGTTACAATGCTTTTCGTTTGTCTAGATATTTGTGGTAAAGCTCTTTATTTGTCTAGATATTTGTGGTAAAGCTCTTTGTTTGTCTAGATATTTGTGGTAAAACTCTTCGTTTGTCTAGATATTTGCGGTAAAGCTCTTCGTTTGTCTAGATATTTGCGGTAAAGCTCTTTGCTTGTCTAGATATTTGCGGTAAAGCTCTTCGTTTGTCTAGATATTTGTGGTAAAGCTCTTTGTTTGTCTAGATATTTGTGGTAAAGCTCTTTGTTTGTCTAGATATTTGTGGTAAAGCTCTTCGTTTGTCTAGATATTTGTGGTAAAGCTCTTTGTTTGTCTAGATATTTGTGGTAAAGCTCTTCGTTTGTCTGTATATTTGTGGTAAAGCTCTTCGTTTGTATAGATATTTGTGGTAAAGCTCTTCGTTTGTATAGATATTTGTGGTAAAGCTCTTCGTTTGTATAGATATTTGTGGTAAAGCTCTTCGTTTGTATAGATATTTGTGTTAAAGCTCTTCGTTTGTATAGATATTTGTGGTAAAGCTCTTCGTTTGTATAGATATTTGTGGTAAAGCTTTTTTTTTTTAGTTATTCGTTGCAAAGCTCTTTGCTTGTTTAGATATTTGTGGTAAAGCTCTTTGATTTCTCCGACTTTCTCTTTAAAGCTCTCTGGCTCAACTCTAGGTTTTGTAATGTTCACCTAAAAAACTCTTAGTTTGGCAGTTTATAGAGAAAAGCTAATTGGTCATATAAGTTGTAACAAGCTAATTATATAGCCGCTGCTTATCAAAGTTATTATTTAAATCAGTGTTTAGATCTACTAAGACAGTCTTATCAGTTAAGATTGATTATCACTGAGTAGACTAGATAAGGAAAATTAAAGTAAATTAGGTGGAATTGGCTGGTTAAAGCCTAGAGAGACGATGCCAGCTGTTTGGATTGGTCAGGTTGGACTAGATCCAGAATTAGTCAAGGAAGCAAAGCCGCTATTTATTGACAACGATCTCGTGGTGAGTCATCTTAAATACATTTATATATTATATTTTAAGTGTCTATTGGTTACGTCACATTGATGACCACAGCCAAACTCATCACGCGTCTGGTGATTACCAGGCATAATCAGTTAATTATTTTAATTAGCAATATCTTTAGAAGACCACCCTGCGATATTAGAGACAGGTATTTTCTGGTAATACATCGACCAAATTTGTCACACAACTACTACTTCTTCACGGTGACTATTTGTAAATAAGTATTAAAAGACACAAAAGTCAAAGTCGATTATTTTTACTTAGTTGATTCCTTAGAATGTTGGGGAATACTGTTGGATAAAGCTTGGGGGGGGGGGGGGGGGGGTAATATAAAGTTAGTATAAGGGAAAACATATTCACGATGCTTGGGGCTTAAGCAAAATGTTTACGCAACTTATTGATTATACCAAAGTAAGACAGTCTTAAGCTTCGTACACACTAAACGCGCATTCGCAAACAGGGTTTGCAAACGTTTGCAAACAACCGCAAACACGGCGTCCACACCGGACGCGCGCATTCTGGACAAACAGGTGTTTGCAAACGTTTGCAAACAACCGCAAACACGGCGTCCACACCGGACGCGCGCATTCTGGACAAACAGGTGTTTGCAAACGTTTGCAAACAACCGCAAACACGGAGTCCACACCGGACGCGCGCATTCTGGACAAACAGGTGTTTGCAAACGTTTGCAAACAACCGCAAACACGGAGTCCACACCGGACGCGCGCATTCTGGACAAACAGGTGTTTGCAAACGTTTGCAAACAACCGCAAACACGGAGTCCACACCGGACGCGCGCATTCTGGACAAACAGGTGTTTGCAAACGTTTGTCCTTGTTCCCAGTTATTCATCATTATTTTCTTATACACTGCATCACCATCATTTTAGATTATTATGTCTTCAAAAATAAAACGCCAAAACAAAGAAATTTCATACGAATAGAAATCTGTTCATTTAGAGGAAAAAATATAAATATCAATGAATAATTTTTTCTTACGCGGTCCCATAGCAGGATGTGCCTTTAGTAATAAACTTAGAAGCAATATAATTATTTAAACAAATAGTATGACGCATTTTCGAACTTTTATGTCATCTATATATTTATCTATTTAATGTGGTATTTTTAATCTTGGATTTATATCAACTCATCTCTTTTACTCTCTATTTTCATTTTTCAATTACATGAAACCAATAAAGCCTATACGGGAGTAAAAAAAATCCGGAGAATATTAGTTTAATTACTATTTATTAATTAGTATATGTTATTAGTTATTATATAGTTATTAGATGCTATAGTCATAAATAATACGAATGAATAAAATATACATTTCAAGTCAAACCACAACAGGCTGTTGCGAATACTCAAGGAGTTTGATGCGTCCACACCAAACGCGCACAAACTGCAAACATCCTTCGATGTACCGACTCTACCCGGAGCACCCGCGAACACAAACAAATATTCGTTCGTGTGCGCGGTGCCGTCCACACCGGACGGTTTGACTACTTTGATGGGCTGTTTTTTGGGAGGAGGTCTTGAACTTGGTCCTTTTTTCACGGTTAGGTTTTTTCTGAGGAGTACTTTCTCGCTATATACGAAGTATTTGGGCTAATTCATAATGTACGTGCCAGAGAAATTTCCTAAAGGGTGGTTAGAGGTGGTTAGGTGTGGTAAGAGGTGGTTAGAGGTGGTTAGAATTGGTAAGAGGTGGTTAGAGGTTGTTAGAAGTGTTAAGAGGTGG
Organism: Gerris lacustris; assembly: GCA_951217055.1. NCBI lineage: Eukaryota > Metazoa > Arthropoda > Insecta > Hemiptera > Gerridae > Gerris > Gerris lacustris. Next base: position 116,629,277 of record OX578277.1, on the reverse strand, counting down.
TTAGAAGTCGTGGCTTTAAATCTCGGCCTGTTACGCACAATATGAATTTACCAGTATTTGGGAAGGATCAAGTAATTATAATAAATTAATAAAAATACTAGTATTTTATAAGTATTACATGTATTAGTCCAGGAGATAGCGTGCAAAAAAGTGTCTGACTAACATCAAGCTAGAATTTTGTATACAAGTCAATCTTTTAGCGCCTTTTAAGAATATGTGGTCGGCTAAGTTCGTCTGCGGGACATAGCTTAGCAATAGGCGTTTGAAAAAAACAAACCGGTGGAGAGCGGTCATGTCTCACCAATTATGGTGGACAATGTGATTTTCATGATCCTGAGTACAGAATTAGTCAGTAGACCAAAAATCAAGTCGATGTTATTTTCACACTTGATAGGTTAGTTATTCAAATATTACTAAAAATCAACGTTGTCACCTGTCAAGGGACAAACTAGCATCAACTTGATTTTCAGTGTACTAACTAATTCTGTACTCAGGATCATGAAAATCACATTGTCCACCATAATTGGTGAGACATGACCGCTCTCCACCGGTTTGTTTTTTTCAAACGCCTATTGCCAAGCTATGTCCCGCAGACGAACATAGCCGACCACATATTCTTAAAAGGTGCTAAAAGATTGACTTGTATACAAAATTCTAGCTTGATGTTAGTCAGACACTTTTTTGCACGCTATCTCCTGGACTATATGTTTAAAATACATTTGAGTACTACTTGAGAAGAATTTGTTAAAAATACAAAATATAGTTTGCACGTGACAACGTTTTCACTGGATCTAACATAAAACATAACTATTTGTACGAAGTAACTATTTTTAAAATTCATATTTTGATTTTTGATTTTTTTATTGTGGCTTCGAGACAAAACACAAAACCAGAATCCAAACCATCTTGATTCAATCATAAAAACTGCTTTTATAACCCGGGGGAAAAACACGCGAAAAGAAGAAGAAGAAATAGTTGAAGCTTGAAAAACAAATAAGTTACAGAGTTACATCCAACAGAAAAATTTAAAAATAAAAACAGAACTTTTCAAAATGTGTTTTTCTTTAAACATTGACAACTAATGTATAATGTAAGAAACTAAATCACTTCCAGTGACTCAGTCTTGTGTTGTAAAATATAACATCATATTACATTGTGGGGAAATTAATTTATAATCAATTTTTCACCAAAATTAGTAGTTTCTCCCGATATTTAGTAGAACTTTCTCAAAAAAATTAAAGAGTATACTTGATCAGTTCATTGCCAATAAATCGCAATAGCTTTATCTCTAATTGAAACCGATTTACAAAATATTGTGAAGAATTGATCAACATCATCAGCTGACATATTTCTGGGTCTGAACAACAGTAGATATTGAATGATTTGCAAATCTGTTCATGCAAACTGTCCCCTACAGCACAAAAATTTAATTTGTAACATCTTTATCAGGCCAAAGGAACTAAATCATTTGTCGTAAAAATAAATTTCGACAAATAATTAACTTTTACTCAAATTATTAACTGTCATATTATAACTACAATTATATTACTTACTTTAATTTTCTCCTATTTTAAAATCAATTTGTTTTGACAGTGTGGCCCTCATTGTTTGATGGTAACTTATTTGTTAATTTATTAAAATTGTTTTGGACCATGTTGTTAAATTAATTGTACGTAATATTATTTTCAGTAATGTCTCGTCAAGTAATGTCTAGATGAGTACGCTGTGTGTTTAGCAAGCCATTGTATTTGGGCAGCATCACTGATATTTTTGTTAATAAAGTGTTTCTCTCTATGATCCTCTTTAAATATTTTTTTTTGGATGGTGCAAAAACTCTTTGCACTGAATCATGATTTTGTAGCAGCAGCCGGCATCTTTTTCATTAGTTTTAACTTGATAAATCATAAAATCATTCCGTTTCGAGCATTATGTTGTGTTTCAACTGACTTTAATCTACAAACAATAAGCAAAGGAAAAGTCTTTGTTTAGAATCATCAATAAATTGCGTAAACATTTTGCTTAAGCCCCAAACAATAAGTCTGTCTTAAGCTGCGTCCATACCGGATGCGCGCCCCTGTTTGCCAAAACGTCAACCACTACACTGTGGTCAAGTCTGCTCTTCCTTTAGTGGTGAGGTTTCACTTCTACTTTCATGAGCAACACTACTATTCTATATTAATTGCATTGACCCGTTTCTAAATGATGATAGGCAGACTATTTTGGGAGGGGGTCTGGAACTTTTTTCTTTTCTTCTGTGTTCTCTACTTCTTATTACCCACGTAACTACTATCAGGTGGCACAAAAGTATGGAAACCCCTGAATTACTCTTCAAAAATGCATTTTTTGAAAAACCTTTCAGGATTTTTCCTTAGCTATTCAATGGTGACCTTGGATCTGACCTTCAAGGTCATTTGAAGGTCAACTTTGATATTTTTAATGGGAACCCCCGTTTCTTATTGCGTATTTGAAAAGAGCAGGAAATTTTACGTAAATTATGACCTTGACCATGTCCTTGAGCATGACCTTTAATCAAAAATGTTTTTCCAATGGGAACCTCTAATTTGTATTGCAGTGCGAAATAGCTGCATTTTTCCCTACAAAAGTAGCCTTGACCACGGCCTACATCACGTCCTTGACCATGACAATAAAATAAATTAATAATAAAAGGGGGGAAGGGTTGAAATGACCTTGAAGGTCATGGTCAAGGCCGGGGTGTAGGCCGTGGTCAAGACTGCTGTTGAAGGGGAAAATTTGGTTATTTCGCAATTCGCAATACAAATTGAAGGTTCTCGTTGGAAAAACAATTTCGACCTTGGAATGACGTTAAAGGTCATGCTCAAGGACATGGTCAAGGTAATTTTTTACATAAAATTTCCTGTTCTTATTAAATCCAACTTTCAACTTTGTTATTTTAAATGTTAACCCCTATTTTTTATTGCGGGTTTAAAAAGAACAGGTAATTTTATGTAAAATATGACCTTGACCATGTCCTTGATCATGACCTTCTTGCATGAAAAATTCTAAACAAAAAATGTTCTATACGAATTTTTTGTACAGTCAATACTTTCTGAGTTATTACTAAACATGCTCTTTTTCGCTCAACAAATGCATGTTTTTGAGCGATTTTTTGCCAATATCTCAAAAACTAAAAGTTTTATCATAAAAAGGTCATAGTCAAAAATGAAGGTAATTAAATAACAAAGTGGTTGCTTTTTTTATTTTATTTTTGTAGGTATTATAGAACCTGAGTTATGTCTCCCTTAAATTGAAGTCGACATTGAAGATAGTTAAAATCGAAACTTTCCATGGCAAATAGCGGTTGAAGGTCAACTTGACCTTCAAATGACCTTGAAGGGCAAGGTCAAGTCCAAGGTCACCATTGAATAGCTAAGGAAAAATCCTGAAACTTTTGTATGTAACTTTTTTCAAAAAAATTCATTTTTGAAGTTATTCAGGGGTTTCCATACATTTGTGCCACCCTATAAGACTACTCAGGATTGTGATGCTTTATGCCTCATTCAGAAACTAGCCAAGTGTTAAGCAATAAAAATAATAGAGTAGTCTGCTTGTTCGTGAAAGTAGGAGTGAAGTGAGGTTATGGACTGATGAAAGGGCAGACTTGGCCACGATGTAGATATCACTACATTGATAGTCTGACTATTTTGGGGCTGACTTGGTTAGGTTATGCTGAGGATATCATTCATTTTTGCTGGCTTCAGCATCGTTGGTGTCGACTTGATTTATTACGAGGCACTGCATGTAGGGAGCAAGGCCACGCTATCTTCCAGTTTAAGAATAACCCGGGTATGGAGTATGTGTGATACTGCACAGTGCAAAATGTAACAAACATTCGGTTACTAAGAAACTTTTTTTTTAAACTTCGTGTTTTCGAGGTTGCTAAATCCGAGTCTGAAGTCTAAATTTCTCCTCTACGTACAGTTTTCCAGGAAAATTATCTTCTAATTTACTTAAACAAGTAAGGCCAGCATAACTTTAGGCACATTTTCCGGGAAAACTGTACCTATAGCAGAAATTTGAACTTCAGACTCGGCTTCAGTACAAAAACGGGAATTCTTCCATTTCAGAAAACTACTGCTTCGCAACAAGGGAACAGTCATGAGAGGGGGAGGTGTAAATATTGGCTAAACTGTTGGTTACATTTGATTTAATGCCCAAAAATTAAAGGGAGGCTGGCGTGAGTACATACAAATATACACTTGATGTTTTATTTTTTTTGTACCAATTAATCTTGGCACCCCAAGTCCTTAAAAATTGTGTTTTTCGTGCCTCCTCGATAAAAAATCAGAATTTTTGTCGAAAGCACTGTCCAACATCCAATGCTTTGAAAATGTTAAAATTTTGAAGGTCTGAGCTTCGACATAAAGCTTGACACTTTAGGGTAGATTGATTTGTTTTGGACAATAAAATTCCATTCGAAGGTGTTCGTTATTAACATTATTATTGCGTTTTATTAATGTCATTATTATTAACGCTCTAAAAGTTACAGCTAAAACAAACTTTTAAATCCTGGCGGCCATCTAGAAACGGGCGGTTTTTAGTTTTACATTGTAATGTAGTTAGTGACAATAATTTCTTACACCTTATAAATCCTCATTAAAAATATACGACATGCCATTTCCTTTAGATTATTTCAGTTTGTTAAATTGCCTTTGTGTGAGCTGAAAGAACAAATTTGGCAACTAAATTTATTTGTATTATTGTATGCGTGAATTTGTAAAGCACGTGTAGAGGTTTCGTAAGTATGGGAGTAATTAAAAGGCAAGATCTAAATAAAGACACGCGCTAAACAAAAATACAGATGCTTCACTAGCTCATTCTATCTGGCTATGCGTGAAACAACCTTAACCTTCCAACTATAACCTCCCTTCTGTATTTACCAGGTCTTAATGGAAAATGCACAGTTCGAATACAACTAGCGTTCCAACCGCACTGTTTATAAAATAACCGCGAACGTAATCGAGCGGAATTTACGTCTCGTACCGATAAACCATTAATAGTAAACAAAATTTAATAATTGTTTAATGAAAAATAACGGAACTTAATTATTAACTTGATGAATTTAAAAAAATATTTATTTAAGTACTTTTCTCGTTAAATGCAGTTTTATAAAAACAAAAATATGCTAATGTAAATTAATAAAATTGCAGTTACATATATTTTAAAAAATAACATTTGTAAGAATAAATAGATTTAGATAAAATGTCAATTTAGAATTTGTAAATTATTAATTTAAAGAATTTTGTTTTAAATATATCATTAAATTTTAAGAAATTGAAAAATTATGTATAGTTATTTATTAGGTAAAGATTAATTTATTAGGCAAATTAAATTAAAATTATTAAATCCCAGTGTGCAAAGTATTAAAATGAAATCAATATTTATATCGGTTAGTTTGGAATTATTTATTAATTGCAATTGCATTAAATAATATTTATTGTAAAATTACAATTTAAAAAAAAAAACTATCTAATTTAATTAATTAGAAAACAAATTATTTGTTTTAAATACTATTATTTATAGAAAAATATGCATTTCTAAGGTGATACAAGAAAAATTCAATTAATTATTTAATAATATGTGTCTCAAAAAGCTGTAACTTTTTAACAATTAACTTTTCATTAATTTTAATACTCTAATTTTGAACCTTTTACTTATTTTATTAATTATATTTAGTTTAAATAAAGTTTTCAAATAGCAATAAGATAAAATTATTAAAAATATATATATATCGAAACAAAATACTAAAATACAGATAGATGAGGAAAATAAATATCTCTCTCTATATGTATCTAATTTATTTGTAAATGAATTTATATTATAATAAAATATTTCAACATAATTTAAAAGATTGTATTGACTTTAATGTGGTAAAACATTTAACATACAGTTGATATTGGAAATAATTTTTAAAAAATTATATTTACGAAAACAAATAAATAAATTATTGGAAAATAATTTATTAAAAAGGAAACTTGAGTCATTAAAGTATTTTCAATATAAGAGAAGATGTTTGTTTATTAATTATTTAAAATAGTTTTTTTTTAATTATTATATTTGAGGCAAAATATAAAGATTTTTTTGTATGATATAAAATTCTATTAATTAATTAAATATAATAATACACGATTTAAATAAATTTATATGTATAAATTATATACATTGTTACTAAAATGTATTTATTTTTTAAAAATGTCGAAATAATTAATTAAGGAAATGCCAGATGTTATTTTATGTTATAAAATTATCATAATATTAGATTAACGTGAACCAAAAGGAATATTTATTACATATCTTTAAACATTTTATATTCATTATAAAAACTAATTAATTAATTTTTGGGAAAAGAAGCATTCACTAGGGAAGTTTTTATAATAGCAGAGGCAAAATAAATAAATTTAATTTACCTCGAACTATATTTAATGAAATTATATTAAAGAAAATTGTGTGATATAATTGTTGTTATGACGAAAGAAGATCAGGAGAAAGCAGATCCAAATAAACTTGATATTTGGATCATCCCTCAGATCGACGTGCTCCAGGTCAGTCCATTCTTACGTCAATTTTATTCTTCAAACATTTTCATAATAATGGCTTACTTTTCTCCCTAGGTGCATAAATAACATATTAGGTAAATTCATAAAACATTTTCTTAGTCTACCATTTAGTGCGTTACATAGCCATATAGCTTCATCTGGTCCTATCACGTACTTCGAAGATGTTTTACTGTTATGACCCATTATTGTATAATTGATTGATTATTTCCTCCTTTTTTTAAAAAAAAATATTCTATTAAAATCGATTTTGCTTCCGTGCTTACCGAAGGTAACGGAAGTGATACTTCTTTACATTGTTACTCCCCTATGATTTTTTAGAATATAAACGACATTGACTAAATAACTATTAAGACAAATAAGGGACGAAAATTGTTTTATCTACTCACGGCAGCAAAATTAAGCATTGTTGTACTGTTTTCAATCTGCAAAATGTAATTTTTCTTAATTCTTTTGTAACATGTCAAAAAAACACAGCAAAATAATAAAGTGTCAGCAAAATAACAAACAAGCTGTAACATTTTAAAAAAAAGGTTACTACATCGCAGGTTATAAAGTCTCCCGCATTGTTAATTTTTATATATTTAAGCGTAATATTCTGCGAAGTATTTAAATCTTTTTTTAAAATAACTTAAATAATTTTAGTAATAAAACAAATTTTATTATTTTACAGTGATTATTTTTTTAAAAAATCGGTAAAAATTGAGATACAAAACTGCTGTTAATAAGAGTGGCAACATTAAATTCGTTTTGCCTTTGTTTTGTTTTCTTGATGAATCAAACTTTCGTTTTCTTACATCTTTAATTTCTTTAAATCTTTTATATATTCAAAAGGGAATATAATAATTAGAGTAATTTTTCTGCCGTTAGTAGATAAAATATTGTATGTAACTATGCAGCAAAGGAAACATTCCTGACTCGTTTAAAGATTACCTGCGCTTCGGTTACACTTTAGCAGGTAATTAACATTTTCCTGCCTCGGCTTCGCCTTGTCAGTCAACATGTAATTTTCCCGACTCGGCTTCGCCTCGTCGGTAAAATTGTAAATTTCCTGCCTCAACTTCGCCTCTGCAGTAAATTTGTTGAGTTTATCCTCGCCTTCGGCTCGGAACTAAGACTTAAAAACTTGTCAGAAAAATTCCATTTTGCTGCCTAGTAACATAAATAACTATTCTTATTTTGCAAACTAGTCCGAAAAAAAGGCGGAAAAAGGTGTATGAAATGCTGAGGGTCTGCGGCCAAAACTACTTTGTGCCAAACAGAGAATGAGTATTAATACAGTGCAGAGGTGGACAGCTGTGTTTATAATTGTCGTATATTGCAACAGGTGTTTGGCAAATAGTACGAGCGATTTTATTTTATTTGACAGTGATTTCGGTTTATAATTAAACCAGCCCTGAGTCCGACATGTTTGGCCACTGCCCGTGTGGGGTCGACACTCTAAATTCAAATTATTTGTAATGTCTAAAAATACATTTTTTTTTTTTTAACTGAGTGAATGATCTGTTACTTTCTCTCGTTAAAAAATCAGTCATAAATTTGTTTCCTTTAAAATGTAATTCTGTTTAGAAAACGCAGGGTTTTAATATAATGGGCGTACACGTACAAGTGACTAATGGATGGACAGAGCTGTGCAGGTGTTCGACCGTTCAGCTTATAATGTTAAATCAAATGTCGTCTCGATGTCAATCAGTCGTTCTTTCTCATCATTTATTAAACCACCCTTATCTACGAACTATTTGTCCAATTTTTATGAAATTTGAGTGGTAGGCGCTAATCAGCTCAATGTTGCTGCCATATTATTATCAGCCATTTGCGCCATTTTCTAACTACCGATTGTTGGTAGTTTATCATGTATATATCTGTTTGTTTTTAATTAATAGTGCAGGAGATAGCGTGTCCAGAAAAGTGCGTCTGACTAACATCAAGCTATAGAATTCTGTGTACAAGTTAATCTCTCAGTGCTTTTCAAGAATATGTAGTCTGCTGGACATAGCTTGGCAATAGGCATTTTAAGAAAGCAAACCGATGGAGAGCGGCTATGTCCCTCGACTTACAGTGGACAATGCGATTTTCATTATCGCGAGTACAAAATTAGTTAGGAGACCGAAAATCAAGTTGATGTAACTTTCTTACTTGATAGGCGACCACTTTAATTTGGAATAATATTTGAATAACTAACCTATCAAGTGACGAACTTACATCAACTTGATTTTTGGTAACTAATTTTGTATTCAGATCATGAAAGTCACATTGTCCACCATAAAGGGCGAGACATGGCCGCTCTCCACCTGTTTGTTTTTTCAAATGCCTATTGCCAAGCTATGACCCGCTACGCACTTAGCCGACCACATATTCTAAAAGGCCCTAAAAGATTAACTTGTACACAAAATTCTAGCTTGATGTTAGTGCCGCACGTTTTTGCACGCTACCTCCTGGACTAAAAAACATTAATTATAATACTATCATTGCCACGTTCCTTATTACTTTATCGTGTAAAAACTTTAATCCATATCATTAAATTTGCATAATTATTACTCCTCACCGTCAAGCATTTTCTTGTATATATATAAATAATAGTAGTTCGACGAATTAGGTTCAAAGAGCACTTTCAATTCCCAGGGGGTTCACATTATTTTATACTCATACACATGACACAATAGCAAATTCGTTCAATGATTAATGTGCCACACAAATTGGCAGACTATTTTTTAAATTTATTACTTTTTCGGATGGAGGAGGGGGCTTACAAAATCTCGATTTCTAAAGTAAAAAATGAAACTGTAGATTTGTATAAAATTAAACAAACAAATGCACAGTTTGTTTATATGATACAGAGACTGATGCGTTACTTGCTCTGGTTACTGTCTGTCATAAACCTACCTTGTTATACTATCATCGCTATAAATCCTGATTCATATATAGAAAGACAATAAATTTCAATAAGATTAAAATAAATAATATAATTCAAATTGAAATTAGAATGAGATGAAAGGATCTGTACAGGGAAACAATAAAGTTGTTTTGTTTTCAAGCTCTCTTTCAACAAACCATAAAATTATAATTAGTTGGTGCCAAATCTCTCGGACGTTAACCTGAACCTACCTCCGTCTCCTAACATTAGAATTCATGTAATCTTGTATTTATATTCTAATTGCATTTTCTTTTTAAAGTAGATCGTAAAAAAATAATTGTGCAAGTAAAATAGAATATCGGTGATACTTTGGCTACTGACCAAACATTCGGTCAGATATCTCAGTAAATCTTCTGATTATATACAAAGCATGACATTTTGAACATTTACACATATTATTATACCACTGCAGATTTTACAAAAGTGACTTATCTACTATTTACCCTCTACTGATCTACTTCCTCTCAATAGAAATACATAATCTATCATCTACGAATCTAAATAAAAAGAAACATTCTTGGCAGACATTAACATTATTTTAGAATTTATCTTACCAAATACAATGATTTAATTTATTTTATCGTTTCAAAGAAGTGTTGATAAATAGAGTGAGGAGAACTCGGTTTAAAATACATATATGGCCGCCATCTTGAATCACAATGGAGGATTGAAAAATCCTTTCATACTATAGTTGTTAATATCATATAAGGAAGCAAACTTCCGAATATCGAGCTTCAAGTCTGCGCTCACATTTAATTTGGACGTGGGACACTCGGTAGGAACGAATTCCTTTCGCTTTTCATTAAATATAAATTATAAAATCACACTGCTAAGTTTTACAATGCTAACTACTTATACATGGCGGAGTTAAAAAAGAGAAAAAATTAAAAGTAAAGAACTGTTTGTACTGACATTTAAAATATTATAAAATATATCACTTTACTAAACAAAAAGTTATGCTAGCATCAGATTGAAATTTTACATGTCTGCTTCAATTGTGCTTTAGACTTTAGACGATGTGTATGAAGTTTTATTAAAATCGTTACGTTAGAAAGTAAGATATCGGTAAAAACCTTGTTTTCTCTGTTTTAAACGTTTAGGTCCGCTTTAATAAATTTAGCGATCTTTAACACTTTATAGCGGTGTCGGTGTTTGCTTTACGAAAAAAAAAAAATATATATATATTAATATATACCTAACTGTAAAAAAAAGTAGTTTGTCTCATTGAATAGATAAAGTTAGAATTTGTTCCCGTCCTAAAATTCCAATTTTAAATTTAAAGCTTACGTTTACGCGAGAGTTGAGCGCGAACGCTTGGGCGGATAACGTTGCCAAAAACTCGTCCTGGGCATTGGTAAAATAAACACATGTACCAAATTTCACTTAAATCGGTCATCTTTTACTCAAGTTATCGTCATCGGTTGATTTCGTGACGCTTTTAGCGTAACAGTGATTATGTGACGGTGATTTTGGTCGTTATTTGATTTATTTAGCACGGGAGTGAATCCAAAAACACCGGCCGTCATGAAGTCGACATATGACAAAATGAGTAAATGATAACTGATTTGGTTGAAATTTGGTACACGTGTTCATTTTACTAATGCCCAAGACGAATTCGTTGGACAACATTATCCGCCCGAGCGTTCGCGGGTAACGCTCGCGTAAACATGAGCTTCAAATATCAAATTTTAATTTTAGGACGGGAACAAATTCTAACTTCATGTATCCAATGAGAATAACAAATTTTTAAATAATAATTTTTAGTAAAGCCAACACCGAAACTACTATGAAATGTTAAAGATAGCTATAAAACTTTTAAAGTGACCTAAACGTTTAAAGTAGAGAAAACAACTTTTTTACCTATATCTTATACGTTCTACTGTAACGATTTTAAAAAAACTTCACACACTTCGATTAAAGTACAATTGAAACAGAAACAGGAATGTAAAATTTCAACCAGATTCAAGCAGAAGTTTTTGTATTTGTTATTGTTAAGTTTGTTGTAGTAAAGTGATATATTTTATAATATTTTAGGTATTTTTTATAATATGTGAGGGTTAGGGAATAGTCCAGTTCCCTCACTACGCGGCTCTTTACTACAATCCTCCTCTTTAACTATCAACTCATCTTGATTTATTTCCTCGATATTCAATACATATTTATTGCAAGACGCTCACTTCAATGATAAAAAACAATTAATTTATTTTAAGATTGCCTTAACTCCGCTTATAGTCCACAGGCCACCATATGAAGTGAGTCGCTGATTGATAAAGTTTTCTTACCTTATGGAATCGCTTATTTATGCCGTGTCCACCGATGAATTGGGTATATGGCAACTGGGCGCTGGGCCATTTCTTTCTTTTGACATGCCAAACATGCCCTTCTGCGGGAACATTGAAAAGAGATAGATAAAGTTTTGATTTTCACAGGATCGTTTAATTAAATTATTTAAAAAACAGTGGTACACGTGGCCACCGATACGAGTGGGCCGTACACTTTTCAACGTCCCCGCAGAGTGACATGTTTAGGGCGGTGGACACCCCAAACGGCCCACTCGTATCGGTGGCCACGTGTACCACTGTTTTTTAAATAATTTAATTAAACGATCCTGTGAAAATCAAAACTTTATCTATTACTTCAATGTTCCTGCAGAACGGCATGTTTGGCATGTCAAAAAAAAAAGAAATGGCCCAGCCCCCAGTTGCCATATACCCAATTCATCGGTGGACAAGGCATAAATAAGCGATTCCATAAGGTAAGAAAACTTTATCAATCAGCGACTCACTTTCTTATGGTGGCCTGGGGACTATAAGTACAAATAGTTAGTTACTTTTAATTTTGTCTCTTTTGTAACTTTCTAACTCCGCCATGTATAAGTAGTTAGCAACGTATACTTAGCAGTGTGTGTTTAATGAAAAATGGATAAGGAATTTCGTTCCTAAAGGGTGTACCGCGGCACCACAAGTATTTTTTTTGTCTCATTCACAATATTTTCTCTCATCCATAATATATTCAAATAATTTTTATAATTATTCGAATTACGAAATTATTCCGCAAATGTTTGTTTACTAATTTGAAATCCAATTTAAACTGACTAATCATATATATTGAGCGTTTGAAATATTGCTTGTTTTGGTTATGCGTTACTCGTTAAACACGGCATCAGTGAGTTGAATTCGTAAGATATTTATCCTGCAACAACTTCAAAAAAGGAAGACCGATTTCAACCATTTTAAAAAGTATACGAACAAAATTTGTAACGTCTACGACGTAGCGGGTGAGCGATTTAATTGTTGACTCCCTAAGTCTTATGATTCTGATTTAACCTTACTTACTCATTGACAAAAATATCAAAGTAAAACTTGGGTATAAACCCGACTGGTTGAAGTAATGCGGATTAGATGCTCCCGTCGCCGGTGGAGAAATGCCAAATATTTCCAGTTTCCCTAAACCAGACTTAACTAGTTTTTAAGAAATCTCGTCTCAGTTTCACACTGTTCAAAAACTAAAATTTAACAATCTTAACTTTAACTTGACAATGGCAGATTTAGAGACTCGCTTGACCTTGACAAGCCTTCATGTCTAACCGACATTAAACTTTTTCAAATGATCAACACAGAACTTAAACATCTTCCACATTTTAATTTACATCTACATTGGCAGTATTAAAATTTAATACAATACAAATACATAACAACTTACTTGTTACTTTATTCTCTATATTTGATCTTCATTACTTATTTGCTTACATCTTCACTTAATTCACTCCAGATCGTGATACTTTTACTACGTTTTTATTAGCTTGCTTTCTTGTTTGTTTGTTTGTCCAGTACAAATCTTGCAATCAACTTTTAACTAACATCGTGAGTAGCTAGACATTTGAAACTTTTAGAATAGCTCAGAACACGGTGACAAGGTTGTTTTTATTTGCTTTTACATGATAGGCCAAGAGCGTTAGCTCAAAAAAGGCCATTAACTGGAAAAAATTCCGATAAAGCTGAATTTTGGTTCATGGCTTTATTTTGGTCCCCTAATCAACATATTAATTTTTCCCCCTCGAGGGAGGTCTGCTTTGGCCGCCATTTTGAAAAAAGGGACCGAAATTCGGTTTTGCCCAATATCTTCGTTCTCATCGATGATATGACAAAAATAGATATTATCAAATTTGTAGAACTTTAAATTGTCAACAAAAAAGGTTCAATGTTATTATACGCTCAAGTCAATAGTTTCGAAGCTATAGCTCTGCGAAGTGCGACGTATTTCTGCACCCGCATGAAATGGGAGTTTTTCTACTCCACGACTCGCTCGCGGCACCGGTAAAATCGAGTTTCTACATAGATTCAAACCACGGGGTACATTATTTATTATCGAGTGTCAATGTATTTTTCGTCTAAAAATCGAAAAAATGTCGCACTTCTCAGAGCTACAGCTTCGAAACTAATGACTTGAGCGTATAATGACATTGAACCTTTTTTCTTGACAATTTAAAGTCCTACAAATTATATAATATCTATTTTTGTCATATCATCGATGAGAACGAAGATATTGGCCAAAACCGAATTTCGGTCCCTTTTTTCAAAATGGCGGCCAAAGCAGACCTCCCTTGAGGGGGAAAATTAATATGTTGATCAGGGGACCAAAATAAAGCCATAAACCAAAATTCAGCTTTATCGAAATTTTTTATCGTTCAAAGTCTCTGGCGCTTGGCCTATGACCCATATTTACGATCTTCATTTTGACGGGTTTCAAATTTATGGTTTTTTATTTAGTCAACAGAAAATTTAAGAACTTAAAATATAAAAAGATGTTTTTATCTTGTATTTATTCTAAAATGATAATAATAAACCATGGGACTCGGTTTTAACCAAGATGTCAGTATTATTAATTCGGAATTTTAAGAAATGACTTTGAATAAAATAAACGCATGTTTAAAGAAATAATTAACATTTAACATAACACTATAAAAATACGTGAATAATACCTATGATGTCCTACTCCTACTCTACAATTTATTCGATTAGAGTCTTTTAAATCTATTATTAAAAGTCTTGCCAACAATAATAAATTAACATACCTATTGTTTTTCCTTTTTTTATTTGTCAGCTGTTTACTTTTTATCTTTTTAATGTCATTGAGGTTATTTTTCATGGGGTCTCGTGGTCTCGGTCTCGGTGCTGAATCTTTGAATTTGATTTCCTTCGATGTTGTGGTGTTGTTTATTTCGGCACTTCTTTAGATTGTTACTCCCCTTATAAAGAAAAAAGAGGGGAGTAACAATCTAAAGAAGGTGTACGGAATATTCTTCTTTAGACTTAAAGACCAAGTTACTATATAATAATATGCATAACAAAACATTCCAACACGAGGTGTTTATTGAATCAAAATATTTGTTATCAGTGGTTCTGTTTACAGAATACTTTGGCCGAGCTGTGCATATGTTTGTAACCTACAAACAAAATTAAAACTTATTTTTCTGAGATTCTTAATAAAAGTAAATTAACAAACAATATATTATACCAGGACAATAGTGTTAAAAAAAAACAATAGTGTTTTAAATGTAAAAAGATAAAGTAACTTCACGGAAAATAAGTTTATTATTTTCAGAGCAGCTTTCAGCCACTATAGGACCATCATCAGTGCCGCAAAAGCGAAGAAAGTTAAATCAAAAGATAAAACATGGGAGAACGGTGAGTCATGTTAAACCAGCAACCGGTACAAGACAAGTTTTTGTGTCTTCTACCGGTTGCTGGTTTAACATGACTCAACGTTCTCCCATGTTTTATCTTTTTATTTAACTTTCTTCGCTTTTGCGGCACTGATGATGGTCCTATAGTGGCTGAAAGCTGCTCTGAAAATAATAAACTTATTTTGCGTGGAGTGACTTTTTCTTTGTACATTTAATGATGACCTCCACTAACGCTTCATATTTCAATTAATAGTGTTTTACACTGTAATGGACTTTTTATTTTAATAATGATATTTAACATGCGAATCCTCTCTAGCGCACACATTTCAACCATTAATACGATTTAAAACCGTCATGTTTGATAATCCCAACGATTTTACAATCCGAATGATTTGACAATCAGATCGATTTGATAATCCGAATCACCCCTGGCCCCAATTAGTTTGGATTAGCAAGGTTCCATTGTATGTGTTAATCAATTGAAATTTCAAATTTTAGTCTTGATCCTGTCACAATATTTTCTCTCTATGTATATAAAACATTTGAGAAAGTAAAACAATTCTTATTAAAGCCTAAAAAAAATGAATAAATAAATAAAAGATGAAAGAATTATTATAGATAATTTTAAAAAAACTTAAAATAAATCATTTTCGGACAAGTACGTTATTCTAAATTCATATTAATTTGTGTATTGTTGAGAGGAATAAATGCTAGAAATGTTTGTCGTCACTACAATTGGCACAAGCAAACGTTACTGCCATGTGACGCCAAATATTACGGCATTGAATCCAGTGCCAACATATTATTTCTTTTTTACTTAAATATGATGTCACCTCTGCTCAGCTGTTAGGAAAAATTTGTCTTAAATTATTAATGAATCATTTTAAACTTAAAATAAAAAACTAGTCAAGTATTTTGAGTATCAATGTTGATTTAAAAGACAACTGTACACTTTTTGGAGTTTTCACACTTAATATTTCCAAGATGGCGGGCGACTAAAAAAAAAAAATGTTTGTCACCTTGACTTGATGTTATACATCAAGTCATTGATGTTATACATAAATTTAAAGGTCTTGAAGTGTACTTGAATTTTATACTTAATAATTTTAACTTAATCGTACAGAAACTGGCAATTTTTGTCTCATGTACTTACTTGTTTCAGGTTATTATTTTTTTAAACATTTTTTTTCTAATATTGTTAATAACTTCGGTTCAACTCAATATTTTTTCGATGAAACCAAACCTACAACATGCGCAACATGTTTGCGCTCACCTCTGAAAAAAAATTAGTTGATTTCGTTTAGCCAGTTTTGCGCCTATAAAGTCTGAGTCTGACTGGTGGAGACAGACACACATACATAAACACATTAGCTGGCCATACATGGACGGTCTTTCATTTCGAAAATCGCGGCGTATTTCCGAATCATTTCTAAAAGCTCGTGTGTTAGTGGTCTGTAGCACACGCCATAAAAATATGGGAAATGATTTGACGGAAGATTCGCGAAAAATATCCTTCTGATTATCATCTGCGTTAGTGGGCGTTAATAAACGAGAGGAAAACGGGAAGGGATTCACTCCATGCCACGTGGGCGAACCACGCGCGAGGCCAAATGACACGATAAATAAAGGTGTTCTCCTATACACTAACGTTTTTTCCTTTCAAATGATAACGCCCCGCGCAATCACTTGAGAAATCCCTTCATCGAAAAGTCCGACCCCATTTTCCCTTGCCCCTCTTTCCTCTCCCGTTTCCACATGACACGATTTACCAAGGGAAAAACTTTCGGGTAAAATATACTCCACATTTTCCTTTCCCGTTCTTTCCTTTCCTCTGCCGTTTGTACATGCCGCGATTTTCGGAATGAAAGGGCGTCCGTGTATGGTCAGCTATTCACACATGACTAAAGTTAAGGCAGGATTCGGTTTTTGGAATGTATAAAATGATGAAGTATCCAAAAAAAATCAATTCTGACCTATGTACAGACAAAACTTGAAATTTATTTATATAGATTAAAATCGCTTTTCTTAGTTATTATATAAAACAAAAAGTTGTTTTTGTCTATTATTAATTTATTTTGATTATATTACACTTCAACGTTTAATTGAAACGATAAGTAATAATTTTGATTTTTTAAAATTTTGGTCTGTCATGGGCAAAAATATTTGAATGCATAGAAAATGTCGGTATTTTAGTTAAAATGAAAAAAAAAAAAAAACACGTTTGTGTTGGCATGCAATTTTCTTTAATTATGTTATAAAAACTCACCAGAAAGCCTCAAATAAATATATCAGGATTTGCAACCTATTTTTCAAAATATCCCGGGGGAGCACCCCCGGACCCCCCGTTTCATTGAGAGTATTCCGTACCCCTCCGTGGGCCTCCCCAATAATTTTTAAAAGTCTGCGCCCATGCATATTCGTAAATAAGAAGTGAAAATCTAAGTGGCAAAATCAGGTAAAAAGATCGCGATTTGTTGGAGTAGTAAAATAACCTTCTTTTCTTGACAAACAAATGATAGTGGCTTTATTTCTTCCCCCACATAGGTTGGTCAACCTGAGTGTCAAAATACAATTCTAATTGAAAATTGTAAGAAGAGTTTGTTTTTTTATAGGTACTTGTTTGGATTATTACTCCCACTCCCCTATGTGTTTTAGAATAAAAATAACTTTGACTAAATAACTAGTAAGTAAAAGTGACAAGTCCAATGTACTTTGGGACAAAGTAATAAATATCGTACCTCTATTTTAATAAGAGAGTAACAGTCTAAAGAAGAACTTTCCGTATACCTTCTTAACAGTCTGCACCAAAGTAGAGTTAGTGCGTTGACAGCGCGGGAAATCAAGTGACACACAGATTGGCCAGCCTCTCTGAGGGAAAAAAATAAAGCTACTAGGTCTGTGCGGTTATGGGGCCTTGCCCCTCCTAGAGACATTTATCGTTGCCTAATTGGCCCGACCTTTTGTCCGGGAAAATCTCGAGCACTCATTTGGCTACCCACCCCATTTGCTAGTATTCCCGTGCTGTCAACGCACTAACGCACTAAATCTACTTTGGTGCAGACTGTAGACTGTTACTCCCCTCTGATAATTATAAGGAGAGTAACAATTTAAAGAAGTGTCATTCTTTATAGTGAGTATATCTCATTAAGTAGCAAGTATTATCTTATTATTCTTTATGTAGTAAGTAGTGCAGTTTGTTGCTTATATCAGTAATCTTATTGATAGTAGGGTTTTAAAGAAAAAATTAAGACTCACTTTTGCAATGTAGTTTTTGTTTAACTATGTAACTTTTGGGGCATATCTTGTGGCAAAACTTTGAATCTGTTGCTCTTTCCAGAGTGTCCGCAATAAACTCTTTCTCTAACGGATGTAAGCAATTTTTGAAATTTCTCATGTTGAAGTAGTGATTATGTTTATTCGACATTTGAAGTTTTCTAAGCCTGGTATATTGCCAACCCCACCCAATTACACTGCATGCGGAGATGCAATGGAAGCCTGGCCATCACTAGGGAAACGAAACGCTTTCCTTTCTTTAAATAATCTTGTGTATGAGTGTGTGTCACATAATTTGAGTTTTAGAAAGAAACTATAAAATATAACATATTTGCTAGTTTACCTCTACTATATCTCTTACATGCAAAATAACAAATTTGTTTGAATTATAATTATAATAATTAAACTGTTGCAAAATTGACAATTGTAATGTCAGATAAGGAAATATTATGAGTACTGAAGATGGCTGAAATACATGTTCTAGTCCAGGATATAGCGTGCAAAAAAGTGTCTGACTAACATCAAGCTAGAATTTTGTGTACAAGTCAATCTTTTAGCGCCTTTTAAGAATATGTGGTCGGCTAAGTTCGTCTGCAGGACATAGCTTGGCAATAGGCATTTGAAAAAAACAAACCGGTGGAGAGCGGCCATGTCTCGCCAATTATAGTGAACAATGTGATTTTCATGATCCTGAGTACAGAATTAGTTAGTAGACCAAAAATCAAGTCGATGTTATTTTCACACTTGATAGGTTAGTTATTCAAATATTACTAAAAATCAACGTCGTCACCTATCAAGGGACAAACTAACATCGACTTGATTTTCGGACTATTAACTAATTCTGTACTCAGAATCATGAAAATCACATTGTCCACCATAATTGGCAGGACATGGCTACTCTCCACTGCTTTGTTTTTTTCAAACGCCTATTGCCAAGCTATGTCTCACAGACGAACTTAGCCGACCACATATTCATAAAAGGTGCTAAAAGATTGACTTGTATACAAAATTCCAGCTTGATGATGTTAGTCAGACACTTTTTTGCACACTACCTCCTGGACTATTCCAACACCGATCCTCATGGAGGCTGATTTATGTGATAGATTTGAAACTGATGGTTCACTCTCCTGAAAAGTAGGGGTTTTTACATTAGTTACTCTAGCACGGTGTGCACAATGTTAATTGTATCATTATTCATATTATTTTCATTTAATGTTTATATTTATTCAATGTTTATTTATTTATTTGTTTTGTTGGGTGTTGGACTGCTGAGGTCATAAAAACTCTTGACTTGGGTCTTATTATTTTCATTCTTCAAGTTGCTTCTTGTTGAACAGAAGATGTAATTCAATATTTATATTTTGTTGTTATGTAGGAGCCAATGTTTTTATGTTGTCTATTGTAACCCTTTATTAGCACAAAGTTTATTCTTTAAAATTGTGGCTTTCATTCATTCACATAACCACAGATAAAAAGTCTAATGGTGTTAGGTCACTTGATCTTGGTGGAAAAAAAGTGCTCATGATTGTTTGTTGTTTGGTACTTTAAGAAATACATTATTTTGTTTGTGTCGTTTAGATAAAGGAAGCGAAGAAAGAACGAAAGAAGAAGAGATACAGTAAAGAGCAATGGTTCACACTGATTGTGATCGGGAGTTTTCACTTCTCGAGCGCACTATGTATCTCGCTGCAGGCTCCGTTCTACCCTCAGGAAGCAGAACTCAAGGGAGCGACTGCTACCGAGTACGGTCTCGTCTTCGGCAGCTTCGAGTTCGTGGCATTCATCGCCAGCCCCATCATCGGAAAATACGTACGTATCAATCAGTTGCAAATCAATTTAAAAAAATTGTGTGGTGTTGTGGGACACCTGGTAGGAACTTCGTTCCTTATGCTTTTTATTAAATATAAATTATAAAATTACAGTGCTTAGTAATATGATACTAACTAGGCGGAGTTAGAAAAAAAGACAAAATTAAAAGTAACTATTTGAACTAGCGGAGTTAAGGCAAAATTAAAAGAAAAACTTTTTATTATCTTTGAAAAGAGCGTCTACATCATTTATTGTAAAATGATGAAGATGTATTATAAATTGAGAAAAAAGTTATTTTTGATTAGTTTATAGTTAAAGCAGATGGTTGTAAAGAAGATAAGAACTGTCCTATCAGACTCCGTCGGCAAATTACTCCAATTAAAATATTATAAATTTTTTATTCTAATTAATCATCAACACTAAAAAACTTCTGCTTGTATCAGGTTGAAATTTTACATGCCTGTTTCAATTGCACTTAACACTTAAGGCAATGTGTAAGAAGTTTTATTAAAATCAGTTGTTTTATATTTTAAACGTTTAGGTCCGCTTTAATAAATTTAGCGATCTTTATCACTTCATACTTCATAGTAGTGTCTGTGTTTGTTTTACTAAAAAAGTGTATTTAAATAAGTTGTTAGTCTCATTAAATAGATGAAGTTAGAATTTTGTCACGTCCTAAAATTCCAATTTTAAGTTTTAAGCTTATGTTTACATTAGCGTTGCGCATGAACGCTTGGGCGGATAACATTGTCCAACAAACTCAGCATAGGTATTAGGTATTGGTAAAATGAACATGTCTACCAAAGTTCAACTAACTCGGTCATCTTTTACTCAAGTTATTGTCATTGGTTGATTTTGTGATGTTTGGTTGCGTGACGGTTATTTTGTGATGGTGATTTTGGTAGTTTTTTTCGGATTCACTCCCAGGCTCCAGAACGTGCCATAAGGAACTTCGTTCCAATAAGGAAAGTGGGTTAGCACATTGACAACATACCAAAGATCTCAGAGTCAACTCTGATTCACATTCAACTGAGGTTCTGAAAGCAGGGGTGGCCAGATAAATAGACGTGCAGCTCTATTTTTGTTAAACCTAGATTTTTGTTTAGAGCAAGTAGAGTGTTTGTTTATTGGCAGAGGAAGAGTTAATTTTAAATTAAAAGGAGAATGGATTTGTGTAGATGAAATGAATAAGTTGAAAAGTTGATATGGAGAATATCACCACTTATTATCATTTCACTTACTTGAATCACACAATTCTTCTGAAATAATAAATATTGTCCACACTTATGTTAAATATCTTCCATCTCTAACAACTAAACTGACTATTTATTTATTATAAATAGTCAGTTATTATCAAATTACAGTACGTGCAAGTTAAATCTATTTAACTTGAAATCCTTGCTGATGAGGATTCCACTGAAAAACCAAAAGAAAATCACCAGATAACCTGTGGAAAAATTTATTCAACAACTTAAGCACAGGCAATTGTTAAACATTTTACACATGTTAAATTACAAAAATAGAAGTGAATGAAATTGCTGACACTTCAGTAGGTATTTCAAAAGAGCAGCATCAAGATTTCTAGTCATTTTTTAAATTAATTTAGCTTCAAATACCTTATTTATTTAAATATTTTTGGGTAGTCTGAATCAAATGGGTTAAACATTTTCTTTTTAATTATAATTTAAATGTATTTATTATTTTAAAAATTTTGGTTTCAGCTCTATTCGATGGGAGTAAAGCGCACACTTAATTTTGGAGTTTTTATTGCAGCTATATCTTCAATTTTGTTCGGGTAAGAACTTTTCTTTAAAAAAAAAAAAAATCTGGCAATTTGTGTGGCACATAGCTTCCTACTATCAGACGAAGAGTTTCATGATATTTTGATCTGTTTCCATTCCCAGTGGGTTCACAATTATTTTTAGGCATATTAAATTTGCACTGATGGTTAAAATTAATATAGGACTTTGTGTGGGCTACTTTTGGACAAAGCTTTTACCCATGATCTTATAGGCACAGTCATGCCATTTTATCAGCCCTCTCCGTTAGTATACTGCGGAGCCATTTAAGCTAATGTGTAGCTTTCTCTTATCTATTTAGGTTTAAATAGTTATCAGTATAAGTTTATCCAAAATCTTCACAGTGACCAAAGTGATCTCCAGGCATATTGCACCCAATTATTTATTTATTTTATATTGCAAGAAACTAACTTCAGTGTGTCCATTTCGCTTTTCTGTCAATATTTTGCAATCCTTTTTTTAAAATTTATGATTGTTTAACCTTATAATATATCAAAATATGATAATATCTAAGAATTTCGTTTTTTTGTGACTTGTTTTAATTGTTTGGCTTTATATTTAATTATAATTAGATGAGTAGTTTTTAAGTGATAGTATTTGCAAAAATGTTTTGCAACAGACTGTTCCACAGACAATTAACTTTTAATTAATGTTCCACAGACACATTAAATTACTTACCACGTCTGCTCAGCCATCAATGAATCAAGTGTGGTAAGAAATCGTGGGTTCGATCCCTTGTCGTGATGCTCTGATTTATTTGGCTCACTTTTATAATGTGTGAAGTGGCTGCAACTCTTTTTCGAGGGTAGGCTTAACCCTTACGCCGGAACACCTGTCTCACAGACGGGTATTGTTTACAAAAATAGTGCCAGGAGCGCTGCATGGCATGCTAGGCGGCCTATTATTCACATGTGCCTCAGTGAGTTCCTAGACTGCTGGAGGAAGGCGTTCTCGGAGCTCTAGGGTCCCTACTTTCAGGGTCAGTACATTTTTGCTAGAACTCACCCTGTCTGCCAGACGGGTATTCCCATAAACGCCAACTTTTATACCCGTCTGTGAGACAGGTCTTCCTGCTAACGCATTAATTTATACCCGTCTCTCAGGCGGGTGTTCCGGTTATCACGCAATTCGGTAAATTGCTGGCCAACGGAATTTCCTATAAGTAATTTGTTTCTTTATTATTTCTTAAATATGGTACATTTTATCAACAAAAAATGTTTTCTTTATAGGAATAATGGCACAGAGAATTCCCCCAAACGTGTCAAGTCGCACTAGAAAATTAATGAGCTTAGCGATTCCTCAAATAAAAAAATTCAGATTCTGATTTTGATTCTGACGATTCTTCTTCCGACCCCTTACTTGACCCAGTTTGTCAGCCCTGCGATCATTGTAGTAATTCTGAAATAGAGGCTATTGATTCAGAAGAAGAAAGAATCTATTCCATGCCCAATATCAAACTCCAACATCCAGACCAATCGCTGTGGTAGAACTACAGTATATGGGGCCCCTACTAGATCGCAAATCGATACGATCGATTGTTATAATGACGCCATATTTCAATATATTGATAAATTTTACACGTTTTAACAAAAAAGTGTTTGTTTTGTGTTTAATTCAATTTTTTGGTAAATATGTCGTATCTGACCCACTTTGACTAAATAACTACTACAATAAAGGGATATTTAGTCTAATGTGCATTGGGACAAAAGAATATCACACTTTTATATACAAAAGTATGACATTCCTTTGTCCCAATGTAAATTATACTTAACTACTAAACATCCCTTTTTCTTATAGTACCTTAATTTTTTTGCCATAGAATTTACAATTTTAATTGTTATTTTATTTTGTATGTTTGAGAAGTATTTTCTTGTAAATCTATAATTTCGTTGTTTAAATAATCTTGTTGTATTATTGTTTTTACCAAATTATACTTATAGGATCAAGAATACTGCTGTTAAAGCATGTTTCACAGTGTTCCCGTCTCACAGACGGATGTTCCAGCAAAAGGGGTAAAATATCATGTTCCGGCGTAAGGGTTAAGTGATGGCCTAATTGCTAGGTTCCAACAAGTGGTTCGTCCTACCCGTCTAGTACTAGCACTTTACTACTACCACTAATACTACTACTACCAATACGGGCCCTGGGTACATACCAGTGGGTACATACTGGTATGAACCTATTATATTTTGTAATTTAAAGCTTGTTTCTTAACACAGTATTGTTATGACAAACATCAATTTTGGTAAATGGTTCAAAAACAAGTAAAATGACAAACACAAGCAAATAAAATTTATTAAATTAATGCTCACATTACTAAATTATTTAAATATAACAATTTCAAAATTATTACTGGTTCTGTGACTCTACATTACTTTTTCTTAAACAAAATAGTTACTTTCTTGACAGCCATGTTAAAATAGTGTTTTCCTCGCTTTGTGCTTGGCAGTGTGAATCTTTTCAAGTTTATTTGTCTGGTGGGTAGGAAAGGTTGCATGGCAAGAGTCCCAAACTTGATTAGCTATATTGAGGTGTAGTTAAGCCGAGCAAGTTCTTCACTCTTACTAGCATGCTCAAGTATCTTTAGTGAGAGTTAGATTCAGCTGTAGATAAAGACAATGTACAACCCTAAGAGCAATATAAGAATGTTTAGGGAAATACTTTTAATTTTCTGATTTTCCCCTTATGATTTTTAAGATTTATGGGAGAAAGTTCCTTTTCAAAGTTAGCAGACAAGTGTTTGAAATTTCCACAGAAAACTGAATATTGTCATCAATATTCCAGATAGCTGTATAATGAGTGATATTTTTAATTACATGGTCAAAACATAAATCTCCTTCTGTTTGAAACCCTCTTCAGAGCCCTTTTTAGTAGTTCAGGACCTAGGGATACTATCCATGCATCTCCGCCCTCTCGACGCCCTTGTACTCAATTCTTACTTACTGTAAATGTATTATAATCACTATCAATAAATAGATGTTGTTTCATATTGCCCTACTCTTAAGAAAATATATGGATTTTTTTAGGTGTAATAATTTACACAGAACTCATTTACTTAATTTTGAAAGGTTTCAACTCATTTTGAGTCATCCTCAGTTAGTTTTATTATCTTGTTTTTATCAGTATTGTGTTTTTATGTGGAGTACAACAGCCTTCAACAAGAAGAACAGAAAATTATCAAACAACAGAAGTTACTTGTACTCTTCATCAAAAAACTCATTACTGATAAAAAAAAACAAAACAAGATAATAAAACTGACTGAGGATGACTAAATGAGTTAAAACTTTTCAAAATGAACTAAAAGAGTTCTGTGAATATTATTAAACCTAAAAAAATCCATCAATTTTCTTAAGTATAGTATTAATAGGATGTACTCTTAACCCTTAGTGGCACGGCTATAGTGGACAAACAATGAGGCACGGGCGGCGTACTTTATGTGCCAATGCATTTTTCAAACCATAAATAGGTCAAATCCAGATTATCTAGATTGTGTTTTGGAAATGTTGAACTAAAAAGTCAATTAATGTATTAAATATTTATTTCTCAATGATATTTTTAATTATAAAAATAAAAAAATCAGTAATTACTCCTTCAGCGTTCTGTCTTAGTATTGGGCTTTCAACCTTAATTAATTATTATTAGTTGTCAAAGTCCTAAGATAACTCCTTACAACCATCATCCTGATCCGACAACTCATGCAAAACTGAAAAATATTGATCGGAAGCCATCATTTCTCTATAGCGGACATGGTGGCATGGGCAGCGCATACAGTACACCAAGGCAAATAAACACGGCAAAACAATGCAGAACGAAGCAATAATCAAAGCAGACTGTTTCATCTGTTTTAGGGGTCTCTAATGGAAGGGTAAAGTGAGGGGTTATTATTCTCGCATCGTGAATCTGTGATATACAGAAACTTTTTTACCCGTGGCGCTCTCAATGCGTCAGCCTGTGTCTCTATTGATCTACACATGGACCGAAGAGAGCTAGAAACTTTTCAACATGTTTAGATAATTTTATTTGATGTTGATTAAACATGTATTTTCTATTTGTCAGGTTGCTGGCCCTTGTACCAGGACACATTCCATTCATCAGTTTGTCATTCCTTATCCGTATGACTGAGTCGCTGGGGTCCACCCTGGCCTTGGTCGCTGCCTTCTCCATCACAGCTGCCGCTTTCCCTGACACCATTGCTACCACATTTGTAAGTCAATCTATAAAACTCTTCCATTACTTTCTGGCAGAGTCCTTAAATTAATCGAAGAGAAATAAGATGATAATTGATCCACAAATAAAATACACTGGTGGTTTACATTAAAATAATCTTTAACTATCTAAGTACTATATAAATGCAAATTACAATCACATTGTTTCAATCTTTCGACTATTTTCAATGACAATTATATGTAGACTGATAGAAGAACCAGTTGTGTATGTGTGAGGGAACCCGATCAGGAATGCATATAAAGGACCTGGCAGGTACAAATACCTGTGTGAAGGGTTCATAAGGAACCTACAAGAAATAAACTAAAGTTTCTCGGCACATAGAACTCCCCAGCCTGAAGACTGAATTCTCTATTTCTCCTGTGCATGCTAGGATATTCATTTATTTTCTGTTTTTGCTTGCAGGCAACTCTGGAAGTATTTTATGGACTAGGGTACATTGTAGGACCGACCCTCGGAGGCCTTCTCTTTGCTGTAAGTAAACACTTATATAGAAATTCTATCTTTAGGTCTATGTGGGTAGTGTTTAGTTAAAAATTTTTTACTTCTTCATTTTTTCAAAATCACCTGCTATAATAAATATAAATGAAGAAGTAAAACATTTTTAACTAAACACTGCCCACATAGACCTAAAGAAAGGATTTCTATATAAATATTAAGAATTATAGTGGGTAATCAGAATTCAACGTAAGTAAACACTGTACAGTAAAATTGTTAATTTCATTTTTTTTTGCTTCCAAGCTTACCGAAGGTAACTGAAGCTATATGATCGTTCTGAAAAGAGACAAATTTTTAGGTCTCTGATTTCAAAAATTTCAAGACAGAAATCAATTTCAGACATCAGGGAACATTTTTGGTTCCGTGATGTCTGTCGCTCTATTTTTGCAAACCAACATATATTAAAAACTACACATCCAATTTTTATAAAATTTTGTTGGTAGATCATGATTAGCCCATTGTTGGTCCCATATATGTTTCAACCTTCTGCGCTTTTTTTGTTTCTTTTCTAAATGCGCACATACATACATTTATTTAGACCTATAGCTTCATAAGTACTTATCTGATTTGTATGAAACTTTTATAGTTTATTGGAAGTTGCCCACAGATAGCTCCAGGTTAATTTGAACCCTCTGCGCTCTTTAACTTTTGCTAAATGAATTCAAACTAAACAAAATAGAGAATAATGGCTTGTAAAAAAATAAAATCAATAAAGCACGTGATATGATGCGATGAAGCTATGTGCCACACTAATTAGCAGTCTATTTAATTGTTACTTTATTAATGACTACTGATTGAGGTTTCCTGTGTAATTACAAATTTTATAGCTACTGTTTCATATAGGTAGCAGTGATTTTCAGTATAAATAATAAATAAAATAAGGATTTTATGAATCATCAAAAATAGAAAAAATCGGGTACGGGGTACCTCGGAACTTTTCCTCACTTCAGAGGCCACTAAATTAGCCTCTCCTGCTGCTTCGCAGCAGGAGGAAGCAGCATTGGATGTGGTCAATACTTGGATGGGTGACCATTCTGAACTAACTGATTTATTATCATTCTTCAAAAATAACCTTATTTTTAATAGCTATATTTTATTTAATTATTTGAAGTTTGGCGGCAATTTTACATATGTAAACAAACTTTGACGTCATCAAAATTATTGCATTAATAAAAATAATTATATTCGCTTATAACTTTTAAACTAATTAATGAAACTTTATAATTTTTTTTTATATTTGTTCCTTAATTTTTTCCGGTTCCAAAGATATGGTATATGTCAAAAACTTATTTATACTTTCGGTATTATTAACCGTCACAGTTTAAAAATTGATAACTTCAAAATGGCGGCCAATATCAAAATGAAATTTAGTGGGCTTGTTTGTCATACAGAGAGGTACATTCATGCCAATTTTCAACTCGATCAGGACCATAATCGATTTATTATGATTTTTTGCTGACTCAGCAAACTGGGTTCAAGATGGCGGAAAAAGTTGATTGTTCCGGGCGGCACAACTACAGGTTAGGACTGATTTTTCTGCCAAGTTTCAACTCTCTAGGTTAAATTCCTTGGGCGCTACGATGATAACACACATACACACATACATACGTCATGCTGAAAACCACTCAGGAGGTCTTAAAAACACCTAAAATGGATAATTCCGTTGAAATCCTGAAAAAAAATTTGTTGGTGAAAACAATACTTTTCCTACTATTAGTAGTGAGGAAAAGTAAAAAGAGCTGTCTAGTTTCACGTTTTAATCCATTGTGTTTACTTCCAACCTGATCTACACAATATTAAAAAATGATAATAATTTTTACAAAAAAAACTTGTATGTTTTATCTGTTGATTTATTTGAATTTACTTGTTTGTTGCAGGTGGGTGGTTATATTCTTCCGTTTGCTTGTCTCGGTGCTTTCATGATATTGGTCGGGTTTTTCACTTTGTTTGCTTTACCTACTTACAGAGTCGATACGTCCAAGAAAAGCAAAAGTAAGTTAAAACAATTCAAAGTGTGTTCGTCAATCTTATAAAGTATATTGAAACCACCTGTACCTGTAAACCCTAAAAAGTACTTGGTTGTAAGTATTTTCCTCTGATTTTTTAAAAATAAACTTACCAATTGGCTCTTCAACTTTTATTCACTTCTAGCTCAATTGTCCGGAAGATAGGGGTTGTTTTCTGTGTT
The DNA here is from genome assembly GCA_951217055.1 of Gerris lacustris. NCBI lineage: Eukaryota > Metazoa > Arthropoda > Insecta > Hemiptera > Gerridae > Gerris > Gerris lacustris. Next base: position 116,600,314 of record OX578277.1, on the reverse strand, counting down.
TTTAGGGGGTGGTGAGCTCAAAATAAAATTTTAGATTTGTATTACAGACAAACTCTCAGATCTTTCTATGGCAGGCCAATTGAAGTTAAAAATATTTATAATTCATTCCTATGACCTCCTACAGTTTTATAACTTAGATACAGTTTGAAACTTGGATTCAGAGCAATTTTAATTATTTTACATTTTACATTTTTATAGGGCTGCTAAAATGGTAAAATTTATCACTTTTATGGCAGTTGGATGTGTCAATAGGCCTACCAAATTTTATGATTCTAGTTGTCCCATCATTTTATGAAAAATTTACCTACAGTAGAACCTCGATAATTCGGACCTCTAAAATCCGGAGCCTCGAAAATCCGTACTGCCTACTGAAAAATGTAATAACTAGAAATTCTATAAAAAAAATTCCAAAAGGTGAAAGTGGGACATCTCTTGCAAAAAAGTATGGTGTGGGGTCATCTAAAACGAAAACGAGATAGCATACTGCGATACGTGTCAAAGCTAGATTCTAAAGAGGGGGCAAAAAACCGGAAAACATTACAAACGGCAAATTATACCCTTTAGAAGATGCGATGTACATATGGTTTACCCAAAGAAGAAGCTCAGGCGCATGTTTATCAGGTCCTCTCGTCTACGAAAAAGTTGTTTTACAGCATATTCGAAAATTCGGACATACGGTAATTCGGACAGTGTCTGGTCCCAATTAGTCCGAATTATCGAGGTTCCACTGTATATTCAAAACTTAGTTTTATCTAAGATATAACTGATGGATATACGACTATAAGTTATTGGACCAAATTTGTAGAACCCTGAAAATTAGTCGCTGGTGGTGCCATCTTTTTAATTATTTGAACTTAACATTTAGCTACATTAAACCTCAATAGAAAGTTCTGCTACCGATTTCAAACCAAGTGCTTGGGTGGTTCCCCGAATCTTATGTAGACAATGACTTTCCTCTTGTTTTTAGGGTCAAGAGGGCAACATTTGATTGAGCTCAGAATAAAACTGTAGATTTATAGAAAACTATAGATTTATAGAATAGATAAACAGACAGACAGACACTTGTTTTTATATTATAGATGAATAAGTTAAATGTTAACGAGTAATGTTGATTACTAATTTGTTCTTGTTTGATTTCAGCCACAATGTGGGACATACTGAAGATACCGAGCTGTTTCCTAGACGCTCTCTGTATAGCCGGAACTTCCATCAGTATGGGTTTCTTGGCCAGCACACTTGAGCCACACATCAGAGAGGTAACACATACAAAACTAACACACTATTTACTACTTAATCTAGGATTTAGAGTGCCCGTGATTGACAAGTCACTAGTCACTTCTGTCCGTTGATAAATCAAAGGGGAGGTCATAGGTTTAACCCTGCGCCTTAGCACGGGTGCCCATGTGGGGGTCAAACAGGGGAGCTTGACTCCCCCTGGAATACTGATCTGTTTCTGTTGTTTTTTCAAACCAATTGTAAGATTTTTTTTAGGTTCAATTTATAAAAATTAAAATTAAATCATTTGTTATTATTATAATAATGCTGTGTATGTATAGAGTTACAATAATGTACCTTCCACTTACCAAAAGTACCCGACACAAAAATTTGAAACTTTTCAGTTATGTTATGTGTAATTACGCAAACCCTGGAAAAATACAGGAAAGCCCCGGAAAAATCATCTCTCTAAAACAAGGAGTTGAAGTTAAAGGGGTTGCACATTAGTGCCTCATGCACTCAGTATTAAATGAAAGAGGATCACACCCTCAGTATAAACATAATATATTTAGTTTCTTTCATTTTATCTTTGCCCCATGTTTCCTTAAGAATTACATTTTTTGTGTCCCCCTCTTTTTTTTGACATTTTCATGTCTTGGCTTTGCTACATGAAATCAAAAAGCGTTACTAAAATTTAAACCAAAAACGTTACCCATATGAACAGGGAGTTAGAAAGATATAGGAGGTGTGCAACCCAGTCTCCAGATGTAAGGCCTTCCCCTACTGCGCTTCGTAGGGCCGAAGAAAGTCAAAAAGAGTTCCACAGCTACCAGAAAGTTAGACAGTTGCAGGAGGTAGTAGTCGCATAGTGTCTAGTCTAGTCTAGAGGGTTGTAGAGAGAGCCTTCAGCCTTCCCCCTGTGGGCTAGCCATATTAGGGGCTACATCTTCACCTTGCGTGGTAACTAGCTCTACGCCCTGACTTCTTCTCTCTCCTAGCGGCACTGTCTCACTGTCTTGCAGACTCGTATGCAAGCAATTTTTGTACTATTTTACCTGATTTTTAATAAATCATTGAAAAAATAACAGTTATTCTTTTTCAAAAAAGTACCCCCCCCCCCCCTTCTTTCTTTCTATAAAAAACCTTTTTTTATTTATTTTTATAAAGAAAAACTTTCTTTTGTTAACATATAAATAAAGGACCTGGGAGGTATAATTACCTGTTTGAAAGGTCAGTGAGGAACATACCTGCATACCATAATAAACTATCTAAAAAGCATGTTTAATTATTAAGTGATTGAATATATTTGTTTTTAGTTTAATCTGCCTCCAGTGTGGAATGCGCTGATGTTCATCATATCAGGAGGAGTGTATGCAGTGTGTGCTCCGTTTGTAGGGAGACTCTGTGATAAGTACATCTACCCCAAGAAAGTCATCTCGTGTGGGTGTCTCTTCTTCATTGTCAGCTACTGCCTCGTCGGGCCCTTCCCCTTCGTTCCGATACCAAAGTAACTATTATTCTCATTTTTCCTACTATTACTGCTGTACAGAATTAACACATTCAACAGGTCTTCTGATTTGGAAACGTACCTCTGTGCCGGGTTTAAATAATACCAAACGAGATTACACGATTTAAAAGTGAATCTTTAAAAATAATTGTTGTTAGGATCTTCAGTGATGAAATATGTCATTTTATTTCAGAGAATTGTTAATATACATGTATAGATAATACATATATGTCTACATAATAAAGGTCATAATAAAGGTAATAAAGGTACATAATAAAGTGGTTCGTCCTACCCGACTAGTACTATCACCTTACTACTACAGTAGAGTTTCGCTAATCCAGGTTTGACGGGACCGGACCCAGTCCGGATTAAACGGAATCACTTTTAAAATGTCTGTAAAACAAGCTTTAGTAGGTGTTGCGGGCTTAGCAGAACCCGCAAGTTGTTTATTTTGTTTTAATGTTTGAGTGATGTCAATGTGACATATTTTTCATTTATATAATTTAAATTCTGTGAATATTTCTTTTTACCAGATACAGATACAGATACAGATACAGATTACGATTGTCAGATACAGATACAGATACAGATTACGATTGTCAGTTACAGATCTAAGATTCAGATTGTTATATTAAAGTAGATTTGTTTCGTCTGCGTTAAAAGGATTTTCATTATTTAATTAAACTATTCGCGCTGGCTAGATTCGGCCAGCGACAGTAAAAAGAAATACAATAAAGTAAAAAGAAATACATTAAAGTTCGGAAGTCGGTCGGGTTTCGTCCGTGATTGTTTTAGTCAGTCGGTTACGTGCGCGTTCGTGTAGTAAATCGGTCGTTTCTTCAACGTTTGAAAGATTCCTAGGTAAGTTATTACCATGTCATTACCTTTACAACCATTAGAGCCCAGGAGCAGAAAACTGACAGAGGCCGGGCTCGAATATTTTAAAGATAGGACCATAAAGAGGCTCAAAGGAATCAAAAGAGTCATAACAGAAAAGGCAGCCGAATTTGACGCTCTTCTAACTCTTCCGGAGGTGCCGAAGGTGCAGCTTAAGTCTCTCTTAAAGGACATTAAGGAACAAAGGGTCCTAATGGGGGAGAACTTAAGCATGCTAAAGGACGCATACCAGAAGGTTGGTAAGGAAAGTTCGGTTGTCAAGGAGTATGGATTTATTATGGTAGGTATTGACGGGGAAATAGCCAAAATCAGTACGGCAATCATTGCTGGCAGTGAAAGGGACGCTACTCAAAAGTCAGGAACGTCGTCAAGAGTGCCAGAAGAACTCATCGCTAAGGCAGCAGAAGCGCGACGTGAAGCGGATCGACTTGAAGAAACTTTAAGGATGATAAGAAACTCAAAATCAAAATCAAGTTCAACTAGAAGTCATGGACAGGATCAAAATTCTCAGAAGGTTAAGCCTACAGGATCGTCTCGGGGTTCTTCCCTATGCCGCGATTGGAAAGTCGAGGTAACCCAGGAACCGGCTAGGGTCGAACAGGTAATACCTTCATCTCATAAAAATTATTCATCACTTTCGGACAAATTACACATTCTGAGTTTGGTTGAGCCGTTCAAATTTAACGGGGACGCCAGTAAATTCCCAATTTTTCGTGAAGAAATTAGAAGCCATTTAGAAGACGGACTTCTTCCTGATAGCTACAAGAAATCCTTCCTTAAAAAATTTCTAGAAGGCGAGGCATTACAGGTGGTGGAAGGTAATTTAGCTTTATCTTATGTCCATCTTATCGAACTACTGGAAGAGAGGTTTGGTAGTCCAGTAGCTATAACAGAAGCATGGGTTAAAAAACTGACTGAGGGTCCGAAGTTAGGACTTACGGACCATGGGGAATACTCTAAATTTTCTGATGCGATTAATACTGCGTGTAAGGTACTAGGGAATCATTCAATTAGGGAAATTAACTCAAAATTTTGTTTACGTAAAATAGTAGATAGGCTTCCATTTAAATATCAACAATCATGGATAAAACGTTCCCTAGACTTAAATGGAAATGAAACTATTATAGATTTAGCTAGGTTTGTAGAAGGGTTGGCTAAGTTACATACACATCCAGTGTATAGTAGTTCAGGGCAGGATTCAAGTTTTAAATCAAATAATAATAAATTTAGAGAAAATATGTATAACAAAAGTAATATGTCATTTCAGGGAAATAAAATTTACAGTCCGAATAAACCTATTGTACCTAGTGGGTCGAAAGCATTAGCAACAGGTACTAATAGCGCTAGCTGTAGTTACTGTAAGCAGAAACTACACGATCTTCCTAAGTGCACTGTGTTTCAAAAACTCCCCCCAGAGCAAAGATTGCAGTACGTTAAGGAGAAATCGCTTTGCTTCGGATGTTTAGATGGTTCGCATAAAACAAAGGGCTGCATGCAGCGGTTGAAGTGTGACATCTGTACTAGAAAACACCCGACGTGTTTACACCGTGAAGATAGAGTTAAAGTAGAAGGCGAGTATACTAAAAGGGGATTTAAGGTAACGCAAAATAATAATAATAATAATAATAATAGTGATAATAAAAATGCTACACCAATTGAGGAAAGGCCACGGTCTGAAAGCAGCAATGCACGTCATACCATAAGTGATTATTGTGAGACCACTTCACTTGTGATGCCAATAGTGGTATACAATAAAAACTGTCCACAAACAAAAATAGAAACTTATGCGTTACTTGATGATGGCAGCGATTCGTGCTTCATACAGGAAGGTTTAGTAGAGAAGTTACAACTGCCAACAATATCTACCCAGCTTAAAGTGCGAACACTAGTAAGTGCTTCTCTAATAAATTGTCGTAGGGTTAAAGATGTGATAATAGTAGGTATAACAGGAAAAGTTATGGAACTTCCGGGAAAGGTATTTAGTCAGGCAGAAATTCCATGCTCTTACGAGGACATCCCTACACCCGACATGGCTATGAACTACAGACATCTAAAGGAGATAACAGATAAAATTTCGCCTCTTCGTAAGGATTTAGAGATAGGTCTTCTGATAGGTAACAACTGTCCTGAAGCCTTATGTCCCCTACAAGTGCTACAAGGAAACAAAGGTGAGCCTTATGGGGTACGCACAGCTTTAGGGTGGGGTATCATTGGCCCGAAGAGAGAAATCAATGAGAACGCAGCGTCCTCATTTAGAATAGCCTGTAGACAAACTATCTCACAAACTCAAGAGATACGAGAGCTTACCGATGTCGATAGATGGCACTATGTTAGCACTAAAGATAATCCAGCAGACATAGCTTCAAGAGGCCCAACAGCGGACACAATACTAAGGAGCTGTTGGATAAAGGGTCCACAGTTTCTGCGGTATGTGGAAGAGCCTTGGAAAGATAGTGAAAATTTGGACATCGAGATTATAGAAGGAGACCCGGAAGTTAAGGTGAAAGTATGTAATACGTCAGTACTTCCGGAATACGCCAGCCTGTCATCTCGGCTGGGGAGGTATGGCTCCTGGAAAAGAGCCAGGAGTTCTATAGCCTTAGTAATTAGGTATATTAAACTCTTGAAATCCAAAGCCTGGAGTAATAAGAAGATTCGAGGTGAACCAGGAAATAAGCCTTTGACCCCAGAAGAATTAAGATCTGCCGAAACTATAATGATTAAGCTTGTTCAAGAAGAAGCGTTTGCGGAGGAATTTAGGCTATTACAATCAAAGAAAATGTTAGGAAGGTTTAAGCGAAATAGTCGAATAGGAGCGCTTTGTCCAATTTTAGATGAAACTGGGATATTAAGAGTAGGGGGACGTTTAAAAATAGGTGCAGTGTTCAATGAGGCGCAAAAGCATCCTATAATATTACCAGGGGACCATCACCTAACAAGATTATTAGTAAGACATTATCATGAAGAACATCATTTAGGGAGATCTGGGACGATTAACCGATTAAGGTCACAAGGTTACTGGGTTACTAGGTGCTCCACTGTAGTTAAAAGCTTGATTTCTCATTGTGTAATGTGTCAAAGAGCTAGAGGTCACCTTCAGGTTCAAAAGATGGCAGACCTACCAATTCAGCGGTTAGAACCAATCGCGCCCTTTACACATTCCGCTGTAGACTGTTTTGGACCTTATATGGTTAAGGAGGGAAGAAAACATTTAAAACGATATGGGGTTATTTTTACTTGTCTAGCGTGTAGGGCAGTTTATTTAGACGTGGCTGATTCCCTTAGTACTGATTCTTTTATTAACGCCCTTCGAAGGTTTCTGGCATCGAAGGGACCTATAGTTAGTTTAAAATCTGATTTAGGGACAAATTTTGTAGGAACGTGTGAGGAATTAAAGAAATGTATAAGTGAAATAGATTCACTAAGAATCACCCACTTCCTTTCACAACAGCTCTGTTCGTTCGAGTGGAATTTTAACGTACCTCGAGCCAGTCATATGAACGGGGTCGTGGAGAGACAAATAGGAACCGTGAGAAGGGTACTAGATGTGATTCTTATGCAGAACCCAGGTCTTCTGACCGAGGACGGTCTAAGGACATTCTTTAAAGAGTGTGAGAGAGTGGTAAATGATAGGCCTCTTAGTGTCACTAATATTTTTGATCCTCAGTCAGTCGAACCCCTAACACCAAATCATGCTATTCTCATGAATGCCAAACCATTACTTCCACCACCTGGAAGTTTCGACTCTGGGGACATTTACGTGAGGAAGAGGTGGCGAAGAATTCAGTTTCTTGCTAATGAGTTCTGGTCAAGATGGAAACGTGAGTACTTACCATGCTTGCAACCTAGAAAGAAATGGAGGTCGTCTGAGAAAAATCTTAGAGAAGGGGACGTGGTGCCATGCCAAGATGACAATGTGTGTCGAGGAGCTTGGCCGATGGCTAGGGTAGCAAGAGTACACCCGAGTCACGATGGACTTGTGAGGAAAGTGACTCTTCAGTTTGCAAATGGGTCCAAGCTAGACAGGCCCATCCACAAGACAGTTTTGCTGGTTCGATTCCCCCTCGAAGAGCCTGGAGGAAGTGACTGAAATGCAAGCATTTGGGGAGCCATGTTGCGGGCTTAGCAGAACCCGCAAGTTGTTTATTTTGTTTTAATGTTTGAGTGATGTCAATGTGACATATTTTTCATTTATATAATTTAAATTCTGTGAATATTTCTTTTTACCAGATACAGATACAGATACAGATACAGATTACGATTGTCAGATACAGATACAGATACAGATTACGATTGTCAGTTACAGATCTAAGATTCAGATTGTTATATTAAAGTAGATTTGTTTCGTCTGCGTTAAAAGGATTTTCATTATTTAATTAAACTATTCGCGCTGGCTAGATTCGGCCAGCGACAGTAGGGTAAAACTATTAAAATCGAGGTTTTTATCATAAAAATTACTTCTATTAGTCTGCAAAGCATGCTTATACGACGTAGGTATAACACTATATAAGTTAAAGTTAAGGGCTGTTCTGTAACCTGTCCGAATATCAAATTAATTAAAATAAAATGACAATCTATTAAGCAGGTGCAGGTATAGGACTTCCTGAGAAACAGGCTGTGTTCCGATATGAAATTCGAGGAGTGATAATCATTCCACAAAAAGTTGAGACATTAGACATTGGCGGCTTGGCGAAATTTCATGGAACTGGGTTGAGCCGCCGCTACATGTTTCTTAAAACCCTTCCCCATCTCAGTCACATATAATTGTATTTCCTGGAATACACAACCTTTACATCTTCCGCCCTACATTTCTATGGAACCGAAACAGATTTATCAATGTTCTTACTTATTTCTAATTTTTCTTAATCTGTTTATTTTTAACAAAAATACCGGGTATTCCTTGTATCGGAATGTTGGAATATACACCTGTAAACGCACTAGGAACCTTTTTTAAAAAAATTAATGGACAATAAAAGCAAATACCCTGATAATCTTAACAATTCATAAATCAGAACAGGCCCTGGTTCCAAATTGTACATAGTTTTTGACCCGTCCGGATTATACGGATGTCCGGACTAGCGGGGTCCGGATAAGCGAGACTCTACTGTACTAGAATGGTTTACAGACACTTAATTCAAAATAATTATCTATCTAACCTTTCTTACCTACTTAAATAAATTTTATTAATAAGGTGTTGGGTAGATCCTCAAAAGCTGCTGGTCCTCATATTAGTATTTAAATATGAAGACTCGTGTCTTAAACTTGGAGTATTGAAATGTATTGGATGTAATATAAGTTGTAAGGTATGATACTAAAGTGAAGTGTTTGGTGTGTTTACAGGACACTGACAGTGTGTGTAGTTGGTCTAGTTATCCACGGCTTCGGAGTAGCCTGCATGATGGCCCCCACGTTCATCGACTCCATTCGAGCCTCAATGTAAATACATTTCATTTACCTAATTATTTATATTATTCATATTAAATATAACCAGTTTTTTCCCCTCTTCCGAAGAACACTACTTTAAAGAGTATGGGTTTTTTACTTTCTCATATAAAGAGAAAGTATTGTGAAGGCGCGAAAATTCAATTTTGAGATTTTGATGGATTTACACATTTTGAGGTCCCCTGAGTCCAAAAATGTGGTTTTTAAAAAATGTCTGTCTGTAGTCTGTGCAGACACCTGGAGCCTAAACTACTGGGCCGATTTTGACAAAATTTGGTTTACATGTTCAGAAAAATCATACCCCGAGGCGAAATCGAGAAATGAATTTTAGCTCTAAATTTGGGGGCGCTACCCCCCCAATAACTCTAAAATAACATGAAAAAAAAAAAATTCTCGAAAACGATTCCGACGATTTTGATTAAAAATTCTAAAATCTAGTCCATTTGAATACGCATCCAACGATATTAGCCTTTTTCCCGGGAAAAATCTAGTTCCTGAGAAATTAGCTTGAAATGCAGATGAAGTGAGCCCGGGTTCGATTCCCTGCCCAGGAGAAGTTATTTTTATGATACATTTTGATGAAATGTTCAATAATATTTAAATGTACATTTGAAAATTAACTGGGCTAAGTAATTATAAATTCGTATATGAGAAATTTTTTCTGAGTTATCTCGGACCGTTTTTTTTTTAATGCAAGCCAAAATGAAGATGAACAGTCTACCATAACAAAATGAATCTGGCAAGATGAGGTTTGAGCTCATACTAACGTGAACAAACATAATGAAACTACTCCCAAATCTCTAACTCCTCTCGTATTTTTTATTTTTACTAAAAAAAAATGCTTGCATACGTGTCAGCAAGACAGTGAGACATTTTTTTGTAACGCTTTTTGGTGTCGTTTTTCGAGTTTATGTGCGTAAGTAAAGTAAATGACCTATTTACAGCTGTTTGTACGATGTTGCAATATTAGCAGTAGTGTAACAACACTTCATCTAATTAAAATAGTATTTGTAAAAATAAGGGGTTGTTTTTAGAGGATACCCACAGTTAATTACACAAAAAGGGGTACTTGGGTTGAGAACTGCTGCTCTAGACTAGACTTTACTAAGTGTAGTAGAGTAGAAGAGCGCTGGGCTACAGGCTATAGAGTGGGGGAGAACCGAAGGCAGCCGAACCTACACGTCCCGTCTTCGGTTACATTCGAGTCCGCGGTAGGGGAAGGTCCTACAGCTGTAGACTGGATTACAAACCTCCTATAGGTTTCTGAATCCCTGTCACACTTTTCTGAGTTTTTAGGTAACATAACGCTTTTTGAGGTATGTTCCATAGCCTAAACATAAAAATGTCAAAAATATAATTTACATGTGCAGAAGGATGCCTCTTGAAAATTTGATATATTGTTGAATATGATTACACTTTTAATTAACAAGACGCACTTTTATGAGAGATGCTGTACCACAAAGTTTCAATAGTTTAAAGATTCCTCCTCAGATCTCTTAATAACAAAATTTTTATATGCAGAAGAATACGTTTTTCTATTAGATTTATACAAAAAACTAAAAAGAACAGTGCAATGTAGGACACATTTACATTCACATTCCATTTCACATTTTTATATAACACCGTATTTTATATAAAACTAAATGTAAATAACTATAATGTAAATAGCAATAAACATAATTATAATACAAAAAGCAAAGACAAACTAACCATACAACATCATCGTTTGGCTATTCTGGAGTGGGTCAGTTGGTTTTAGGTTTTAAAATGTACAATAAGCTAAGTATAAATATCAGAGTATTACCTTTTTTAGATTTCAAAAGAAGTGTAAAAAAATTATTTTTAGAAAATGTATATTATAATATGAAGGAGTTGCTAAATTGTCATAGTTTTTAGGTTGCTTTTTTGACGTACCCTAATGTTTTCAGGAGAAAACTTAATGGACACATTTCATCTAAATCTAAATCATTCCTATTCAATAATAGAAGGGGACATGTATTGGGAGGTCTACTCTACCATCCGAAGAAAAGTAGACCTCTCACTGCACTATCCCTTTTACTCTACAAACGTTTATCTGGTATACTCAACCATTTACTATCTATATGGTTTACAGCAGCTTAGCAGCTAAGTAGAATTCTACTCTACCAATGTTTTTTTTTTTTTATCTCACACATTAATTTTATTTACCTATCACATTGTAAATCAAAATTAGCTTGTTTTACTGCTTTTATAATTTTTCAAGGTAAAACTATCAAATTGACCCAATTTCTAAAGAAAAAGTTCAAAAATTCTAAATTTAAAGATGGCCATACTTTATTTAAAATATACTACTCGGAAATGTATATTATAATTGACATTACTCAAAATATCAAACAGTCACTAAGAATCCCAAGAAATTTACAATTTATATGATAACAAGTCAGGTGTTTCTATGTAATATTGTGTGCTAATCTATTAATATTTGTTTGTTTATGTATTGTTATATGTCTGTTTAGAGAACGAGGTTTCCCTGATGACCTGAGTACCCACGGTTTGATATCAGGTCTGTGGTCGTCATCGTTTGCTTTCGGAGCGTTCGTAGGTCCTTCCCTCGCCGGAGTCTTGTTTGACTACGTTGGCTTCAGTGTAGCGACTCTCTTCCCTATAGCAGTACACACTGTGCTTGTGAGTCATCTTAGTACTTTCTTTAGTCTTTCCTATTACATATTTTGTCTTGGTAGGTGCAAACTTTATTTTTCCCCCTTGGAAGTCAAAATGCAAGATAGGCTATGTTAACTATTATATTATAGGCTATGAGGTCTTTTATGTGACTGTTGGATCTCTAAGTGCTGTAAAACAGAGGTGACAGACTGATTCATCCCACAATATTAAATTGCACTGTAGCAAAAACTCCATTATTGGAAATTTTAGCAGTGTTGCATTTGGCTTTTTATGTAACACTAAAACTATATAAATCAGTCGACTCTCAATAATAATGTGAGATGAAACTACTCTGAAGCCTCTAGCTCTCACTGTTGCCAAGATAATTTTTAATATTTTTTGGAGGGGTTGCATTTTTGTCATACAGACTATGTGACAAAAGAAAAACATGGTTTTTGGGCTAAAGAATATCCTTGATTTAAAAAAAAAAAAATAATAAGAATGTAGGGTTAGCGAGATGCTGTCAAATAAAACACAGTTTAAGGTTTATGCTAACGTTTCGCTAAATTTATTAGCATCATCAGAGCAAAAACATAAAAAACATAAAAACTTTACCTAGAAATACAATGGTGGATAAATGAGCTTATATGAAAACTATAGAAAAGATAAAACATGTTTAATGAAAAAATATACTAAAAAAAAAAAAAAAAAAAAACACTTATAAATAGGACTAGAAATTATTTATTAAATTTGTGTAGCTATTAGTAAGATTGTTTGTGTCAGTTCTGAAATTAATGGTATTGGGAGTTTTGGAAATATAGTACATTTCCAGGATATTTCTTTTAAACTTATTGGACTCTTGAGCGCAAATTTGTATACTTTCAAAGTCAAAATTGTGTCGAGTAGTGGAGTAATGATTCGTTAAAGCTGTAGGATTAGGACAATTAGGTTTCAGACTATATTTATGTTGGTAAATTCTTTTATGAAGACATTGGGAGGTCTGTCCGACATATGACAAATTGCAATCAGAACAGTCTATTTTGTAAATAATATCGGTTTTCATATTTGTAGGAATAGGGTCTTTAAGTTTACTTGTCTGAGAGTCAACATCTATATACTTTTTATGTTATACTTTGTCTTTTTGCTCTGATGATGCTAATAAATTTAGCGAAACGTTAGCATCAACCTTAAACTTTGTTTTATTTGACAGCATCTCGCTAACCCTACCTTCTTATTAATCTTGATCTGTCACAAACTACCTTAATTAAAAAAAAATAAATAGTTTTCCAATTAGTGTGGAACCTTTATCTACCTTCCTCGCCTTCTATTTCGTATAATTTACTGATTTTATGCTTTTAAAACCTATTTTTGTCAAATTTATTTGATTTTCCCCTGATTTTTAAATCTGTCACAATTGTTTTGATTTTGTTTCCAAACTTACGGAAGGTAACAGATGCTATGTGATTGTTCCAAAGAAAAAAAATTTTTAGGGTCTCCGATTTCAAAAATTCCATGACAAAAATCCGCTTAGACTCAGGGAACATTTTTGGTTCCATGTCTATCAATTGATATGTAGGTTAATTTTAGCAAACCAACATATCTTAAAAATTACTTATCTAATATTATTGAATTTGGATGGCAGGTCATAATTAGCCCATTTTTGGTCCCAACATAAGTTTTATCCTTCTTCCTCTATTTGTTTCTCTTCAACATGCGCACATACATACATTTATTTTCACCTATATCATTTAACCCTAGAACAGTGGTTCTTAACCTTTTAGCAACCACGGCCCCCTTAAAATCTCCAAATAAAATATACCTAGTACCTAACTACCTTTCGAGGCCCCCTGGGGGGTCGCGGCCCCCCGGTTAAGAACCACTGCCCTAGAACACTACCTATGCGTCAAAGTGATGTATTAAATTGATAAAAATGGTTGCCAGTCGCCCCCACTACGTCCAATGGTTCCCAACGTCCCTGTATGCCTACCCTGTTTAATATTTTTTATAATAATAATTTTTTTAACGCTTAGTTGTAAGAAATTCGACTGCAACAGACGAAAACATTACTGTGAATAGATGTTACCTGATAGAAAATTGTGTTCCTCTTCTTATTAATACAGAAATGTACCTAATTTTTTAAAAGAAATATTCATGAATCGCCTATTTATTTATTATAAACCAAACTAATAATGCATTTTTAAGTAACTTACTATATTTTGACCAAAAAAATAGTTTAATTTAAATAAGATCCAATGATAGTCACAGTGACGTATCGGTAGTAACAACATATTAATATTAAACGGTAGTATTCTAGGGTTAAAACACTTATCTAATTTTTATGACATTTGGATGGTTTGTTGAAAGTAGCCCGCAGATAGCCCCAGATTAATTTCAACCATCTGCATTCCTAAATTTTGCTAAATTGATACTTTAATTAATGTAATAAAATCAAAACAATTTTAACAGCGTAAAAAATGGGGGAAAATTAAATAAATTTGACAATAATAAGATTTAATAGTATAAAATCATTAAAGTTTACAAAATAGAACTTGAGGAAGCTATGTGCCACACTAATTGGCAGAGTATTTTTATCCTGTTAGAAAAATAAAAATGTGTTGCGAAACTAACTATAATGATTACCTTAATTTAATCAAAATTGTTTCTTTAGCACGATGCACTTCTTCATGTTTGTGTTTTGATGATGGTTAGCAGGGGATTATAATTTTAACAACTAAAGTATTTCGCACACTTGGAAGAAGAGTGACACAACTCAAAAAATTCAATTATTTTGAAAATGGGTGTAAAAAAGCGACCTCTTGTTGGTAGAATAACGTCCTAAGCCGTTATTTTAATAGTTTTCCACTAGATAGCAGTAGTGTCATTATGGTTATCAGTGATATCAAGATTAAGTTGGCGGAACAGAGACATAACTTAGTTGTCGTCAAGTTGTCAATGAGAAAGGTAGTGCGATGATAGTGAAAGAGTGACACTTTTGCTGTTGAAACAATATTTCCTGTAAGTTAACCCTTTGACTGCGGTAGGACACACCATGTGCGTCACATATTGTCTCTTTAGAGAAACTGCATGACGCCTACGGTGCGTCATGGACAGAAAAAAAGCCTCTCTCCAAAAAAGGAGTGGGGGAGCCTCTGCCATATGATATCGGTTTGGAGGAGGGGTGGTCATGTTTGTACTAGTCCAAGGGTTGTATGGGGTGAGTCTTTCTCGTTTCCTTTGTTTTTGTGCTTAGTAACGCGTGTTTTTGCTTTCTCTTTTTTTCTGGCCCCTCAGTACACGGAACACATACACAGGAAACAGACAGTGAAAAATACACTCCCGTGCCGGGATTTGAACCCGGGTCTCCCGTATAATAATAATTATAATTTGATTTAAATTAAAATTTAAACTTTCCGTAGTATGAAAACTACCAAAAACTTAAAATTGAATTAAAAATTGTATGAAATCTTAATAGATAATGAAAGTTAAAACTATAATTATTAAAATAAAATAAAAAAGTTTAAGATTATTTAAATAAATAATAAAGTTTGACATGTGTAAACTTTTTAAAAACTTTAAAGTACTCTCCTGAAAAGTTATGTTTTTTGAGTTGTGACACTCTTCTTCCAAGTATGCGATTTGTCCCCTTCGGCATTCTGTTGAATGCAAGAAATTTGGCATCAACGAATATCCAGCATAGTTTTTATTGAAGGGGTGAACTCAATACTATAAATATGGCTTCCATATCGCCCTGTGTGCAGACAGCCTAAGAGAAAAGGTGTGTTAACGACAGATAAATAGTGAAACACAGGGAATTATAAGGGTCATTGATTTAGCCTATGCACCATTATAATAAGCAAGTGTTGAGTTTTTGCTAAGCTTTTTGAAGCTACAATAAAATCATCACTTATGAGGCCTGGAAATATCCCCGGTGAGATAAAATAAAGTCAATGAAATAAATGAATCTTCAACACTTGTTCCCTTGATGGCTCAACACTTCAGAACTAACAGGGCATCAGAACCTTATAAGACTGTGTATCTAGCCAGGTTCCTGCACTAGCCAATATGTTATGACAACAAACATTATCATTATAAAATAGAAGTATTGAGGGTGACAAGGATCAGTCAAAATTAAATGTAAAAGTTGGTAGTGGTTCTTATGAAGTTGGTGGTAGTTAAAATGGTTCTTAGACAAGGATAGTTCCTTAGACATGGGTAGTTCTTAGATGTGGGTAGTGCGGTACTTCTTTAGATTGTTACTCCCCCTGTTTTTTTTAAAAATATAAATTACTTTGATAAAATAAATATAAAGACAAAGGGTTGTTTAGTCCAATGTACTTTGGGACAAAGGAATATCACAATTCTGTTTTTATAAGGGAAGTAACAATCTAAAGAAGAACATTTCATACACCTCTTTTAGATTGTTACTCCCCTCTGTTTGGTTTATAAGGGGAGTAACCATCTAAAGAAGGGCCGGTAGTTCTTAGATGTGGGTGGTTCTTAGACAGGGATGTTTCTTTGACAAGGATGTTTGATAAATCCACAGTTTTGATTTCTACTTTTGACTGATCCTTGGTATCCTCAATTCAATTTACATTTACTATTTTGATTACTTACTTATTTTTTACTCCTGACGGTCCACTGACCAATCTAATTGTTAAAAATGTTCATATTGTATTTAATTTATTGGTTAAAAAAAGATTATTATTATTCCTTATTTTTTTATTATTATTAATTGTCCCCAATCTAATGTTTGGTTCTCTCCTAGTTTTTTTGTGACGGTTACATAAGACAATGTATTAATTTATATTTCTCTGTTTTGTTTAGTTTGTACTGTTGGTGACATTCATTTGTCGGGAAGAAAGAGTCAAGTTTCCACTTCAAAGGATTCGAATAATCAGCGGCTGTGAATCGGCCACGTCGGACGATGAAGTGGTCAAAGCACAGTTCTCGGAGAAATCAGGTTACGGCGCAATCTCACAGAATATCACCGTGCACAACACCAAGCAAGCAGTCATGGTCCTCTGAACCTTCGTTATATCGTCGCACACAAATCTTAAACTATTTGTGAAATATTACAGATGGAGTACGGTAAAACACGTTATAAATATTTTAATTCAATCGTGGATTATTGTACAAATCAGGTAGGAGTTACTTTTCCTATCACCAGGTTTGCCACCTGTTGCACCACATCCCATAGTTTGCTGTGAGAAGAACGGTTCAGGTTGGCTGTACCTGGGCGTACTGTTAATTTATTTCTACACGGGCCCGTGTCGTATCAACAGAGTTTAGCTTTATGTTGAACTGATTATTTCAACATAATTTCTCCTTCAATTCGGAACTTCGGCTGAATTTTATAAATGTGTAATGAAGGATTATATTTTGTACCTGCAGAGGTAAATTTTGTTCAAAATATTCAAAATGTTTACATTGTTCATCTCTTTAATTGCTATCAAAGGAGTTACATTACTTTACCACAGTTATCTTGTCAGTGGTAATGCAGTGCAGACCTAAAAAGTCAATTTTAAAAAAAAGGTCACAATAATTTGCCTCTGTGATACAGATTTTTAGTTATGTAGATGTATATAAAATATTGCAAATATGACAAATATGTTAACAAGTTTTTTTATAAATTAATTGTTATTGTATAAGGATATTTTTGTATGCTATTAACTCAGTGTATTTTTTTATATATATAAATGCAGTAGGACCTCTTTATTACACTGCTGGTTGTTCCATAAAAAATGTGGTTTATTTTTATTATACTGAAGTCTCTACTAGGAAAGGGTAGTACAAAACAAACAATATTACTTGTTCCATTAATCAGTATGTTGTCATAAACCATAAAGAAAATACAGACTGGTTTCCTGTACAGTCATCGTCATCATCAGTGTACAAAAAATAGTAATTATAATAATAAAGCCTCTTTATTGCCTTTCTTTACAACATTAGTTATTTTACATTAATTTAATGTAATTTTTATAATTGGCATCAGATATTTGCTGGGACGTGTCTTTTGAGGTTACTTAAATTTAAATAAAATAGACTGCCAATTGGTATGGCACATAGCTTCCTCGCATCCTATTCACGTACTTTATTGATTTTATGCTTTTACAAGCCATTATTGTCTAATTGGTTTAGTTGTTTCCCTTGGTTTTTTATCTGTCCAAATTGTTTTAATTTTTTACACGAATTAAAGTATCAATTTAGCAAAAGTTAAAGAGCCCAGACGGTTTAAATTAATCTAGAGCTATCTGCGGGATACTTTCAATAAACTATAAAAGTTTCATTGAAGTCTGATAAGTACTTTTGAAATTATAGGAGTAAATAAATGTATGTTTGTGCGCATCTAGAAGAGAAACAAATAAGCGCAAAAGGTTGAAACTTATATGGGACTAACAATGTGCTAATTATGATCTACCACCCAAATTTAATTAAAATTGGACGTGTAGTTTTTAAGATATGGTGGATCGCACAAATTGAACGACAGACAGACAGACAGACCAACAGAAAGACACGGAACCAAAAAGTCTGAAACAGATTTCTGTCTTGGAAATTTTTGGAATCAGAGACCTAAAAATTTTTCGTTCTTCAGAACGATCACATAGCTTCCGTTACCTTCGGTAAGCTTGGAAGCAAAATTGTTCTGATACATCTTAGACTAACTTTATCATATAATCTCGGCCCCAGATCCCAGAATATATTGTTATCTATACAGACGGATACACGTGTCTATTTGTTAGCTGTGACTGTGAACCAACCTTTAGCAGGGTTACTATAGAAGAAGTGAAGTGAGAGTCCCACCCGGCACTACCCTCTACTCTAATCATCCTATTAACTATAAACTCATCTTGATTAACTATTAATTTGCTTAATATTAAATATTTATCGGATTAATCTCACTTCAATGATACATAGTTGCTATTATGTTATTTAGAATGCATTCAACAGGTGGTTGTTTACTTTTTCTTTTCCATTTTCAACAAAATCAGCTTTATTTTCATCAATATCTCGGAAACTAGATTTTTCTTGGGAAAACATCTTATATTATTAGATTCGTATTTACAACACTGGACATTTTCAATTGACTAGTTTCCTTTTGTTTACTTGCCTCCTTGATTTACTCAGAGATCCCGGGGGGGGGGGGGGGGGGGGGGGGGGACTCTACCATGATGGCACTGAAGATAACGCTATTGGCACTTAATATTACTACTAGTAGCTCTGAAGTTGACTTTTAAAGCTTCAATTAATTCTTTCTTCAATTGTCAAATTATGTTGCTGGAGAAGCGTTGAGTTATTATGAACACGATGAAACATCTATTTAAACATTACTTGAATGGAAAAGGATTTGTTTAAATTTGATAAAAGTATTCAAATTTATTAATTGAAAGATGTGAAGTACTCACCAACTTGAGAATTTTAGAGCTTGAGTTTTTTGTACCGACTTTAAGCTCCAGGATGGCTAAGAGAAGAATCAAACTGGCTCCGTGAATTCTTCAGATGTCTCCTGCACTACAGCATGCCTTACCTTTTAGTCTCCCACTCGCTATTTAGGTAACATTTGTTTTACTAAAACATTAGCAGTCTGATAGCTAGACTTTTGAAACTTTTATAATAGCTCAGAACACGGTGACAATGCTTTATTTTAATACTTTTAGCCATCTTTCAGCAGAATTTAATTTGTTGTCAGCAAATTTTGCTGTATGGAAAGTTAGTGTGGAAAAAAATCCGCAAGTTATTTTATTTGTTTTGACATGTTCCATATTTACGATCTTCATTTTGACGGGTTTCTATAATTTATGATTTATGACAGAAAATTTTAAAAATTATTTTTATCTTGTAATTTTAGTCCTTATTAATATTCTAATTGTTATTGTTAAGACAATAATTTGTAATTGTGAGATTAAAGCTGAGTAAATCTAGCTCAGCAGTCTAGATAACAAATTCGTGCATCCACTAGAGCCTTAATAATAGTGAAAAATGTTTCATGAGGACCTTTTACATTATTTTGTAAGTACTATTACCTAACCATTAATGAACGAATTTGTTCTTTAATAGTTTGTTTAAATCAAATTAAAATACTCAAGTTATTGATGAAATATACTGATCCAAAGGTTTTATTAGTTTTAGTGTCGTTGAGTCTATCAAGGAATTAAAAGGCTCAATTTTGCCGTATTTCAACCCAGCCTATGATTATTCTATACAATCAAATATATTTTAATTGTAATAAAATAACATTTATTTATTTTTTAACATAGAATATTAAATCATTTCTAACCTGTCTGATTATGAGATTATATTTTGGTGGTTTATACCAGTATGTTGGAAAGTTACTGAATTTTGTCATTTTCACTTGAATTCTAGTTTTTTTAGTATCGGTTTCATTATTTTTATTTAAATTTTCTTAGCTTTCTTTTACTAAAATGTTCAGAATTCAATTTTTAAGTTTTTGGTAGTTTCCATACTACGGAAAGTTTAATTTTTAATTTAAATCAAATTATAATTATTATTAACTACGGGAAACAGACAGTGAAAAATACACTCCAGCGCCGGGATTTGAACCACGGGTCTCCTGTATTTCCAGTACAGATGCTCTTACCAACTAAGCTACACAGGACAATGATTTTTCACTGCCGTAATCGATAACTAGTCCCCAATCCAAGCTTTCAATATTCATACACATTTAGAAAGTCAATATTTATGACATTAAAACTAACTTTCTCTAGTGTGTTTGTTTAATAAAAGATCCTGAGTTCAAATGCATGGGATCATACTACATTTTTATTTATCTAAAAAAAAAAAAACCACTAACAACTCTGGGAATTTTAATCTAAATGTTTCTCATTCGACTTGTTTTTTATAGGTTGTTTAAAATAGTAAATAACAAATCTCCGATTTGTTATCCATCACCATTGACCTCCACAACCACTAGGTTTAGAGTGTGTGTACATTTTAATTACTCCATCTCTGTAATATAATACAGCATCTCCGTGTAAATAGGAGGGTCGCTGCTTATTTAAAGCCCTCACTAACTGGTTGTGAATGTCAAAAGTAAGGTTTATACCCCTGAGGAAGCAACACTCTAACCCCCTGTCATACATTACATTATGTAGTTATGTTATGTAAGCACATACATAACATAACTACATATGTACATACACTTTGGCAGGGCTCTACCGACTGTTGTGCCAAACAGTCAGTTTCACTCAGAGGGATTCAAATGTAACTCTAGGAGATGAAAAATTAAAACAACATTTTTTAAGTAATCACTTTATTTGCTAAGTATATTCTCCATACAATTAATAAATAAATAAAAACATAAGTATTCAGATATTGGTGGACTAAAACATAGGTTGCATTGACCGATATTTTGAGGTAATCAAACATAATTTTAGTTAGTACTCATTTAAATTCAAACCACACTGGTGGTTTAATTTAAAATTATCTCTAATTGTCTAACCACAATATTGTCACCATAATTTATTTTGGTTTTTAATATTGTTGTGTTACTTTACCAACCTCTCTAGTCATAATTATGAAGTGCTACCACAAAATCTCGGCCGATACAACTAATTATTTATTTTCACAATATACTTACATTAAAGTAGCAATCAGACAATCGTTTCGGTCTTTCCACTATCTCAATGATAACTTTCCACTAATAGTCTTTATAAAACCTGTGTTTTTAATTTAGTGTGTACTGGTCGGCTGCCTTGTTTGGTTGAACCCCAAAACACCATGCAGGCGTAGGTTTGTCTATTGAGTAAGCCCTGGTTCACTCGTTTACTTTCCAAACCAATCTCAAGACATACCACGTAGGTGTATCTGTTAAGCAAACCCACGTTTACTCTGCAAACCTAGTAACCCCAAATATATCATTTAGATTTATCCATTAAGTAAGCCTAAGGTTTACTCTGCAAAATGAGAAACCCCAAGACACACCATGTAGGCATGTAGCAAGCCTAGTCTCAGCTGCTGGAATGAAAGAAGTAGTCCCTTCTTAAGAGTGGTCCATTTTATATAGGCAAAATTTCAAATTAATATTAGAGTCCAAGGCACCCCTCTAATTATTTTAAACCTGTCAAATCAAGTATTTTAACAAAATATTTTACTTATGTATCAATTATAAGGCTGCGCTCAAAGGCTTACAATTTGAAGAAGTAATGTTTTTTTCTGTAATACATAAAATACATAGTCAAAGCAGTCTACTAATTTATTAAGCCTAGGAATGCAGTAAAATCTACATAAAGGGACCAACCAAAAGTAGTCACCTTAATCAGGTGGTTGCTACCTTTCCCAAATTAGCAAATATGAAAACATGGTGACTTTAGAATAGTGGTTAACTTGACTGGGTAGAGATGATCTGGTTACCAATTTTATATTTTTTTTACACACACACACACACACACTGTATTGTTCTTTAAAGATGTTGATTGCTCACATCCATTTGTCTGAAAAAAATATTTTTTTCTGGTTGGTTTGTTTACTTGTTATTTGTTGAGTTAATAACAAACAGAGGTGCCCCACCAAACCTTCACCATTGTGTTTTATAATTATTTTACCTCTCCATAATAACAAGGTTCTACTGTACTGGTAAATTTTTGTTATTATATTGTTAAATTTAAATATTTTCAAATTTTGCACTCAGTCGCTTGTAAAAAATGTAAAATTGTAGTAGTGACTTACAAATGATTGATTTTGTGGAAAAACATGAGTGACAAAGTGGTTAAATAGGTTGAAGGGAATGATTAATGGTACGAGCCTATTACTGTTACTTTATATTATTGTTACCGTAATGTAATATTAATGAACTGTTTTCTACGGGAAACCAAAGGTTAACATTAGAGTATAGATTTATCACTCAAAAATTGACGGTACTTGTAGATGTAAAGAGGTCCTTCTGTAAATTACAATGCTTTGTTTTATAGAAAAAGACTGTTAATAAAAATCATTTTAAAAACAAATGTATATAATTATGTTATAATAAAGAGCTATGTATAAATAATAATGATAAAATATATTTTGTTTAAAAGTGTTTTTTTGTTTTTTTACTATTAGGCAGAGTAAACTAGCCATTTGTGGGCAGTGAGCCAATAGTTGGCATCCTAGTGCACTAATCTTATAATAACAACTCAAAAAAGTTACTCGCACTGTTTTGTAGATTGGCACTTCTTTAGATTGTTACTCCCCTTATAAAAATAACAGAGGGGAGTAACAATCTAAAGAAGGTGTATGGAATGTTCTTCTCCTTATAAAAACAGAAGTGTGATATTCCTTTGTCCCAAAGTACATTGGACTAAACATTGTAGCCCCAAAATCCATGGGCTCTACAATAAGTGAGTTATAGCCCAACTCAGTCGGCTTGCTAATTGGGGCGGGGTTTTGGAGAGTGGTTGATGTCTCCTGACAACTGAACAACTAACTATTGTGTGAAAAGCAAATTAAATTGGACGCCACCCCATTCAAATTAATAAGGATTAATGGCAAAGAAAAAGGTATTTAAAGCTTGAGCACTCACTGGAGTAACTCAGAGGATCAGAGGTAAGGAAAAATGGAAAAGGGGGAATCCAGGGACTGGGAATAATAAAAGGTAGGGTATTATAAAACAAATAAAGTAAAGATTAAGTTAATATGGTCAGTCTTTATTGATCAAGTGGAATCTTCACTTGCCTTGTCCCAGGGTTCACAAAAAAAAGATTCTCCTATGAAACAATATATTATTAAAATTATGTGAACCTACCTTTTTTTTTAATCGAGTGACAAATAAAATAATAATGTAAATAAAATATGTCCTAAAAAAACTAACTTTGTTTTCCTAAGGGCTCTTTCACAATGAATCTCCTAAGAGCAGTCTTCTGCTCGATTAAAAAGAAGAATAATAATAAATCTGAATCGGTGTGATGCTATGAGATTAACTGGGGCAAATAACTGAAATAAATGGTTCAAATAAAATATAATTAAATAAAACAGAAATGGCAGATGGAAGGTGTAGAGTGAGGGAGACCCTTGGAGGATTGGGGGAAGGGGTCCCACTCTGGAATGACAGAGAGAGATATTAATTTTGGTCGATCTTACTTTAATTTTTGACTTGAGAGGTGTTCCCAGACTTGGACGCTTGCGGCTCGATCAGGCAGAACTTGGTAAAGGTCGTCAGCGGACTTAATGGGGGCCCTTGAAGCAGTCACTGGTGTCTCAAACAGCAACCAGCACAATCCACTCGCTTGTTCTGCTTCGTTGGATCCTATTCTAAGCTGCCCAAAACTTAAGCACTGACTGCACCTGTTACAAATAACTTTTTCCACCACCTAAGTGCTCTTGCACCACGAGATCACAGAGCCACCTAACCTCTCCAGACCACCCAGTGTCACCAAAAAGAAAAAGAACAAAACAAAAAAAAGGGAAACTAATTAGTGACTACCCTAAAAAAATAAAAATACTTTCTAACAATCTAATAGAAAATAAATCCACCCCTAATTTTTTTCTTAAACAAAAATTTAACAGGGTGGATAATTAAACCTTAAATAAACCGTTACATCATCCCTTTGTTTTAATAGTTATTTAGTCAGTCATTTATATTCTAAAAAAAAACATAGGACACAGGGGAGTAACAATCTAAAGAAGTACCTTATTGATGTGGCATTATTGGTTGATGCTTACTTGAAAAGTGAGTTACAGAGTCTACAGATAGAGTACACTGCAAAACAACAACAAGATGTCAGTTCTAGTTATCAACATGGGGCAGCACTTGGCACATGATGGCTCTAACCACCTTACTGGGATGACTTTAACAAAGATATTTTTAAATGTCTACTGTACTTGGCTAAAGGTTGCCAACATATGGCTTAATTTACTTGTTATGTTGATTCTTCATTAAAATTCTTGTTTATTTTGGATCAGCTAGTTGGAACAGTTTGGTAATATTCAATATGCACCCTTACAATATTTAATTTATTAATTATAAATAAGGAGATAGAATCAAGTAGAATGTATTGTGATGTGGCTGTATCATGCTGTCTGCTTTGTTTAGGCAATAAATCAATATTATTTCTGTCGCCGGGTTATTTCCTAAGTTTCTTCATTTTTCTCCAAATAAAATAAACTTGTGCTTTCGCAGAAAAAATATTTTGATAGAGAAGTTCTAAAGGGGCAGTTTGAGATGTTTTACAAAAGAATATTCCGTAGTAATTAAATTACCATTTTAAGGTTGAATTTAGTTGTTTATGGGGCCAACTATTAGTGAGATTACCTCCTCCCCTTTCTTTTTAATTAATAAAAAATAAATAAATACTGAAAACTAAGTATAAAAGATATTTAATAGTGTTATTGTTTCTTCTACAAAAATAATAAGATAAATAATAATAAATTATTTAAATAATATAAAAGTGAGTGTAGGTGAGCGTACTTGCCCGAATCCAAGATCTGAAGACTTCTCTTTCTGGCGGCAGTTTGAATGTTGTAGAGGTCTTTATATCACTGATGATTACATCTTTGATGATAAATACATAAAATGTTGTCATTGTTGATCCTCTTGTAAAAGGATCGGCACTTTTTTAGATTGTTACTCCCCTTATAAAAATAAAATCAGGGTAGTAACAATCTAAAGAAGGTGTATGGAATGTTCTTCTTTAGACTGTTACTCCCCTCATCAAAACAGAAGTGGGATATTCCTTGGTCCCAAAATACATTTGACTAAACATCCCTTTTTCTTAATAGTTATTTAGTCAGTCATTTTTATTCTAAATCAACATAGGGGAGTAACAATCTAAAGAAGTACCAAAGGATCGATGAAAAAATAAAAATTATAAATAAATATAATACAAATTTGAACTCTATGTGATAATATATGCCTTATTGTAAAATAAAATATTTAGATAGAATATACAGGGTGACTGGCGATATATGTGAAAAAATGAAGTAGATTGTTCTACACCTCAAGGGCTACAAAAAACACTGTACAAGCCATCAAATCTTAACCGTTCTCCCACAAAATCAAATTTCACGATTTTTTTAAGATTACATACCTGCTCATAAAAATGCTTATTTCACCAAAAGTATAAAAGCTAGAATAAACTGTTTGACACCGTTGTAAAGCTGACAAAATTTCCTATAAGAAAAATGTAATTTTAATGTTCATGCCTTCAAATTATATGGCAAACATTTTATACGAATTTTATTATTAAGAAAAAAATTAAAAACATTTTTTTTTTGAGGTCCCATATTTTGGTAAAGAACCGAGCTCAAACTTTTCGGACTTCAGGAAAAACTTCCTTATTGACTAACGTTTCGATCAATATTAATATTATTACCCATTCATAAGGCGGAATTTTTAGTAAACTTCTTTGAAAGTGAAAAAGAAACATGTTTATTGTTGCTATTGTTGACACAAAGATGAGTATACTAAACCAACCTTGCTTGTTTTGAAATATTTACTAGGGTGGTTCGAAAAACATCAAACATTTTTTTCCGAGTTGCTATAGGGCGAAAAAGTTGCTTCTGGTGTCAAATATAAAGAAAAAAGTGTTTTTGTTTTTTTAAAACAAAATTTCCCGATCGCGCATAGCCTTTAAAGTTTTGAAAAAATTAAAAATTTCACCATTTCGGGTCCGATTTTAATGACCGATTTAAACGTCCGATTTTAATGATTCTTTGCTTCCCAGCTTACCGAAGGTAACGGAAGCATGGTGTTCACTTTTGAGCACGAAAAAAATGTTATGTCTCCAATTTTAGAAAATCCAAGACAGAAATCCGTTCCAGACATCAAGGAACATTTTGGTCTCGTTTCTGTCTGTATGTCTGTCGGTCTGTGTGTCCGCGAATCCTTGAAATGTGTGACAATAACTTGAGTTATTGTTGACCGATTTGGATGAAATTTGGTACACATGTTCATTTTACCATTGGAATAAAATAAGAGTGACCCCACTGGGAATCGAAACAGATAAAAATGTCATTCGACCAGTCATCCGACAGTAAGACGCGATGTGCCACATAAATCCAAATATTATTTAAATAATTTATATTTGTGGTTAATTTAAATAATTTTGGTCGAGTTGTCCGATCCGACGCCCAAACCTACCAAACTTACCAAACCTACCAAACCTACCTCTCCCATCGATCCAATTTCATGTAGTTGATACATTTTTTCTCTCTGACGACGCCCATCGAGTGGAGATGTAAATTGGCCGAATCCCTTCATCCTGTAACAATATTAATGTCTGTGTTAATCAAAATATGGGCAAAATAAATAGCGACAAAAGTAAAATCAATTTTCTAGATGAGTACAGAAGTACCTAGGTTTTTAAAAGGGGGACTTTCACAACAAAAATATGTCCACATATATACATTTTTAAAATGTCCTCTTAAATTATTATTCTATATTTTTTATTTTTTTAAAAAAAAAATACTATATTTTTTACAAGAAAACGTTAACTTTTTTGTCATAGAGTAAAAAAAGAAAATACATTTTTCGTTTCTTATTTGCCCGAATATCTCCTCACAAAAGATCACGTAGGTATGAAGATAAAATTTGGCAGAGTTCATAGTTTTCATGTCTCATAATTGTTTAACAGGATTACACATTGTAATATAACCAAAAATTCGATAACGTAAGCCCAACGAGAGATTAATTTCTTAAAAATACTAAAGACTATCTAAGAATTTTTGATCCGATTATTTAAGTTGTTTGGTTTCTTAAAGTTAAGTCTAAAGGGACTTGAACTAAGTTAATTATGAAGTAAGTTGAAGTCTTGAAGTATATAAGGGCTGCAAGCTTGCACTACTGCGTGCCACAACTACCTCCAGGCTCCCACTCAGTTGAACCATTAAAAATATAACAAATATCATCTTATCTCAGCACTATACCATCAAATCAACCAGTCTAACTCAACAAACAGGTACATTTTATAAATTTAAATTTAAACTAAATATACATAATACTAAATTAAATTTTTGTACTGATTTATTTATATTTATGTATAACATTAATTTTCAATTTAATGCCAAATAACTTTCAATTTTAATTTTATCTTAAATTGAAATTGGACCAACCACTTCTATGCTGACCATTTACAACTTCTAAACACCTATAATAGTTATGGCAGACAAATTTGAAATGAATTTGAGCTCTTCCATAAAACATTTTAAATTTCTAAATTGATAGTCATATACCTCTTAATACTCATGTTGTTATTCTCTCACCCTTTTTCTCTTTAATAACAATCTTAATTAATTTAAACCTTCAACTATTATTTTCTATCAATTTAAAATTCAATGAAATTCTATCAATTTAAAATTCAATAAAATTTTATCAATTTAATCTTAGTAAAATTTATCATATATTACATTACGCTTGCAAATTATTAATTGACTTACATAAAATATTCATCTAAAAATATATATATATTATATAATTAATAAGCAATACATAATTTGAATTATGAAAACAAAATATTAATTTACTTGCAAAAATAATTATTTTTAATTATAATCAATTTAAAAAAAAAAAAAAATATTGCAAAGAGTCAGTTCAATTTAAAATATTCAAAATCTATTCGGAGATTAATTACTGTTTAAAAACTACAATCAACTGTTACATTCCCTTCTTCTTGTTTATTAATCGTCGTTATCGTATTGAGTTCGATAAATATCCCTTTGTTAAATTATATTTAACAAAAAATTGTGTGGGGGGAATTCTCCCCCCCCCCCACACCTTCTTCTCGTTTCCTTCTTTTTATGGTAATTTAATTTCACTCTTTATTCGCTTATCAATATTTTCAATTTTAAAGCATGCTATGATCACGATGCTCCCCTGAATATGCTTCCAGCCGTGAAAGCGAATCGTCGTTGAAACCCTCGGTGACGGGGATTTCACCGGGAAACCAAAATAGCAATATGCTGTGGATATATCCAAATATAATTTTGCTCTGACTTCGCACTTATAAATTTGAAAATATGTTACTATCAGTTTAAAAATTACTTAATTTGGTATTGTTTAAATATAGTCTATATTAAAAAAAATTACTCAGCAGTAAACTGGTAAAAGAACAGTAATAGGGAAAGATACGCTAAAAAATGTTGTTCTTAGGGCTCCGTTAAATCATGACCTTTATGATAAATTGAGCAATTACTAATTATGTTGAGGTTTTAGTTACTAGAATAGCTGATGTGGTATTTTGACTCCTAAAGCCTAGTCCACACCAGTAGACACGTAGCGAGACATTTCTATAGACCGTCTATAGAAATGTCTCGCTACGTGTCTATAGACATCTTCTGAGACCGTCTATGGTCTAGGTCTAGCGTCCACACTTGTAGACACGTTGCGCAACATGCCTAACGTTGCACCGTGTCTACCATTTAGAATGGAAAACCATAGAGACATGCGATTTTTGACGCCGGTTGTCAAGTTTGGTCTCTGAGACCAAAATCGCGCAACATGTCTACTAGTGTGGACAAGGCTTAACATGCAAATTTTAGAGATGAATTTCAATAAATAATCAAATTGTCTGTTTGGTTTTGTTTCAGGACGATGGCTTTGTCCGGTCCTTCGAATGCCCACTTATGGGGCTCAGGCCCTGTCAGTCAGTTCGGTAACCAAACTGTGGTCGACATGGTCACACCGGACATGCTCCATTTGGTCGACGCCCATTGGTAAGATTCCATCACGATAAGATTCTATACGTACGATATGACGAGGCGTTATCTTCTCATATAAATCTCAAATGTCAATCTTGAATCGATTTCTCAAATAACTATAATAATCACCTATTTAATTATAAAAATAAACATTTTTTTTTTTTAACAAATGCGCTTTGAAAAGTTTCATAACAATTGGGTTTGTTAATTTTGTTTCGGTATAAATAAAAATACATGTTTTAATTCTTCACTCGACAACTTTGGTGGGTTTTTGAATAATCTGTGAAAGTTGCAGCTTTCTAGGTACTTCTAGATACTTACAAACTCTGTAATTAAATATCGAACATTTTCAATTGTATCTATCAGATGAAAATTGAATGTACTTCGTTAAATTAACTTATTAATTGTTGGTTATTTCTAAATTCTAAAATGTTTCTTCATACAAATATTTCCATTAAGATATTTTAAGTTTTCTTAACTTGTAACTTGATGATAAAAGAAAGAAGATTTTTCCTACGTCTTAGCCCAATGGATTAAATCATTGTGGTGTGAACTCAAGGAGCCGTGGGTTCGATTACCGTTTGTGGGATACATATTTATATCCCCCGCCCCTTTTATCTTTAAACATTTCTGATAAGAAGAATTTGTTAAAAACTCTTACGGTCTAACTGAGTAAAGGAACGTTTTATTTGGTCACAAAAGACAAGAAGAAAATCTTTATAAATATATGGAAATGATTTTCGAACGAAAGCTTAACTTGTTTAATTCAGAAAGATGGTAAATCGGCACTTCTTTAGATTGTTACTCCCCTTATAAAAAAAACAGGGGAGTAGCAATCTAAAGAAGGTGTATGGAATGTTCTTCTTTAGACTGTTACTCCCCTTATAAAAAAAGAAGTGTGATATTCCTTTGTTTCAAAGTACATTGGACTAAACATCCTTTTGCCTTAATAGTTATTTAGTCAGTCATTTATATTCCAATAAAAAAATAGGGGAGTAACCATCTAAAGAAGTACCGGTAAATCTGTCGTCACAGTTCCAGTCCCTGAAACATCTTAAAGGATGTCCCAGCATCATAGTATTATCTGTAACAACAAACATTAACTTGGTGCCCTCTGGAGAAGGTCTTCACTAGAAAAATCTACCAATTTTTAGTAGAGAAAACCCTCCAAAGATGTTAAATCCGTCGTCATAATTCCCATTCCTAGAGTATCTTGAAGGATTCCCCAGCACTATGATGGTAATTCGAATAACAAACATCAACAATCAGCCAAACATCAACAATCAGCCAAACATCAACAATCAGCCAAACATCAACAATCAGCCAAACATCGACAATCAGCCAAACATCAACAATCAATCAAACATCAACAATCAGCCAAACATCAACAATCAATCAAACATCAATTAATGATCTCAGGAGAGACAATGTGTGTAAATAGTTGTCACCGTCGCTGATATGTAAACACCAGATCCTTGATCAAATGAAACGGTTGTTGATTACGTGTTTGCAGGTACCAGTTTCCTCCGATGAACCCTCTCTGGCACGCTCTGCTGGGGTTCGTCATCGGTGTACTGGGAGTGATCTCGGTCGTGGGTAACGGCATGGTAATCCACATCTTCTGTTCGTCAAAGTCCCTGAGGTCACCCTCCAACTTGTTGGTCGTCAACCTTGCATTCTCCGACTTCTTCATGATGTTTACTATGGCACCGACCATGCTTATCAATTGCTACAATGAGACGTGGGTCTTGGGTAAGATTATCAAATTTTAATAGCAATGATTTACTTCATCATTTTAAAAAACATCTGACAGCCTTTAACTTATATGGTTACCTACAACTGGTGGAATACACTAATCTAAAATATGTAGCTCTTCACAATATTTTAAATATTGAAAATTATAGACTCAGTTCTTTTCTATTTATGAATAAAGTATAGAATTACAATATCTTTATATGGCTAACTCATCGCTAAATAGAAGGACTAAACATGGACACTCTTTCACTCCTGAAGCATAAGATTATAGGATGAGAGTACATTGGATTGTACTTCTACTTGTTGTCCAGAGGGGGCGCTCTTTCATTTGTCATACGGAAATATTTAGGTGATAATTCTGTCGATTAGATAGACTGCCTCCAAACCAAATAATTATTGATCTCTTAGTGAGGAATTATCAATTTATGATAGATTTTAACCCATCTTTTAACAGACAAATTGCTTTGCTACAATTATTTGCAGTAACAATACCAGACTTCAGCAAATCATCTTGAAGAATGATATAATGTATCGTGTTGTTTGCTCATCTATTTGTTTGATCTTTTGTGCAGGACCATTCATTTGCCAAATATATGGAATGCTTGGTTCTCTTTGGGGATGTGCTTCTATTTGGAGCATGACCATGATCGCCCTCGACAGATACAATGTCATCGTCAAGGTAAAACATTGCAACTGTGACTGATAACGCTTATGATTATTATCGTTCGTAACAATTTGGGGCTAATTTTAAAAATGTTTTAGGGTCTCGCTGCCAAGCCGATGAACAACAAGGGTGCCGCTCTTAGGATCCTCTGGGTCTGGTTCATCTCCATACTGTGGACTCTCTTCCCTGTCTTCGGATGGAACAGGTACGTACCTGAAGGAAACATGACCTCCTGTGGAACCGATTATTTGACCAAGGATTGGTTCAGCCGAAGCTACATCATCTTCTACTCGTTCTTCTGCTACTTCCTCCCTCTCTTCCTCATCATCTACTCTTACTTCTACATCGTGCAGGTATATCGATCATTATAGACATTCTTTTGCCTTTGACTACAACACAACAGCATCAACATTTCTTAAAATCTAATTAACCTGTTTTCCATTTTAGGCTGTCGCGGTCCACGAAAGACACATGAGGGAACAAGCCAAGAAGATGAACGTCGCATCCCTAAGATCCGCTGAAGCCGCCAACACATCTGCCGAAACCAAACTAGCCAAAATCGCCCTTTTAACAATTTCCCTGTGGTTCGTCGCCTGGACTCCCTACCTGGTCATCAACTATGCCGGAATTTTCGAGACTTACAAGATCAGCCCTGTCTCCACCATCTGGGGAGTTGTATTCGCTAAGGCTAACGCTGTATACAACCCTATTGTATACGCTATTAGGTATCCGTTGTTTATTTGTACTAACCAATATGATCAATACCTACTTTTTAAATTTTTGCAAGCGATATTTCGTCTTATATAAAGTATATATTTTTGGTATATATTATAAGAATAATTTAATGCTTGTCATTCACAACTGATGATATTGAGAATAGTTCTTTTTTCTTTGAGTCTTAGCTGATCCGATTTCTTTTTTGTTTGCAGCCATCCTAAGTACAAGCTGGCGCTGCAGAAGAAATACCCGAGCCTTGCTTGCGCCGCGGCTCCCGCTGGAGACACCCAGTCCGTGGCGAGCGGAGTCACCACCATGACCCAGGAGAAGGCCCCACCGGCCTAAACGTGGCACCGAGCGATGCCGTCAAAAACAAACGTTTTTGCAACTTAGTTTTTATTTTTTTAAAACTAACATTTAACATCGTTAAAATTAAACGGCACAAGATCTAATATTTAGATCGAATTCATATCGACTTTAAAGGAACTCGACCCGGAACTGTGAAACGGAAATACGTCACGTTGGTACGACTGACTTTACAACGGATGGACGGAGCGTTCTGCCCACAGCTCCTTCCCTTGCATCTTGTACATAGATCAACATGCTTACCCTAGTCTCTCTCTGCGTAGAACTTCAGACTCGGAGTCAACGCCACCGTCCCCAATCACCATGAAAACTATTATACAAATAACATCCAAGAATCTACAAATAATGTAAACCCAAGTCGTTGTACAAACAAAAACAAAATAAAATATTTTTTCATAAATATATTTCACTCTGCATTTCATTCTGTTTATTTTTTTTATTTTTTTTTTGTATTTTCAAATCTCACCTAAATTTTATAGGCCTTATCAACTAACTTATCGCTTAATGGGTTTGTCACAATGGAGGATCCTTCTGGTCAGGGTGTGACTATGAGTTGTGCATCAATCAACTAAACACCTAGGTTATTAAAAAATATGACTGTCATCATGAAACTCACGATCACTTATAAGGCCCTGCATGGTCAATGGACAGAGTGTTGGGTTAACCCTACTTTATAACCGCTATGAACTAAAACGCTGTTGCTGAGTCAAAATATGTCGACACAATAAACGATTAATTTGGGAGGAATTTAAGATTTTGTGAATTCCAACTATTCTAAAATATTTCTAGGACAAGTCATAACCAATTTACTTATTCTAAATTTTACAGTCTAAGATTGTGAGATCCTTTGACAAAAACTAACTCCATAGGTGCAGTGGAGGGCCTATCAAAGTGTGGATGTTTATACAAATATATATAAATGCTATACTTGACAAAAGTATGAAAAACCTTTTACTAAAATATGTATAAAAAGTTCATTTTGGGGGAGCAAAGTGTGCAAATTATCCTTTAGCGCCTTAGATATGCACATATTTGGTTCATTTGGGGATAAAGTGGCCGCTATTTTAGAAAAACCATATACATTTGTAATCTACATTTCAAAACCTTTAAAATTATTCCCCACTCAAAAACCACAAAAAATAAAAAAATGTTGCAATCAGTTGACAATTGTTCGCTGATCTAAGAAATTTTGAGTTGTGAAGTTTGCAACATTTTTCCTGTTTTTTGCCAAAAAAGTTTAAATTTCAAATCTTTAGCTACAATAGGGTCGGGAGATATGATCCAAGATGCGAAGGACGGACGGGCGAACTACCAAAAGCATAAGGGTTTCTAGGGTGACCTCGAAACCCTAAAGAGAGCAAGGTTATCTGTTTTATATCCTGTTTTATAGCAACTGCAAGAATAATTCTAAAAAATAGTTGCCCTTAAGCATGTAACTTAATTGCTAATACTAAATACCATACAATACATGAGCAGTTGTCTTGAAAGTCATTGTTGCAGAAGTTTAGTAATTTAGGGATTAAACAATCTCATTTGCAAATCTCTTGCTGAAGATTATTTGTATTGGACTCTTAACACCAATAAGCCTTTAAGCTTTTGATTCAACGTAGTACACTATTTCTATGGCTGTGCAAATCCTAACCCCTGTATGGTAAATGCTAATCTATACATAGGATTCTAGATTTTCTGTGGAAGAACAAGTTTAGGATGTGTTTAAGCATCGTGATATTAATTGGAAGCAATCGACTTAACTTAACGGATAAGCTGCTTGTTCATATTCTACTTCTTAGTCTAACATATTATCGAATCATGGGCTATTCTGGAGATATTTTTTGTTCCCGTTACGTTCGGTAATTACGGAAGAAACAATTAAATAGATTATTATAAAATAATCTGCCAAAATCGGTATTTGTATCAATAAAAACATTATAGTAACTAGAATAAGCGGAAGTGGTTTATAATTTCTTTAAGCCTTGATCGGATATTTTAACGTTGAAGTGGTGTTCAGTTATTGTTCCAAATGAGGAATTATGGAGGATTGCGTGCGGGCTCTAAGACCAACAAATGCGAGATAGAAAATGGAGCAGTTCACACCGTGAAAATAGTAGAAGATGCGATAGAATTAAAGGCTTTAGAGTGGAATCCCATGGGAAGAAAGAAGAGAGGCCGATCAAAGGGACTTTGAGAAGCGAACAACGCTGGACAAGTAGACTGAACTTGTTGGTTCAACAAGTTGTGGAACTTGTGGACTGACTTGTTGGTTCTCCTTCCTGGGTGGGCTCCTTCGGGGGCGAAAATGATTTGTGGCACAACAGCCTGGGCTTGCCATTAAGCCTTGTATAACTATATGTAGTGGACGTCACAGGGAACAGTGGGTCGCTCTATTTAAAAGGTAGCCAAATTTAGAACGGAAGGATTAGCTATTCCACATATCCACTCACCCGGATTATTGGTGTAAAGGATGTCTCACCTCTCAACGAATATATACTTAAAGTCAACTCTATTTGTCACAGGCCCCTTCAGAATAGTGATTCTGGAATCCGGTTAGCAAATAAAGGGTACAATCGAAGCAAAAACAAAGTAGCGCTGTCCAGACTACTATTTCAGTAG
The DNA here is from genome assembly GCA_951217055.1 of Gerris lacustris. Classification (NCBI taxonomy): domain Eukaryota; kingdom Metazoa; phylum Arthropoda; class Insecta; order Hemiptera; family Gerridae; genus Gerris; species Gerris lacustris. The sequence continues at coordinate 116,564,876 of OX578277.1, read as the reverse complement.
GCGATTCGTATGAAATTCTTAACTTGAGTCTCTAGGGATAGTCGACCGCTTCGATTCATTTCCAAATCAAGTGGCTAATGTTACATTATGGAACACGGAGCTAATTCAGATTGTTGATTCGCACTCATCCTCATATTTATTTACATTAAATATAACATTTTAATTATACATACTTGAACTCCTCAAATAATGATTAGCGTCATCCAGAAATAATTAAAATCTTTGTAGAACTTTGTCAGTCGTAAGTTCATTGTACATACATCAAAGTAAAAGCACCTTTTTCTCCACGCCGTGGTAAATGGGATGCACCCACATTTTCCTCTTTCTTAGCTTTCCAAGCCTAAATACCTCACTGCTAAAACTGTCTCGCCCTGTTTAAATTGATATAAACACTAGGTTGGATCTACGAGGATGGAGCCCGTCCAAAAGCCGCCGAGCCACTCCTCCATCCCGATACATTTTTGAATCTCGTACACACGGATTGCGGTATTCTAGTGAAAATTTGATCTTATAATATATTTAACAATAGAATGACACACTCGTCGAGAATTTATGAGTAAATAAACGAATACTGGGGGAGGACTTTTTTATATTTAAAATTTGAGTAGTTTGACCTTTAAAACTGATCCTTACTACTGAGGGATTTAATTGATACACTAACTAAAAAACGAGACATCTATAACTTCCGAATGTTTATTTATCAGTTACCAACTGTATTTAACTTAACATTAAAATTCATCCAGTTTAATCCAGGTGTATAGCGTCACCTCAATGCAACAAGTAGGTAACTCCAAATTTCATGTTTTCAGATTAATGGCCTAAAACATTTTTTATTGTTGATTAGATTCTGTTTGTTTTTTACATCAACATAGTAATTGGAGTTTTAAAAAGTGATAGGCTAGGAATAAGACTTATCTAGTTATTGCATTGAATCCCCTGACAAAAAATTTGGTCTAAATGATGATGATCCAACAATGGTAAATTTTCTACTTCTTGCATTGAGGTGACGAATATTACTACGCCACCCGTTTAACACCAAAATTAAACAATAAATGAATATTGAATCATTACGGTGTGGGTCGGTAAGGGTAAAAGAATGCTTTTAAAAAACATTCATCTTAATGGGCTATATTTCGCCTCTACCGAGGCATATTCGTGCCTGAAACATCACATTAACATACATTAAATCGAGAACAATAAATTTAAACAGCTGATAGGTGTGTAACATTCCGATGGGTAGCTGTATATCCACTAACATCAGTGGTATATTCATAAACGACCTTATAACTCAAACTATAAACTGTGATAAAATAAAATTTGGTTTCAAACCAACTAGTAAATTAAGATCTGTTTTCCACCACAATTTAAAAGTCCCAACGGAAAAAAACAAAAAATCCAACATAATTTATAAAATTAATTGCAACGACTGTGACAAAGTCTACATTGGTGAAACTACACAAACTCTGGAAAATCGATTAAAGCAACACAAATATGATATAAAAGCCAGAAATGATAAGACTGCCCTTTCCATACATACAAGAAGCAACAACCATCAAATAAATCTAGATGTAAAAATTTTAGACATGGAAATAAAAGAATCCTAAAGAAAATACTTAGAAGCCTGTTATATAGCAATGACAGATAATACCGTAAATTTCAAAACAGACTCCAAAGACATTAACAAGTACTATTCTGCTGTCTTAAAGAAACAATAGCCATTTAAATCAAAATTCCCGTCATAACATAAATCGTAAAATTAAGTTTTTCAGTTATTATGAATAAAATAAATAATTTAATAATATAAAAATAACAAAATAATAAATGTCTCAAAAAATAAATATAATACCATTTTATCAAAAATAGTTTTTTCTTCTCTCGTTTCCATTCCTTATAATAAACGGAAGGTTAAAGTTAGGTTACCTCAAGTTACCATGTTGATCTCGCCCGTATTTTTATTCGTTTAATTTATTACGTTATATGTATGTGTTATATTGTTAATTTGTTAAATTATTAAGTTAAATGTTGAAGAAAGTGTTGAGATTATATGTGAAGTATGACAAATCCAATTTGATTGGAAGATATTGACTAGTTAATCTCACCTACTTATGTAAAGCCAAAATACAATTTTTACCGGTATGTTTTATATATAAAAAAATTAACAATCTAAAATGTTACACACCTATCAGCTGTTTAAATTTATTGTTCTCGATTTGATGTATGTTAATGTGATGTTTCAGGCACGAATATGCCTCGGTGGAGGCGAAATATAGCCCATTAAGATGAATGTTTTTTAAAAAAATTCTTTTACCCTTACCGACCCACACCGTAGTGATCTAGATACTAAAAGGGACAAACCTATAATCTACATGAATATTGAATGATTTAATAATGAATACAAAGTTAGTTATGATGGAAGTATAAACGTACCTTATAACTCGCTTGAACCACAGCAGTCAAGCTTAGCATCAAGCAACATTCAACAAGTGATAGCAGAGAACATTCTCTTATCTTCCTTGTCAGCTGTAGAAACACTCCAGTAGCCAGCAGCGAGAAGATCTCCCACAGATATACTGTTGGGTAGGAAACAGCACTCGAGACATTACATCACCTGAAACCATCAAAAGTGACAGAGATGGTCAGAGCTGGTTAGAGATGGTTGGAGGTGGTCACCATTTTAGGATTTTCATTTTAATCAAAATCGTAAAAACAGTTTCAAAAAAAATTTTTTTTTGGGGGGGTGGGGGGGAGCGCTTCTAAATTTAGAGCGAATTAATTGAACATAATACATTTTAGGTTAAGTTAGCCCAGAAGTTCCTCGTGTCTCTACAGACATATTTTGAAAACCATTTTTTGGAATTATGAGGCCTTAATAAATATTTTCTCTATACATATAGTACGTATTTATGAAAATAAGAACGGTTCGACAAACTCGAACAAAACTCTCGTATATACATAGCGATAGTGCAAGTAGTGTGGCACATAGCTTCCACGAGTCATATCGCGTATATTTTAATGACTATTATTTTACATTAATTAACGGAGACATAAAGAAAATACATTCTTTAGGACGATCACATGGCTCCCGTTACCTGCGGTAAGCTCGGTAGCAAAATCTAATTCGATTTGTTTTATATTTTGCAAAATCGGATTTATTTTCTATTAATATCTCTAAAAATAGATTTTTCCTTGGGGGAAAAACTATACGCTTAAATTGATACATTTAAATTTATTTATTTATTTATTTATTTATAGGGTGTTTGACATATGTTCATTAACGCCCTAAACATTTTTTCGTTAATTATTTGTATCTATTGTGTATTTTTTTTTTTTTTTTTTTTTTTTTTTTTTTCCATGGTTGCTATCCTTGAATCTCTTCTTCTACATAGTTGAATTTGATTGAAATCTATATTTCTTCTAGTAAGTCAGCATCTTGTAAGTAGGAGAATAGTTGTCTTATGGAGTCTTCATTGTCTCCCAGTATTTCAGATAAGGTTCATTAAAATTTACCTAAACGATATTTCCAAATTTAAAACTCTGAATTCAAACATTTAGGACATAAATCGTTACAGACATCCGAGGAACATTTTTGGTTTCATGACTAACTCCTTTATCTTTAAAAGTACTCGTCTGATTTTTAAGTAATTTATGTGGTTTTAAAATTTAGGTGGTTTGTCGAATGTAGTCGACAGATGACCGGAGAATAAATAAATTAGACCATATTGGATTATAAAAGTATAATACCATTAAAGTATTCACGATATGACACGAGGAAGCTATGTGCCACTCTAATTGGAGATTTAATACCAGAATTGCGTTTTGAGGGCCAACATTTTCTGCCCACGGCAAGTCCCAAACTTTTGAGATAATTCATGCTAATACCTACCTTATGATAGGCCGATGAAAACTTTCGGAATAAAATTCCTACTTTTTTATAAATTACAATTTTGTGTACGCACATGCACAGTGCACCAAAAAAAAAATCGGTCCGAGGCAACTCAGACAAACTTTCTCATATACAAGTTCATAATACTTGTCCAATCTTTTCCATTTATTAGATTTTGTAAGTACCTTTAATTATTATTGAAAATTATATCAAAATTTACCATAAAAATAACTTCTCCAGGGCGGGAAATCGAACCCGGGATCTCTCCGTCCACGTTTTAAGCTATTTTCTCAGGAACTAGATTTTTCCCGGGAAAACTGCTTATATCGTTGGATCCGTATTTAAATGGATTCCTTTTAGAATTTTTAATCAAAATCGTCGGAACCGTTTTCGAGAATTTTTTTTTTTTTCACGTTTTTTCAGAGTTTTTGGGGGTAGCGCCAACAAATTTGGAGCTAAAATTCATTTCTCGATTTCGCCTCGGGGTATGATTTTTCTGAACATGTATGCCAAATTTCGTCAAAATCGGCCCAGTAGCTCAGGCTCCAGGCGTGTGCACAGACAGACGACAGACGACGGACAGACATTTTTTAAAAACCACTTTTTTGGACTCAAGGGACCTCAAAACTTGTAAATCCATCAAATTCTCAAAATCGAATTTTCGCGCCATCACAATACTTTCTCTTTATATGAGAAAGTAAAAAGTTAAACTTTTTAGTGGCTTATCTAACTAATAAGTAATTATTAATATTATATTTGCTAATAGGTTATTATTAATATTAATCTAAATAACCTATGTAACCCTAAAAAGTAGGCACTTTTGTAATGATGGCGGCTAATATTACAGACGACTAAAGAACAAGTTCTTAGTCAGCATAACATGCCATACATCGTTCATTTATAAAATACATTAGTGTAAATCTCTAGGCAGTGGGGAAGTGTAAGATAGTTAGATTAGGGATCTGTGTCTGACAGCCCCGCAGACAAGTGATGCTTGGGAAATATCATTGAAGCAGATCAGGTTATATCTATATCTATGGCGTCACAGTGTGACGTCATACCTTCAAATTTGGAATTTCGAGAAATAGTATGATTATAATGTCCAAAAAACAAACAAACATTTCTATTAACTAAGTGAATCTTCGGATTGTAGCAATTAACAAGTATTGCACTGATTTTGCTTCCGTGCTTAACGAAGGTAAAGCCTCAAGTACACGGGGCGAGTTTACAAGCTACAAGCCGGCTTTTTTACAAGCAGCTGGTAAACTAGCCCAGTGTACTCGATGCACTCGCTCCATTAGCTGCTACTAAAAAGGCTCTGGAAAAAGTTAATCTGCCGGCGACTTAACGGAAGCTACGAGGTATGTGACCGTTCTGAAGAACGAAAATAATTTATGTCTCCGATTTAAAAAATTCTAAGACAAAAATCCGTTTCAGACATCAGGGAATTTTTTTGCTTCCGTTTCTGTCAGTCACTCAATTTTTTGGACCAACATATCTTAAAATTTTCTCGTCCGATTTGAATGATATTTGGATGGTAAGTCATAATTAGCCCATTGTTGTTCCCATATAACATTCAACCTTCTGAACCCATTTGCGTTTTTTTTCCACATGCGCACAATAGTACATTTATTTGCTCCTATATCAAAAGAACTCTTCTGATTTCCCGTTTAATTTTAATTGTCTGCGCGCTTTTTATAACTTTTGTAGTTGGAAGTTTGGAATACTGGTGTAATTTTTTGACCCACACATAGGAAAAATAAAAATAAAATTACAATTTTATACGCGCGTGCACATCCGCAATTCGCAAGTTAGTGGAAAACTCAATTTTTCGAGTGAGGTATCAAATGAAAGATGGTATAATTAATGTCTGAGATCAACGGACTAGTTTTTGGATTGTGAAATTATTCGGACAGGATTAAATTAAAAATGCAAAAATAGTGTCTCTGGTCGAAACCACAACACTTAGGGTTCTTATAGGAAATCTGACGCTGAACAAGAAGAGTTCATATAAAAATGGATCTGGAAAGGCTTCATTTACGAGATATTCGAAAGAAAATTAAAAAAAAACACCATTTTTGGACGTTTAACCTTAAAATTCAAATATTTGGATGTTTATCCTTAAATAATACGCTTCCTACCATAAGAATCAGATTAATTCTAGTTCTCTACATCAAAATCTTTTAGGAATTAAAGCGTTGACTAAGAAAGTAACAGCGTCGTTGAACTTTGTAATTTCGCTGAAAATCAGGAGTTTCCGTCCCATAATGGTGTTTTGTTTTTTTGCAAATATCTTGTAAACGAAGCCTTTCCAGATACATTTTTTAGGGTATTGTAGATATTTCTCAAAACCCTTATGCCGAGGGTGATATGTCCGTCTGTCCGTCACTCTTTGGTTCATGGGGCCCTAACCGTGTAAGCTAAAGAACTGCAATTTGAAACACTGGTGCAACTTTTGGGCCGAACCACAGGAAAAATGTACAGAAGTTAAAAATTAAATATGCGCAGGCGCAATTCGCAAAAATGTGGTAAAATCATAATTACATAACGGGTGTGTAATTATAATCATCTACAAAACCATAAAAGGTACTTAGACGCAAGTACTTCCCTGTGATTTTTATATGAACTCTTCTGTTCAGCGTCAAATTTCTTATAAGAACCCTAAGTGCTGTGGTTTCGTTTGGGGAGACTATTTTGCATTTGTACAAGAATAGGTTGAGATCCTGTTCGAATAATTTCACACATGGTAACACTCAATCCACCATAATTCAAAAACTATTTACTCATCTTAAACTTTAATTATAATTTTACCATTCAAAAGCTTATGAAAAGCAGAAGATTATTCTGAATCCACCACATTTCTAACATCCCTCAATTAAGAGTAGAAAGCTCTGGAATTTCATAGTCAAATTTAAAAAAAAAATTAAATGTAAAAGGACTTAAAAGATGCTTAGCAGCTTATAATTTAAAAATCAATGAGTGATTCTGAAATGAAATTTAGAGAACTATTGAGAAATGGGCATATGCTTACTCGACATTTTTTGTTGCATTTAACCCATAGAATCTAGTTCGTTATGACATTTTATCGCGGGTCACCCTATAATATATGCTTAAATATTCCATTCCTTATTGGTTTAATGAGTTGAAATTTAACCAAAATAAAATCCCATCCCCTAACCAGCCTATAAAGGCTAGTCCAACATTTTTGAAATAATTCATGTAAATATCTTATTATGGGACGATAAAAATGCCCCCGAAAAAATCCCGCTTTCATTAAAGTACGAATTTTGTGGGCGCAAATGCGCAGTTTGCCAAAAAGTTGAGTGGGGTATCAAATGAATGCTCTTGAAGAGTAGGTTTCAAATATATAAAGGTATATATGTTTCTTTTTTTTAAATTTTGCCTTTCTTATTGGTTTAATGAGTTAAAATATACCCCCAAAAAAATACCCCCCCCCCCCTCCACAACTACCCTATAACGGCTAGTCTTAAATTTTTTAAATAATTCATGCAAATACCTTATTATGGGCGATAAAAATTACTGAATAATCATTGTGACCCCCTGGGAGTTAAATTACAGGGACTCTTTTTATTTTGTTTGTTTTTGGGGGCCTTCCACCTGAATTTGTTTATATTTTTTTTATTTGCATGTAAAGCGGGATGGTGAAATAAAAAAGAAATGTTTCTTTAAACATAATAACGTATATGTTTAATAATTTACGAAACCCCATAAATTTGATGGAAGTATACTTCCCTGTGGTTTTTTTTTTTTTTTTTAATTTCATGGATTAGGCTATTTCTTCAGCTACCCGCCTCATATAATTATATTACATGACAGATAATTTAGAAAAATTAACATATATTGAGCTTTTATAATATCTCTCATGTACAGTATTCTTGATAAATAAATAATTTAGATATAGCTTATCTGTATTAACTTTATCATAACATTATTATAAGTTATTTAGGTCTTTTTAAGATTGTTACTCTCCTATCTTTATTTAGAATATAAATTACTTTGTCTAAATAACTATTAATACAAAGGGATGTTTAGTCTAATGTACTTTGATACAAAGGAATATCACACTTCTCTTTTTATAAGGGGAGTAACAGTCTGAAGAAGAACATTCTGTACACTTTCTTTAGATTGTTACTCCCTCTGTTTTTGTTTTATGAAAGGGAGTAACAATCTTAAGAAGTGCCGTTTCTTAAATAAACTGTAGCTAAAATAGACTTTGCAAAGATAAAATTTAGTTAAAATAAACTAATATGTTTATTAGTTACATCTTATTTAGAAATAAATGAAGGAAAAAATGAAAAGTTGTTATAAATTACCTGCGGCTACTTAACTTCTTACTCGGGATAGAAACACTGACGGAAATTTAACATTTTTACTTCCCAAGAAAATATTTCTTTAAAAAATGAACTTAATTGAGTTTGAAGTAGGGATTCCTTCTAAGTAAGTTATTGAACTTATTATGTTAGGTGTTGATCCACTTAGAGCGGGGAAAAATCATTTTTATTCCTCTAAAAAGCTTTTCTTCAAGGTGAGAGGATAAAGATAAAAAAATAAATCTCATTTCGTATTATGTAAGACGTAAGATGTTTTTCCGTTTTTCAAGGTAACTGCGTCTTAGCGAGAAAAGCAAACTAATTGTATCTGTACAATATTAAATAAGGGGACCGAATTTGTGGGGTTTCTCGGAGACGTAAGTGGCTAAGTGAATTATAGGCCTAGTTTTTCTTTTCTAGGTATATAAAAACCCGGCGAGCTCTCGTTTCCTTGTGCCACAAATATCCACCGGCTCCCAATACAGCCATCATTGCAATTTCCTATTACTTATCATCTACAGCAACGGGTGTATACCACCAACTAACAGGTAAAATATTCAATTTCAATTTTACAGTAACAAAAAAATCATTACATCAAATTTCCCTCTAAGTAATCCGAACTCTACCGATTTTTTAAAAAAAATTACAACAAAATAAATTTATTCACCACCGTGGTAAAAATCAGGTAGTATACTTGTACAATTTTACAATAGCTTCAAAATTTAATGAGTTTTAAAATGATCAATGTTCGTAAGCTACCGCGGTTGCAATTATAATGAAGTTCTAGGTCTCCCGGTGGTAGCCTTGTCTTGGAGGGTGTACGTCCCGATGTTTCGCTCCTAATGCCGGAAGCATCTCCAGGGGTGTTCATGGTGTCCTAGGTTTAAGTTCTTACCTGTCTTAAACCTGTCGGGACGTTAACACTTCGAGACAGTGATCACCACCGGAACACCTAGACCTTCAGTTTTAAAATTGTTAATTTGGTTTTAAATTTACTTTTAAATGTTCAGAACGAAACAATAATTGAGATACTGCTTTAACAGTTTTAAACAAAAAATATTTTAAATAAAATTATTATGATACTATAGATTCTATTCTTTATTTATTTATTTATATTAAAAAAAATAAATTCAGTAAATCCTATTTATTTAAATGTTTATTACTAAAAAATAAAATATGCCAATATGCCAATTCGAGTGGCACATAGCTTCCTCGCGTCCTATTAATGGAGGAGCGGTCATTTCATATTTGGACCTGTTCGATTCTCAGTGGGGTCACATTTTTTACTATTAAAGGTTACATAAAGGTGCATTTTTTTTATGTCTCCGATTTAATAAATTCCAAGACTGAAATCAGAAAAACATTTTTGGTTGTCGGTCTGTCACTCAATTTTTGCGAGCCGACAAATTTTAAAAACTACCCGTCCGATTTTAATAAAATTTTGATGGTAGGTTATAGTTTGCTTATTGTCAGTCCCATGTAAGTTTCAACCTTCTGTGCCTATTTTTTTCTCTTCCGCTCGTGCATCCAAACATGTACACTTATTAACACCTATATCTTCTAAAGAACTTTGGTTTGTCCCCTGATTAATTTTAAGCGTATGCGGTCTTTAAATTTTGCTAAATTGATACTTTAATTCATGCAAAAAATCAAATAAATTTCAAACAGGTTTTAAAACGTGGGAAATTTAAATAAATTTGACAATAATAGGTTGTGAAATTATAAAATCATTAATGTATATGAAGTAGGACGAGAGGAAGCTATGTGCCACACTAATTGACAGACTATTTTTTTTAGTATAAATTAATGTGGGACCATATTATGTGGGCTATACTTTAAAAATCCATCTTAATTTCTTCAAGATAGGAGGAGTACTTATAAAGATTTAGACCCGATTGTAGTCGAAGCAGTATAAAATTGAATCTCATTTAAATTGTCTCGATTGCTGCGGCACATAGCTTCCTCATATAATTTAATAATTTAAAGTGTGGCTGTAAGGTTTGGTTTCAATTCCCAGAGGGATCATAATTATTTGTATTCAATATTAAATGTGCCCAGACTGTTAAAATTAATATTAGACCATCTAATATGCTACTTTTAACAACTCCTTCAATTTTTTAAACTCGGATAAGCACTTTTGAAAATAGTCTGCCAATTAGTACCTCGTGTCCCATCATGTATTGGGTATTATTACCATCCATTATCACTTATTTTTTGTTTTTAATATTAAAGAACCAATTGCAATATTAAATGGTTTGAAATTTATATGGGTGGATCTCAGTGGCATTTTCGACCAACCATTTACACTTGTTTAAAGTCGGATGAGTGCATTTATAGATACAGGAAGACCTTTAAAACCTCCTTAGATGCTCCCATATCTAACACAAAGATGTTATTAACACAGGTGTTAAATAAAAAAAAAATTGTGCAAATGGAAGAGAAAGTATGGGCGCAGAAAATTAAAATCGATATAGCACCAGCAATGGGCTTTGTGTGACCTGCTGTCCAAATTGGACGGATAGTTCTTTAGATGTGGTAGTTCGCAATAATGTTTATCTACAGACAGACACCAAACATTTTCATTGATGTCTCAACCGGATTTCTATTTAGGAAATTTTGAATTCAGAGACAAAATATTTTCCACTTCAAAATAATCACCATGCTAGGAAGCAGTAGGTAGGTAGCTCTTTCAAATTAATTTTTAGACAAATAGACCATACATTTTATCAATAACCAAATTTTGTTCATATTTTAAATCTTTCAAATCATTTAACTCTTTACCAATTTTAGTTATTTCTACGGAGATTTTATAACTTACTCATAGAGAATATTGTGCAACTTACTTTAGTAAACAAACCAGTGGTTTTCAACCTTTTTCTAATGGTGGCACCCCAACTTGGTAATTTGTCTCTCGCGGCACCCTTATTTCTTAACTTATTATTTCTTACTAGTTTAAACAAGTAAAGTGAAAATAATTTTATAAAAACAACATTTTTAAAAACCAAGCTTTTATTCGTATTCTTCTCAGCAAACCCTTTCATTTGATACCCATGTCATGGGCGTGCTTAAAAAATAACTATTCCACCTTCTTGGGCTGTCCACAATTTTTGGATTTTGAATGACGTCACTTAGGTAACCATGCATTGTCATCCAAACTAAACGTGTATGCAAAATTTCCTTTTCCCCAATATCAGTTGACTCATCTACTTGAATTGTAAAATTGTCACTCTCCTTTATAGAAGCAACTGCATTTTCTTCTATATCTGCAGACATGACACAAATTCGCCAGCTAATTATTGGTTGGGCTTAAGCCCGCGGTAAACGGAACGGGAATAAAAATTTGGTATGTGGACTGTAGGTTTAACGGGTAAGTTAACGGAAAAAGGTGCTAAGCTAATACGGCATGTACAATGTACATGGTAGAGTACCTGATAGTATGTCTGACTTCTGACAAATACCGATACCAGGGCGTAACAGAGTCTGGAATTAATTGTGTAGTGACCTAACCATGTACCAGTGAAAGCGGGAAAAACGTGAAAAAGTGTATGTAAAGTGTACCTAACTAAATGTAAAATTAAAATTATACTTATCGGGGGATGCCCTTAGGTATACGGTTGGTGAGAGGTTCTCGAAGCCTCAACGGAGTTGTAGGGTGCGGGGCAGCTGCGGACGTGACCTCTTACCTCTAAGTTAGCTATACAACTGACGGTTTACGATTTTTTGATGACATATATCGATCCTACCTTCTCTCATCCTAAGGAATCGATATAACGGAATCGAGAGCAAAATACTTATTCTCGTATTTATAAACGGACGTTTTATCAGCGGCGCAAACAATTACATTATCAGAAATGGGTTTTTAACTACATTTTCTGCTTCATCGCCAACAAGTTTCTTCACTATAACACAGCATTATTTATTATTAATATAAATATATATGTTTATTGACTGAGTTCAACTCGGTATTTGATGAGTTAGTCGGTTTCAGGAAAATGGCTTTGGCAGGTCCTTCTTACGCCGCCTTCACATGGGGGTCTGGCTCATCCAGTGCCTTCGGCAACCAGACTGTAGTGGACAAGGTTGTACCGGAACTTCTCCATCTTGTAGACGCTCATTGGTAAGAAGAATCAGTAAGATTCCAATATGTGCCAGAAATAATTTCTGTATAAGACAATAACCAAGACGATGTAATCATCTATTCATTAAGCTTGAGAATGATCCAACGAGCGATCGAAATATCGCAAAATTGAGACGTTTCATATCATCAATAGACCTAACTAATCAAGAAGTTAAAACTAGAAGGAACAATCTACTAATGTATCATCTTGATGATGCTAAACATTTATAAGTGATGATAAAAATGTATAAGTGATTGGAACGTTTAATAGCTTCATAAAATGTTTCCCATAACATTAAAGGTTCAACAACTAAATTTATGGATGAGTTCATCATTTATCCCTTATCTTTATGTCGTTGAGAGCTCACACACTAGATACTTCATGGTGTGATTCAATTATGGTATCTTTTTTTCATTTGTACGGTAGAAATTATTTTGATGAAACTCCGAATAATATGATGAAACCGCTAAAGCATTAACACCAAATTTGTTGATAAGTTGGGAGAGAGATTGAAAGGAATGTAGAATGGTATGTGTTTGCAGGTACCAGTTCCCCCCGATGAACCCTCTGTGGCACGGGCTGCTGGGGCTCTTCATGGGAGTACTGGGAGTGATCTCGCTCGTCGGTAACGGGATGGTCATCAACATCTTCTGTACCACCAAGTCCCTAAGAACACCGTCCAACCTGCTGGTCGTCAACCTCGCTGTCGCCGACTTTTTGATGATGTTGACAATGGCACCTGCCATGGTCATCAGCTGTTACTATGAGACATGGGTCTTGGGTAAGATAATTACATTTTTAAGAAGTTTCGAGAAACATAAATATACATGCATTATAGAAAGCCAACAATGTTGCAAAACAACAGATAACACACTATATATAGTTTTAATTGCTAATTAAACATATAGAGTTTACGTTCTAAAGTAAACTCAGACATTGACTTGCAGACAAATGGTACAATATAATTACGCATTATATTCAGGATTATTTCACAGTATTTTCAAAGAAAATCTTTATTAAGAATAAAACTTATCTTTTGTTATGGGCCTCTTCGTTTGATCTTTTGTGCAGGAATACTCCAGTGCGAACTGCATGGAATGTTTGGCTCCATCTTCGGGTGTGGTTCCATCTGGAGCATGGTCATGATCGCCCTCGACAGATACAATGTCATCGTCAAGGTGAATAATTGGAACAGAAATAGGTAATGACAGTAAATATTATCGTCGTTCTATGGTACCATGACTAATGCCGACTGTGTTGCAGGGTCTCTCCGCTAAGCCGATGACAAACAAGGGCGCTGCTCTCAGGATCCTCTTCATCTGGTGCTTCGGCTTGATATGGACCATCCTGCCTATGGTCGGATGGAACAGGTATGTACCCGAAGGTAACATGACCGCCTGCGGAACCGACTACTTGAGCAAGGACTGGTTCAGTCGTAGCTACATCCTTGTCTACTCGTTTTTCGTCTGGTTCATCCCTCTCATGACCATCATCTACGCTTATTTCTTTATTGTGAAGGTAAATTTTATTTCTTTGCTCGCGAAGAAAACAAGTCCTAAAGAAAACTTTATAAAATCAGATTTTATTATTCATATATTTATAATGTCGAGATTGGACTTCTCTTTTAGGCTGTCGCCGTCCACGAGAGGGGAATGAGGGAGCAAGCCAAGAAGATGAACGTAGCATCCCTGAGGTCCGCCGACGCCGCCAACACATCCGCCGAAGCCAAACTGGCCAAGATCGCCCTTATGACCATTTCTCTGTGGTTCCTCGCCTGGACTCCTTACCTCGTCATCAACTACGCTGGAATTTTCGAGACTGCCAAGATCACCCCTCTCTTCACCATCTGGGGATCTGTCTTCGCTAAGGCTAACTCTGCGCTTAACCCTATTGTATACGCCATTAGGTATATACCTCGATCTTTTACTTCATTCAGAATTATGAAGATCTATCCGAATACACATACCAATACTTTAGCATGGTCCATGATGTTTATTTTTTATCAAATTTAAATTTGTATAACTTCTAATAATCGCTTGTTTGTTTTGCGTGTGTTTATGTCCACAGCCATCCTAAATACAAGGCAGCTCTGCACAAGAAATACCCGAGCCTTTCTTGTGCCGCACCTCCTTCTGATGACGCTCAGTCAGTGGCCAGCGGAGTCACCACCATGACCGAGGAGAAGGCACCATCGGCCTAAATGTGGCACCGATCGATGCCGTTCTTAAAGAAACTATTTTTTTAAAAAAAAAACTAGTTTATCATTTTTACAACTTTAATCCAGTAAAATGTTAAAACTATCATCGCGTAAACGGCACAAGATCTAATATTTAGATCAAAACTCATATCGTCCCTTCACGGAACTCGACACGGATCGTCAAACGGAAACACGTCAAACTGGTACGACTGACTTTGGGTCGGAGGGAGACGGAGCGTTTCACACGACGCGACCTCATCCCCTGTACACCTTGTACATAGATCATCATGTTCATCTCAGTCTCTCCCCGCTAAGAAGTTACAGACTCGGAGTGACCGCTCCTCCCTTCCGAACCGCTATGAAAACTAAAATATCATCCAAGAATCTTCAACTATTAAAAAAAGGTCGTTGTACAAACAAAAAAATAAAATATTTTTCATATTAAAAAAACAAACATTGTATTTCATTCTTCAAGCTTCATTTTATCTAGATCCTTCATTAGTTGATCGAATGATAAGTTTATCGTAATGCTGGATCACACGATTCCTTCAATGTAAATATCACATTTGCATTCCTTGTCCAACCATTACGATACATTTATATTTTTTAACAATTATTTGTATACTCATTATGTATTCAAGCTTTTGAGGCATTCTAAACGAAAGACTTTAGATATTTTGTAATTAGAAGTGTAAAATTTAATTTTCAATTTTACTGATATTGCTCTGCTGCCTGACCCGAAGCTCTCAATAAAATATTCTCATCTAAAGCAACTCTTATTTTATTATCAACCATCAGACCTTTAGAATTTATTTCATCTAAATGAATCCAAGTCCAAAATACTAGTCAGATACTAGTGTGACTAAACAATACTCTAAGATTGTGTGACCCTACAAGTTTTAAAGCTGCTGCGTGAATCATTGTAAAAGAAGTTGGCTCATGATTGTTTCATTAGCAACTTGAACATAAGTTTCTGATGACGCATCATGAGCGACTCTCCTGAGAATGATCTCCGCAGTAGTTTAGAAAACATCGAGAATCACAAAAATCACAAATCTATCAAATGTGAAAAATCAATACTTTAAGAACACCCCCCCAAAAAAAAAAAAAAAAAAAAAGCCAATTGATATGGCACATAGTCTCCTCACTCCCTATGATTGGACGCATTGTCACGAGAATTAAATATGTAATTGTTTGGACCTACTCCTACAGTAAGCGTGTTACGAGTTGAGACTTTTTACACTCAGATTGGCCAACCTGAATAAGGAAAAAGATTAAAGCATCTAGGAATCTGGGAGGAGTGGGGCCAGTGACATTTTCGTTTGCCTAATTGGCCAGACATTCTAAGATTCAAAATCCTGATCTCTCATTGGCTCCTCACCCCAATTGTTTGGATTTTCCCGCGCTGTTAAATGTCTCAACTTTTAACGCGCAAACTGCAGCGGTGCCGCACTATGTGCGCACACTGTTAAATTAATTCGGCACCTGTGGACTACTTTTGACAAATCATCCGAATTTCTCTACAATTCAATTGGTACTTTTAAAGATACAGGTATTAATTAAAAAGGTTAGTGCCCATGGGTAAGAGGAAGGAATAGGCGCAGAATGTTCATTAAATTAGGGCGAGTACCCAGTTTTTAAAAAATGTTTAACGGGAGACCGACTGACAGGCATAAAACCAAATATTGTCCCAGATATCTGATACATATTTCTGTCTACGAATTTTTAATTTAGGAGGCGGATAAAAATTTCTTCAAAAAGTCACAATGCTACTGTTAACTTCAATAAGCTCGGAAAAAAATTTGCTAAGCATGTGCTCTAAGAACACAAGGGGTCACACAGGATGAGTCAACCCTGGAATGCTAATGGTAAAAGGATGGCTGGAATTACTAAACCTTCGTCAATTCGACTAATATAAGCAGAAAATATTTTTTTTGGGGGGTGAAACTACACTTTTATAAAGAGAGAATTAATAAGAACTCATTTTTAAATGAAATATCCAAACATTTGATTTGAAAATAAATTAGTAGGGACATCAGAATAATCTGAAATTAAGTGAACATTAATGCACCAGACCCCATGCCCCAAGCCATAAGTCCTAGGCCCTATGTTAAGTTCTCCAGGCAACAAGTTACTGGCCACTGGTCTCTGGCCCAAGGCCAATTACCCTAGACCCATTGCCTTTACCCTAGGCCTATTACCCCTTACCCTAGGCCCATTGCCCCTTACCCTAGGCCTATTGCCCCTTACCCTAGCCTAGGCCCATTGCCCCAGGCTATATGCTCATTCGAAGACCAATTGATTGCCTACGTTTATTACTAAACGTTAGTCGAATCGACGAAGTAGCTTAGAAGGGAAATTACCAGAAAACGAGTGAATGATCAAAAGGACTTCCACTGCTACACTGGCAGGTGTGTTACCAACACCAACCAGTGCAAGCACTGCAGAAGGACGGGGTACCCATCACCATCGCATACGAGCGTGTAAGGTTAAAGGTCAAATTTTCCTGGTCGATTTGACTTCCATTAGTATTCCAGGGTTAAAAGTAAATCAACGGTCATTTAGAAGTTTATTTCAGCTATAACTTTTTAGCCATCGCGTAGTGTCCCTACGCTGTCAACTCACCTCGAACTGATTTGTTATTGCTAAGCTAAGGCAACCACATTTTATTCCAATAACAATACATGTTTGTTTTGATTTGTCGGTCTTCGAATAGATATATAATAACTTATCTAAATCAATTTATAATGACGTGAAACAAACGCCCTTATAGGCATTAGGCATGTTTATTGTCTAAGCTCAATGAAGCTACTCCCAAGTGTCTTCCTAATCCGTTTGTAACATAATACTATTTTACTATATGGGTGGGGGGTAGGGGGAGGGGGGGTGTTTTTTTTCTCACAAAATAAGTGACTTATGAATCAACCGTTTTGTTGTTTTGTTTTGAGATTTTTTCTTTGATTTGTTAAAAAAATGTTAAAGGGGGTGGGGGACGAAATTTTCAAGGACACATGATACAAAGATGAATACGTTACGTAAACAAAGAAAACTGTCTCTCCAGGTATTTTTGGAGAGGCAGTTCATTTAATTTCTATTATAATCTTCTAGTCTGTAAGGACCTCAAATCAAGTTAGTCAAACCCGATTTCAAACTGTGCAATCTAAATTACCATGGCAAACTAATGAAATAGTCCAGTCTGCAAAAAGTAAAAAATAAAGATTATCTCTCGATAACTTCGCGTTTACTCTTGCATGCTCTCAAACAATTCTTCCAACAACATAAAAATTTGTTTAAAGTACCATTTCATTTTAAAAATGCAGATGGTCAATCTAAAAAGAAGCTAACAGATAATATCATAATAATTTCAACACTAAACACAACTTCGCATGCAAATATTCAGTTCTCTGGCTGGAGCCATTACTGTCATGAATGATTTAGATGTAGTTAGCTTTTATTGAAGGAGCTTAACTATCGTCTTCATTTCTGAGACTTGGGATTATAACATTTTTGTTTTTGTCTAACGATTATTGACCTAATAACTGACAGATTCGAAAGAAATTCGGCAAACAGGCAAATCTCATCATTTGTGAAAACTGTATAGTTTTTGGAAATTCCACACTTAATATTTTAAAATGGTGGCCAATATGGCGGACAACAAAAACAGTTTTTAGTCTGGATGACATGGTATGCATAGTTTGTAGGTCTTAAAGAGTAGGAATAATAATATGTAAATATTGCTAAAACATTTGTTAAAGCATTTTGAATAAAAACATGGCCGAAATGAGTTTGTTGGAAAAGGTTTATGCTTTGGACAGCATTTCACTTCATTTTAAAGCTTTTTTCAGGTAGATTAACCGGATTAGTCGCGAGCTTGCTACGCACCGCATCACTAGGAATTATAATTTTATAAAATACAGTTTTATTAAATCTAGATATTGTGGCTTCGTGGCGCTGGGAGGCTTAATGTTCCACATAATTGACAACCCATATTAATTGAACGTGACATTACCTTGAGCATTAGGCTGAAAGATGTGAATTATTTAATTGACCTTAGTTGCCGGGCCACTGATTGGTATAAAATTGTAGCATGTGCGGCAACGCTTGTGGAACAAAATTCTGAAATATTATCTCGTCATAGGACACTAGTGAAAAAGGCGTTCTCCCAACTTGAGTATAATTATATGAAGGCTATTGGTAAGAGAAATTGCTCTGGAATGATGGATTATAATTCCTACTATTGAAAGGTCGGAATTAATTATTTTTGGGTTGGGGGTAAATATTATAACGTTTTTGAAACTCCCTAGGGTGATTATTTTTATGCTGAATATTATTTTGAAATTTCCTAATGTTATAAGTAGGCCGACTTTATCTACCTAAATCATCTGAATTAGAAAAGCCCCTATAATGCCCCTATAATAATAAAAGTTTAAACTTTGTGGTGCACTTAGTGAGCTATAATTACTAGAACTATTATTTCATTGACGTCAGAGCTGTGGTTTATTAGAACCACTTGCCTCATATCTATTTCCCGTATTGGACGAAATTTGCCAAATTATTTTTATTATGAAGCCGATCATCTGGTCTAGAGTTTCCCCCCCTGGAAAGCGTAAGGTTCGTAACTTTCTCCTCGAGATCCCGAATCTTCCGGTTTAGGAAGTAAACTGTTTTCATGTACATATTCGTACTCTATTTTAGTGCACTAGCGCATGTAATTAAAAAATCTACTAGTCAAGCCCTTTTAGGATATGCTCTAGAATTAAGTTTTGAACCATGTGTGGTTCTATTTGGTGACAGATTGCGCATCTGCAATGTGCAAAAATGTGTTAAGCTCAAATTTTTTAGAGGGGTATCAAATGAAAGCTACTGCAAGAGTGAAATGGTCATATAGTTTTATGACCATTGTGCGTTTTACCATCAATATTGCGTTTTTAGTACCAAAATGTCACGCAAAAAATGCCCCCCCCCCCATAACGGCTAGTCCTAAAAGCGCCAGTGTGGCAGTGTGGCAAATTTCTTGTTTTTAAAATTTTCGAGTGATGAATCAAATGCAAGCTACTGAAGAGTAGACTTGAAATATATGCATAGCATTTTATAAGTATTGTGCTTTTTACCGCCAATATTGCGATTTTAGCGCCAACATTTCACCCAAAAAAATTCCTACCCCCCCCCCCATCCACCCTATAATAGATAGTCCTAAAATTTTTAAATAATATTTTTTTCCGATTCACCTTATTCACACAAATATACACACTTTTATTCTTCTTTTGAACTATTATGGTGAGCCGATGTGAGCAGGCGAAATCGAGAGATTAATTTTGACTTCAAAATTTTGTGGCCAATACCCCCCAAAAACTCTAAAAAAGCGAAACAAGTTATTTCTCAAAAACGTTTCTGATGTTTTTTATTAAAACATTCTAAAATGTAGACCATTTAAATACAAATCTAACGATATCAGCAGTTATTCCGGGAAAAATTCAATTTCAGAGATATTGATGCAAACAAATCTGATTCTGTTGAAAATCCAAAACAAAAAGTTATCAACCACTTGTTAAACGCGTTTTAAATGTTTTTTTTTTTTTGGAACGAAGTTCCTAATGGCACGTTCTGGAGCCCGGGAGTGAATCCGAAAAAAACGACCAAAATCACCGTCACAAAATAACCGTCACAAAATCACCGTCACGCAAAATCCGTCACGAAATCTACCGATGGCGATAACTGAAGTAAAAGTTGACCGACTTAGTTGAAATTTGGTACACATGTTCATTTTACCAATGTCCGGGACAAGTTCGTTGAACAATGTTATCCGCCCAAGCGTTCACGCGCAACGCTCGCGTAAACATAAGCTTCGAATTTAAAATTGGAATTTTTGGACGGGAAAAAATTCTAACTTCATCTATTTAATGAGGCAAACGACTTATAAGTAATTTTTTTTAGTAAAACAAACACCGACACTACTATGAAGTGATAAAGATCGCTAAATTTATTAAATCGGACCAAACCGATTAAAATAAAGAAAACAACGTTTTTACCGATATCTTACGGTCTAACGTAAAGATTTAAATAAAACTTTGTATACATCACCCACAGTACAATTAAAACAAGCATGTAACATTTCAACCTGATACAAGCAGAAGTTTTTGTGAGTTAATGATTTATATTTTTTATTTTAATATTTAATTGGAGTAATATGCCGACGGGGCCTGGGAGGACAGTTCTTTTTCGTTCTACAACCATCTGCTTTAACTATAAATTTATCATTAACTTTTTTCTCAATATACAATACATTATTTATTGAAAGACGCTCGCTTCAAAGATAATAAAAAGATTTTCATTTAATTTTGCCTTAACTCCGCTAGTACAAATTGTTAGTTACTTTTAATTTTGTCTCTTTTCTAACTCCGCCATGTATACGTAGTTATTACAGCGATTTTATAATTTATATTTAATGAAAAGCGTAAGGAACTTCGTTCCTACCGGGTGTCCCACGACACCACATGTATTTTTTTATTTTTTTTTTATGAAAATCAATTAAATTATATATTATGGATTATGAAATTTAAATACACTTTCAACAATAGGAGAAAGTTTGTTTGAGTTGTCACGGACCGATTTTTATTGATTCATTTTATTAAGTTAATTTTTGTTTTAAAGTTAAAATATTCTATCTTAGTACAATTCTCGAAGCAAATTATTTTTTAATATAATGATAGTTACTTATACACCTAGGACCCTAGGGAATAATGTAAGATATTGTTTCTCGCGTGACTGAGTTGATTCCTGAGGCAAAGCCGTAGGAATCAATGCAACTAAATCCCGAGGCGAAGCTGAGGGTATTAAGGTATCTTATTTCCCGAGGTGAAGTCGAGGGATTAATGTCAATTTGCTGTTGGATAATTATAACAAGGGAATAATAATGCATTATTCTCGAGGTACATACAAAAATGTATCTCCAGAAAAAGCGCTGTATAAGATTTATTCAACAAAGAAAACATTTGCATTTCTTTATTAAATGAATTTAATACAGAAATCAAATAATATAAATTGTTTAAATGATTTAAAATAGTTAATAATCACTTTTAAAGGAATAAAGTTCAACGAAAGCTAAACAAAAGTAAAACAAACATCGTAGAATGATTCACAATACATCTGGGAGTTTTAAAGCAGTGTTGCGAACCTGATTTCAACAAATTCACTATACATTTGCCATTCATTCTCTATTATTTACAAAATAATTAGGGTGGTGAACATGGATTATAATCCCGTTTTTACATTATAACCCCGTTTTCACATTATTTTCCCGTTTTTAAAAACGGGCATGAAAAGACCTATATTATAACCTATAAACTACCCCTGAAAAGTTATGCTTTCCGTCCCACCTGGAGATAAAAACTATTTTGCACAATATACAAAGTTTATAATATGTATGTAGGTATTTTCGCAAAATACATTAAAATCATAACTTTTGGCCATTTATCCTTGCGTAGAGAATAGATGTTTGTAGAGATTAGATTTTTTCGTTGAATGCTGCCAATCAGCTCAACAAACCCCTGAGTTTCAGCGCAATTTCAAAGCTCTACGTCCCTGTTACTTTATTAGTCAATATAAGATGATCTGCATAAACTCCTGAAGGATTTTGATGTAGAGAACTAGACTTAGTCTGATTATTCTCTACAAGTTTTCCTTCAAGATGTATTATGTTAACAAGCTTATTATTTGAGAAAATTAAAGATAAATATCAAAAAATTTGATTATTAATGTATTTTGCGAATATCTCGAAAACGAAGCTGTTCCGGATCTATGTGAACGGGAAATATTTTGTTCAGCGTCAAATTTCCTATAAGAACCCGACGCACGTGATTTTAGTTTCGTTCAGGGACATTATTTTTGCATTTTTACACGAATTGATTGAGATCCTGTCAGAATAATTTCAAGTCTGGTAACATTAAATCCACTATATTTCAAAACTAGTCCATTGATCTTAAACTTTAATTATATTATTTAAAAGCTTATGAAAAACAGCATTTTTTTCTGAATCCTGCACACTATTAATATTCCTTAATTAAGAATAGAAAACTCTGTAATATCGTGGAATTGTAAAAATTCAAAATTTAACAGGACTTAAAAGATGCTTAACAGCAGATAATTTGAAAATATTAACGATTCTAAAAAGTTGTTTTATGCTCTCTAAAACTATCTTTGCCCGATTTCTCTTTTTATATTTTTTGAAAATTGTCGTGAAATACTCTGAATAAAGGAATAAATCGATATTTTGAGACCTTTTGAGAACTGCTAACTGAAGGGCATAGGCTAACTCGACATTTTTTTTTGTACTCATGATCCACCAGTTTCGTTACGACATTTCATCCCGGGTGACCGTATATGCCACATTTATATTTATTATGGCTACCAGGAAATATTTGTTAGGGGAAAACTTAAATTTTCTTAATCATCCTGAAAATAGCTTTAAAATTATTGTTACTTGCTATATAAGCATCAACAATTATTTAACTCCCACATTTCATCCATATTTCAAACGAACCTTTATAAGGTCCTTAGGCAAAACCAGGGACCCTTATATTCCCTGCGTGTGTCTGTCTGTCCGTCCGGTCGCCTGCTCTCACGGCTACACCTGTCGTTCGATCACTTTGGAATTTGGCATATATGTGTATAGTCTATAGTAGTATAGACGACTTAATATTTTTTAAAAAATTAGGGTAAAAAAATAATTGTTTTTTTCTGGAGACCGTGTGGGGTATCATATGAAAGGTACGTCGAGCTGATTACAAAAATATATAATTTTTTCGTTACAACTTTGATAGGGCGAGCGTAGACGACTTTGAAGTTGGTGTAAAAAGTGTCCCCTTCTTCTAACGAGCTAACCGACAAATCTAAAAAAAACTACTCGTCTTGTATCAATGAATTTTGTAAGGTAAGTGATAATTAGCCCATTGTTGGTCCCCCATAAGTTTCAACCTTCTGCGCCAACTCTTTCACATGCTCTCAAAATCTGGACGGTCGGTCAATATTGACCCATTGCCTCCACGTGGACACAAACTTGTGTCTATTAACACCTGTATCCTTAAAAGTAGTCGTCAGAATTTTAAATTTGGATTGCTAGTTGAATGTACCCCGTAGAAAACCAAAAATAATTTTAACCGTCTGCACGCATTAAATGTTAAATTAATGCGTTAATTCACAATTTAAATATTACACAAAAAGGGAGCAAAGTTAAATAAATTAGACAATAATGGATTGTTTGTAAAAGCATAATATCCTTTAAAAAACACCCCGAGCACGAGGAAGCCATGAGCCACACTAATTGGCAGAAAAATTTGTTTTTTTATATCTATAAAAATATTTTGTTATCTTTTATATGCAGGATGGCCCGTGATATATGTCATAAAAAAACTAGTGGATTCTATGGGTTAAATCCAACGAAAAATGTCGAATAAGCATGCCCATTTCTAAATAGTTCTCGAGATATCGATTTCTTCTTTATTCAGAATGTTTCACGAAAATTTCCAAAAAAATGCATAATATCTCAAAAAGTCCAGTCATGCACCATGACTTAATGAGCGAATTTTCAAAGAAATCTGCGTTTTATTGGCTTATGATAATATAGGAAAATTTTGGTTTAGAATTTGCTCGGGTGAAAAAAAAAATTGGTACACAGGGGTACGGGGTACAAAAGTCAAAATAGTATTTACCCTTCAAGATGCATGTCGTTGGAAAGCTCTTTAAGAGTACAGTAATTGTTGTTATTTACACTTTTATCATATTTTCACATAAAAGGGGGGTAAAATGGAAAAAAACGTTTTTTGACCCTATATGGTCAAAATTTGACCCCTAAATGTACTCCAAAAATTCTGGCCAACGAACTCATCCTTTCTTTTGATATTATTGACATTTTAAAATTTGTTTGAAATTTTTAAGTGCATCCTAAGGGGAGATATCGTCTGGAGTGACACATATATACATATATGTATACATACATATATACATACATACATAAAAAAAAGTGTTAAATTTTAGGAATCGATTCAGAATGGTCTAAAACGGATTTCCATGGAAAAATTTTTCAAAAATTCGCATTACAAAAATTTTGAAGCCATTGCAATAGCGTAATTTTCTTTG
Source organism: Gerris lacustris (assembly GCA_951217055.1). Taxonomy (NCBI): domain Eukaryota; kingdom Metazoa; phylum Arthropoda; class Insecta; order Hemiptera; family Gerridae; genus Gerris; species Gerris lacustris. The sequence continues at coordinate 116,540,213 of OX578277.1, read as the reverse complement.
AAAATTCGCTAAAATGGAGGAATTGGGATAAGAGAAAATTTTATAGAGCATAAAAAAACCTTTTAGAATAACTCATTTATTTCCAAATTATCAGCTGATAAGCATCTTTTACTTCATGTTAAATTTAAAAATTTTGATTATTTAAAATTCGATCATGAAATTCCTGAGCTTTCTACTCTTAATTGAATGATGATCTGATTGAATGATTGAGAAATGTGACGAATTCAGGAAAAACTTCTGCTTTTCATAAGCTTTTGAATGGTATAATTAAAGATTAATATCAACGGACTAGTATTTGATTATGGTGAATTGAATGCTACCAGATGTGAAATTATTTCGACAGGTTCTTATCCAATTCTTGTACAAATACACAAATAGTGTCCCCAAACAAAACCACAGCACTTAGGGGTTTATTTATAGGAAATTTGACGCTGAACATAAAAGTTTCTTTAAAAATTGATCCGGAAAGGCTTCGTTTACGAAATATCACATAAAACATTAAAAAATACACAATTTTTGGACTTTTATCCTTAAAATTCCTAATTACTACGCTTCTTACCTTAAAATAAATTGAAGGAAACCTTGTAAAGAATATAATTTTACGTTGAATGACACCCTTCCCAGCTCTGTACAACAATCCCAATCCCCTAATAATATTCAGCCCAATTTCAAAGTTCTACGTCCCTGTCGCTTTATTAGTCAATCCATTAAGATGATCTCCATCACCGCTCTATATTAAGGACTTAATAATGTAGAGAGATAGAATTAATATGATTTGATTCTCTACAAGATTTGCTGCAAGGTATTTTATGGTAGGAAGCGTAGTATTTGAGTTGAGAATTTTAAGGATAAACGTCCAAAAATTGTGTTTTTTAATGTTTTTTGTGAATATCTCGTAAACGAAACCTTTTCAGAACCTTTTTTTTATAGGACCTTTCTTGGTTAATCGTCAAATTTCCCATGAGTATCCTAAGTGATGTGGTTTCGTTCAGGGACACTATTTTTGCATTTGTACAAGAATTGGTTGAGATCCTATCCCAATAATTTCATAATCCACCATAATTCAGAAACTAGTCCGTTGATCTTAAACTTCAATTATACCATTCGAAAGCTTAAAGTTTTCCCTGAATTCGCCACATTTCTAACATCCCTTAATTAAGAGTAAAAAGCTCTGGAGTTGTATGGTCGAATTTTAAAAAAATCAAAATTTTTAAATGCAACATGACTTAAAAGATGCTTAGCAGCTGATAATTTGAAAATCAATGAGTGATTCTAAAAGGGGTTTTATGCTCTATAAAATTTTCTTTTATCCCAATTTCTCTATCTCATTTTGTTTTCGAGATATGAATTTCATGGAAATTTTCGTGAAACACTCTGAAAAATGAAATAAATTGATGTCTCGAGAACTATTGAGAAATGGGCATTTGCTGATTTGACATTTCTTGCTTTATTTGACCCATAGAATCCACCAGTTTCGTTATGATATTTTATAGCGGGCACCCTGTATATGAAGCTTTCATATCATATATATTTGTAAATCTTGTAATGGATAATGTCTTTTAAATATGGGAATGTTTTATATATTTTGCATAAGGAAATGTTCTATTATCTTGTGTAGGTAAATCTTTCATGTATATATTTTTTTATATTGTAACAATTAATTTAATAACACTGTTCTGCAAAAAAAGCTTCAGAATGAAAATATCCTTTTCTTAAGTATTTTTGTGTGTTGAATCCGAATCTGAAGAAAAAATTCCAAAATTTCTCCTATACGTACAACTTTCTCTCAAAATTCGCCTAAAGTTCGGTAAAACTGGAAATTTTAGGGGTTTTCGACCCAATTTTTCGCACAATATATGGATCGAGGGGGGCACAAGAAACATTGGGGGTAGGGGGGGTAATAAACAAATTGGGCAAAACCACAAATTGTTCTTACTTTTTTCAATCAAAGATGTTATGCAAAAATTCAATATCCCCCCCCAATTTTCTTGTACCCCCCCCCCCCCCCTCGGTCACATATATTGTAATTCTTTAGAATAATGTCAGAAAAAAGTCACAAAACATTTCATATACAGCTGAAAAAGCAATAGAAATACAAAGACTTAATATGAGAAAATAAAGTTTTTTTAATTTCTTATTTTTCAATTTTCTTAATAATGTAAGGTCAGAAGATTTTTTTTTTACTTCAGATTTGAGTTCTTCATGGTTTGAAGATATTTTTTTTGTTTTTTTTGTTTTTTTTGGTGAATAATTGGGTCAAAAATCCCCAAGAACACAATTTTTCCGAACTTTAGGAGCATTTTCCGGGAAAACTGTTCGTATATGAGAAGTTTTGACTTCAGATTCGGAATCAGCAGCCTCGAAAACATAAAGTTCAAATAAAATTTTCTTGAGGGCCCGAAAGTTGGTAAAAATTTTGCAGAACAGTGTAATTATTTTCTATGAGTAAGTTCTTTATTATAAATAGAATTATTCTAAAAATGATAAAATAATATAATGATGGTTACATGGACTCGGTGGAAGCAGCCTTCGTCTTGTTCAAGAGATCGGTAGACCAAGAGATGGGCAGATCCAGTGGAAGAATAAGTTATCTGAAGGCAAGGGCAGAAAGGTTTCAATTACGATAAGTTAATAACGTGTCTTCTCTCCCTTTATAATTCGACTATTTTCTGTGTAAATCCACTTAAAGTATAAAGTTTTTAAATCTTCTTCAAGCTAAACATCGGTGAGAATAATAAGATAATAGTAAGTCGCCTCAAGTATCCGATGAAACATTATCGTTACGTAACGCGAGCAAGATTTCTAGGCCGTTGTCTTCGTCAACTTAACTACAGCTTAGCATTAAAAAAGAAAAGAAACAACGTTAAAAAAATGTAATATTTGTTTGGTTTCTCGGTTCTTAAGGGGAGGTGATGCTAAGTGAATTATTTGCGTGCCTTTGTTCAACGCTTTATTAGGGTTAGAGGTATATAAGGTTCTGCGAGTCGTCCACTCCTTGTGCCACAATTATTTCCAGGCTCCGACTCTGTTGTATTAGAAACACTGCCAAAATAGCGACCTTTCTAATTCTCACCATCAAAATCAACGGGTCTATATCACCAACTTAACTAACAGGTAACAATTTTAAATATTCAACTATAAATATTTATTGCTACTCTTTTTATAAAATGGTTTAAAAAAAAAACTTTAGTAATTAAACACCAATTAAACACCCTTATAATGAATGTCTAAGAAACTGTCAAACTAGACTGTAAATTTTACTTTGTGTTGAGTACAAAACAGTTACGACACTACTCGTACCTACTATACTTGTCAACTGGTAAAATAAAGATGTTTTGAAAATTAAGATCCAAATTAAGATCGAAATTTTAAAATCAAAGTCAAAAATAAATATTTTGAAAATAAAGATCTAAATAAGATTTTAATAATAAATATTTTGATAGTGAAGGTCCAAATACAGATTTTGAAAATTAAGATCCAAATTTGAAAATTATGATCTATACACATTTTTTGAAAATAATCGAAGTAAATATTTTGATAATAAAAATAAAAATTCAGATTTTTAAATATTGATTTTGTAAATAAAGTTATTAAAAAGTATAAGATCAAAATTTGAAAGGTATGATCTAAAGTCGTATTTAGAAAATAAAATCAAATTTAAAAGTTAGATAATAAAGATTTTGAAAATGAATATTTTATTATTAAATATTTCGATTATAAAGATTTAAAAAAAAAAAAAATAATAATCTTAATACTGAATTTGAAAAGATTTTCATATTTTACGATTTTGGTAGTATTCATAATACGGAAAGATTAAATTTTACTTTAAATCAGTAGCGATCCAGTTTTAAAAGTAAAGATCAAAAAACATATTTTGAAATTAAACATTAAAATAAAGATTTTGAAAATAAAAATCCAAATTAAGTTTTTAAAATAAATTTGAGAGTAATAATGAAAATAAGAAGTTCAAAATTAAAAATATATTTAGATTAAAATTTAAATTTACTTAACATTTAAGCTTTAAAAAATGTTTAAATTTGTAGTTGATTTATTGATTTATTGAAAGAATTAAGGGGGGTTATACACAAGACACATGGCCCTAAGATGAATTTGTACAAAAACAAAATCAAATAAGTAAATATATATTTGTAGTCAGGGCCCTACTCTGTCAATTCACACCCCATGTTACGCATTTATATTAAATAAATGTAATCCCTTGCATTTTAGGGATGATTATCGGGACTTTGCTATATGTTTCCTGTGTTTGAATAATAACACAAAAAAAACTGTGAAATTTCAAATGATTGTTTTGAATATTTTTGGAGATGCAGGTGACGATGGACAGACAGACCAACCAAGGAAATTTTAAGGGGCCTCGGTTTTGCCTATAAACATACCTCCCCCTACCCCCCCCCCCCCCCCCCAAAAAAATATAAATGAATTACATTGAAAAAAAAATCGGTATTTCTGACAAATTAATTGTTTTACCTAACTTTTATTTTAAAACAGGCAATGCTTTATCAAATTCACAATTTTTCTTTATTTCACTTTTATATTTATGTTTCAACCTAAAAATATTTTGGAAATTTACTCTTGGTAAATTAGACTTAGCAAACTCGGTCATTGGAATTAGTAAAAAAAAAGAAAGAAATCTAAATACACCGATTTCAACCGGAGATGACACCGCTTTTGAATGAACGATCAGCTAAATGATCCGGTCATCAAGTTACCATTATAATCGTTCTTTATAATATCACTGACCTATTATAATCTTCTTATTATAATCTGAAAGAAACCCTTCGTTTGTGTCACATTTTTGTTTGAGCCCAAAACAAAAGATTCTCGATGAAACGGATCTGAAAAACGAAAATAGCCTAGCAAACATTTTGCTGGTATTAGAAGAAAGAAAAAGTGGCACCAAAATCAGGGTTTGTAGGAAAGAACATACTGCTGTAAAAAGACGATAAATAGTAAATTGAACGGTGTAAGAAATAAGGATCCAGATTATTTTAGCTAACCGTTAAATTGTGACCTTATTGATTTATTGAAAGACTTTACCTATCTTTAGTTTCGATCGCTATAGTTGATGGAATACATTATATTCTGGTATTTTGACACTGGACATGTAAACCCAGATAGATGTTGCCTATACCTTCCACGTAATGTTTCACGGGCTGTTCCACGTGATGTTCTACGGACGGTTCCACGGACTGTTTCATGGACTGCTGCTTCACGGATTAATATTTATTATAACTAATGTAAAGTTTATTCACTGAGTTGTATTCAATAATTCTTACATTTGTCTTTTTCAGGAAAATGGGTTCATACGCCGCCTACACATGGGGCTCAGGGTCCTCAAGTGCCTTTGGCAACCAGACCGTGGTAGACAAGGTTCTACCGGAGATTCTCCACATGATAGACTCCCACTGGTAAGAGCCGATATAATCACTATATTATAAAATAATCTCGAATGTGGTGTCATAATTTGTTTCAATGATGGATTTAAAAAGAAATTATTAGATGAAACTCGATATAATATGGTGAAAACAGCGGAAGCATTATAAACCAAATCCTTTAAATTGGATGGAGAATTGATACGAATGTGTTTTTAGGAACATCAACTGAATGATCTCTGGAGAGACAATCTGTGAAGTTGGATCTAGACAGTTGTTACCGTCGCTGAAAGTTAAGCACCAGATCTTTGTTCAAATGAAACGGTTGCTGATTACGTGTTTTCAGGTACCAGTTCCCCCCGATGAACCCTCTGTGGCATGCGCTGCTGGGGTTCGTCATCGGTGTACTGGGAGTGATCTCGGTCCTCGGTAACGGAATGGTCATCAACATCTTCTGTACTACCAAGGCTCTGAGGTCACCGTCCAACCTGCTGGTCGTCAACCTTGCGTTCTCCGACTTCCTTATGATGTTGACCATGTCACCTACCATGGTCATCAACTGCTACTATGAGACATGGGTCTTGGGTAAGATCATACTATTTTTAAAAGCTATTTAAATTTTTCTTTGCAGACAAACATGAACCAAATTTGGTTGTTTCCGGTGATAAAGTTTGATTATTACCACTTTCGCTAAGGAACCATATGATTATTAGTGAACTCAAAGAAATGCAGAAATTAGTTTATTGCAATATATATTTTAAGTTCTTTTCACAGCTCATAAATTGAACTGTAAACTAAATTTTAGACTCTAGTTTCCTAATGCTTAAACAATCAGAATTAATATTCCAAATCTACTTAGAAAATTAAAAATAATTTATGTTTTAATTAAAAGTGTTACTATTGATTGGATAAACGCAGAACGAGAACTTACTTGATAAGTCACCGATACATAACTTTAAGAAGAGACGTAACATGTTACTGAATTTGCATGTTACTAACATTTTCCCATCATACATTTGTCTCTAATACTGCAACTGACACTTTTGCTTACTTCCTTCTGCACCAATCAATTCAAATTTTCATTTACAATTAAATGCATTGGGCGTAATTTTCCTATTTTTTGATCGTCTGTGCAGGACCATTCATGTGCGAACTATACGGATTTTTCGGCTCTATTTTCGGGTGTGCTTCCATCTGGAGCATGACTATGATCGCTCTCGACAGATACAACGTCATCGTCAAGGTAAGTGATGGAAATGGATAATGATGATAAATAGTATCGGTGATTTTGTCGGTACCGTATTTAATGCCGACTTTCCTTGCAGGGTCTCTCTGCTAAGCCGATGAACAACAAGGGCGCTGCTCTTAGGATCCTCTTCATCTGGGCTTTCGGCTTGCTATGGACCGTCCTTCCTATGGTGGGATGGAACAAGTACGTACCCGAAGGTAACATGACCGCCTGCGGAACCGACTACTTGACCAAGGACTGGTTCAGCCGCAGCTACATCATCGTCTACTCGTTCTTCGTCTACTTCCTCCCTCTTTTGACCATTATTTACTCTTACTTCTTCATCGTCAAGGTACATATTCTTATTTAAAATGTCGCATGTAGTTTTCATCATTATAAATTTATAGTACCGAGCTTAGAGAAACTCTGAAATTAATTACCACTATTTATCTCATTAAGGCTGTCGCCGTCCACGAGAGAAGCATGAGGGAGCAAGCTAAGAAGATGAACGTAGCATCCCTGAGGTCCGCCGACGCCGCCAACACATCCGCCGAAGCCAAACTGGCCAAGATCGCCCTTATGACCATTTCTCTGTGGTTCCTCGCCTGGACTCCTTACCTCGTCATCAACTTCGCTGGAATTTTCGAAACTGCCAAGATCACCCCACTTTTCACCATCTGGGGATCTGTGTTCGCTAAGGCTAACGCTGTGTACAACCCTATTGTATACGCCATCAGGTAAACCTCGTTCTTTTACTATATTCCCACTTATACTTCTACACTTAACAAACCGTGTGAAAGACGGGTAATTTACACCCATATTGATTATCTTTATTAAGTTTAAATGCTTCTTTGCTGTGAATAACTATAATTTTTCACACGATTGATTTCGGTGAATTAAACAGAACAATCCAACTAAAATGACTACACTGGTAAATGATATCTCATCTTTGAGTGTGATCAAAATGATATCTTCCAATAATTGGAACATTCAATATTTGGAATGACGCTTTGTCATTGGCTACAAACATTATGAAAACCTAATGCTGAATTCCACTCCATATATATTTTTGAACAAATTATCTTGAATTCTTTTTTTCTACTCCAAATATATCTTATCACCAATCACGTTATTCGTATGTTCACAGCCCACTTCTATTTGTATGTTCCGGTGGCTCTTTTTCGTCCAAACAAGTGCCCTTTCTACTATTACGGGACAAAAACTTCCTCTTGGACAAATATAACGCTTTGCTAATACGACATTTTATAATTTATGTTCACAGCCACCCTAAATACAAGCTGGCACTGCAGAAGAAATACCCGAGCCTTGCTTGCGCCGCTCCTCCTGCTGAGGACGGCCAGTCGATGGCCAGCGGAGTCACCACCATGACCGAGGAGAAGGCCCCTTCGGCCTAAACGTGGCACCGACCGATGCCGTCTTTAAAGAATACGAAAAATGAATATTTTGTCATTTATTTTATCGACTTTAATCACGTAAAAATGTTTAAAAAAACAAAACCACCATCGCGTAAACGGCACAAGATCTAATATTTAGATCACCACTCATATCATATTCACGGAACTCGACACGGATCGTCAAACGGAAACACGTCAAACTGGTACGACTGACTTTGGGTCGGAGGGAGACGGAGTTTTGTGTACGACGCGACCTCGCATCCCCCTGTACACCTTGTACATAGATCATCTTCATCTCAGTCTTTCCCCTCTTAGAAGTAACAGACTCGGAGCGTCCGCTCCCCTTACCAACAGCTGTGTAAACTATACAAATATCATCCAAAAATCTTCAATTATTATAAAAAGTCGTTGTACAAAACAAAAAAATAAAATATTTTTCATTAAAAAAAATCCTTATGTATCTCTTTATGTTTCCTTTTTTTATAATTTTTCTCAATATCTCACTTGACTTCTATGTGACCTTGATTTGATCTGGAAGCTTCATATAAGTTAATCATAATGCTGGTTCACACAATTCCTTTACTGTAAATGTCAAATTTACATTCCTTGACCAGCCATTTGTATTCTATTTGTATACTTGGTGCGTAGGCTTCAGCGGGTAGATTCGTAATAAACAGCTTGGTTTTCCGGTGAAATCCGCGTCACGAAGGAGTTGAAGTCACGCGGTTTGCTTCCACGGCTGGAAGCATCTTCAGGGGTGTGGTGCATCGTGATGTTTCATGAAGCAACATCAAGACATACTACCCCATCCTTCACTCCAGTCATCAGTATGTCTTGTTGTTGCTTCAAGTAAACATCACGATGCACCACACCCCTGAAGATGCTTCCAGTAGTGGAAGCGAAACTAAGCACTTCAACTGTTTATTATTTGTATAATTATTATTATTCAAGCTTTTCAACAACAACAAGCTTATCAAAGAAAACTTTAGATATATTTATAATCAGTTTTATAAAATAGTATTTTCAATTTCACTGCTAGATAATGTTCAGGTCTTTTTTAAATAAAGCTTAGATTAAAAATCCTTATCTTGAAAATTCAGACTTTATATCAACCAAACCTCTAGGATTTAATTCGTCACAATCAATTTTAGTTCAAAACTAACATCTACATCTGCCCAAAACTTTTTTTTAGATCGAACTAAAGTTTAGCCAACGAAAGAAAATGTACAATATTAGGTTTTCGAACAAAGTCAATATTATTAACTTGGTTTTGGGGTGAAATCTGCTTCACAAAGAGGTTGAAGTACGACGGTTTGCTTCCACTACTGGAAGCATTTCAGGGGTGTGTTGCATCGTAAATGAAAAACAAAGTTTTTGGAACGAAGTTCCATATGGCACGTTCTGGAGCCCGGGAGTGAATCCAAAAAAAAACGACCAAAATCACCGTCACAAAATCACCGTCACAAAATCACCGTCACAAAATAACCGTCACAAAATCACCGTCACAAAATCACCGTCACGCAAAATCCGTCACGAAATCTACCGATGGCGATAACTGGAGTAAAAGTTGACCGACTTAGTTGAAATTTGGTACACATGTTCATTTTACCAATGTCCGGGACAAGTTCGTTGGACAACGTTATCCGCCCAAGTGTTCACGCGCAACGCTCGCGTAAACGTAAGCTTCGAATTTAAAATTGGAATTTTTGGACGGGAAAAAATTCTAACTTCATCTATTTAATGAGACAAACAACTTCTTTCAATAATTTTTTTTAGTAAAACGGACACCGACACTACTATGAAGTGATAAAGATCGTATTATAGAATGATAGAAATTTATTAAAGCGGACCAAACCGATTAAAATAAAGAAAACAACGTTTTTACCGATATCTTACGTTCAAACGTAAAGATTTAAATGAAACTTTGTATACATCACCTACAGTACAATTGAAACAAGCATGTATCATTTCAACCTGATACAAGCAGACGTTTTTGTGAGTTAATGATTTATATTTTTTATTTTAATATTTAATTGGAGTAATATGCCGACGGGGCCTGGGAGGACAGTTCTTTTTCGTTCTACAACCATCTGCTTTAACTATAAATTTATCATTAACTTTTTCCTCAATATACAATACATTATTTATTGAAAGGCGCTCGCTTCAAAAATAATAAAAAGATTTTCATTTAATTTTGCCTTAACTCCGCTAGTACAAATAGTTAGTTACTTTAAATTTTGTCTCTTTTCTAACTCCACCATGTATACGTAGTTATTACAGCGATTTTATAATTTATATTTAATGAAAAGCGTAAGGAACTTCGTTCCTACCGGGTGTCCCACGACACCAAACGTATTTTTCTTATTACGAGTCAACCCGCGGAAGCCTGCGCACAAAGTCAATATTTACAAAATTAAAGGTTATAATAATGTTTTCTACAAAAAAGATGATTATACATTTCTTGATAACTCTAATGGTTTTCAAGGTATTTACATACTGGTTATACTGGTATTTATATACTTATTATTTTTCTAATTTGTATTTAAAAAGTTCAAATTGTCAACAAATAATAGTACATTACGCCTCTAGTGGGGAAAGTAGCATTTTGCATGAGACTGCGGTATGGAGTTTGCACCCGAACGACAGCGAGGGTAGTAAAACCACACGATCAAAGCAAAATGCAGTTTTTGCACGAGTTGCGTACAGTACTATTTTTACGATTGTTGGATTTTAATCATAAATACAGGAAAAAAAACAATTTAATAAACTTCCTGTATGTAAGTTCGTATTTCTCTTGTTGAGATTTGAAGTGACATAAATAAAATGTAAAAATAAATACAGTCAGTTGTTGTTGTTTGAGAGTTAATCGAAAAATATTATTTTAACTATAAATTAGTTTTATATGTGTCTATAAGAAAAATTTGGACCCCAACAGGTTATGGGCCCAGTACAGCCAGAAGCAGCTCTGAAGTGAGTATATAGAGTTTTGAGTACTGACTAGTAAATTGAAGTTTTGAATAGTAGACATTTTGAAGAATAGTTATACAATATGACTTCATTCGGTGGAGGCTCATCGTCGTCCGGCTCCAACATTAACTTGCCCCAACTTTCTGCGACAAATTTTTCTAATTGGAAGTTTCGGGTCGAGTGCTTGCTGGATGAAAATGGGGTCAAGGATGTGGTTGTCAACGAAGTTAACCACGAAACTTTGGAAGGAATGTCCGCTAAGATGAAATAAGACTTTCTTGCCAAAGATGCAAAAGCAAAGGCAACAATTGTTCAGTGCATTACAGATAAGCACATAGAGTATGTGAAAGATGCAACAACCGCCTTCGACATGATGAAATGTCTAAGAAATATATAAGAAAACAACATTTATCTCTCAAATGAAGAGATGATGGCGATTTGCATCATCATTTCCTAAAGTTCGACACTATTATCAGAAATTTGGAAGTAACCGGATCTAAGGTAGACGAAAGCGATAAAGTGTGCCATTAATAAATAGCTAATAAACCACAATGCCAGAGAAGTACGAAGGAATAATAACGGCTTTGGAAACTGTCACAACAGATTTGACATTAGATTTTGTAAAATCACGTTTGCTTGTGTTTGAACTGAAAATAAAAAATATCTCCCAGAATGAAAAATCGAAAACTGATGAATTTTCGTTCAGCGCAAGAAACCCAAAATACAGTCAAAAGCAATGCTACGGATGTGGAGGTCTGCTTTTATTAGTGAATTGTCCAACAAAAAAACCGGGATTTGTTCATGGTCGTGGAAGAGGAAGATCGAATTTTCAAAATTACAAACATAATATGAAATCTAACATAATATGAATCTATGAATGTAAAATTTGAAGAATTCGAAGAACCAAATCAAGATTTGACGTTTATTGCTCTCGAAACTGGCTTGGATAAGAATTTTGATAATAGAAAAGATGAAATTTTATCTATTTTTGATTCTGGTTGCACACATCATTTGGTAAAAGGTGAAGAAGAAGAAAATATGACAGAAATTGTAAATCTGAAACAACCGGTGACAATTAAAGTAGCAAATGGAGAATGTTTTACATCTGTCAAATCAGGAAAATTGAAAGTTCAGAGTAATGAAAATAGAGTGAACATATCGATAGATGCACTAATTGTACCAGGATTACATCATAATCTGTTATCTGTCAGAAATTTAGTAAATAATAAAAATAGAGAAGTAATATTTACGGAAAATTCTGCTGAAATCAGAGACAAGAAAATAACATACGCGTTTAAGTGTTTGCTGAAAGGAAATTTATATTACATTTGTTGTAATCAATGAACTGAGACAGCGATGTTAGCAAAGGAAGATAACCTCTGGCATTTAAGATTAGGACATTTAAATAGAAAAGGACTTAAACAGATGAACCTAAAATACTCTAAAGAAATTTGTGATTCATGTATGAAGGGAAAAGCGACTAGACTACCTATTCTATTCATTAAAGTAACTTCACCATGTTCAAGGCGAGTGGGTGAATTATTACACACGGGTATCGGCGGTCCAATGAGTGTACCTACAAAGGAAGGAGAGCGCTATTACTTGACAGTGTTAGACGATCTTTCTCATTTTTGTATGGTTTACTTGTTGAAACAAAAATCCGAAGCTAAAGAATGTCTAGTGCGTCATATCAATCAATTAAAAACTAATTTAAATCAAATTATAATTATTATTAACTACGGGAAACAGACAGAGAAAAATAGACTCCAGCGACGGGGATTTGAACCACCGACCTCTATATATTGGGTACTCTATAATTATAAGCGTTATTTCTCGGTCGAGTTCTTTGTCATTAATGTTGACTTCTCAGACTTGTGGAAAAATTGAAAGCTTTAAATTCGGGTCAAGGTATCATTAACGTCAGAGAAATTCATTCTCCTGCGTAGCTTAGTTGGTTAGAGCGCTATACTGGAAATATAGAGGCCGGTGGTTCAAATCCCCGCGCTGGAGTCTATTTTTCTCTGTCTGTTTCCCGTAGTTAATAATAATTATAATTTGATTTAAATTAAAATTTAATCGTTCCGTAGTATGAATACTACCAAAATCGTAAAATATGAATTTAAAAACTAATGGAAATCGAGTTGCAAGATTGAGATGTGACAATGCAGGGGAAAATTCATCGAAAGAATTAATGAAGTTTCTCCAAGATTAAGGGATTAAACAAGAATTTACTGCGAGTTATACACCTCAGCAAGGTGGTGTAGCCCAAAGGTTAAATAGAACACTAATGGACAAAGTGAGATCGATGTTTGTGGACACAAATTCTCCGAAGTATTTATGGGGTGAAGCAATTCGTTGCGTGGCTTATCAACTTAATAGATCACCTTCTAGAGTAATAATGGAAAAATTCCAGCCAAGGTTTATCTACAAAACTTGAACTTGGACAAACTTAAAGTTTTTGGATGTAAGGCATGGGCAACCAAGTTACAAAAAGGAAGTAAACTTGAAGCAAGGGCTGTAGAAGCAAGGATTTGGCTACAGTGGTTGTGGCTACAGACTGTGGAATCCTGAGTCAGATGAAATAATAATATCACGTGACGTAAGATTTGATGAATTGGATTATAATTTTTGTTTGAAACCAAGTAATATGAAAACAAATAATCAAAAAAGTGAAAATTCAAACTGCGATGTAGATTGTAGATGATAGGGCAAAAATCAAATTTCGAAAACAGGAAAAGAGAAATAAAACTGCCGCCCAAATTCAATGACTACGAACTTTATAATTTCTATTGTTTATTTACCAAAGAATATGAACCGGTAACATATGAAGAAGCTGTGAACGCAGGAGAAGATTGGAAGAAGGCCATTGATAAAGAACTGGAAGCTCACAAGAAGTTTGGAACGTGGGATCCTGAACCTGTAATTTTACCTAAAGGAGTAAAAGCTATCGATACTAGGATAATTTTTAAAATAAAACAAGATGGATTAAAGAAGGCTAGGTTAGACGCAAGAGGTTACCAAGAAGACTTGTCAACAACTCTCTACTCGCCTGTAGCAAAACTCCCGACGATAAGAATGGCTTTATCTCATGCTTTGAAAAATGATTTTGAAATCAGGCATTTTGACGTCCCAACTGCTTTTCTTAATGGTTATTTGGAATCCGATGTATACATAAAAATTCCGAAGGGTGTTAACGGTGATAAGAAAACTGTCTTCAAATTAAAACGATCGTTATACGGATTACGAGAAGCACCGCGATGTTGGAACGAAAGATTTAACCAGTTCATTGTCAGCAAAGGGTTAAAGAGATCAAAACACGATGTTTGCTTATATGTAGGAGAGATGCTGTGGATAGTTGTTATTGTTGACGATATTTTAATAATAGGACCTAATGAAAATGTAGATAACATGGAAAAATCACTGATAAAAGAATTTAAGACAAAAAATCTGGGTGAAATAAAAACGTTTATCGGAATGGAAATTGAAAGAAAGAGAGATTGTATGAAAATTTCTCAAAAAGGATTCATCAGGAAAATTTTAGAAAAGTATAATATGAAGGATTGTAAATGAGGGAAAACACCTATGGAATTAATCCCAGAAATTAGTAACACTGATGAAGTAATCGATGTCCTTACAGAGAACTAATTGGAAGTTTGATGTATTTAACTGTGGTAAGCAGACCAGACATAGCGTATGCAACAACACATTTGAGCAGATTTGTTGATCGGCCAACTCAGACAGCATGAATAGCGGCGAATAGAGTTTTGTTAAGAATACACAAGATCTCAAGTTAGTGTATAAAAAGGTCAGTCGAGCAGAAAATAAAATATTCTCTTTCACGGACGCTGATTGGGGAGGTGATAAGAAGGAAAGAAAATCAGTCAGCGGCATGGCAGCATATTTCCAGGGAAACTTGATATCGGTCTTCTAAGAAACAAGTAGCAGTAGCTCTTAGTACGGCAGAAGCGGAGTACACTGCTGCATCTATGTGTGCTACTGAACTGCTTTACCTTAGAGGTCTCGCAGGGGAACTATGTGGGTATGATGTCAATTGTGATGAGGGTAGATAACCAAAGTGCCATAAAAATGCTTCAAAATTGAAAATACGAAACTTAATATATTGATATCAACAAAATATATTGATATCAAGGTTCATTTTTTTTTTTGTACAACTCATTTGACTCTGGTTAACTCATTTGATATTCAAGGGAAGGGGAGTGAAGAATAGTTTCAACAATTGTTTCAAGTACTCAAATTTATTCTATGCAGATATTCATAAGTAAAAAAACACCTAATACATACATAATAAAAAAAACAAACCAGTAAACACTACCATTACTTTAAAATATTAGAGGAAAATCCCGTCAAGTAATTGCCAGCATGTTACTAAAAGGGTTTCTTAGGTCATAAAAATTCATAAATAGAACATTTTTTGTGCATTATATTATTATCCTGGAGTATCTTACGTATGAACTTATGCTTGGATTCCTGTTACAAAAGGAAAACAATCATGGCGACTTTTGCGGATGATTCCGCTGTCCTAGTAGTAGGGAAGGACGTCGAAACTACAGCTAAAATAAACTGCGGAATTCAATCACAGAGGTGTGGAAATGGACCCAACGGTAGAGAATTAAACATATAATGAAACTGACTCAGTGCACATAAACTTTACCAACAGGAAAATATAAATGAAAAAGGTCATTAACGAACAAGAAGTGCCGTACTCTAACACTGCTAAATATTTGGGCATGATACTGGACACAAAAAACTGAAATGTAGCCTTGTGAAAATGCTTCTTGCATACGAGTCCGCAAGACAGTGAGACATTTTCATGTTTTCGCTCTGCGTAAACTATAGTCCAGTCACCAGCCGTTTTCGCTCTTAATTTTGGGAATCAACGTCGATTTTCTTGAAAATTTGGATTTAGGTAGTATTTATAACCTTCCTCAAAATCTCCCTGTGCCGAAGCGGGCTTTTACCCTAGGGGTGAATGCCACCCCTTCTAGGGGTTGAAACATTTATTAATTAAAATAAACTATGAGATCGATAGATTGACCCATTTTAAGCATCTTTTGTTCTATAAAGTATTTTTTTAAAGTTGATACTTTCCAAGTTATTAAGGATTGAAACTGTGCATTTTTCAATGAAAAAACGCATGTTTTTTAACCGTTTTTCACGAATAACTTAAAAAGCTTTCATTTAATAAAAAAATGACTATAAACAAAAATGTAGCTAATAAAAAAACAAAGAGAATCGTTTTCAAAACACGTCTGTAAACCCAATACGAACTGAGTTATTAATTTTGAAGGACGGTTATTTTTCGAGAAACCCGAAATTGAAAACTTCAACCTTAAATAACTTGAAAATGGTGGACTTTTTGGGGAAAACTCAACAGACCATTTTTAAAGAACATAAAAAACCCTTTCCAATGAGCTCTTTTAACAATTTTTTTGCATAAAAATTGACTGAATTATAACAAAAATAAAGTCCCTACTTTTGTTTTGTTTTGAAAAATTTAACAATTAGACCCTCGCCATTACCACCCTAATTAAAATTAATCGTAACCCATTTTCAATTAACTGCATTTAGGTGTTATTGATATGATCCAAGTGATTTGACCTGTTTGGAATGCTTATTTTAGAAAAAATAATTGATTAAATGGAAAATTGCATTTTTGTAATTTTGAAAAACAAATTAATTTTTCTTAAATAAACCAAAAACTATTCATGATATGAAAATAATTTACGAATGTTAATTGTAGGGGCTTTCTTGATGAAAATGTTGTTGTTTTTTTTATCTTTGTATCATAAAAATTGAATGAGATATGGTGGTTCAAAGTTTGCATTCACGTACTATTTGTTGCTGATACGAGCCCTTTGAACTCAATCCTTTTCTAATATAAGGGTTCAAAAAAATTTTAACCGACATGACGTTAAAGCTCTTGAAATTCCCTACAAAGTGCTTTTTATAAGAATTTAATAGCTTAAAAAATATGGGAATTATCGTCGAGAAAACAACTATACTTTCTTTAAAAAAATTTCGGTGTACGAATTTTGGACTATAAGGACAAAGACAGAAAAATGTAGCATACAATGGAGCAACAGCAGGCACATGGTGAAAGCATTTTAACGGTCTTTTCTAATCCATGTGTCCGTAATTGGGGAAATATACTTTCAGAATGGTGTTGGGAGGGGGGGGGGGGGGGCTTATCGGTATCCGCGTATCCAAGATTGCCACCGTTGCTATATCAGAACCGGGCGTAAAGACTGCGCTCATGTAGATAGATCACTCTACTATAGATCACTCTGGTCGCACAATAAAGAAAAATAAGCGTACTTCAACGGAACTAAAAAAACGAAAGGAAAGTAAACTTCAACAGGATAAACCATAAAAAAAGGAACTCGCAACTATGAGGTGGAAACGGCGGGTAATACTTGGCTACCACTGGTAACAGTTTGACCTCTACCTTGTGACCAGACTAACTAACACGTGTAGGCGCTACCTTAGCACTGCACGGGCCTTATCAGTAACAACAATAAGGTAAACAGACCAAAGAACAAAATGAATCAGACAGGCCAACACATATTTATATATGTAATTGTATTATAAGTATACATTGTGTATAATATGTTGAATGATGCCACTCATTTTGGGCCAGTGTACTGTTATTATCGAAAGAATATACACGTGGTCTTAGCTGTTTGTTCTTCACCTAGTAGTATTTAGTGTTAAAAATTGTGGCGACAGCCAATCAGATTCTTTAGCCTTATGTTTCTTACGTCAATGTTATTGTTTACTTTATTAATATAAATATAATTAAGACTATAAATATAATTCGACTTTGACATAAAATAAAGTAAACAATAACATTGACGTAAGAAACATAAGGCTAAAGAATCTGATTGGCTGTCGCCACAAAAATCATTGATTATGTGTTTTAAATTTTATGTTATGTGTACCAAAAAAAAAATTGTAAGTGGAACGAAAATTATTTACACAATTTTTAATTTTAATAATAGAGTTTAATAAGACGTGAAGTTCAATTAATGTCATAAGTCATTCCGAGGTCAAACCAACTGCGTATTCGCACGTATAAAACTGCCGTACTGTTAAAAGACGTGATACTTTAACCTCAAATGTGGCTGGGTAATAAAAATATTATAAATAAAAATATTAATCCTCTTGAATGGGGTTGGATTAAAATAGAAGGAATTTTACATCCAATCAAAAATCCAAATCAACCTGCAGCTGAAGAGCTTTTGCAGTTGAAAAACGGGATGCGGTTCGGCGTGTGGTTGCCGACGAGTAGGCCTTTTTTGCAATGCAAGGTGCAGAAACTGCAGTGAAGACACTTGTCTAAACAGGGCACCAATTGTGGGTCTAGAGGAATACATGGATACCGAGAGCGATGGGGAAGTGAATGAGGAGCAGAGCGAGAGAGTGCAAGAGGAGCAACAAGAGAACAACGATGATGAGGGTTAATGTGGACCAATTTTCTATTTTTGTCAAATAAATG
Source organism: Gerris lacustris (assembly GCA_951217055.1). Lineage (NCBI taxonomy): Eukaryota > Metazoa > Arthropoda > Insecta > Hemiptera > Gerridae > Gerris > Gerris lacustris. The sequence goes on along the minus strand of OX578277.1, from coordinate 116,521,694 downwards.
TAAATATAACATTTGAATTTTTATCATTATTACTGCAATTAGAAGATTAATAAGGGTCATTTATTAATTTTAAGACAAAGTTTCTATATACTATAAAGCCGCATGGCTAACTCACTCACTCACTGACATTAATGTTTACCCACTTCCAGAAGAGCTAGAGACTTGAGGTTTGCGCCATTCGACGCGCAATGTCCATATTGTGAACCAAAATAATTATAAAAAGTTTACTTTTCCCACTCCTTCCCCCCCTAAAAAAATAAAAATGGCTGACTTGATTTTTAAGCTGTTTCGGGGCTAATTGCAGCTAAACGGTAAGTCGTATTGGAAAACGGACAACACCAGCGGTAACTGATTTTAAAAGATCTACAACTTTGGTTCTATGACTTTTTGTCGTACCTCTATCGGTTGTACCCTAAATGGTGATAATTTTGGATTTTTTTTTGTTTTTATTTTTTTCTATTTTTGACTTTGAATGACCATATTTTTTACAATTGTAGACCGATTTTATTTCTGATTGGGGGTGAATAAATCTCACACTAATGCTCTTTAAATTGAGTACATTTTATTTCATTAGTTCATCCTATTTCCTGAGAACATGAGAGTACACTTTTTCTTTTGTGCCGTGTCACGTGACCACTTTTTTGGTTTTTAATATTGTGTCGTATATCATTTGAAAGGCCTTGATTTGTACATTAAAGCTATTATATTTATTTATTTTTTAAAAATGTTGTACACGTACTTTTGTACCGATTTTTAATTTTGTTGTAGGTTAAAGGGTTTGAATAATTTTTTGTTATTAGGTTATTTTATTTATATTTGTTTATTAGTTAAATTAATGCCCTTTTGTATTGTTTGTTCTTTAAAATATAATTTTGGTACCTTAGGCCTTAGAGTACAGAGGTACAAATGTCAAAGTTAATCATGTGATGTATATCGTTGAAAAGCTCTTGAATAGTGGATTAATTTTCGTTACGTTCTATTTTGTGGTATTTTTAGTTTTCAGGGGGGTAAAATTAAAAAACTGTTTTATAGCGATTTTTACGATTTTTTTTTTTTTTTTTTTTTTTTTTTTAATTTAATTTTATTAAATTTATTATATGTGCTCTTATATTTCATTAGTTCATCCAATTTGCTGAGAACTTGAGACTAAACGTTTTTCTGTGTACCGTGACCACTTTTTTGGTTTTTAATATTGTATTGTATATCATTTGAAAGGCCTTGATTTGTACATTAAAGCTATTATATTTGTTTATTTTTTAAAAATGTACTCGTACTTTTGTACCAATTTATAATTTTCTTGCAGGTTGAAGGGTTTAAATAATTTTTTTTAATAGGTTTTTTTTATTTATATTTATTTCTTAGTTAAATTAATGCCCCTTCATTTTTTTTTTTTTTTGTTTTTTTTTTTTGTACCTTAATGTATGTACAGGGATACAAATGTTAAAGTTCAAATTGAAAAGCTCTTAAATAGCAGATTAATTTTTGTTATGTTCTATTTTGTGTTATTTTTAGTTTTGAGGGGGGTAAAATTGAAAAAAAAACTGTTTTTATAGCAGTTTTTACGATTTGGTTGCTGGGTGTTTTGTTTATTAAATTAATTATATGTGCACCATATTTGGCGCATGTTAGATGCATTGTTTCTCCGAAAAATGTTTGTTAGTACCAAAGTTAATTAATACATATTTACTTTAATAGTGCCGCGCCATAAAAAGAGGCAGAGACGGGAATATGTCCGATCTTCCCATCCTCTCCCGTCGCTCCCGTCACCCCACCTTACTCAATCCGCTCTACAACTTCACAGATACTAGCTCAGCTCCTCTAGACGTCAATAGCTTTCAACTTTGTTTCTTTGTTTGCTTTATCGTTTGTTTATTTTGTCATTTATAGACTGGGAATTATAACAGTATAATTAACCCACCTGATGGCTACAATATCCCACAACCTCCTACAACATTACCAGATCTTACAAGTACCAACTACTATATACAAGTACCTGGCATATATCTACCTGGCCACTCGACGGGCAAAAGCTGGCCGTAGGCCAGCTGACGCTGGCGAGTTAAAAATATATAACCACAATTTTTATATTTTTTGTCCTAAGGGTTGGCTTTTATAAGGGTTGAAGTATTTAAAAACCAAGAAATTTTATATCACCAGTGAAATATTCCTAATTCAATATAAATGCACTTCTAGCTAATTTTTAATTTTTAAAAAAAATCGTTGACGTTATTTTTTTAATAATTAATATTTTTAGGGGAGGTTATATTCTCAGGGATAAGGGTTGAAGCGTCTTACAGATAACTATTTATTCAAATAAAATACAATAATTTAAACTTAATATGACGCACTTTTAAATCATTTCTAGTTATAATACATATCTTTAAAACTAGATTTGAAAATTATTGCCCTCAGGGAATGATTCAAAGGGGTTGAATAATTTTGATTAATCATAAACTTGTTCGAGAATGTCAAGAGATGTACAAATAATTCATTTAAACTTTATTTTAACCAACTACACGCTAAAATCTACGATTTTTTTATTTTTTTCCAGTTAAGGGTAGTTTTTACCCCTAAAAAATTAAAAGCCCGGTTCGGCACAGGGTAGATTTTGAAGTAGAGGGTAAGTAGAGCTCAAAATCCAAAAGTTTACGAAAATCGGTGTTGATTCCCAAAATTTTGAGGTTTTGCATTTTTTTACCGCTGGTGACTGGATTACTACCGACATAAAATGAAATAAAATCGGAAATTTATTCAAGTAATTGATAAAAGTAGATGGAAGATACACACCGGCACTGCCGCGGCTTGATTACAAACGACTGAATTCAAAGGCGCCGGCCCGTCTTCTACGTGTTATGTACCACAGCCTAAACATGAAAATGTCAATAAATAAGAAGGAGCTCAACATAAAAATACAAGAAAATTTAATATTAGCTGTTAGGTAGAAATTCGCAACTGACAGTTGAAAACAAATTGCTGCTGTGTAAGCAAGTGCTGAGACCGGAGTGTGAGGACCTATGGAATACAACTATGGGGTTGTACAAGAAAACAACTATACATGCGATCCAAACCTTTCAAAACAAAGTACTTACAAGTATCGTGGAAGCTCCCTGGTATATTAGTAACGGCAATCTGCACAGAGATCTTAAAGTAGGATTTGTCAGTGAAATTGTAAAAAAAATACAGACAATTATAGCAGGAGAAAACAAAGCCATATAAATGCAGAAATGCTTTCCATGGTGCAAGAAGCGCTGCACACACTAAGGAGGCTTAAATGAAAGAAGCCTTGTGACTTGGTGACCCAGTAATGCACTTAAATCTGTAAAACTCTTAGCGAGAGAAAATTAAGGAACTCGACTGAGGGACTAGTTACTGGACTCTACCCAACAAACTCGAACTAATATGATAAAAGAGCAACTAGTTGGGCTTAGGTGTTGCATAGGGGGTGTTTTTCGTGGGTCAGATTCCCCCACATTGCCTTGGGGCTGGGCTCAACGAGTCTTATTGACATTTTCACTTGCACTTATGTCATTGTTATATGATCTCATGAGTATTAAACAAATATGTCATTGTCATATGGTCTTATGAGTATTAGACAAATATTTCACTGTTACATGATATGTATAGGATGTCTGGTGTTATGTGAATAAAAATAAATACTTATAATGTAGAGTTGTATGAATATCCGGCTTACTTGAATTTTAACTTCTAGGAAGATGACTTTGCAAATATCATTAGCTCAGTATTAACACAAGAATCCAATAAAGAATTGTTATTGTTAGGGGATATGAAATGTAAGAGTGGAAATGGAACAGATTCTTAATGATCCAACAGTAGATCATTGGTAAGAACAGTGGCGTAACTATGGGCCCGCGCGGGCCCGCATTGAGGGGGGGCCCCCAGTGCGGGGGACCCCTAAATCCAGAAATAATTGGAATTACTATCCTTGTACCCGTCGAGGGGCCCCCAAATCCTGAACGCAAGAGGTTTTTTTTTTTTTGCTCATCAATTTTTTTTTGGTGAGGGGCCCCGCAAAAAGTTCTTGTGGGGGGCCCCCAATGGTCTAGCTACGCCACTGGGTAAGAAATTCTTAGAATTGCGGGGAAAGCAGGGGGTAGAGGTTCTGAACGGTAGGAGCAAAGAGGATAAAGATGGTGAGGAGACACTTAGGTCCTAGAGGATGTTACGTTATAGATTTAGAAAAAAAAATGCTTGTTTCATTGAATAGATGAAGTTTGATTTTTTTCCCGACCTAAAATTCCAATTTTAAATTTGAAGTTCAAGTTTATGCGAGCGTTACGCGTGTGTTGCGTTACGCAACACAAATATGTCAACGGATGTTCAACGAAAAGTAAACATCTTCTCTAATTCATGTCTAATACGCATTTCTGTCTTAAGGAAATTTGGAATCTGGAGACAATGAAAAAAAGTCGACTTCAGAATGACTACAATGTCAGAGCCGGAACTAGACGTGTGCATGGTGTCAGCCGCTCACGGGCCTCGTGGGAAGGGGGGCCTCACGCCCACCCGGCCAGTAATAAATAAACAGGTCAAGTGTGTGCTAGTCAGCACACAGCGAGGGTCCGTAGGCCACACTGTATAGTTTAAGTAGTACCCTATTGATGGTGTTTTTTAAAATGCTAAAAAAAACCTAACTTTGAACTATCCTATGGGTCTGATATTCTCAAAACACATAAACAAACTTCCGATAAAGTTTTTTTTGCCACTGAATCGGACTAAAACCATATAAATATATCAAAAAGACAATAATTATAAAAAAAAAAAAGTATTTTGTCAATAAAAAATAAAATAATATTTTTTTCGAAATTTCCAAAAAGTGGTATCTTTACTTTTGGTCGAAGAATGTCAGGATTTTTTTTTTTCAGATTTTTGCACTTCACTTAAGCGATATAGAGATAGAGGGGGGGACACGTTTCACCCCCACTTCAAACTTGCCTACGCTCGTCCTATCAAAGTTATATCCAAAGAAGTATATATTTATGTAATCAGCTCGTCGTACCCTTTCATATGATACCCCTCACGGTGTCGAAAAAAAAAAAATTAACCCTTAAGTTTTTTACCCTAATATTTTTGATAAATATTTTTTTTAAGTCGCTATATTTTTAAAATGTGTGGGTAGGTACAAGACACACATGCCAAATTTCAAAGTGATCGGAAGAAAGGTGTAGCCGTGAGAGCAGGCGACCGGACGGACGGACAGACACAAACAGGAAAATATAAGGGTCCTTGGTTTTGCCTACGGACCCTAAAAAAAAAAAAATAAAGAATAATTTTACTAAAAAGGTGAAGTTAGTTTATATTTTATGTATTTATTATTATTATTATGTGGTAGGTATATTCTTATCCACATAATAATAAATATTATTATTATTATTATTTGAGACAGTTGATGTTTATTAAGATAATATTATTAATATAAAAATTATACTTTTAACATGACCTGATTTTTATACAATTGGGTATTTTAGATAATAATTAATGTTCTGTATTATCCTGTTATATGCTTTGTCGAAATGTAACTTTCTTTAGTGCAAGTTTTAAAATTTAAAAATGTAAGTTTTACTAGGAAAATATGCCTACACAGGGTGTCCCACCTAACACGATCCACTCAATATCCCCGGAATCTACTACAGGAAGAAAGACGCGGTTTGCTGGGTTCTATGTTAATTAAAAATGCTAAGCATTTGGCATATTTTTCGTAGGTGCATTTTAAGTTGCAAACCACGTCTTTCTGTCTGCAGTAGTTCCGGGGATATTGAGTAGTTCATATTAGGTGGACACCTCGTATATGCATATAATGTAGGAATGAAAACTAGTTTATTTTTTTATCATAAAATAATGTTTTTTTAATTTCTTACAAACCTTATGTGTTTCCTAAAAAATCCCGTCAAGAACTTGCCAGCAAGCTACTAAAAAAGTTTCTTCGGTCATAAAAATCCATAAATCGAACATTATTTAAATAAAAAAATAATACATATGTACAAAAAGTTCACTTCTGAGAAGCAAGGTGTGCATATATATTCTCCTTTAGCATCTTACGTATGCATATATTTGGTTCTTTTAGGTGGTTCCACGTAGGAAACGCCATATATATTTTTGATCCACATTCCAGTACATTTGAAAAAATATCCCATTTAAAAATTTCAAAAATATAAGAATTGTTGATCTTCCATAGTTATGGGCGCCTAAAATGTCTATTATGTATTTTTGCTTATTTTGCGTTTTAATATTTTAACTATGTTGGGGGTAAAATGAGTGCCATTTTGGAAACGCGATAATATATATTTGTGAACAAAATTTCAATACCTTTAAAATAACCCCCAAATTTGGTTTTCCATAGCTACGGCCACTAAATTTCAAAAATTTGACTTTTTTATGTTAACTGCCGGAAATATCATTGGACCACAGAGATATATTTATGTAGTTTTGCCTTATGTTACACACATTAGGACCTGTCCTAATGTGGTTGCGGAAAGGGGAAAATTTTTTTGTTTTGTTTTAATTATTTCGGGGAAAAAAGGGCCACCATTTTGGAAACGGAATATATATTTATACAAAAATAATATATAATATATAGCAAATATAATATATAAAAAAATATAATATATATTGCGATATATTATTGATATTATTCCCCACTCAAAAATTAAAAAATGTAAAATATTGCGATCAGTTCGCAATTGCTCGCTGATGGAAGAAATTTTGACTGTTTAAGTTCGCAATATTTTTCCTGGTTTTGGGCAAAAAAGTTTAACTTGTATACCAAATTTTAAATCTCTAGCTACAGTAGTTCGGGAGATATACACCAAGATGCGACGGACAACAACTACCAAAAGCATAAGGGTTTCTAGGACGACCTTAAAACCCTAAAAATGAGGGGACAAAAATATTTAGTCACCTTGGAAGGGGGCCTAAAAAAATCAAGGACACGGGCCTCAGCAAGTCTAGTTTCGTCTCCGGACAATGTTACCTTTACCTTCTGTAAAGTCGGAAGTATATTAGTGTTACAAAACAAGTGACTGTGCATGCGAGAGAAAATCAATTTTACGGGTCTATCAGTAGACAACATTTATAAAACATCCAAATTTCAATTAAATCGGAGTAGATTTTTAAAATATGGACTTTCCTAAAAATATTGAGGGAGTGACCAACAGACAGACAAACACCCGAACTCTTCTCTCATGTCTCAAATGTAGTTTAACATAGACTGCCAATTGGTGTGGCACATAGCTTCCTCGCATCCTATCCACGTACTTTATTGATTTTATGCTTTTACAAGCCATTATTGTCAAATTGGTTTAATTGTTTCCCCCGTTTTTTTTTTTTTTAATCTATCAACATTTTTAATGAATGAAAGTATCAATTTAGCAAAAGTTAAAGAGCGCAGACCGTTTAAAATAATCTGTGGCTTACTTTCGATAAACTATATAAGTGTCATTCAAATCAGATAAGAATAATTTTTAAGCTATAGCTGTAAATAAATGTATGTTTGTGTGCATGTGAAAGAGAAGAAAATAGGCGCAGAAGGTTGAAACTTATATGGGACCAAAATTATGACCTTCCACCCAAATTTCATTAAAATTAGACGTTAGTTTTTGAGATATGTTGGTTCGAAAAAATTGACCAACAGACCGACAGATATGCAACCAAAAATGTTCCCTGATGTCTGAAACGGATTTCTGTCTTGGAACTTTTGAAATTGAGAACCTAAAATTTTTTTGTTCTTCAGAACGATCACACACCTTCCGTTATCTTCGGTAAGCTCGGAAGAAAAATTAAATTTGGAGAAGACATTAAATAAATGATAAAATAATGGATAGTAAAAGCAAAAGTTTTTTAAATATAGACAGGCCGCGAGGAATCTATTTGTTTTACAATTTCATTTTTTTAAGTCAAAGTATTTTCTCATTTTTCCTCCACTTTTTGTACATGTAAATATCTTATTATCTGTTACATGTTTTGTATATGTTAATCTTTTTTTTATCTTTTACAATATGTAAACCGTTTGCTACCTTATATATCTCTTGTGTAAGGTATACGGGACATCGTTTGTTATAGTTGATGGTTTTTTATAACTTTAAATTTTTAGATCAAACCATTCATATTTCTTTGTGCTGTCTCCTTTATTTATTATATTTTTTTTTTTTAAAAAAGGGTGTCTTCAGAGAATTATAATGCAACATTTTTTTAAAAAAATAAGGTGGGATTTAATCCTTTTTCTTATTGTAATGAAATATCTAAATACATAAGATAAAAATTAGTGTTGAAATAATTATCAAGAAATTATCACCAGAAGACATGTATTATTATTCTTTTTTTTAAATGGCCATATTTAAATTGTAAAAACTAAGTAAACTATTAAACAATTTATTTTAATGTAATTGCAAAAATAATTCATTTTCCAAAAAGGGATGAAATATGAAATTTTTTTTTTAAAAATTGCATGGTTATTCCTCTAAAGACACCTTTTATAAAAAAATATATATTACTTTTACGTACAATTTATTAGGTACTATATATTTCATTCAATGGATGTCTAAGGTTCAAAATACAAATATGCTGTGGTCTTTTGTTTCCTATATATACATCAGTGTGTCTCAAAATAACACCACTTAGTGATCTTATAGAAATTTGACGCTGAATAATAAAGTTTCTATGAACCTGGGTTCACAACTGCTTTTTCAAATCATAATTTTAGGGGAATGCCAAAAAAGAAACAATAATAGTTTTGTCCCTATGTCTGTTGCTGAACTGTATTTAAAAGTACTGTCCCTCTGTACGATTCCAATAACTTTTGATTTAAAAGAGATAAGATCACAAGACTTTGCCGTATTAAATATCTTTTTGACGTCCAAGCAGGAAAAATATAGCGAACTCAAAATTATTAGCCGTTAAAATTTAAAATGTCAGGTATTTTTCATGTTAGGCATTTATTTTTTTAATTTTGAGTGGGATATCAAAGAAATAGTTATTTATGTAACTAGGCAGCAAAATGGAATTTTTCTGACGAATGATTAAGTTAGCCTCCGAGCCGGAGGCGAGGTCAGGCTATGGAAATTAACTGCCGAGGCGTAGCCGAGGCAAGCAATATATCAATATGAGGCAGAAATGTTTCCTTTGCTGCCTTGTTGCATACAATATTTTTCCTACTGGCGGCAGAAAAATGTTTCCTATAAATAATATTAATTTCATAATACTTACTTACTTATCAAATACTATTATTGAACTATTCAAATTGAAAAAACAAGCAACAATATCAAATGTTACAATTATAAAAAATTAATTGACAGAAATACAGTAAAAACAAAACAAAAGGATTCTAATAGACGAGCTGCAGTGTTGCCACTAATTTAATTATTTATGATTAATGTAAGACCTACTATTTTTTTGTAATATTTTTATTACTTTTTTTATCTTTTTACTCCATTCTATTTTATAAATATAATCTATAATAAGTATTTATAAACCTTTTTTTATAAATTCATAATATTTTTAAGGTAAATTGTTCAAATAATCTAGGTTAAAGATAATATAAAAGAAAAGGTTGTTTGTTTATTTACTTGAAGTGGGGAATGTGGGCGTGGCTTAGCCTGGAAAAATCCTCAGCAAAATACGATTTTGCCGCCTAGGCAGCAAAATCGTATTTTGCTGCGTATTATAAAGTTTTCTTGAAATCTCAGAGAAATTAAACTTTCATGTCTAAAAACAGTTCAATAATGCGTAATTTTGCTGCCGCTAGTAGGAAAAAGTATTTAAGAGTAGGTATATTACAATAGTTATTTATGTAACTAGGCAGCAAAATGGAATTTTACTGACGAGTTATTAGATTAGCCTCCGAGCCGAAGGTGAGGACAGGCTATGATAATTAACTGCCGAGGCGAAACCGAGGCAGGTAATTCACCTATTTGACAATGAATAAACGAGGCAGAAATGTTTCCTTTGCTGCCTTGTTGCATAAAATATTTTATCTACTTGCGGCAGAAAAATGAAGCTGATCTTTATTAATATAACATAGTTAATAACTATGTGTCATATTAATAAAGATAATAACATATGTATTAACTAAAATTAATGTTCAAATAAGAAACTTGGGAAAAGTGAACTCAATCTATAACAACAAAATACAAAACACACGTTTATAACACACATAACTTCAGAATGAATAATGCACGCAATAAAAAATATTTATTTATATTATTACTAAAAAATTACTAAAAGTATTAAAGATATCTTCTATTGCTTAAAAGAAAAGAAGTAACTAGGATAAATCAAGAAAAGTAGCTAGTCTAATCTAGAATGACTTCAATAATGAAAATAATATGGATGTTCAATGTTTACATGACGCTGCAGTATAGCCAGTGACTCTACTATTTTTTTAATTAAAGATCTACTATTCATTGAACTTATTTAACAGAATTAACAAATATAAACAAATTATTTTATTATTAAAAAGTTTATTTATTAAATATTACTTATTAAACTATAATATATGATGAAGAAGAAGAATTAACAAATATAAACAAATTATTTTATAATTAAAACATCAAAATTTTGCTCGTCTCCCCAAAAAGCCATATTTATACTATTACTAAAAATATAAAAAATATTCAAAATGTGTAGTCTACTGGGCCATAGAAAATACTCTGCCAATTAGTGTGGCACATAGCTTCCTCGCGTCCTATTTCGTATATTTTAATGATTTATTGCTTTTACAGTCAATTATTGTCAATTTTATTTAATTCTCACTCCGAATTGCTTCCGAGCTTACCGAAGGTAACGGAAGCTATGTGATTGTTCTGAACAACGTATATATATTATTTCTCCGACTTGAAAAATTCCAAGACAGAAATACATTTCAGACATGAGGGAACATTTTTGGTTTGGTGTCGGTCTGTCGCTTAATTTTTGCGAACTAACATATCTTAATAACTACGCGTCTGATTTAATTTGGGAAATTTGGATGATAGGTCACAATTATCCCATCCGACAGACCGACAGACAGATACGATACCAAAAATGTTCCCTGATGTTTGACACGAATTTTTGTCTTGGAATTTTTGAAATCGGAGACGGAAAAAAATTTCGTTCTTTAGAACTACCACATAGTTTTGTTACCTTATGTAATCTCGGAAGGAAAATAAGAAAAGCAATTTGATCGTTCAGCAGTTGAAGTTTTCCCGTTCAGCAATTCTTCTGCTGATAAATAATTTCTTTCTCACAATACCAACAAAACCCTTTTTCGTGAGACAACAATTTTTAGGGTCCGTAGGCAAAACCAAGGACCCTTATATTTTTCTGCGTGTGTCTGTCCGTCCGTCCTCTCGCGTGCTCTCACCTTTCGTCCGATCACTTTGAAATTTGGCATGTATGTGTCTTGTACCTCTACCCACATACCTATTTTAAAAATATAGCGACTTAAAAAAAAAAAAAATTCAGAAAAACTTAAGGGTTAAATTTTTTTCGACACCGTGAGGGGTATCATATGAAAGGGTACGTCGAGCTGATTACAAAAATATATAATTCTTTGGATATAACTTTGATAGGGCGAGTGGGCGAGCGTAGGCAAGTTTGAAGGGGGTGTAAAACGTGTCCCCCCCCCCATCTATCTCGCTTATGTGAAGTGCAAAAAATCTGAAAAAATTCCTGAACATTCTTCGACCAAAAGTAAAGATACCACTTTTTGGAAATTTCGAAACAAATATTATTTTATTTTGTATTGAAAAAATACGTTTTTTTATAATTATGGTCTTTTCGATGTATTTATATGGTTGTAGTCCGGTTCAGTGGCAAAAAAATACTTTATCAGAGTGTGTTTTGAGAATATCAGACCCTTAGAATGGTTTAAAGTAAGCTTTTTAGCATTTAAAAAAAAAACGCTGTTTATACACTTTACATTTAAACACTATATAGTGTGGCCAACGGACCCTCGCTGTGCGCTGACTAGCACACACTTGGCCTGTTTATATTCGATTTAATCCTTAAAATTCTCAAAAATTATGTCTCTTGCCTCTTTTGAAACATCGTTCTCACTAATATTCGTATATCGTCGAATGAAACCAATCCCAGCTCTGAATGATCCAACACTGATGATGAATGAATGAAACCAATCCCAGCGCTGGATTATCCAACACTGATGATGAATGAATGAAACCAATCCCAGCGCTGGATTATCCAACACTGATGATGAATGAATGAAACCAATCCCAGCGTTGAATGATCCAACACTGATGATGAATGAATGAAACCAATCCCAGCTCTGAATGATCCAACACTGATGATGAATGAATGAAACCAATCCCAGCGCTGGATTATCCAACACTGATGATGAATGAATGAAACCAATCCCAGCGCTGGATTATCCAACACTGATGATGAATGAATGAAACCAATCCCAGCGTTGAATGATCCAATACTGATGATAAATTAATGAAACCAATCCCAGCTCTGAATGATCCAACACTGATGATGAATGAATGAAACCAATCCCAGCGCTGGATTATCCAACACTGATGATGAATGAATGAAACCAATCCAACACAACGCTGACTTTATATGAATTATGATTTCACGCTAAATTATAAATGTTTAACACTGATGGAATTATAACTGATGAAAGTCATCTTAATTGTTCTAAATGATTGATTACTTAGTGGCAAAGTTTCTTTTATCACTTAGGTAGGACAATCTTACTCTTTTATAAGTTGGAAAAACAAAAAGAAAATCACGGGTTGGTTGAACAACGCTGAGATCGGTCATTCGACACAAAAATTTTATTCTCTACTAGTTTTGAGAATTTTTTTTTATGTTAACAAGATTATAGTCCAGGAGATAGGGGACAAAAAAGTGTCTGACTAACATCATGCTAGAATTTTGTATACAAGTCAATCTTTTAGCGCCTTTTAAGAATATGTGGTCGGCTAAGTTCGTCTGCGGAACATAACTTGGCAATAGGCGTTTGAAAAAATCAAACCGGTGGAGAGCGGCCATGTCTCACCAATTATAGTGGAAAATGCGATTTTCATGATCCTGAGTACAGAATTAGTTAGTAGACCAAAAATCAAGTTGATGTTAGTTTGTCCCTTGACAGGTGACCACGTTGATTTCTAGTAATATTTGAATAACTAACCTATCAAGTGTGAAAATGATATCGATTTGATTTTTGGTCTACTAACTAATTCTGTACTGAGGGTCATGAAAATCATACTGTCCACCATAATTGGCGGGACATGGCCGCTCTCCACCATTTTGTTTTTTTCAAATGCCTATTGCCAAGCTATGTCCCACAGACGAATCTAGCCGCCCACATGTTCTTAAAAGCCGTTAAAATATTAACTTGTATACAAAATCCTAGCTTGATGTTAGTCAGACACTTTTTTGCACGCTATCTCCTGGACTATTACGTTTTGAGAGTTTTAAGGAGGAATGTTAAAAAACTGCGATTTTTAATGTCTTTTACGAATCTCTTGAAAATAAAGCCGTTCTGCACCTATATTCATAGAAAATGTCTTTTTCAGCGTCGAATTTTTCAAAGTTCCAAAGAGACACGCTGTTCATATTGTTTATGTAAATCTATTGTTGTCCTATTATATTTTTTACATATAATGCAAATCTTCCGTAATACTCTGATTTTATTTTTTGCTCGGTCGATGAGGCCACTTCATGCCATCATAAAAGAGTGAAACCTGTCTCCCCTCCCTGCCGTTAAAATTCACCGGATTTGTCGGTGATTAGACCTAGGATTCAGGTTCTATGGTATGTTAAGACCTAGGTTTCCTGCGGCGGAGTTGCGAGTTCACTAACCACTAGATCCGCCCTCTAAATCCGTTTTGGTCTGATATTTCTGGGTTTGTCAGTGAAAGTAAGGAACACACAAATTTAAAACTTGGTAGTTCTGTTGTGTCTAGGAACCCAAAAGAAACCGGAAAAAGTGGGCAACCCTAAACAAATTGTTCTTGAGGAATCAGGACTTGAAGTTTAGGGGGTTCAAAATTTGGTTCATGAGGGATGTTAAATGAAAGAGACGCCCAGATTACAAAAATATATATTTGGTTTGATTTTTGTTTATCTTTCCACCAAATGTCCTTAATAATGTCGATTAACGTGTCTCTTCCCCTCCCCCATTTATTTTTTTTAAGTAACTGAAAAAATTGCAGTTATTATTTGTTAAAAAAATTGTTGAGTGTCTTTTAAGGAGAAAATAACGTCCCCACCTTTAAAAAAAGTCTTAAAACTGTTAATATTGGAACTAATTTGTGCAAAGTGAAACAATTAATGACTTGAAGTAGTTTAATTGTTTTTAGACTATACAATCTTTTAGGACTCATCACAATCTATAACTCTTGTCAGGAGGCGTTCACGTAAATGCAATAAAGTGTTGGAAAGTTATTGCCAAAGCCAAATGTTTGAATTGGTGCGATTTGTTCATTCGCCTACGCAGCCTTGGCGTTGTTGAAAGCACATACTCGGCGACTTTTCATGTAAACAATATGTTAATTAATAATTATTTTCGATGTTTATTCAAGTCGAGTAAGTTGACGATTTTAAAGTAAATAATTAATGTATAGGAAATTATAAAAGATTATAGGAAAAATTACATGGCCTGGTTGAAAAGCAGCGCTTATGCATCATGGTGAAGAGGTAGACCCACTCAAGAAATCTCGACTCGACTGAGGTTAACTTACATTAGACAGGATTCCCCTTTATCCTATATGTAAGTTAATAATATGTCTTTCCCCTTTCTCACGTTATTATTCGATTATTTTTTAGGGTAAATCCACTTATAGATAAAAAAAAATTGAGGTAAAAGAAAGTATTTTAACCTTTGGTAAGCTGCACATCGGTGAGAAGAAGATAATAATAAGTAGCCTGAAGCAAGCTAATCGTTATGCAACACGTTTCAAACATGTCTACGACGTTGTCCAGTCTCGTTAACTGCAGCTTAGAATAAAAATACTAAAATGTATCTGTACATCGGAGAAAATCAATCGAGAGAAAATACATAATATTTGTTTGGTTTCTTAATTCTTAAGGGGAGGTGATACTAAGTGAATTATTAGTGTCTTTATTCGACGCTTTCTCGGAGGTATATAAGGGCCTGCGAGCCGTCCACTCCTTGTGCCACAATTACTTCCAGGCTCCGACTCTGTTGTATTAGAAACACTGCCAAAATAGCAAACTTTCTAATTCTCACCATCAAAATCAACGGGTCTATATCACCAACTTAACTAACAGGTAACAATTTTAAATTTTACTTATATTCTAAACCAATATTAAAAAAATCACATAGCTTCCGTTACCTTCGGTACGCTGGGAAGCAAAATAAACCTCTTATCTACTAGAGCTAGTTTTTTTTTTATTTGACCCAATCTAAAAAATAACTTTTTTGGATTCGTCAATATCATTTGAAATTTATTTGCAGGATTTTTAATAATTCAATATTTTAAAAGGTAAAATTCTCTAATAAAAAGATTTTTACGAGGGGCAATGTGTGAATCTTCAAACTCACTAGGGTTCGTACTCTCAGCTTGAGGGATTGTATCGTAAAAGAAAAACATAATATTTCATAGTTGAGTATTTTATAAGTTCTGTTAGAAATTCTCATGTTATTGGATTTCACTTGAATGTTACAGATTTTTATCTTAAAATTTTTCAGAAAAATGGCTTCGTCCAATCCATCATACGCCGCCTACACATGGGGCTCAGGGTCCACGAGTGCCTTTGGCAACCAGACCGTGGTAGACAAGGTTCTACCGGAGATTCTCCACATGGTAGACGCCCATTGGTAAGAATCCACAGTCGTCACTAAAAATAAAAATTCTAATAATTTCTCTTAAATTAAAATAATTTGACTTGCTATGCTAAAAGTATAGTGAAATGAAATCCACAATCAATTTATAATAATTGGCTCTTATCTCTAATCTCCTCAAAAATAGTTTACGGTTCGTGTTTGAAAGATTTAAAGGAAAAATAAAAAGGGAACTTTTTAACGTTAAATATTAAAGTGCTATGTATTTGACTTGTTCTGCTAAATCCAGTGAGATCAATTTATAATAATTAGATCTTATATCTAATCTCCTCAAGTCAAACAAACAATTTTATTTTGTGAAAAAAATTATTTGCGGTTCGTATTTGAAAGATTTAAAGGAAAAATAAAAAGGGGACGTTTTTACTTTAAATATTAGAGGTTTAATCTATAAACCAAGCTTTCACAAAGGTTTTCTTGTTATTTCACTTCATGGTAAATGGTTGATTATCTCTATACTTTTTATGGATTCGTCGCTTTACTGTTGACGAATGTATAGCTTTATTCTTGATGAATTCACCGCTTTATGTGATGAAGCCGCTGAAGCTTAAACCCCAATTCGTCGATGAAATCGGCCGGAGAATTGACAAGGAACGTTAAACATGTGTTTGCAGGTACCAGTTCCCCCCGATGAACCCTCTGTGGCACGCGCTGCTCGGGTTCTTCATGGGAGTACTGGGAGTGATCTCGGTCCTCGGTAACGGGATGGTTATCAACATCTTCTGTACCACCAAGGGACTGAGGTCACCGTCCAACCTGCTGGTCGTCAACCTCGCTTTCTCCGACTTCCTTATGATGTTAACCATGTCACCTACCATGGTCATCAACTGCTACTACGAGACGTGGGTCTTGGGTAAGAATATTTATTTTTCACAAATTATCAAATGAAGTGCTTACAGAATAACTGTCTAAGCAGCCCCTACACGATCAAGCCGCTTGATCAAAACATCGCGTCAAGCTGATTGACACGACCTTCAAGCCGCCTTGAGGCACATCAAGCATCCCATCAATCGTTAATCAACACTCATTTGTAGCGGAGTTTTCGACTAGTGAGCTGCTCCTCCTGGAATGTAGTGAATCAGTATTGTGTAGATACCATGGTTTCGAATCAGGATTTGGGGTGTCGAGCAGGTGATTGACGGAATGCTTGATCAAAATTGCTCTAGACTATCAAGCACTCCGTCAAGCCGCTTAACTCATTCAAACTTTCCATCAATATCCGTCAAGGCTTGACTCAAGCATCAAACGGCTTCCTAGACTATCAATCAATCATGCTTGACACCATTGCTTGACGCGATGTTTTGATCAAATGGCTTGATCGTGTAAGGGTTGCTTTAGAGACTGATTTAACTCGGGTAAAGATGTCACATGTTAAAGGTGGTGGTATGCTTTATACTTTAATCGGTGGCATATTTAACATCAACTGTTCAAAAGCCTCTGATTTATAATTAATTAACTTCTTCGAAATTTCTATACAAAACAAAGACATTCTGCTCGACTTTAGATGCTAACATTTAATATGACATTTTTTAGATTCTCAAGCTACCAAAAATAACAATAGCTAAAGAATAAAGTAACCTAATTTATTTCTTAATTAAAAAATAACAGAAAACTCAAGTACTTATGTAATGAAGGACTAAAGTAGGAAATTAAGTGCGAATGAACCTATTTAGAGATAAGAATAACACAATGAGAAAGAAAATGTACAACTTGGTTCTTATCTACTTCCTCGAGTAAACGCAGTACGTATAGATAAGGGCTTGTTTCGACCGTTACATACGTGTATACCAGTTAACAATAAGGTAGCAACGTCAAAGAAACAAAACTTTACTATTACTAATATTATGGACTACAGCTAGCAATAGTCTCAGCAAACAAACAATAATTTGTTTATACAACTGAGAGCGAAGAGTTAACCCAGTATCATCCCTTACATATTACAGACGAATAAGTCTTTTGTATGGCCTTTTGGCTGCGTCGTGTATTATTATTGTTATATATAACTTCACTTTTTGCGGTAAGTATTCGCTACGGATGATCATATTATGTATTGATTCATTTGTTCACCCTTTTGTATGATACTTTGTGCAGGGCCGTTCATGTGCGAAATGTACGGACTGTGTGGCTCCCTTTTCGGCTGTGCTTCTATTTGGAGCATGACAATGATCGCCCTCGACAGATACAATGTCATCGTCAAGGTAAATTTGTTGACGTCGATTGATAATTATGATAAATATTATGGTCGTTTCGTCGGTGCCATGACTAACGGCGTCATCGTTGCAGGGTCTCGCTGCCAAGCCGATGAACAACAAAGGTGCGGCTCTCAGAATCTTGTTCGTCTGGGCTCTCTCCCTGGCATGGACCCTCTTCCCTCTCTTCGGATGGAACAGGTACGTACCTGAAGGTAACATGACCGCCTGCGGAACCGACTACTTGACCAAGAGCTGGCTCAGCCGTAGCTACCTCCTCGCCTACTCCTTCTTCTGCTACTTCCTCCCTCTCTTTGTCATCATCTACTCTTACTTCTTCATCGTTCAGGTATATATTTTTGTCTGCTCAAGATTACGTAATTCAACCTTAATTGAGATCGATCACAGAAGCGTATTCTTCGCCTTAAATTGAACTTACGTTTATTTCTTGTGTAGACCGTATGCGCTCACGAGAAAGGAATGAGGGAGCAAGCCAAGAAGATGAACGTAGCATCCCTGAGGTCTGCCGACGCCGCCAACACATCCGCCGAAGCCAAACTGGCCAAGATCGCCCTTATGACCATTTCTCTGTGGTTCCTCGCCTGGACTCCTTACCTCGTCATTAACTTCTCTGGTATTTTCGAGACTGCCAAGATCACCCCTCTCTTCACCATCTGGGGATCTGTGTTCGCCAAATGTAACGCTGTGTACAACCCTATTGTATACGCCATCAGGTATGCCTCGTTCTTTATCTACCTTCAAACTACTTTACAATACCGAATAAAACTATCCTTTTATATATTTAAATGGATGATTACCATTTACAACTATGTTTTAATCACTTACTGTTTTTACAATAGTAGCCTTTTAGACAACCTTTATCCAACGGCCAATTTTTTTTTTTTTTTTGTATGCTCAAGCTCTTTTTATTCCGTTCAAAACTGTAATCTGATGATTCTTTCTTATCCAAACAAAAGCCCTCTCTACTTGCATGGGACAAAAACAACTTCCTCTGGGCCAAATATAACTCTTTGATAATCCAATATGGTTTTTTGTTAATGTCCACAGCCATCCTAAATACAAGCTGGCGCTGCAGAAGAAATACCCGAGCCTCGCCTGCGCCGCTCCTCCTGCTGATGATTCTCACTCAGTGGCGAGCGGAGTCACCACCATGTCCGAGGAGAAGGCCCCTTCGGCCTAAACGTGGCACCGAGCGATGCCGTCTAAAAACAGCATGTTTTTACTAATTTAGTTTTCATTTTTTAAAACTAACATCCTAAACACCATCGCTTTAAAATAAACGGCACAAGATCTAATATTTAGATCAAATCGATACGGACGCTTCATGGAACTGGACCCGGATTGTGACACGGAATTACGTCAAGTTGGAACAACTGACCTGGGGACGGAGGCGCGGTGCGTTCTACAGACGACTCGACCTCGCATACCCTGTACACATTGTACATAGATCAACATGTTCATCGTAGTCTATCTCCGCTTAGAAGTAACAGACTCGGAGCGACCGCTCCCTTCCTGATCCACATCCAACTTCACGTCAACACCTCAATATCAAACTATTATAAAAAGTAAAAAAAAATATAAAAAAAAATATATACACTTATATAATAAAAATATTTTTCATAAATAAATAGCCCCTCCACTGCATATAAATAATTATTTAACTTTCCTCATTTACTTCTTATTGGTCAAATTAATTCGATGGCTCAAAATAACAGTAATAACTATTACCATTATGTTATACCTAATACTCGTAGAACTATGATAATGCTGCATTGGGTTTCTTTCATGATGAGAATTCCTTGCCCTTCCGCAATGTAACAATTGAAGGCTCCAGGGGAAAAAGAGTACACATGTCCATCAGACTTAATTTTTCAGGAGAATAAAAACTAACTTACCTAAGTGCCGTAGGCTTCCACGATGGGTTTTCACTGTGATTTCCACAGTTCACGTTGTTTCTCATCAGTATAACATGCTCTATCCTGAAGATGCCTCTAGCATAAGAGGCGAAACGTCGGAAACATCATCCACTATGACGCGGTCACCACCGGAAGACCTAGAGCTCCATAACTTACCTAACTCAAAAAGTATAAAAAAGGAACAAAAATAAACTTCCATCAAGTTTAAAGTTACATTTGAACACTGTATTTAACTAGTGATGCGGTGCATAAAGAACTCGCTTAGAATTGTTGTCTTATCAGCCACACTATGTTCTCAATATTGCTACCAGGATAATATTTCGGTGATAACCTGACTTATTCTTATTCAACCTGAAAAAAACTTTAACATTATTTTACGTAACGCACCATATAAGAATAAACTTAATTTTTAACACTCTCATCTCGGTGGCATTTGTTGCAAAACTTTGTAACAATAGTTACATATTCATTTCCTACTCATTAAACCCTTTAAAACAATGTATGGCATGTCATGCTGACTACAATCTTCCTCTTTAGTCGTCTTTAATATTGGCCCAATCTTAAATTTAAAGTTGTCAAAAAAACAATATGCTCTCAGCCGAATTTCGCACTAATGGTAATGGTTAGACGGGAAGGACAAACCACTTGTTGGAACCTAGCAATCAGGCCACACTGTGCCCATTTTACTAACCTAGTGGTGGAGAGTTCCAGTTACTTCACACATCATACCTGTACATTGTACTGCCGCAGCGGGTATGGTGTGGTCATTAGTAAGCTATATAAGCCTGTGTCAAAGCGTGGGGGAATAGAGCCCCTTAAGGCCCCTCCACATTCTCACGGAGTATCCTCGCCGATTATACTCGGCGAAGTACTCGACTTCAGGCCACTTCGCGAGAGTCTGGAGGGGCCTTTATAGGGGGTGTCCCTCGCCCTGCTCCGTCCGCGATTCATAGATGCAATTTAGAGTACCATGGCACGGGATCGAACCCGTGACCTCGTTCACCTCACTCATTGAGAGCCGGGTGGGCCGCCTAGAGCACCTCAGCCACGCTGGCTCCCCAAATTTCGCACTAAGTCGCACGTTCTCAGGGTAGCTAAAACAAATTACCATCTAATTCATCCACACCCACACATTATACTTCTTTGATAAAGTCATTATTCAGGCTCATGATGCTCGTCTGTCGAATAAGTAATTGCCCACAATCATTATTTAATAATATTAATGCAGGCTCGCTACGCTCGCCTGTTGTAAAAGTATTTTTCCATATTCAGTTAATAATATTTGCAGGCTAGCTACGCTCGCCTGTTTAGATAGCTTTTTTTCATTATCTTTATTTAATATTATTATTGCAGGCTCGCTATGCTCACCTGTTATAAAAGTATTTGTCCATAATCTTTATTTAATAATATTTAAAGAATTTGTTTATAGAATTTGTAGTAAATATTTTATTTAATAAAATGATTGCAGGGGCAGGATATGTTAAGCGCGGAACATCCCCTACGCGCGGCTAGAATCGCGGAAATATGAAGAGGTCTTGGGCTAAGCCCGAACTCTCGCGCCGAGCAAGATGGTAGAATAGAGAGGTTTTACTGGGCTTGAAAACTAGTTTATATTCTCTCTACTAGATTGCAGTGGTGGGATAGATAAAATATATTATATACTTTTCTTATTTTTTTGAAATTATAAATTAAATTTATGATCTTTTTATTATAAAATATATTGAGCAAATCACTTCTGATGTTAAATTTAAAACAATAATGCAAATTATAAAAAGAGAAAACAGTCTAACTGAAGTTTGTGAAACGTAAGTTCTCGATAACATTTTACGCATTTTTTGGGTATATAGTTAAACATTTTCTTATTTTATACATTTTCATGGTACTGTTGATTAATTGATTAGAGTTATTCCTTCGGCTGTTGATTATCTAATTAGAGCTATTCCCGAGGCGCAGCCGAAGGAGATAATTATCGCGAGGGGAATAATGGCACTTCACTCACAAGGTAAATACAATAATTTATCTCCAGTAGGAAGAAAATACACATTTTCGTCCATTGCACAGATTTTATTTATTATTTTAATAAATAACAATAATTATTAGCTCTTTAAATAGCAGATATAAGAGATTCAATATTAAAAACAAATAAGAATTGGAATTAAACTCAAATAGAAGGTTATTTAGATGCAGGTTATAAACAACGAATCAATGATAAACATGGTCAAAAAAGCGCAGTGCCGCCAACCTGATTTCAACAACTTCATTACATTTGCCATTTATTTTCTACTATTTATAAAATAATTAAGTTGCAATCTTTACTTTTTTACCCTATTTTACTTTTTCGCCCTACTTTTACTTTTTTTCCCTACTGGAGATAAAAATATTTAGGCCTGAATTTCCAAGTTAACAAACAAAAATTTAGCTTCATAATAGTCAGTTACAAAAATAATTTTTACCGTTATCCCATCCATTTGTGGACGGATGAATCCAATTCTAAACCTGGAACGTGATCAATTATAAATGTCCAAGTTTATTTATATGTTTATTATTGTTATTATAAAGCTTGCTGTAGATAAAACACATTGTTTTGTGTCATTTCAATGAAACTATTGCTCAACTAAATATAAATGTGATAAATTACCAGGTTGGGTGTTTCCACAGCTGTTCTCATCGGGGTTTACCCCAGTAAAACGCAATATAACTCTGCTTTAAAAAACTAAATATATCATTTGATAAAGCAAATTAAAAAATAAATATATTTATGTATTTGTATATAAAAAAAACAACAATTTCCTTCATTTTCTCTTTTAATATAAAGCATTTGAGTAACATAGCGTAGTTATAACATTGAGAAAAATTATTAATTTCGTAAAGTTTTTATAAATTAATATTAATTTGAGAGCCGGCGTAAAGTTTTATTAATATAAATGTTATTTTCCTTAAGAGAAACAACAAATAAAAACATGACATTACATCAAACATTGAAATTGATCTTTATAGTTAGTTAATATAAGAGGCCGTCCAACCTAATTGAGGTTTTCTGTGGTTTCCCTCACTTTACTAGGCAAATGCCAGGTTAGTCCCCTCTTAAGTCAGTCCACAGACTGCCTATGATACCCGTTTAAATACCTGCAAACAACCCTAATAGAAATCCAATCAAAAACTTCCATTTAAAAAAATAAAATAAAATGAAAATATATACTCCAAAATTGTCCATTACACCCTTCCACGAATTTGATTACAAAGCTTCAATCCTTTATAAAATATCAAAAATTAAAAAAGGCTTAAAATAACCCCTCTCAAAATAACATTATGGCTCCGATAAACACAAATAATTTTTTGTTACTTATGCCAATAAAGAAATTGTTAAAAAAAAAACAGTAAAACAGATAAAACATTCAACAAACATGCGTCGTGAGTAAAGTGCCATTATTCCCCTCGCGATAATTATCTCGCCTCGGGAATTAAAGAGTCTAATTCCCTCGGCTTCGTCTCGGGATTTAGGGACCATGGTTCCTTCGGCTTCGCCTCAAGAACCAACTTTTTCGCTCAGGGAATAATGGCTTACTTTACTCCCTAGGTACATAAATAACTATAGTTTGTCACTTTCAGCTTTATATGTCGTTAGAGCGAGTTAAATGTTGATTACGAAATGTTGAAAGGTCAGTTATATGTAGTGGACCACACACGGTTAATTTATTGTCAATACAGAAATAGAAATATATTGACAATACTCTTGATCGTGTCCGGTTGATATTAAATAAAATATTCCTCCAAGCAGTGTGGCACATAGCTTCCTCGCGTCCTATTGCTTATACTTTAATTCTATGTTTAAATAACTTATTTTTGTCAAATTAGTTTAATTCCCCCCTTTTTTTAAAACTGTTAAAATTGTTTTGATTTTTTTACAAATCAAAGTATCTATTTAGCAAAAATTTATTAAGAGCAGACGGTATAAATTAATGTGGGGCTACTTTCGACGAACCATCCTAATCAATTAAAAACCGAACGAGTAGTTTTTAAAATATTGAGCGATAGACTTGAGACAGACTACGTTGGTTCGCAAATATGTTTCAGACAGACAAACTGAGACGGAACCAAAAATGCTCCCTGATGTCCGAAACTGATTTTTACGTTGGAATTTATGAAATCGGAGACATGAAAAAGTTGGTTCTTCAGAACGATCAAATAGAATGAGTAAAAACATTCTATCAACAGGAAACGCTTGCTTAAATATTCACAAAATTATTTATTAGTCTGGTGTCTAACAATATTGATATGTGGATTGACAATATTTAAGACGTAATCTATAATAGTCTATACCGGGGCCCCCTTAAAATCTCCAAATATAATATATTATAGTACCTTAATACATTTCGAGGCCCCCCGGTTAAGAACCAATAGTCTATAGTACTATACGTAGTATTTATAATCTATAGTACTATACGTAGTATTTATAATCTATAGTACTATACGTAGTATTTATAATCTATAGTACTATACGTAGTATTTATAATCTATAGTACTATACGTAGTATTTATAATCTATAGTACTATACGTAGTATTTATAATCTATAGTACTATACGTAGTATTTATAATACTAGGTAGTATAAATAATATCAACCGAATGCTGGCCACTTAAAAGACTGTATAAACAAAATAAATAATAATAATTAATATAATAACCCCATTTTTAGCAAAACCAAGGACCCTTATATTTTCCTGCGTGTGTCTGTCCGTCCGTCCTCTCGCGTGCTCTCACGGCTACACCATTCGTCCGATCACTTTCAAATTTGGCATGTATGTGTCTTGTACCTGCCCACATATTTTAAAAATATAGCGACTTAAAAAAAATATTTTTCAAACAAATTAGGGTAAAAAAACTTAAGGGTTAAATTTTTTTTTTTCGACACCATGAGGGATATCATATGAAAGGGTACGTCGAGCTGATTACAAAAATATATAATTCTTTGGATATAACTTTGATAGGGCGAGCGTAGGCAAGTTAGAAGTGGGTGTGAAACGTGTCCCCCCCCCCCCCCCTCTATCCCGCTTATGTGAAGTGCAAAAAATCTGAAAAAATTCCTGAACATTCTTCGACCAAAAGTAAAGATACCACTTTTTGGAAATTTCGAAAAAAATATTATTTTATTTTTAATTGACAAAATTCGTTTTTTTATAATTATGGTCTTTTCGATGTATTTATATGGTTGTAGTCCGGTTCAGTGGCAAAAAATACTTTATCAGAGTGTGTTTTGAGAATATCAGACCCTTAGAATGGTTCAAAGTAAGCTTTTTAGCATTTTAAAAAACCACTCTTTATTCACTTTACAGTTAAACACTATATAGTGTGGCCTACTGACCCTCGCTGTGTGCTGACTAGCACACACTTGACCTGTTTATTAAAAACTGGTCTTATTTAAACTTTTTTTTTTCTGTATTCTTTACCTAAATTGTTTCCATGTGCAAAATTTGGGGAAGATTGAAAGACGGGAAGTGGTTCAAAATTAGGGTAATAGGTGTGATATAAGCAAAGTAATATAAGGCCAGTAAAAATTAACTCGATTTTGGAACGAAGTTACTTATGGCACGTTCTGGAGCCCGGGAGTGAATCCGAAAAAAAAACACCAAAATCACCGTCCCGCAACCAAGCGTCACGAAATCTACCGATGACGATAACTTGAGTAAAAGATGACCGAGTTAGTTGAAATTTGGTACACATGCTCATTTTACCGATACCTAGGCTGAGTTTGTTGGACAACGTTATCCACCTAAACGTTCACGTGCAACGCTCGCGTAAACGTAAGCTTCAAATTTAAAATTGGAATTTTAGGACGGGGAAAAATTCTAACTTCATCTATTTAATGAGACTAACAACTTTTATAAATAATTTTTTTTAGTTAAACAAACACAGACACTGCTATGAAGTGATAAAGATAGCTAAATTTATTAAAGCGGACCTAAACATTTAAAATAAAGAAAACAACGTTTTTACCGATATCTTACGTTCTAACGTAACGATTTTAATAAAATTTCTTACACAGCACCTTAAGTGCAATTGAAACAGGCATGTAAAATTTCAACCTGATACAAGCAGAAGTTTATTAGTGATGGTGATTTATATTTTATATTACAATATTTTAATTGGAGATTCGCCGACGGAGTCTGTCGGGACAGTTCTTTTCTTCTCTACAACCATCTGCTTTAACTATAAACTAATCAAAATTAACTTTTTTCTCAATTTACAATGCATAATTAATTGTAAGACGCTCTTTTCTAAGATAATAAAAAGTTTTCCTTTTAATTTTACCTCTTATTCTAACTCCGCCATGTAAAAGTAGTTAGTATCATATACTTAGCACTGTAATTATATAATTTATATTTAATATAGAGCGTATAAGGAACCTCGTTCCTACCGGGTTCCCACTACACCACACGGTGGGGGGTGGGGGGTTCCCACTACACCACACGTATTTTTTTTTAATGTGTCAAGTATATGTTTCTTCAAGTCAGTAAATTTATATGAACTAGAAAGTCCATAAAAATATAACGAATATAAAAATACAGAAGAAATAATTAGCTGTGTGTGAGGCAAGTAATTATATAGGTGTTTCGGTTTGAAAGCTACTGGTGTGTTATCAGTACCTGTGTAGAAGAACCTGCGGCTCTACCTGCTTCTAATAAACAAGTACTGATAACGAGTCCTCGGGCTAACACTCACACTCAATAATAACTCCGACTTTACACTACAGTCTAAACACTCGACGCTATTTACAAATATTGAAATAAAGAAAAGACAACACCAGTGGAAAATTACTGCTTTTCCTTCAACATTACTTAGAAAAATTTAAATTTACCTGCACCTTGTTCAAGAACTGATAAATCCAGCAAAATCCTGCATTTTCCACAACTTGTAACAACAACGAGCACAATTCTAGAGATAATCATTTGAATTAATGAATTATTTATTTATTTATATTATGTACACATATTCCATAAAAAATTAGTAGTCATCTGAATATGGGAACTGTTAAAATTATTATTCTTCTATATATATACATGGGGTATTAGGGGGGGGGGGGGGGGGGGAGTGCTTTAGCCCCTTTAGCCTAACTGTTGTGCGCCACTGTTTAGGTAGGAATTACATGCGGCTAAATACAGAGTACACACAGTAAACGTTTCTATAGACCAGTGAACTGTGTTAAGGTAGGTTCATAACCTGCGTTTTATACGCGCTTCAGAATAACCTATAGGCTGTCATAATATGACGCAAGAAAATTCTGTTCCAAACAAACTTTCTTGCGTCAAACCTATAACCTGAATGAAGCCTTCCTGTCCTCTTCCACATTTTTTTTTTTTATATATTTGATTTCACTTTTTGAGTCAACCATGAACATAGTAAATATTGAATACAAGCTTGTTCAGCATTTTACAACCATTCCTTTTAGAAAGTTAGAATTATATTTTAATAATAAATTCGGCATTTTTTTTTTAAGCTGAACGAAACACTGTCACTGCGCAAGTGCACAAGGAAGGAAGGGAGAGGAAAACACTCAGTGACGGCTGCATGGGCTGCATGAATGTGTTTTTATTTACTCACGGCAGCAAAATTAATCATTACTTAAAAATATTTTAATACTAGGATGTCCCGCCTAACACAGTCCACTCAATATCTACAGAATCTTTTTTTTTGTTTATTGTTTAGCCACAACTGTAAAATTTAATTATATCAAGCAGCTTATCTAACTTAAGGTAATTACAGTTCAGTTACAACTCAGATTCGGAGGGCCCACCCAGTGGTGGTACTCCAATAAGTTTGATTACAAAACATTACTTTCTAAGATGGTCACGGGGCCATTTTCTCTTTAGGCGTCGCCTCGGATTACCAGGAATATGAGGAGAGGATAGGTTCTGGACGAGAGGATTAGGATGGTGGATGAACTTGGCGTGGAAGAACTTGTAACGAGAGGATGCTAGGATATGGACATAGGGAACATTTAGGTCGTTATGTATTATACGGTTGGCCAAGGAAAGGAGGGAGCATTACATATTTTTCTTAGACTTATGGATTGCATGGATTGGATCTTGTAAGAATTCGATGGTTTGGTCGATCCCCATAGTTTAAGTCCGTATGTCCAAATAGGTTTTATTATTAGATTTTAGACGGTTAGTTTGTTCGTTAGTGATAAATTAGATCTGTTGTCCAATAGTCTGAGTAAAGTCTTGTATCGTCGCTTCATGTCTGTTCGTTTTAGTCTCGTATGTAAGTTCCAGGTGAGTCTTCGTTCTAAATGAAGTCCTAAGTACCGCACTTGATTTGAAATTGGAAGTTGGTGTTGATAAATATAGACTGGTGGACAAGTAGCTCTTCGCAGAGTGAACGTAACTTGAACACTTTTTTCTCCATTGAATTTAATTCACCATTTTTTGGACCAGTTCTCAATAGATTGAAGACGTTATTGAAGAATAATGGAGGCATGGCTAGGCGCTAGGATCTGGATTTACAGAAAGGACTGCTTTGTCATCGGCAAAAGAGGAAATGGATGTGGAAGGATGTTCTGGAATGTCAGCTGTATAAATAGAATATAAGATGGGCCCCAGAATGCTGCCTTGAGGTACACCTGCTAGAATAGTAAAAGAATCGGTCTTTACTTTGGCACATAAACTCGAAAAGCGTAATCAAAAACGACACAAAAAAACGTTACACAAGCGTTACCAAAAAACGACACCAAAAAGCGTTACATGAAAATGTCTTGAAGACTCGTATGCAAGCAATTTTTAGGGTCCGTAGGCAAAACCAAGGACCCTTATATTTTCCTGCGTGTGTCAGTCCGTCCGTCCTCTCGCGTGCTCTCACGGCTAAACCTTTCGTCCGATCACTTTGAAATTTGGCATGTATGTGTCTTGTACCTGCCCACATATTTTAAAAATATAGCGACTTAAAAAAAATATTTTTCAAACAAATTAGGGTAAAAAAACTTAAGGGTTAAATTTTTTTTTTCGACACCATGAGGGATATCATATGAAAGGGTACGTCGAGCTGATTACAAAAATATATAATTCTTTGGATATAACTTTGATAGGGCGAGCGTAGGCAAGTTAGAAGTGGGTGTGAAACGTGTCCCCCCCCCCCCCCCCTCTATCCCGCTTATGTGAAGTGCAAAAAATCTGAAAAAATTCCTGAACATTCTTCGACCAAAAGTAAAGATACCACTTTTTGGAAATTTCGAAACATATATTATTTTATTTTTTAATGACAAAATACGTTTTTTTATAATTATGGTCTTTTCGATGTATTTATATGGTTGTAGTCCGGTTCAGTGGCAAAAAAATACTTTATCAGAGTGTGTTTTGAGAAAATCAGACCCTTAGATTGGTTCAAAGTAAGCTTTTTAGCATTTTAAAAAAACACTGTTTATACACTTTACAGTTAAACACTATATAGCGTGGCCTACGGACCCTCGCTGTGTGCTGACTAGCACACACTTGACCTGTTTATATATAATAAAGAGTATAATATATAAGGGAACCGGTGACCGAACGCCCAAAGGAAGAGTTATTTTTGTTGCAATTTCTTGCAATCATTATGTGTGTTAAAAAATGAGGGGACAAAAATATTTGAACGAGGGCAGTGAGTTCTTCATTACAGAGACTTGGGATTTGAAAAGTTTGTGTGTTTGTTTGTGTGTTTGTTTGTCTAACGATAACTGGAGTAAAAATTGATAAATTTCAACGAAATTTGGCACATATATGCATCTCAGCATTTGTGAGAAGTGTATAGTTTTTGGAAATTCCTCACTCAATATTTTCAAGATGGCGCCCAATATGGCGGACGACAAAAAAAGAAAGTTTTAGTCAGCATAATGTGTTATACATCGTTTTAAAGATCTTTAAGAGGAGGAAAAGAATATGTAACAAATAAATTTTCACATTTAATATTTTCAAGATGGCGGCCAATATGGCGGACGACTATAAAAAAAAGTTTTAGCCAGCATAATGTGTTATACATAGTTTTAAAGGTCTTTAAGAGATGAAAAAGAATATGTAACTAATAAAATTTCTCAGTTCATATTTTCAAGATGGCGGCCAATATGGCGGACGACTAAAATAAAAAGTTATATCTAGCATAATGTGTTATACATCGTTTTAAAGGCCTTTAAGAGGAGGATAAGAATATGTAACTAATAAAATTTTACACTTAATATTTTCAAGATGGTGGTCAATATGGCGGACGACTAAACAAACAGTTTTTAGTCAGTATGACATGTTATACATCAATTTAAAGCTCTTGAAGTCTAGAAAAGGAATATCCAACTATTCAAATTTCACACATAATATTTTTAAAATGGCGGCCAATATGAAGAAAACAAAAAAAAGGTTTACATATCTGCATAACATGTTATAAATCGTTTAAAGGAATTTTAAAGGCTACAGATTATGTACTAATACTTGATAAAAAGGCGAGCGCCGCGAGCCTGCAATAATAATATTAAATAAAGATTATGCAGAAATGCTTTTATAACAGGCGAGCGTAGCGAGCCTGCATTAATATTATTAAATAAAGATTATGTAGAAATGCTGTATAAACAGGCGAGCGTAGCGAGCCTGTGTTAATATTACTTTTATAACAGGCGAGCGTAGTGAGCCTGCAATCATTTTATTAAATAAAATATTTACTAAAAATGTATGCTGTATGAACAGGCGAGCGCAGCGAGCCTGCAATAATATTATTAAATAAAGATTATGTAGAAATGCTGTATAAACAGGCGAGCGTAGCGAGCCTGCATTAATATTACTTTTACAACAGGCGAGCGCAGCTAGCCTGCAATAATATTATTAAATAAAGATTATGTAGAAATACTGTATAAACAGGCGAGCGCAGCGAGCCTGTAATAATATTACTAAATAAAGACTATGCAGAAATGCTTTTATAACAGGCGAGCGTAGCGAGCCTGCAATAATATTATTAAAATTTTTATCCTTATAAAATTATAAGGATTATGCAGAAATACTTTTATAACAGGCGAGCGTAGCGAGCCTGCATTAATATTACTTTTATAACAGGCGAGCGTAGTGAGCCTGCAATCATTTTATTAAATAAAATATTTACTACAAATGCATGCTATATAAGCAGGCGAGCGAAGCGAGCCTGCATTAACGTTATTAAATTAAGATTATGTGAAATGTTGTATAAACCGGCGAGCGTAGCGAGCCTGCATTTATATTATTAAATAAATATTACGTACAAATGTTGTATAACCAGGCGAGCGCAGCGGGCCTGCAATAATTTTTATTAAATAAAGATAATGTAAAAATGCTATATAAACAGGCGAGCGCAGCGAACCCGCAATATTTTTATTAAATAAATATTATTTAGAAATGTGGTATAACCAGGCGAGCGTAGCGAGCCTGCATTAATATTATTAAATAAAGATTATATAGGTAACAACTGGTGAGCGTGGTGAGCCTGCAATGACTTTATTAAATATGGATTATGTACGGATGAATGGAAAAAATTTTAGCTCCTGAGAACTTGCGAATTTATACGAAATTTAATTCGGCTCACATCATCTCGGTCCTATAATATGACGATTAAAGAGGAAGATTGTAGTCAGAATGATATACCATACATTGTTTTAAAAGGCTTTATGAGTAGCAAAGTTTTCAACAAATGTGACCGAGATGAGGGTGTTAAAAAGTAAGCTTATTCTTTATGCTGTTTTTCGTAAAATGATTTTAAACCTGTTTACAGGTTGAATAAGAATATGTTAGGTTTTCACCGAAAAATTATCCTGGTAGCAATATTGAGAACATAGTAAGGGTGATGTACTCGTAAGACCTCAATCTATGCGAGTTCTTTATGCACCGCATCACTAGTTAGTCACCTTGGAGGAAGGGGGGGCCTCAAAAAAAATGTAGCACACGGGGCTCAGGCATGTCTATATAGTTCCGTCTCTGCTGGTGCTAGAACATTTGTATTCAATCTCTACAATATTATATAATCCATATTTCTGTAAAACAAAGAAATAAAAAGGAAAACTTGTCAATACTTAGTGGAACGTATGAAAACAAATGCTTAAACCTGTTTGTAAGTCATAATAGACTTAATAAGGTGAAGAGTAGTGTGGCAGTCTAGTTAGTGTTTACTTCCATGTTGACTTAGTTGGCTTCAGTTCACTTAAGTTTATATTTTTCGGAGCTTATATCGAAATGTCTAAGTTGTTAAGAAATAAATGTTTTAAAATAATCTTATCTCTAAAAACAGTGAGATTTATTTTTAAACTCGGCTCAATACAATATTAGATGGAGACGTGGAGAGTAGGTTTATTGAATTAACCTCTTAGTAAATCCCTTGTAAGGAACTAAAGCTACGGATTGTTACTCCATTATCCCCTGATTACACAGAATTCTCTCTCTCTCCCGTCTTCTTTTATATTATAATAATACAAATAATCATTCAAGTACTAAGCAAAGACAAATGATCATTTAGACAATGTTTTCATTATAATGAATTTCTAGGCTCTGTCATAGAAGCCAGCGGAATGCAATTAATATTGCGATATTAAGCATCTTGATGAGTTAATTGTAAAAGAGTATGATTGGAATAGAGAGCAAAAAAATAAAAAATAAAAATATATATATATATTGTCTGGTACAATAGGTCATGTTAGAATCTTTTCCCGTCCTAAAATTCCAATTATTAATTTAAAGCTCTCGATTAAGGTGGGTTCATAGCTAGCGGATCCGTAATTGCAGAGGCCCGGAGGGATTCATCTAGGGCAACTCTTTTGCGGCACCGCAGAAAGTTGGTTCCAAACCATCTTTTTTGCGGTGCCGCTTTAAAACCTGTATGCAACCTTCAATTAGTCCTCTTCTTATTTCCTATTTGTTTTTATATTACAATTGTTTATTATATTATATTGTGTACCTGAATTTGTTCCTACATTATTTTTATTATAATCTGTATTGCATCTGTGTTTAATATACGTTTTTTATCAGTGTTTTATCTTCATCTGTGTATTATGTCCGTGTTTTTTTTATATCTGTGCTTATTATATCTGTTCCTTCATTATTTTGATTATATACCTATTTCTTATTTATATAATAATAAAAGTACTAATCTATAATCTTAATTATACAAGTTTTTTTAAGCAAGAGAACTAAATTCAAGTTGAAAAAACGATGTTATAATTGGCTTTGTTTATAACCTGACCGACGGAAACTCGAGGGGAGGGATACAACGACTCCGTCCTCTGTCTCGGCGGTTTTCCGAAGAATATATTGTTATCTATAAAGCCCTCCGCAAATAAGTATCCGCTAGCTGTGAACCCACCTTTACGCGAGGGTTGCGCGCCAACTCTTGGGCGGATAAAGGTGGGTTCACAGCTAGCGGATACGTAATTGCGGAGGGCTATATAGATAACAATATATTTTCGGGGAGCCGCCGAGACGGAGTCGCTGTTCCCTCCCCTCGAGTTTCGGTAGGTCAGGTTAGAAACAAAGCCAATTATAACATCGTTTTTTCAACTTGAATTAAGTTCTCTTTCTTAAAAAAACTAATTTAATATGATTATAATATTAAGACTTTTATTATATATAAATAAGAAATAAGGTGTATAATAAAATAATGTAGGAACAGATTATAATAAACATAGCAATAAAAAACACAGATACAATACACAGATAAAGATAAAACACTGATACAAAAACGTGGAACAACATACAACAAATATAATAATAAAGTGGTCCAAGGTACGTTGCGTGTCGTGTTTTTTTTGTAGAGTGAGTCTGTGGTACGAGCATCTCTAGATGAGTCTGTGTGTGACATAGCAGAGTATTTGTGAATATCGGTATTTTGTTAGTGTGGAGAAAATGTCATAACAATACTCTCTCATACAAAGATTTAACTGACCGTACTTTTAAATCGAGAAAGGTGAGGTTTGAGGGATATCCTTTTGGTTTGTTCATGGCCATCTATATTATGGCTTTTTGAATATTTGTTACTGGGTTGGATGTGTGAATCGAACGTTATGTTTATATACAGTTACTTTATATTGTTTTTTAGTGAGTTTTGCGTTAGTATTGGAAGACTTAACAGTGACACATGTATAATGAGAGAGTGGTGTTATCAGTTGGCTGTGAAGGAACAAGTCAGCCAGCGAGTAGACCACAGCCTTATCAGAGTCTCTAGAGCCCACTCTACCAACCTAAAACAATATTTCACACAACTACACTACTCTATGTGCTAATGATAATATTTCCCACGCTCCATTAACTAAATTAAAATAAAATGGTGGCGGGGAGTCTTGCAACTTTACCTCACCAAGTTAATTTAAAAATGTCGGCAGATATTAAGTTCTAATATAGAGGAATATATCTCAAAGCTTTATAGTCCAGTCGCCATAGTCTTAACCCTTTAAGGATTGGTGGTTTGCCAGGCAAACCGCCCCCTTTTGCTCCGAATGGCGCAGTACTTTTTTTCCTAATTTCTAAAATTAGAGTTGCAAATCCCATCTGTGGGATCAAGAATGGCCCAGAAAATTATTTTTGAAAAAATTCTAGCCCCCCTTCCATGAAAAAAAAATCAATGTTTTTAGGTGGTTTCTATAGAAGATGCCACCAATCAATTAGGCATTTGTACTTCTGATGACCTTGACAAAAATTATATTGCCTGTAAGGTTTGGTGGTTTATATCCTTAACCACCTTAAAGTAGGTGGTTAACGGAATGAACCACCAAACCTCTAAGACAACGTAATTTATTACATTTTCACAACTCAAGCTAAAAATCTGCAAATAACTCGAGAGCGCTAATAATTTATTATAAAAACTCAATATTACATAAAAACTGGTAGTATAATGACTATTTTGACAAAAATCCGCTCTAAGAAATTGTTTCTATGAGTCACAATAAAAAAAAAAACTAGAGACATGTCATCCAAAACTCACGTGTAGAGATGGTCAGGTGGTAAACCGCGGAAACCACCAATCCACAGTAACATTTTTATTTTTTTTTTTTTGCCTGATCCTTAAAGGGTTAAATCGGTGGTGTACCTTAAAAAAAATCCGAATTTAACGAAACTTTGGGATGTTGTTAGTGGGTGTCCAACTGTCCAGTAGTGCTTCACCCAATTTTCCGAACAAAAAAACCTTGTGCTAACTTGGGGGAGGTCAAAAACCACAAAATGTTTGCACATTTTTCAGTTTTTTCAAAATATTTCAAAAAAGTTTAATTTTAGCGGAAAACTTTGTGATTGTAATTTGTAGAGGATTAAATTTCCTTAAAATTTCACTGGTCGAACTTATTTTTTGACCACATAGGTTCTGAGATATGGCACTTCGAAAATTAGCAATGTTTTTCAAAAAATTGTGTTGCTCTCGTATGGGGCCAAATATCGGCATAAAACAGCTCTCCTACGGTAAAATGTATAAGGAATAAATTTGTAGCACATTTAATCAGGCTTCCTTTTAAGTGCAAATTAAAGTCTGTATGCCCAGTAGTTCAGTTGCAATCGTAAAAAACACAAAACAGTAAAATTAGACCTATAATTCGCAAAGCTTGATGCAGTTCTGATTTTTTGATATGTTGTTCGGACCAGGTAGGGTAGTGTGATCCTAAGTTTGCAGCTTCGAAAAAACTGAAAAATGTTCAGACTTTTTTCAGTTGTTGCTATAAATCTCGTAAACTATGCGTTTTTTGATGTTAGTTGTTCTTAATATTTTTTGAGTACAATAAATGTACAACAATTAAAGTCCAATGGCAAATTTGTACGTTCAATACTTTCCGAGATATGGCACTTTAAAAATTGGGAATTTTTTCAAAAAATAGAAATTTTTAGTATTGCTCAAGTTTCGGGGTGAATACCGGCGTAAAATTGTTAACCTACGAGAAAAGTTATATTGAATAAAGTTGTAGGAAATATAATTAGCTTCCTTTAAGGTCCAATGAAAACTCTGTACGTCTAATAGTTACCGATATATGACTCTTCAAAAATTACTATCATTTTCCAAAAATTGAAAATTTTAAGTATTCCTCTCGTTTCGGGCCGAATTTCGGCATAAAACCTCTCACCTACGAGAAAAGTCATAAGATAAGATGTTGTAGAAAATTTTATTGGCTTTCATGCACAAAATGAAGCCTGTAGTTAAAACAGTTCTGTTTCAATCGTAAAAAGAACAAAAAAATGGAAAATTGTAATTTTTGAGAAATGAATCTAAAACACTTTTTATAACAAGTTTAGTTAATAATACAAGTTATAAAGGGCCCTCTATCTAGTCTTTATTGAACTACTGAGGGCCCTCAACTTAAATATAATGAAACTGATGTATATGGATCTAAACTTAAAATTTAAATTATAACTGTTAACTATTATGTATTGCCAGAAAAATCAGAAACGTAGAAATATAATTATTATTATAAAACATAAATTTTTACTTCCTTTTTATTAAATTAACTTTATGACATAATTTGTAAATAATTAATAATTTCAAGATAGAAAGAACTTTCTATATACTACGTTTTTAAATTTTCTGTTGAATCGTATGTAATGTTGATAATACAATTGTTATTGTTATATAATATATAATGTTAGTGAAAAAAAAATAGTTCCAAATTTATTTACTTCACATAAATGACAACCATCTAGAGAGCTGATCATAAACCTATAAAGGACAAATCTTTGTACAACGGATCTCCCCAACACCAAATCTAAACCGTGCCATCGATAGATTTGAAATAATTTAATCGATAAATAATATAATCGATATTTATAGTTTTGCTGTCATTCAATGTTTATCTATCACAAATTTGAGACCCGTCAAAATGAAGATTGCGTAAATATTGGATATGGCAAAACAAATAAAATAACTTGCGGATTATTTCCGAACTAACTTTCCGCATAGCAAAATTTGCTGAAAACCAATTAAATTCTGCTGAAAGATGGCTAAAAGTATTAAAATAATGCATTGTCATCGTGTTCTGAGCTATGCTAAAAGTTTCAAATGTCTAGCTATTCGGGAAGTTAGTTAGAAATCGATTGCCAGATTTGTACCGGACAAACAAACAAACAAACAAGAATGCAAGCTAATAAAAACGTAGTAATTAGGTGCATTAAATAACAAGTAAATTATGTTGAAATATTGTAAGTTGTACTACATACTTGAAGTGCCTGTAATATTACATAATTATTAAATTTTATTTAAAAAAAAATAAATACATAACTTGAAAGTGGACTGCTTCATAATTTCATGCCCCTTTTGAAAATGCAGCGTGTATGTCCAATACTTTAACATTTTCAATAAACAGGTCAAGTGTGAGCTAGTAAGCACACAGCGAGGGTCCGTAGGCCACCAGACTGTATAGTATAGTTTAAGTAGTACCCTATTGATGGTGTTTTTAAAATGCTACAAAGCTTACTTTGAACTATCCTATGGGTCTGATATTCTCAAAACACATAAACAAACTTCCAATAAAGTATTTTTTTGCCACTGAACCGGACTACAACCATAAAAATACATCGAAAAGACCATAATTATAAAAAAAACTATTTTGTCAATAAAAAATAAAATAATATTTTTTTTTTTTGAAATTTTCATAAAGTGGTATCTTTACTTTTGGTCGAAGAATGTTCAGGAATTTTTTCAGATTTATTGCACTTCACATAAGCGAGATAGAGGGGGGGGGGGGTATCATAGCCTTTCATATTATACCCCTCACGGTGTCGAAAAAAAAATAAAAACAATTTTAACCCTTAAATTTTTTACCCAAATTTTTTTTAAAGCGCTATATTTTTAAAATATGTGGGTAGGTACAAGACACATACATGCCAAATTTCAAAGTGATCGGATGAAAGGTGTAGCCGTGAGAGCAGGCTACCGGACGGACGGACAGACACACGCAGGAAAATATAAGGGTCCTCCGTTTTGCCTACGGACACCAAAAAATGGTCCATACAATATATTATAGTTTTATAGTTTACATAACAATCAATAGATTTTATAATTAAAAAACAAAAATTAAACTTAATTATTGAAATTTATAGTAAATAAAATGTATACTATATTATATATATTGCATTGAATCATTTTTAAATAATATTAAAATAATATGTAAATTATAATGGATAATATAAATATATTCAATGTTCTATGTGTTTAGTTAACAGTTATTGTAAAGTAAGGAATCACAGAAGAAACGATTAATTTTGTATACAAGAAACGTTAGTACGAATTTCATCTTGGAACCGATTTTTTGTTTATAAAATAATAAAAAATTAAAATTTGAACGATGGAAAATGTTTAAAACATAGCATATGGCGACTGAGGGGAAACTAGTGAGCGACGGCCCAAAGCTTTGTTATCAATCCAGTGATAATATATCATAGCTTATTATTACAACTCGCATTAGTATCAAGCTAGTTCTTCAAACTCAACCTATAATTCATTATGTCAAATTTTACCATAAATTATAAATTCGTATTGTATGAACAGAAAACCAAAAGATATATTTCTTTTTAAGAGGAAAAAAACGACAACAAAAGAAAATCTCTCCGATAATCTCGATTGACACTTAATTTCACATAGGAACTGTCATAAATAGAAACTTTGTCATAAATAGAAATTTTGTCATACAAAGAAACTTTGCCATATATAGAAACTTTGTCATATAAACATTTCAAAATATCAATTTCAGCCAATTTACTAATCGTATTTATATAAAATGTTATTTGTTAACAAGTGGCCCTTGAGATTTCTGTTTCGATATTCAGCTAAATAACATTTATTTTCATCAATATCTCGAAAGCCATCAGGTTTTCCGGGGAATTAACATATTTAGTTAAATACGTATTTAAATTAATAATAATAATTGACGGAACTCTGTCAGTTTTTTCTTCTTGTCTTCTTTTTTAGGGTCCGTAGGCAAAACCAAGACCCTTATATTTTCCTGCTTGTGTCTGTCCGTCCGTCCTCTCGCGTGCTCTCACGGCTACAGCTTTCGTCCGATCACTTTGAAATTTGGCATGTATGTGTCTTGTACCTGCCCACGCCCACATATTTTAAAAATATAGCGACTTAAAAAAAATATTTTTCAAAAAAATTAGGGTAAAAAAACTTAAGGGTTAAAATTTTTTTATTTTTTTTCGACACCGTGAGGGGTATCATATGAAAGGGTACGTAGAGCTGATTACAAAAATATATAATTCTTGGGAAATAACTTTGATAGGGCGAGCGTAGGCAAGTTTGAAGTGGGTGTGAAACCTGCCCCCCCCCCCCTCCATCTCGCTTATGTGAAGTGCAAAAAATCTGAAAAAATTCCTGAACATTCTTCGACCAAAATTAAAGATACCACTTTTTGGAAATTTCGAAAAAAATATTGTTTTATTTTTTATTGACAAAATACGTTTTTTTATAATTATGGTTTTTTCGATGTATTTATATGATTGTAGTCCGGTTCAGTGGCAAAAAAATACTTTATCAGAGTGTGTTTTGAGAATATCAGACCCTTAGAATGGTTCAAAGTAAGTTTTTAGCATTTTAAAAAAACACTATTTATACACTTTACAGTTAAACACTATATAGTGTGGCCTACGGACCCTCACTGTGTGCTG
Source organism: Gerris lacustris (assembly GCA_951217055.1). Classification (NCBI taxonomy): domain Eukaryota; kingdom Metazoa; phylum Arthropoda; class Insecta; order Hemiptera; family Gerridae; genus Gerris; species Gerris lacustris. Next base: position 116,482,144 of record OX578277.1, on the reverse strand, counting down.
ACTAGCACACACTTGACCTGTTTATTGTGTTTTGTCTTGTTTTTACTTCTTGATCTTTTTGGAACGAAGTTCCTTATGGCACGTTCTGTATAGTGCCGAAAAAGTGCCCGTAGTGAATCCGAAAAAAACGACGGTCACAAAATCATCGTCGCAAAAACGTCACGAAATCTACCGATGACGATAACTTGAGTAAGAGATGGACTGAGTTATTTGAAATTTGGTACTCATGTTCATTTTACCAAAGCTTCGTTGGACAACGTTATCCGCCCGAAAATCGAAAATATGGGTCATGTCTAAACAAATAAACTAACTTTCCGTACTTGCGGATTCGATTCCGAATTAACTTTCCATACAGCAAAATAAATTAAATTCCATTGAAAATGAATTAAATTCAGCCGAAAGATGGCTAAAAGTATTAAAATAATGCATTGTCATCGTGTTCTGGGCAATTATTAAAAGTTTCAAATGTCTAGCTACTCGGGAAGTTAGTTAAAAATCGATTGCAAAATTTGTACTGGACCCACAAACAATCAAACAAACAAACAAGAAAGCAAGCTAATAAAACCGTAGTAAAATAGGTATAACCCGGGAAATCGACCTATCGGGTAGATTTGTATTGAAATGTATGAAATTCATATTATTTTAATCAACATAAACTATTTATTTTTAACGTTTTTTTAGTTTTTTGGTGGTAACGTTCCCGAATTTAGAGGTAACATTACTCTTTCGATTTCACCGTGGTTTAACATTTTCTGATATAGGCGCCAAATTTGATGGAATTCGGTGCTTTAGTACTTTAGGCTCGACGCGTCTGATGGCGTTCTACAGACTTTCATTTTGAATCACCTCTAATATATTATATGGAATACATTTTAAAATTTGTTAATCAAAATGGTCGCAATAATGTTTCAAATTGTTTTACTAGTTTTAGGGATACAGCTCTCCCAATATTGGAAGAAACATTCATTTCTCAATTTCGCTTCAGGGGATACTATTTCTGAATATGTTTGAAAAAAACCTGCCTAAATCGGATCTGCAGTTTTGGTTGCATGCGCCTGCGCAGATAACAGACGGCCTCTGAAGTGAGGAAAAGTTCCGAGGTACGCCGTACCCGATTTATTTTACTATACTTCGCCCAAACTCTGGCATCTTCAGGCCTAAAATAACATAAACAATTTTATAGCAATTTCTTTAAGGTCTTATAGTATTTTTCTAATACAAATATTATTAACAATAAAAATACTAATAAAAAATTAGGGATCAACTGAAGGAAATAGACAATTTAACATAATAGTTATACATTTCGCAATAGTTTTTATTTTTATTATTGTAACCCAATTTATAATTATAGTAATTAAAATTTGTGAGACACTAACAGGTTTTTGGGGTTTTTGAAGCAATAATTTCCAATTATATAACTAATATCACTATGAATATAAAACAATTAAAATTGCTAGTCTTTAGTCTTACATTATTTAATTTACAAAAGCGTCAAGGTTTAGAAACACCTAATTCTAAAAAACGACACATAATATACTAGGTATTTTTAATAAATAAAAAAATCTATTTCATTTTCTCTTCACCAATTTACATAATAGTCTATGATCCGGTATAAGAAATATATAGCCTCATCTGTTATTTAATGATAATAAAGAATATTATGATAGAGAATTTATAGATTGATACATCGCAAATAGGTTGCCTAGCTAAATCGCGTACCGATGATGTTAAATAATAAAATGTTTATTAACTTCCCCTTACTTCAACTTCCCTGATGTGTTATTTATGAAAATCAAACATTAGCTTTGAAAATTCACCCCAAGGAATTAAAAAAATATGGGTTGCCTACTTCCCCTCTGGCCAACTGCAGAGTTGCAGGTATAAACAGGTGAGTAAACGTAATTAATATACTCTCATCAGTTATTATGTCAAATTATATAACAAATGAAAGGTAATTTTATTCCCAATCCAACCGTACTAGGTTGCCTTAAATTCTAAATTAAAATTCTAAATTTTAGATCTAAAATCGAGGCAACCATGGATTCAACCAACTTTTTGATAAGGCTACCTAATACGGTTGGATTGGGAATAGCATTTACCTTTCATTTGATGTATAATTCGATATAATAACTGATGAGGGTATATATTTCCTATACCGGATCTTAGACCATAAGTAAACCCATATAGTATTAGTATCAGCAGTGATTAAGTAAACAGATTGTATTAGTATTAATTGTTGGAGGTTAAAAATCTTAATTTAACCTTAGGGGTTAAACTCTTAAGGTTATTAAGGGTTAAAAATCGATTATTTTTTAAGTAATAAAATTTATGTGGATAATAAGATTTGTAGATGATTTTGGGATTTAGGAAAAAATAGGTTTGTTCCAACCACCAGTTCCGAATCAGTTTCGGATTAGTCCGTGATTGACGTAATGCGCATGCGCGATCACTGACCGTTGGGAATTGATTTGTGATTTCGTTTTTGTTGGAACGCTCCTTTCTCGAACCAAACTGTTTGCTGTGGTAGGTTTTAGCACTGTTATCAGAACAACTTTTTGAGTTGATCGTTTATGTGATTTTGCGTTCCTGTGCCTGTGCTATCGAAAATACCTGAACTTATTAATATTAAAGATATGGATGATGGATAAGTCAATAGTTGATGAAGATAAGTGCCAGTCGCATAAATCAGGGCCTGATTTAGGCCGCCTAGGGGCTCGCACAACAAGGGGGCGCCACACCACATCAGTTTAATTTTATAATGCTAATTAAGCTCGAAAGTTGGAAGCAAAACCTACATACTCATAGAGGATATGACGAAAATACATGCACACATTTAGAAATGTTTATTTAATACATGAATTCACGATTTCATTTCGATTTACGCAATTCACAATTTTCGGGCTTACTGAGGTGAGCCAGTTTTAGTAGACTCACGGCACACTCGTATTTTTATTGATATACCTAATCCTAAATGCTCTTTTGTTTTAAAAAACAAATATTAATCTTAGTCCAGTTAACGAAAGAAATATTGCGGAAATAAATCGGATTCTTTCGATATTTGTTTGAAAATGGAATAAGTATCAAAAGTGTTGGATTCCACCTGGCAATCTGACAAATGACTTAATGTCATATATTATTTTTAATAATTCTTTCTTGTTTCTTGTTCAAATATTTTTTAGAGTCAACTAAAAAATATTCCAAGTATTGTAATCAAATAAATAGAGAATTCAAGTAGAACCCTCTACTGCTGCCTTTTACTCTGCTATCAAAAAGTCCATCTTGGAAAATAGGTCCACAAAAATTCATCATCGCATTCGTACAAAAACATTTTAAAAAGAAGAGTTGATTCGCAAGAAAGGAGAATAATAGACGAGCGAAATCAAAACAAAAACAATGAGCGGAGCGGAAGGTTATGTTTCTGTTCACCCAAACTCAATCCCAAACTACTAGTCCCTGCCACCGATCGCTGACTGCTCTGACTGGTTCCAAACTAATCCGTGATTCAATCAGACCGTGGTTGGAACAGCCAATTAACAGTCGGAGTCAGTCAGAGTTTGAGTTTGGGCTCGTTGGAACGCTTTTTTCCAAATGCGCATGCGTCGGACAGTTCCAAACCAGTTTGAAGAGTGGTTGGAACAAACCTAGTATATAATCTTAATTGATTCAAGATAAAATATTCTCTTAAAGAGTCTTTAATTTGTCTTCTCTCTTGTCTTGAATACTTGATGATGACTGATGACCTCAGCTAATTCTTACAATTTTGACACAAGTCGTCTTTTAGCTGAGTAACCCCCTCAGAGCCGGTGCCGGTATTCCGACCAGATACATCAATGTTAAATTACGGCCAGAATGCACCTTATTCCCTAAATCACTCAATATTGTCCGGTTAATCCGTACCTTAAGAAGTTAAAACCAAGCCAGAGAGCACTGTGATTCCGTTTTAGAAGGAATTTTCCGAAAGCAAGGTATTGTGTCGCCTCTAGGAAAGCAGATGAAGGTAAATAAATAGACTCGCAGATCATTTTAACCTATACTAAATTCACTTATCGTTTTGGAAACGACCCGCTAGTTCAAACCGCTATATGAACGGAAAACGACGGATCGTATCGGTTTAAATCCGCTCCACCAAAAATAAGTGATCGGAACGGGGGATCGAATTCAAAACGCTCGTATGAACAGGTCGGGGAGGAGATCAAGACATCAGGTTATTTTACTCTTTTCCTCTTTATTTGTTGTTTTTTTTCGTGAGCTTCCGTTTCTTTTTTTTTAAGCTGCAAAAACGTTTTTAAACAAAAGTTAATACTATAAAGGACCTGTACAAACTTTTAATAACTTGTAAATAAAATGTAAAATTTCGCGGACATATTAGGTAACAAGAAAGAAGGTTTTACTCGTGACGTCACCGTTATGAAATATCGAAAACAAATATTTCGATCACCTGCATTTTTTATTGTGTGAACATTGTATCGTTTTAAAAACGAATCGGATCCGAAACGCTTTCTGAACGATGTGTGAACGTAGTAATTGATTTACATTTGTGTTTAGCAGTGGCGTAAATAGCGTCCCCGCCAACCCCGCGGTGCGGGGGGCGCCTGCTCTGGGAAGCGCCGAAAAATGTGTAAACAATGATATTTAATTATAAAAAATAAAAGAAACTCTATGAAAAAAAGAAGCTATGTGATCCCTTTGAATAACGAACAAATTTTCTGCCTCAGATTTCAAAAATTCAAAGGCAGAAATCCGTTTCAGATAACCAGGAAACATTTTTCTTTCTGTGTCTGCCTGTCTGTCACCAAGATCCAATTTTAATGAAATTTGGATGGTAGGTCATTAACTCATTGTTGGTCCCATATAAGTCTAAAACGGGGGCGCCCAATTCTTTCTTTCACGCACAAACATACATTAATTTACACCTATAATATCTTCGAAAGTACTAATTTGATTTTTATGAAATTTGGATAGTTTGTCGAAAGTAGCCCGCAGATAATCCCAGATTATTTTTTGTCTGCGCTCTTTAAATTTTGCTAAATTGATACTTAATTTCATGTAAGAAATTAAAAATATTTTTATTGATTTAAAATAAAAACAGGGGAAAATTAAATAAACTCAACAACAATAAGTGTTTAAAGCATAAAATTATTAAAGTATACAAAATAGGACGCGAGGAAGGTATATGCCATATTAATTGGTAATTGGAAGATAGATGTGCATAGTTGTATATTGTCTTTTAGTTTCTTAATTAGGTATTCAGTGGCTTTATGTGAATAAGATATTCCAGTTCAGGTTCAAGTAAGGAGCAGAGTTCTTAGTTTGTTTTCATCTTATTTATATTAGTTATATTAAAATTGTTATTAAGAAATAATAGACTGCCAATTAGTGTGGCACATAGCTTCCTCGCATCCTATCATGTACTTTATTGTTATATTGTTTATTGTGTAAAAACTATTAATAGTCTTAGCGATCTTTAACACTTCATAGCGGTGTCGTTGTTGGTTTTACTAAAAAATTGTATTTGAAAGAAATGTTTGTCTCATTGAGTAGATGCAGTTAGATTTTTGTCCCGACCTAAAATTCCAATTTTAAATTTGAGGTTCACTTTTACGCAAACGTAGCTCGTGAATGCTTGGACGGATAACGTTGTCCAACGAACTCGTCCTGGGCATTGGTAAAATGAACATGTCTACCAAATTTCATCAAAATCGGTCGACATTTACTCAAGTTATCGTCGCACGTTTCATAATTCGAGGACACACAGACCGACAGACAGACAGACACGAGACCAAAAATGTTCCCTGATGTCTGAAACGGATTTCTGTCTAGGAATTTTTAAAATCGGAGGTATAAAAGTTTTTCGTTCTCAAAAGTGAACACAATGCTTCCGTTACCTTCGGTAAGCTCGGAAGCAAAAATAACTTTATTACTATAATAGTACTGTACATGTACCCGAACATTTAAAAAAATAGAAATAATAATCAGTTTGAAAATTAAATAAATTATTTAGTTATTAATTTTTTATTAAGAGTCTCCCCTCCATCTGTCACAGAATGACTAACAAAGAGGGGAAAAGAATGAGGGGGAGGAGGGGCAGGGTAAATTTTGTAAGCTATAGGGGGGGGGGGGGCATTTTCAAAAGTTGCGGAAGGGGGGCGCCGGATTTCTTAGTTACGCCACTGGTGTTTAGATCAATAAGAATGTTTGTTTATTAAGACAGAAAGTGGTGATTTGAAACCAAAACGATCAAGTATTTGTGTAGATGAAATGAAATAAGTTGAGAAGTGAAGCATGGAGAGAATCACTTGTTACCTCGTGTACAAATATCTTGTGAAATAGATCACCAACACACCAACACTTACCTAACTAAAGTATTCCCACTACGATAACTCGTTAACTTTTGTGCTATATTGAAGGAATTAAGAAACCCTGCAGAGCCGAGTGTTTGTGAGTGTTTGTTGGGGGCTATATCCATCATATAACAATACAGTAAATTGCTAATTATATTACACTAAACTTACCAAGTAACGGATGCTATTCTAAGTCAATCTTCTATTTACAATTATTGATTTAATAGTGCAGGAGATAGCGTGCAAAAAAGTGTCTGACTAACATCAAGCTAGAATTTTGTGTACAAGTCAATCTTTTAGCGCTTTTTAAGAATATGTGGTCGTCTAAGTTCGTCTGCGGGACATAGCTTGGCAATAGACGTTTTAAAAAAAAATAAACCGGTGGAGAGCGGCCATGTGTCACCAATTATGGTGGACAATGTAATTTTCATGATCCTGAGTACAGAATTAGTTAGTAGACCAAAGATCAAGTCGATGTTATTTTCACACTTGATAGGTTTGTTATTCAAATATTACCGTGGTCACCAGTCAAGGGATAAACTAACATCAACTTGATTTTCGGTCTACTAACTAATTTTGTACTCAGGATTGTCCACCATAATTGGTGAGATATGCCCGCTCTCCATTGGTTTGTTTTTTTCAAACGCCTATTGCCAAGCTATGTCCCGCAGACGAACTTAGCCGACCACATATTCTTAAAAGGCGCTAAAAGATTGACTTGTATACAAAATTCTAGCTTGATGTTAGTCAGACACTTTTTTGCACGCTATCTCCTGCACTATAAATATTGTGGAAAATTGACCATATTGCAGTTTGACCTTTTATGGTTGGGCCTGTTTAGTGGTTTCATTATAATTTTGATTTCGGGATCCAAATTAATTATTTATTTATTCCTTTCTATATTGGATTATCTTGTAGTTTTAATGTATCCGACCAATAAACTTCAACAGTCCTTTTAAAGTCGACTACAATTGCGTGACAAGATTGACAGCAAAAATAAAAAAAATTAAATTAAATAAAAATTCTTGATTAAAAGAGTCAGAAAAAAGGAAGTCCAGCTTTAAACACTCAAGAAAACCACTTTTATACAACTACCAATCCAAACTTTATAAGAGAAACTTAAAAGAAACATTAATATTATAAAATGCAAGAAAACAGTGGCGGAATAGAAACACATCGGGACGTACAAGTGATACCAAGTGAAAAATTACAACCAATACCGCTACCAAATGAAGAATGCTGCTTGTTCAAGAACACTGACATCGGTCCATACCATGTAATTATTGAAAACAAAAATTTAATCCCAGGAAAAAAAGGCTTGTCACGCTTACACCCAATGACGATGGGTAAGTTAATACAAGGCAAACTTGGATATATTTCAAAGAATATAAATAAAATTACAAAAATAGGAATCGATAAATTAAAAATAACATTCAATACATACAATACTGCAAATAAATTATTAAATAACATAGAACTAAACAAAGAATATAAAATTTATATACCAAGATCAATATTATTTAAAAAAGGTGTTGTACGTGGAATAGAACATTCTCTTACAGAAAACGAAATTTTACAAAATATGGAATTTCATAATATGCCAAACATTAAATTAACTCATGTTAAACGAATAAATCGAAAAATTTTTGAAAATAACGAACCAAAATATCTGCCCACTCAATCCGTCATAATTACAATCCGAGGCCAAATTTTACCGACTCACGCTTACTTACACTTTGTACGATGTCCTATCGAAACATTTATACCGCGAGTAATTCAATGTAGAAAGTGCTTACGATACGGACATAACGAAAATAATTGTAAAGGATCAGCCCGCTGTGAAACATGCGGGTTAAACCCTAACACACACGGTCTTAATGAACACAATATAATCAAATCATGCCCAATTAAAGAAAACCCAATATGTCTTTATTGTAAACAAGGGCATAAAACAACTAATATAAACCAATGTCCTGAATTCAAATCTCAACAATCAATAAAAGAAATTATGGTCAAAAATAATATATCTTACGGTGAAGCAAAATCAAAAATAACTAATACTAACACCTATTCAACAACGGTACAACAAACGGTATCACAACCTATTCCTACATCTAATAAAACTGAATCTCGCAAATTTCAAAATCAAACAGTAATATCAATCCCTTCAGTAGCACCAAAGCGACAACGATTAAATCATGTTCAACCAAATAAAGAATTCTATTTTCAAAAACTAATCACTCCAAAACAAACACCTGGGGGACTGATACAGTCTAACCCTCATAAACCGACACAACAAACCCCAAACAATAATGAAACATTACATCATGATCTAGATAAAAATCTCATCAACCTTATCACAGAAATAACTAAAATAATAATAAAAGAACTAAACGCGGAAAAAAATATTCAAATCGACGATACAGTCATAAAAAATATACTTTCAAAAATAAATTTCCCATAATATGGATCAACTTTGTGACATTCCAAAACCAGACTATAGTGTACTGAGTGCTCGTGAGTTTAACTTACGAACATTTAAAATATTACAATGGAATATAAGATCAATAAATAATAAAAAAGATGAACTCGAACACCTCTTATATTCATCTAAAATTGACATAGCCTGCCTCTCTGAGACTTGGTTTAAACATGAAACAAATATTACATTTAAAGGTTATAATATAATAAGATTAGACAGGCAAGATGACAGAAGAGGTGGGGGAGTCGCAATAATAATTAAATCCAACATACACTACACAATACTTAACAACCTTCCAAAGATAGGAACGGATCATATTGGCATTCAAATAAAATATAAGAACACAAAATTAAATATTATATCAATATATAACCCTCCAATGACTCAAATTCTCTCTAACAAATGGCATGATCTAATAAAAGCAATTAAACCAACATACCTTCTAATAGGAGATTTTAATAGTCATCACGAAGCCTGGGGTAGTAGTAATACTGATTCCAAAGGTCAAAATTTATTAAAAGCAATTGATCAAAATAATGCAATAATCTTAAATAAAAATATACCAACCCTTATTCCTAAAATAAACCAAAAAACACAATCTGTAATAGACCTTGCAATAGCTTCTAATAACATTGCAACTGACTTTGAATGGAAAATTTTAAAAGATCCACATAGTTCGAACCACTATCCGATAATATTAGAAACAAATTCCTCCCACATAGAAAAAATATATCGATACCCAACAAGACGTTGGAATGTTGATAAAGCAGATTGGACAAAATATGAGGATAATATGGAAATACTAACACAAAACAGACTAATGAACCATACACTACTAACATACAATGACTTTATAGATGATATAAACACAGCATCTAAAGATTCAATTCCGGAAATAAAAAAAAGAAAAATTACTTCAACTCCTTATCCCAACCTTATTCATTGGTGGGATACAACCTGCGAACAATCAAAATATGAAAGATACAACGCTTATCAAAACTTTAACGCCAATCCAAATTTAACAAATTTTATTAATTTCAAACGTAAACACACAAAATTTAGACGATTAATTAAACTTAAAAAAAGAAATAGTTGGAAACAATATTGTGATAACCTAAACTTTTCAAAAAATACACCATCCAGTGTTTGGAAATCGTTTAAAAAATTAAATAAAAATCCATCAAATGAAATACAAACAAATCCAGGAACCTGGCTAGAGGAATTTATGGATAAATTAGCCCCCCCCATCAGTAACAAATATAATCCCAAAATCTTTAAATAGTAACAACACTCATGTACTAACCAAACCTTTTACATTTTCCGAATTTAAAACGGCTATTAAACACAGCAATACTTCCCCTGGACACGATAATATTCACTATAACATGATACACCACCTACCCCCAATTTCAAAAAACACACTTTTAGAAATATTTAATAACATTTGGGAAACACAAAAAATTCCTGAATCATGGCAAACATTTATAATAATCCCCATTAAAAAACCAGGAAAAACAGCCGATTTAGCCTCAAATTATCGTCCAATTTCATTATCATCATGTATGTTAAAAACTTTTGAAAGATTAATTAAAAATAGATTGGAATGGTGGATAGAGTCGAATGAAAAACTTGCAAAATCGCAAAAAGGATTTAGAAAAAATAAATCAGTTTTAGAAAGCCAAAGTCAGCTTGTAACAGACATACACAGCGCATTCACACAAAAAAAGTCAGTATTAACACTACTTCTAGACATTACACAAGCTTATGACAATGTTGACCTTAATATATTACATCATAAATTAATACAAATGAACATACCACAACAAACTGCAAATTTTATTATAAAATTAATAACTAATAGAACACTACTTTTTCGAGTCAACGGAGAAATAGTAGGAAGTAGAATAACTAGAAAAGGTATCCCACAGGGGGCTATTTTAAGCCCCCTATTATACATAATTCACACTTCAGACCTTGAAATAACAATACCCCATCCTGTAAAAATACTCCAGTTTGCCGATGATGTATTAATATACTCAATCAGTAAAAAAATTGATGACATGGTAAATGATCTTAGTCAAGCATTACAAGCAATTCAAAACTGGACTAGAATTACTGGACTAGAACTATCCCATGAAAAATCAGAATGTTGTGTTTTCACAAGAAGAAATAATCCCCACCTAGAAAATTATATCAATTTTGGAAATATACAAATAAAACGAAAAACAGTAATCAGATTTCTTGGTCTCTTCCTCGATCAAAAACTTACATGGAAAGAACACATCAAGAATATTTCCTTAAAATGTGAAAAATACCTGAACATAATGAAAATGACCTGCAACAAATCATGGGGAAGTGATCCAAAAACCATGATTACATTTTATAGGGCAACAATAAGATCATGCTTAGACTTTGCATCACCTTTCTACGGTAACGCAAAACAATACTTACTTACAAAACTCGACCGCATTCAATACAGGGCCTTACGATTATCTATGGGATATTTAAAATCAACACCAATAATCATTATATTAACTGAATGCTGCGAACAACCACTTAACCTTCGCCGACAACATTTAGCTGACAAACTACTATTAAAATTATACACTCAATACTCTACCATATACAAATCTATATCAGAACTATCTAACAAAATAAACAGAGTACACAGATACTGGCGACATAAACCTACACCCTTACTAAACAATAGCTACAATAATCTATTACCTTACTTAAATCAAAGTATATACCAACACGAATTATTACCAATTCATCAAATTAATTATGAAAACCTATATCAAAAACCAAATATATATATACCCAAATTTACTTATCCTTACAATAACATTACATTCGAAGATCAACTAAATAAATTACATCCACACAACACTTACACTATATTTACAGACGGATCAAAACAACAAAATTTAACAGGATATTCTTATTATGACCCCCAATTAAAACAAGGCATCGGCTACTCATGCCCTCAACATACTAGTATATATACATTAGAAAGTTTAGCAATTTTACATGCACTAGAATACATTAACACATTACAAAATAACTATAACAAATACACGATAGCATGTGACAACCAGGGCGTTCTTAAAAAACTTGACATTTCATACACTACACACTTGGATCACATCTTCATGAATATTTTAAACAATATAGCAGAAATAAGAAGAAACAATAAAGAAATAGACTTTATATGGGTCAAATCACATCAAGGAATTGAAGGAAACGAGGAAGCAGACAAACTTGCCAAAACCCCTACACAACAATCTGAAAAACAAATACCAACAAGAGACCTCATAACACTATCCAAAAAGAATATGTTTGAAAAATTTAATATAAAACTACAAGAAGAACCAGAGAAAGCAAAAAATTTCAAATTAATAGTCAAAAAAATTCCACTTAAACCATGGTTTTGGAAAACAAAACTACCACGTACAGACATAATGAAAATTAATAGATTAAGAAGTTACCATGCACGATGCATTCAGTACAACTATATAATAGGACTAAGTGATTCACCAATATGTTATACTTGTCCTGAAAAAGAAGAAAATGTAGCTCACATCCTATTGGAATGTCCGAAATATAAATCAGAAAGAAATAAATTATACCAAGAAATTAAAATACAAGAAATTCAAGACAAAAATGAAAAAATCAAGACCATCCTATTCTCAAATTTAAAAAATATTAAACTTACACTAAAATTCGTAAAAGAAATAAATTACTCCCCTTAGCCTAAAATTGAAAAAATCTGGAGTCCACTCACCAACAGAAATCCACAAACGAAATAAAATTTAAAAAATAAATAAAAATTACTTAGGGAAAACATAGGAAGAATTTTGGAAGGACTCGGGTCCACCCAACCTAATTGAGGTTTTCTGTGGTTTCCCTCAATTTACTAGGCAAATGCCAGGTTGGTCCACTCTTAAGTCAGTCCACAGACTGCCTATGATACCCGTTTAAATACCTGCAAACAACCCTAACAAAAATCCATTCAAAAACTTCCGTTTAGAAAAATAAAAAAATATAAATATATACTCCGAAATTATCCATTATACCCTTCCCCAAATTTGATTAAAAAGCTCCAATCCCTTACAAAATATCAAAATTATAAAAAGGCACAAAATAACCCCTCTCAAAATAACATTATGGCTCCGGTAAACACAAATATTTTTTTTGTTACTTATGCCAATAAAGAATTTGTTTAAAAAAAAAAAAAAAAACTTCATCGTCGGCCTGACCTTTTTCAACCACTTCAATGTCTCCGTGATGGTATAAAAGACATAAAACATTTAAGCTATCTTGGCCGATCCATGTCCGTAGCCAGGACTTCACTTGGTTAAGGGTGCTATATGAGGTTTCAGCACTTGCCACACTGAGTGGAAGTGTAATTAGTATCTGTAGTAACTTCCTGATGGTTGGATAGATGTCACTACCTCAGTTTTTCAAATCATCAATGACAGTTAGTGGAATTCTAGAACCTAACAACAGTGGCGTAAATAGGGCCCGCCATCCCGCGGTGCAGGGGGTGGCGCTGCTCTAAGGGGCGCCGAAAAATGGTAAACAATAATATTTAATAATAAAAATGAAAAGAAACTTTCTGTAGGCGAAATTATTTTTAATAAAATTATCTTGGGAGACAAAACGTAAACAACTGTCCTAGACGAATGAAAGGGTAAGTTTACCTGGTGTTGTTTTCTGTTTCATGAAGAAAGCTGTTAAAATAGTAGTTCGTTTTATTCTCATAACGTCTGGGTCACTGTCACATCAAATATGCCGTGGTTAAAAGGGAAAAGAAACAAACAAAGCGTGGGTGCGAAGCGCGTACGATCTAGCGGTAGAACTCTAGAACAGGCCATGTTTGAGGCCATATAATTGTGAGAGTTTAAGAACATCAGTGATTTCAAGATGTTTACTCTCTAGGATGATAGGGGGGGGGGGGGGGGGGGGGGCTCTCACACGGTTCAATCCAGCACTGTTTCCAGGATACGATTAATACTTCTTCAAAGAATTTGAATATGGAATATGGTTAAAGTATTTTCCACTTTGGAGACAATACTGGTTAATGGAATGTCCAGAGGGAAAGTCCGGATCCATAATCGATTCCATAAGCGTGGATGATTGACCTTGGAAAGAAAACTTTTCCAGCCAAAATTGTTTGTATTTTATATCAAGTTTTCAAAACTTTTTAATACACTATATGAAAACATCGCCAATTAATCGCTGTATCTAAAGCTTCTTTCTTCAAGTTAAAAATGAATCACCTGTACTGATGCGACGCATAAAGAACTCTCGTAGAAATATGTGCATTTTGCTCTTATATCGGCCATATTTGATTTCAATATGGCTGCTAAGAAACATGTTCAAGGAAAAACTTCCTTATTCCTAATCTACCTGAATGAGTTTTAAAATTATAAGTATCATGTGATGCTAGCATACCCATTTTTGTCACACCCTCACTTCGACCATATTTATTTCAAAATACCTACAAGAAATGAAAATGCTGTAATAATAGTTACGCCTTCTTTTTATACTCTTGAATACCTTTAAAACTACGCATAACATGGCATGCTGATTAGTACATTTTTGTTTAGTCTCCAAAATATTGGCCACCATCATAATATCGTTGAGTGTGATATTTTTAAAAAATCTGAGATGCACCTGTCTAATGATAAAAACTCAGAATTGAGGAACTATCCTCGCTGGTTCAATTCAATATATTTTAATGGTTAAATTAATCTCCAACAAACTCTAACCACCTCCAACCCTCTCTAGCTACTTCCAACCATCTCTAGCCACCTCCAACCACCTCTAATCACCTCTAACACACTCTAACAACCTCCATCCATCTCTATAGCCACCTCAATCACACTTTGAATTTCCTTATACCCTTTTACTACAGCTTTCAGGGCATCTGCTCTAGCTGACCACCTGGTATCAGATAGCGACTTTACCACTGGTGTATAGTTTTGATCCAAGTGCTCTTTTAAAATTTCCCATCTGTAACTTGACAGATAGAAAAAATTATAGAGTTCTTGTATAAAACCAAAGAATTTTACCAATTCAGTACAGCATTCAGCAGCAGCGGAACCAACAAGGTTTAGTGAATGCCCTGCGCAAGGAACAAAATCTGCAACCGAGTTGTGATTTTTAATCCTAGCTTGCAGTCCTGTGTAGGCTCCGGACATGTTAGATGCATTGTCATAACTTTGTCCTCGACAATACTTAATATCTAATCCAAATTCGGAAAGACAGTTCATTACAGCTTATTCTAAGGAACTGGATGAGTGACCTATCCCAGGCAAAAGTCGTAACAGACATTCTTTGGGTTCCAACTCTTCCAAAGACACGTATCGAAGCACTCTCATTCAGAATTGTTTGAAGCACAACACTTCCCATTATATCAATAAACTCATTGAAAGTTCTCGAAGATAAGTAGGATACATGTCCCGGGCCTTTATTTCCATATTTTGTTATATGTTGAGCAAGGAATGGATCGTATTCACTAATTAGCTCCAGACATCCCAGATACAGCCCGTTGGAAGTAGACCCAAAGTGTTCATTGTCACCTCGAAAAGGTAATCCTCTTACAGCAAGAAATCTTACAACCGAAACTACTCTTGATACGACGTTTTGCCAATATATAACTTCTTCTTCATATTGTGTCGATAACAGGGAATTAACTTGAGTGTTCTTCTTTTGTCTGGTTATGTAAGTGAGCATGTACCATCTGTGGTCAGCTGAGTGTTCGTGCTGTTTTATAAGAGTATGGCCATGCTTCCAGTCATTAAAACCGGAACAAAAATGGGTATTCTTGCTGTCTGGTTGGAATAAGCGACAGGGAGTACAAAACAACTTCCCAGTTGATGAGGAGAACAGCAGCCAGTCTCTAAAATATATCTCTCCATTAGGGAGTACATTTTTAAATAAGTTAAGGGATAAACTACGTTTTTGATCAGTGTAAACACGCTCAGACTTTGAAAAATCGGCATGCATGTTTTGTTTAGGAGAATTTCCAATAATATTTTCAATAACCAGAGTGTCAAAAATGTTCCAAGTTGCAGGGTCTTCTAACACAAATTCATTAGGCAATACCTTGTTTACATTGGAGATTGTAGAGTCGGATTGTACAGTTTCTGGGAATGTTTTTTTTTTTTTTTTTTTTTTTAAGTAAAAAGATGACTTCGAAAATTTTGCGCCCCCCAAAATCTGGCGCCCTGGGCTATAGCCCAGTCAGCCCATTTACAAGTCTGGGCCTGCCTCCAACCACTTCCAACCACCTCTAGCCATCTCCATCACATTCTATCTACGTCAAACAATCTCTAGCCATATCCAACCATCTCTAGCCACCTCCAACCACCTCTAATCACCTCTAACACACTCTAACAACCTCCATCCATCTCTATAGCCACCTCAATCACACTCTGACCACCTCCAACCACTTCCAACCACCTCTAGCCATCTTCATCACATTCTATCTACGTCAAACAATCTCTAGCCATCTCCAACCATCTCTAGCCACCTCCAACCACCTCTAATCACCTCTAACACACTCTAACAACCTCCATCCATCTCTATAGCCACCTCAATCACACTCTGACCACCTCCAACCACTTCCAACCACCTCTAGCCATCTCCATCACATTCTATCTACGTCAAACAATCTCTAGCCATATCCAACCATCTCTAGCCACCTCCAACCACCTCTAATCACCTCTAACACACTCTAACAACCTCCATCCATCTCTATAGCCACCTCAATCACACTCTGACCACCTCCAACCACTTCCAACCACCTCTAGCCATCTCCATCACATTCTATCTACGTCAAACAATCTCTAGCCATCTCCAACCATCTCTAGCCACCTCCAACCACCTCTAATCACCTCTAACACACTCTAACAACCTCCATCCATCTCTATAGCCACCTCAATCACACTCTGACCACCACCAACCACCTCTAGCCATCTCCATCACATTTAATCTACGTCAAACAATCTCTAGCCATCTCCAACCATCTCTAGCCACCTCCAACCACCTCTAATCACCTCTAACACACTCTAACAACCTCCATCCATCTCTATAGCCACCTCAATCACACTCTGACCACCTCCAACCACTTCCAACCACCTCTAGCCATCTCCATCACATTCTATCTACGTCAAACAATCTCTAGCCATATCCAACCATCTCTAGCCACCTCCAACCACCTCTAATCACCTCTAACACACTCTTACAACCTCCATCCATCTCTATAGCCACCTCAATCACACTCTGACCACCTCCAACCACTTCCAACCACCTCTAGCCATCTCCATCACATTCTATCTACGTCAAACAATCTCTAGCCATCTCCAACCACCTCTAATCACCTCTAACACACTCTAACAACCTCCATCCATCTCTATAGCCACCTCAATCACACTCTGACCACCTCCAACCACTTCCAACCACCTCTAGCCATCTCCATCACATTCTATCTACGTCAAACAATCCACTCGACCACTCTGACCACCTCCAACCACTTCCAACCACCTCTAGCCATCTCCATCACATTCTATCTACGTCAAACAATCTCTAGCCATCTCCAACCATCTCTAGCCACCTCCAACCACCTCTAATCACCTCTAACACACTCTAACAACCTCCATCCATCTCTATAGCCACCTCAATCACACTCTGACCACCTCCAACCACTTCCAACCACCTATAGCCATCTCCATCACATTCTATCTACGTCAAACAATCTCTAGCCATCTCCAACCATCTCTAGCCACCTCCAACCACCTCTAATCACCTCTAACACACTCTAACAACCTCCATCCATCTCTATAGCCACCTCAATCACACTCTGACCACCTCCAACCACTTCCAACCACCTCTAGCCATCTCCATCACATTCTATCTACGTCAAACAATCTCTAGCCATCTCCAACCATCTCTAGCCACCTCCAACCACCTCTAATCACCTCTAACACACTCTAACAACCTCCATCCATCTCTATAGCCACCTCAATCACACTCTGACCACCTCCAACCACTTCCAACCACCTCTAGCCATCTTCATCACATTCTATCTACGTCAAACAATCTCTAGCCATCTCCAACCATCTCTAGCCACCTCCAACCACCTCTAATCACCTCTAACACACTCTTACAACCTCCATCCATCTCTATAGCCACCTCAATCACACTCTGACCACCTCCAACCACTTCCAACCACCTCTAGCCATCTCCATCACATTCTATCTACGTCAAACAATCCACTCGACCACTCTGACCACCTCCAACCACTTCCAACCACCTCTAGCCATCTCCATCACATTCTATCTACGTCAAACAATCTCTAGCCATATCCAACCATCTCTAGCCACCTCCAACCACCTCTAATCACCTCTAACACACTCTTACAACCTCCATCCATCTCTATAGCCACCTCAATCACACTCTGACCACCTCCAACCACTTCCAACCACCTCTAGCCATCTCCATCACATTCTATCTACGTCAAACAATCTCTAGCCATCTCCAACCATCTCTAGCCACCTCCAACCACCTCTAATCACCTCTAACACACTCTTACAACCTCCATCCATCTCTATAGCCACCTCAATCACACTCTGACCACCTCCAACCACTTCCAACCACCTCTAGCCATCTCCATCACATTCTATCTACGTCAAACAATCTCTAGCCATCTCCAACCATCTCTAGCCACCTCCAACCACCTCTAATCACCTCTAACACACTCTAACAACCTCCATCCATCTCTATAGCCACCTCAATCACACTCTGACCACCTCCAACCACTTCCAACCACCTCTAGCCATCTCCATCACATTCTATCTACGTCAAACAATCTCTAGCCATCTCCAACCATCTCTAGCCACCTCCAACCACCTCTAATCACCTCTAACACACTCTTACAACCTCCATCCATCTCTATAGCCACCTCAATCTCACTCTGACCACCTCCAACCACTTCCAACCACCTCTAGCCATCTCCATCACATTCTATCTACGTCAAACAATCTCTAGCCATCTCCAACCATCTCTAGCCACCTCCAACCACCTCTAATCACCTCTAACACACTCTAACAACCTCCATCCATCTCTATAGCCACCTCAATCACACTCTGACCACCTCCAACCACTTCCAACCACCTCTAGCCATCTCCATCACATTCTATCTACGTCAAACAATCTCTAGCCATCTCCAACCATCTCTAGCCACCTCCAACCACCTCTAATCACCTCTAACATACTCTAGCAACTTCCAACCATCTCTGTAGCCACCTCAATCACACTCTAACCACGTCAAACAATCTCTAGCCATCTCCAACCATCTTTAACCACCTCCGACCACCTCCAGCCTCTTGCCACTACCTCCAGCCCCCTCCAACTATCTCTAATAACTTCCAACATACTCTAACCACCTCTAACACACTCTAACCACCTCTAACACACTCTAACCACCTTCAACCATCTCTAGCCACCCCAACACACTTTAACCAGCTCTAACCACTTCTTGCGACCTTAACTTTAATATATGTTGATAAAATATTACGTCTGGGCCTGTACAGTGTATAGACTCTAGACTACTATTGAAGGTTCTAATGTTGGAATAATGTAAACTCGGTCGAAGCAATTTCTGATGAATCGGTGCGTTAAGCAAAACAATATTATCAGTGTTTTGAGCACAACCTTATAATAACCTGTAAGCATTGTTATAACCTGCTTTCATTCTTATCGGGGTTTCCCAGCTTTTACCAAAATGGCCTCTTTTGTTTTCATATTGAATTGAATGGAGGAGGTAGCAGAGCTCGACCCAACTGTTTCATAGTACGCAATGTCTGTCGGCCTTTCTTTTGCTTTTTACGTTCAAACTGATAACGAATTTCTTATCAATTATATGGGTTTTCTTTTTTCCAATTGAATTATTTTATTTCATATTTTATTATTTTTTTTTTTCGACACATTGTATGTTTTGTTGCTAATATTCTAAGAGTGTACGATTATATTTTAAAGGAATTAATAAATAATGTACGTTTGGTTCACCAAAAAATTAAATCTACCGAATAAAACTTGTCTGTATTCAATATAATTTCAAACAAATGAATTGGAACACTTAGAATGTCATCATTAGTAAACAGATCAAATATCAAGATGTATACAAATTATAATATTTTCATTTTTTTTTCTTCCGACCTAACCGAAGGTAGCGGAAGCATTCCGAAGAACGAAATTGTTTGTCTCCGATTTCAAAAATGACCTGACAGAAATGTTTTAAAATAAGAGAACACTTTTTGTTTGGAGAATGTTTGTCCATCAACTATTTTGCGAACCTTAACAACTACTCATCATTCATCATATTGATTGATGACATGTGGATGATGCCATGACACGTGCAACTCCTTGGTGCCGTTATAGTTATATTCTCTTAAATGTCCTTCTTCCTCTTTCGATACCAGTTAACTGTCATATTATAGGCGAGTAGAGCCAGTTAAAAGAAATGTCGTATCAAAAGTTTTTATAGTTGGTTTCGGATTAACTTGAACCGTCTCGTCTGTACCCATTTCTTCCGAGTGGCTAAAACTATAATTATTTAACATAACAACTATACATCTTGTAAAAGTACTTCTTCAAATTTCAATAAATTGGATGGTTTCTTAAAAAAAGGCGTATTCTTAAAACAGCATAATCCAGTGTTGTTTAAACATAATTGTGACTCTGAACTCTGACAATGAAAATTCGTCCAATAACAGTGAGGAAGCTATATGCCACACTAATTGACAGACTTTTTTACTTTCTCATAAAAAGATAAAGTATTGTGTTGGCGCAAAAATTATATTTTTTGGGATTTACACGTTTTGAGGTCCCCTGAGTCCAAAAAAGTGTTGTTTTTTTTTAAAAAAAAAATGTCTGTGTGTCGTCTGGCCTGGAGCCTAAACTACTGTTCCGATTTTGACGAAATTTGGCATACATGTTTAGAAAACTCATACCCCGAGGGGAAATCGAGAAATGAATTTTAGTCTCAAATTTGGGGGTGCTAACCCCCAAAAACTCTGAAAGAACGTTAAAAAAATAGTTCTCGAAAATGGTTCCGACGATTTAGATTAAACAATTCTAGAATGTAATCCATTTAAATACGAATCTAACGATATCAGCCGTTCTCCAGGGAAAATTCTAGTTCCTGAGAAAATAGCTTAAAACGCGGACGGAGAAAGCCCCCAGGTTCGATTCCCCGCCCAGGAGAAGTAATTTGTATGATATATTTTGATAAAATGTTCAATAAGATTAAATGTACCAACGAACACTAATAAATGGAAAACATTGGGCTAAGTAATTATGAACTCGTATATGAGAACGTTTGTATTAGTTGCCTCTGACCGATTTTTTTCATAATTTATTCTTGTGTTTCTATTATTATCTACTAGCTGACCCGACGAACTTTGTACCGCCTAATAAACATTAATAACATAAGAAATGTACAGCTGCTACCTTTGAAAACCCCTATAAATAGTTTATTTAGTTATACAATGTTGCCTTAGATGAAACATTTAAATTACAATTTGCAATATATACTTGTATACAATACACAATATTGGCATAAGAGACGTACAGTTAAACTAATATTAATTTTTATTCATATAGGTATAGATTATAGAACTATATTTCCTATATTTTCCATTTTACCACCTCCTAAATGAAAATGTGACATAAATGTACATAAAACAATTACTGTACTCTCAAAGAGCTTTTCAACGATATGCATCATGAAGGGTTTCCATTACTCTGGCATTTGTACCCTGTACTCCTGTGTGCCAAAATGTTAACATAGTTTTACTAACTCAGAAACCTTCCCCGGCATGCGTCCAACCATTCCTCGAAGTTTCATTGCAATCGAATGATAGATATAGATTATAGCAATATTTTTCCTGTATTTTCCATTTTACCCCCCTCCTAGATGAAAATATGACAAAAATGTACTTATTAACAATTACTGTACTCTTAAAGAGCTTTTAAACGATATGCATCATGAAGGGTTTGGGTTGTCATGTAGGTGAGGATACTAAACCAATCTTGCTTCTTTTAATATATGTACTTTTAATTATTTACTCACCTATAAGTCAACAATAAAAACATTTTTTTTTTTGCTTTCAGCCAAGTTTACTAAACATTCCGCCTTATAAATGGGTAATAAAATTAGTATTAATCGAAACGTTCGTAAATAAGGAAGACTCTCATGAAGTACGCCAAGTTTAAGCTCTGTTCTAGCAAGTTGTGGAACCACAATTTTATTTTATTTTTTTATTATTTTTTTTTAAATAATATTTGTATACATTTTTTGTCATGTAATTTGAGGACAAGAAAATTAATTTTACACTTTTCTTGTAAGAAATTTTGTCAGCTTTCCAACGAAACCAAAAATTTTGGTTTAGCTTTTACACTTTTGGAGCAATAAGTGTTTTTATGAGCAAAGGTATGCGATTTTAAAAAAATCATTAAGTTTGAAGTGAGAAAAACGGTTTAGAATAGACACATGGTTTATATGACGTTTTTTGTAGCCAATGATGTTTAGAATCACCCTATTTATTATTGTAGATATATCGCCAATCACCCTGTATATATAAAAGTCAACGTATGTGTGTACGTGTGTATGTTCTTTATGCAAATCTACAGTTTTAGTGCGATCTCGATGAAAATTTGCACACTTGACCTTTAAAGCAAGGGGAAGGTCATTGTCTACATGAATTTTCGAAGTTTAAATATTGGTACACGCAGGGGTACGGGGTACAAGTAATAAATACGAGGTCAAAGTAATGAATACCCTTCATGATGCATTTCGTTGAAAAGCTCTTCAAGAGTACAGTAAATGGCACTTCTTTAGAGTAACAATCTAAAGAATAAAGAAGATGTGCGGAATGTTCTTCTTTAGACTCCCCTTATAAAAACAGAAGTGTGAAATTCCTTTGTCCCAAAGTACATTGGACTAAACATCCCTTTGTCTTATTAGTTATTTAGTCAAAGTCATTTATTCTAAAAATACTTGACTTTACTTACGGACTCGACAACCAAGTTAAACCAAGCTCTCAAAATTCTGCAGGAATATTGTGACATTAATGGACTAACAGTAAATACAAAGAAGACCAAAGTAATGATATTTTCCAGAGGTAGCCTTTCCACTAACCGTCCTAAATGTTACTATAATGGAGAAGTACTAGAAGAAGTTAGTTATTTTAATTACCTAGGTGTTTGGTTCAGCAGGAGAGGGGTGTTTGAAGAGGCAGTGAATCAGGCATTGAGTAGAACTAGGGTTGCTTCAGGGGTGGTTAGAGAGACTTTGGAAAAAGCTACTAATAGATCTTTTCAGACAGTCTGTCAGGTTTATAATGCTAGCGTAGTAAGTACATTACTTTATGCAGCACCGGTTTGGTCGCTAAGATATTTAGAACAGTTAGAGAGTGCTCAAAGTTATTTTTTTAAAAACTTCTTTTCTTTACAGTCTAAACACTCCACACTACATAATTAGGCAAGAGTTTCACCTAAATCACGTAGGAGTTAAAATTTTGAAACTAACTCTTGATTTTATCAACCACATTCACGATCTAGATGAGAATAGCATAGTAAAGAAATGCTTTCAGCGTCTTCTGCACCTAGATTCCGTGCCTAGTAACACGGTGAGATGGAACTGGACTTCACAGGTAAAACGGATTCTGAGTGCAGTGGATGCTGCCAATACAGACATCATAGCTTCAACTATTAGCAACAACACTATCGATACTCTACTACAGATTTACGCTACACTCCTTAAACAACAAGACTACAACAGAATACAGACGTCATCTTACAGTAGCTTATACCGTACATTAAATAGCTTTAACCATATAGACACTTCTTACTTAAATCCCGAATTTAACCTATCCTATAGCCATCAAAAAGTTATAGCCCAAATACGAACTTCAGGTTATGGTTTTATGAAGATTATCCTCAGAGGAATTCTTCACAAGTTCAAAACAGACGAGCTTTGCACTGTCTGTAATAGGCACGAGGCAGAGACATTAGGTCACTTAATGTTAAGGTGCCCTATTTATAAACCTCAAAGAAATGCCTTTTTGCCCCTAAATTTGGTTAGTAGCGAGTATACCGATGAAACTAATTTGGCCTCAATAATTGGAGTTATGTCCAGGAAATAAGCGGTGAATATTTTTTATTTTTTTGTTAACATCCTTAAGATTAGGTCATTTATTTTAAATGAATAAGTAAGTTATTATTTTTGAGGCACAAAAGTGAGGAAGTCTGTTTTTTTAAATTTATTTTTACTTAATTGAATATTACAAGTATTTGTCGAAGCCCTGTATGATTTTTTACAAGCAAGATTATGTTTTTACACTTACAGTGTTAAAAAAAAAAAAAAAAAAAAAAGCCGATGTGAGCTATATATATGTAATATTTTTATTTTATGTAACCACTTTGTATAAAGTTGACCTAAAACTTTGTATACAAATAAATATATTATTATTATTATTATTATTATTATTATTCTAAAAATACATGGAGGAGTAACAATCTAAAGAAGTCCCCAGTAATTGTTGTTATGTACCAAGTTTTGTCATATTTCATTTAGTAAGGGGGTAAATTTAGGATATTTTCAAATTATCTTATCAAAGGACGGATAAAATCTAGATATTCTTGCATAGTAAAATAATTTCAATGTTTCTCGACAATAAACAGGTAGTTTGTAAACTTATAAAATTAAAATAACACTCCGTAGCGAAGCCCGGGTATCCAGTTAGTGGTATATAATAGAGAGTCCTCAAAACATGTTAAACCATAAACATGAAAAACAAATGTTACTGCAAATCAATGCTTGGTCTTTCTATATTAAAGAGAGTAAGTTGAAGTAGTTTTGGTGGAAATAGTGACTTGTGGGTTATAGTGACTCGTAGATAAGACCTTGCATTGCCTGGCCAGGTGTTTAATTATAACTACTTGCCAAGGTAACCTCATCGAACACTCCATAACTCTGTCAAATAATAGAAATATACTTCACAGTAGCTTTCCAAATATCAACAACTTAAACATATTCATTATTTATCAGAGCTGTAGAGATTAATTAATTATTACTAATTAATGTATCTATTACACGAGCATCATCTATAAAATATTCATTACGAAGTATACGCAAATTCAATATAATAGATTAAATAATCTCACTCTCACAGATTTCAATTAAATGTTATAAAATATAGAGTACCAAAATTTCTACAAAATATTGTTGAAATATATAAAAACAATTCGTAACGGCAAACTCCAACACATCTTTTCCGCATTTACATAGTATAACACTGAATTTATCGACCTTAGATATCCAATTTAATCTATTTATTAGGGTTTCGTTGGTAAAACCAAAAAAAGAAACCCTTATAGTTTCGTTCCTGTGTCTGTCTGTCTGCCACTCTGTACGGTTCCAATAACTTTTGAATCAAAAGAGATAAAAACATGAAACTTTCCAGTATTAAAGATCGTTTTGACGAGCACACAGGAAAAATATAGAGAACTCAAAATTATCAGCTGTTCAAATTCAAAATGGCGGATAATTCTCGTCACGCGAAAAAAATATTTTTTTTAAATTTTGAGTGGGGTATCAAATGAAATGTATTGAAGAGTAGAATATAAATATATATACCACTTGTGGATAGTGTTTAATTTTCGGCGCCATTTTGTCAAAAAACATCGAAATTTTGCGTGTCCCCCCCCCCCTTAAAATCGTATTTCCGCTCATACTAAAAATGTAGAAAAATATGCAAAATGTGTGGTCTAGTGGGCCATAGAAAAAATAAGATTAGCAATTTGATCTGATTTACTGGGAATCCAATGTGGCGGATAATTCATGTCACTCGATTTTTTTTTTTTTTTTTTAATTTTGAGACGGGTATTAAATGAAAGGTATTGAAGAGTAGATTACACATATATATATATCACTTAGGGAAAGTGTTTAATTTTCGGCGCCATTTTGTTAAAAAACATCAAAATTCTTCGTGTCCCCCCCCCCCTAAAATCGTATTTCCACTAATTCTAAAAATATAGAAAAATATGTAACATGTGCGGTCTGATGGGCCAATGAAAAAATAAGAATAGCAATTTGATCCGATTAACTGGAATCCAAGATGGCGGCTAATTCTAGTCACAGGGAAAAAAAATATTTTTTGATAATTTTGTGTGGGGTATCAAATGAAAGGTATTGAAGAGTAGATTACAAAAATATATAACACTTGTGGATGGTGTTCAATTTTCTGCGCCATTTTGTCAAAAAACATCAAAATTTTGCGTATTTCCCCCCTATAACTATATTTCTGCTCTTACTAAAAATATAGAAAAATATGCAAAATGTGCGGTCTTATGGGTCAACAAAACATAGGATTAGCAATTTGATCCGATTAATTGGAATAAAAAATGGCGTCAAATTCCTGTCACTGGGAAAACAATTTTTTTTTAATAGTTTTGAGTGGGTAATCAAATGAAAGGTATTGAAGAGTAGATTACAAATATATATAACACTTGTGGGTAATATTTTATTTTCCGCGCCATTTTGTTAAGAACATACAAATTTTGCCCCCCCCCCCCCCCCCCCCCCCCCCCCTTACACTAATTTTATGTTCACGATACCAACGAAACCCTTTTTACGTGAGACTTCACGCCTATCCAATTTTTTTTTTAAACACGTTACAATTATTTCAACGTGTGATTGTTTACACTTCATTTTCACTTTCTTACATCAAAAATATTTTCAGCGATGCTTCGGAAATTACATTATGTTGGGAAAACGACTACTAACTATTTAAACGGACTACACTTTAGAATTTATTAATCAAAATCTTCGGAACCAATTTCGAGATTTATAGGGAGTCCCGCCAATTAAGAGCTAAAATTTATTCATGATTCGCAAGGATATGATTTTCCTGAACATTCGTGTTAAATTTGTTCATAATCGGAAAATGGTGAAGTAGTTTGGGATCCACACCTCAGTACAGAGTACAGCTCACAGAGACATTTGTGGGCTCAGGGAACCTTAAAACGTGTAAATCCATTTTACAAAATCCTATTTTAGCGTTATCACAATACTTTCTCTTTATATATACTACTTACTGTGGAGAGTAAAAATCAGCCTAGGATGCACGAAACTTTCTCAATAGGAATCTCTAATCATTATTAAACATAATTACTCAAATTACTTATAAAGTGATCAACGATCAACAGGTCGTTATTTACATTTTGGTTTCGATTTCAGCACTCTCGTATTTATTGTAATAAAAAACTCAAGTGAAATTGCTCATAAAGTCATGATGAGTTGCTCATGACTCTCATGGTGGCAACTCCCCCTTGATGGGATGGAAGCCTGTAATGGGTTAAAAACCAAGGCAATCTCAAAATCTCACACGAGGTTTCGTTTCACACCTATACGGTTCGATTCAGTTTAGTTGGTTTTCAGTAGCCGTCAAAAACGAATGAAAACTCTTCACACACACTCGGTTAGTATGAGGTTTGATTTTCAACCGAATCATCGAAATACACGGTCGCCCACTTGCCCATTATGCTCACTATGGAGAAAAGACAAATTATTGCCATGTTGTTTCTCTTCAGACATGAAAAAACGAAAGAGGAATAAGAATAATCGACTTCAATGGGGTCCACCCTATCATCACCAAATGGATCGAGTTAGGTGCATTTTATACCATTTTTCCGAAGTTAATTTTCAAATTACTTGAGGATGTCTATTACATCATTTGATGAATTACATGTGAAGTTGAAGGACTGTCTTCAACGCCAAGATATATTTATACGTGAATATATTCAACTAGTGCAGATGTTGGCCGTAGAATGAACAATTATTTAGAATGACATTTTTTTTGAGTTCACAAATGAAATAATGAAATATATATAATTATAATATTATATTTGAAGCGAGCGTAGCGAGCTTCCTACATTCAACGAAATATGCTCCGTGTCTGTCTGTCTGTCTGTCTGTCTGTCTGTCTGTCAGTAACGTTCACGCGTGTGACGATAACTTGAGTAAAAGTTGACCGATTTAGTTGAAATTTGGTATACATGATCCTCTTACTAATACTCAGGCTAAGTTCGTTGGACAGCGTGATCCGTCCAAGAGTTCGCGCGTAACGCTCGCGTAAACGAGAGGTTCAAAAATTAAATTGGAATTTCATGACGGGAAAAAATTTTATTATCATATATTCGATGAGACGAACATTTTTTTCAAATAACATTTTTTAGTAAAACCAACAGCGACACCGCTATGAATTAATAAAGATCGCTAAAACTATTAAAGCGGACCTAAACGTTTAAAATAGAGAAAACAATCTTTTTACCGATATCTTACGTTCTAACGTAACGATTTTAATAAAACTTCATAGACACCATTTGATGCACAATTGAAACAGGCATGCAAAATTTCAATTTGATACATGCAGTAGTTTGTTTGTAGTAAAGAGATACAAATAATAAATATTGAAATGGAGATGTGGTTAGAGGAATAGTAAGAATGCGGGGTGGTTCCCTTACTACTAGCCGCTGTACTACTACCAGACCCATTATCTATCAACTCATCATGATTCACGATAATCTATTTTTTCAATATTCAATACATATTTATTACTATACGCTCGCTTCAATGATAGAGCCACGCGATGCCTAGTTATATAATATATTGAATACAATATATTATACAATACATTAATATAATTAGTCACTCATTGCAAACAAAAAAAACTAAACATTTTATTAAATATTATTTTCGCTTGCCGAAAACGTACCGAACCGAAACTAAACTGGAAATGTGTACGACCAATTGCCTTTATTAACCCTGGACCCGAATATAAACCGGATGAAACCGATTCGTTTCGAGGGGGCTTTCGGTTCTATCAGGCGTCTATTAGGTACCGAACACACGCCGTATACACCGGTTCACACTTGTCGGGTGCGACCGAAAACGAACCGAACCGAATCGAACCGTATAGGTGTGAAACGAGCCTACTTCAGATCTAGACTGGATATTTGCGGTAAATTGCACAGTACTCAATAATGTTATAACAAAATTTCAGAACTGTATAGATGCGCATTGGAAGTTAAAATAATAATGTGTGGTAACATGGTGCCTACATAATTCAGTATGGTAGCCATTATGTTTTAGTGAAAGTCCCTTTAATTTTTTTTTTAGGTATCATAAGTCTATTTACCGAATTTCAGATCTCTAGGTCCATTGAAAGCTGAGACAGAAGGGTGGTATAAAATCCAAGATGGTGGCTATAATTCATTATGGTGGCTAATATGTTGAAGTGAAAGTACCTTTAATTTTCTTTTTTAGGTACCATAACTCTATGTTCTACATTTCAGATCTCTAGGTGCAATGAAAGCTGAGAGGACAGTAGGTTGGTAAAATCCAAGATAGTGGCTATAATTCAATAATTCATTATGGTGGCCGTATGTCGAAAATGGCCGCACTTCTATATTTACGGTTCACTCCATCTATGTATCAAATTTCAAATTAAGTAGGAGAGTTAGTGATCATTCACTAATTCAAGGTTCATATCACTCCGTTATCAGCAAGTATCACATTAGAATACTGCAACGAAAATGTAAAGCATACAAATATTTCTCGATTGATTATTAATGTTACATTAATAATGACTCCCGCGGAAATTAATGATACATTATTAATGTATCATTAATTGCCGCGGGACATTTTAATTAAGCACAATTAAAGATTGCCCGAGGTAACAACTTATAATATACAGTGATCATTATATAAGTTAAATGTATTATAAAAATACATCTCACTATTATTATTTTAATTTCCCAATAACTGGCAATTAATAATACATAAATAATAAATGTGGAAAAACTTTGATGTTATAAATGTTCGTTGCAGTATTCTAATGTGGGAGTTGCTGATGTTTTACCGGAGTTAGTCCTAATGTTAATTAATTATTCGTTATTTCATAGTTAGAATGTGCTTATCCAGTCAGTTTTCAATTATTAATTTATAATGTTTAATGTTTCAATGAATGTTGATGGGTAAAACTAGTGCATACCACGGGCGAGGAGAATTTAATAAACAAAACAATTTGATTAAAGAACAATAACTGTTCCTTCATCGGTTTTTGTAACACATGGAATAAAAATCAGTCTGAGACAACTCACACAAACTTTCTCATATACGAGTTCATAATTACTTAGCCAATGTTTTCCATTTAATAGTTTTCGTAAAAAATTACGTAAAATTATACCAAAATTAACAACATAAATATCTTCTCCAGGGTGAGGAATCGAACCCGGGCTCTCTTCGTCCGGGTTTTAAGCTATTTTCTCTGGAACTAGATTGTTCCCGGGAAAACGGTTTATATCGTTAGATTCGCATTTAAATGGACTACATTTTAGAATATTTTAATCGAAATCGTCGGAACTGTTTTCGAGAAATAATTTTGTAAAGGTGTTTAAACTTTTTTGGACTCAAGGGACCTTAAAACGTGTAAATCCATCAAAATCGAATTTTCGCGCCATCACAATACATTCTCTTTATATGAGAAAGTAAAAAAGAATCAAAATATTTTGCAATTCTGAGTAATGTACGGAACAGTTTTATGTATAAATATAGATAATTATTATATAAAGGATGTATAATAAAAACTTTGTTTGTATGTGTTATTATTATAATTAAACTCATCTGTTTAATTTAAAAAAAAAAAAAAAAAAAGATCCACTTGTATTTTGGAACGTAATATTAAGATAAAATAATATGTTTCTCTTGCGGCAAAAATGCTGGCGTCCTTTATTAAAAATGATGTGTCTATTTCTCTCTACAAATGTTTGCTTGCCTTATATTACTACACAACACACACACACATACATATATTTATATATATATTATTATTAAGAAAGTAAAAACCAAAAAAAAAAAATATATATATGATAACTTAATTTAACATATTGTATCATAAGTTGGGAAAAAACCCAGAATACAAATATCGTCAAATATGACTAATTCTAACTTCCTTACATTTATTTAGCTGAAGGTCAAAAGTCGAAACATTATTTAGCGAAAATAGTTTCACTGATATACTAATTGTTTATCGTCCGTTCTTCTTTTGTTTTATTATTTAAAAATAATTCGTCTGTAGAAATGAGAACTAATAGGAGCGAAGAAACGACTCGTCCGTCAGCAAAGCCGAATCTTGAGTCAATTTGTTCAACTAAAATATTTTCATTATTGCTGTCACGTGTGATTTTATGATTGTTCTCAAGGTCGATATTCTGTTTTCCAAAATAATTAATCTTAATTAATTAAATGTCACCTAGGATACTTTGGATTTATGTTAGACTAGCATAGTGCAATAGTTTCTAAATTGTTGTGGACTAACCTACCACAAACATAGAAAGGTTTTACTCCGGCTAATTTTTATATTATGTATATAATGTTTGTGTAATATATGTATAAAATTTTAATATTAATGCCTGTTGATGGCCAGGAGTAAATTTAATATAGCTGATTCTTTTTAAATAAATTAGAAATTCACTACCTGCTAATAAACTGTAATGAGTTTTGGAGAACTCGAAGTATCTCATATAAGAGTTCATTACTTAGCCAAGTGTTTTCCATTTCTTAGTTATCGTAGGTAAATTTAATTATTATTATTATCAAAATGTGTCATAAAAATAACTTCTCCTCGGCGGGTAATCGAACACGGCTCTCCGGTCCGTTTTTTAAAGCTATTTTCTCAGGAACTAGATTTTTCCCGGGAAAACTGCTTATTCGTTAGATTCGTATTCAAATGGACTACATTTTAGAATTTTTTAAATCAAAATCGTCGGAACCGTTTTAGAAAAATAATTTTATTTTCACGTTTTTTCCGAGTTTTTAAAGGGTAGCGAGCTAAAAATGTAAAATTAATTTCTCGGTTTCATTTTGGAGTATGATTATTCTAAACATTCTTGCCGAATTACATAAAAATCGGCCAAGTACTTGAGGCTCCACGCGTCTACTAATCACAGACCTCATACAGACATTTTTTAAAAGCCTTCCTTTAAACATTTTTTTTAAAAAATATTTATTTTAAAAAGAAGGCATTGTTAATTTATAACAATTATGAATTGTTAAATTATTGATAATGATCAATTTTGCTTACCGAAGGTAACAGAATCTATAATCTATGCTATGTGATCGTTCAGAAGAACAAAAAATTTGTATGTCTCCGATTTCAAAAATTCCAAGACAGAAATCTATTTCAGACATCATGGAAAATTTTTGGTTCCGTGTCTGTCTGTCGGTCTGTAGTATCAATTTAGCAATTTTTACTGAATTGATACTTTTTTTCATGTAAAAAATCAAAACAATTTTGACAGATTAAAAGAATGGGGGAAGAAATTACACAATAATGGCACAAATTAGACTTATTGGCACAAATTAGACAATAATGGCTTGTAAAAGCATAAAATCAATAAAGTACGTTACAGAATGCGAGGAAGCTATGTGTACACATTGGCAGTCATTTTTTTTTAATTTTAGAATAATAAGATGATAAAAAGATAACCTTAAAATGAGGTTATAAAAGCTTTGTGCAATCAAATATTGTTTTCCTTTTATTTTTACACCTCATGAGACATCTAACAAGGATGCATTATAATAATTAATAACAAATATAACTATTATCTATTACATTTTATAAAACATTTTTTTGGACATAGGAAACCATAAACATAAAACTGTGTGTGTAAATCCGTCAAAATCTCAAATTTAAAGTTTCGTGGTATAACAGTAAGCTACTGCGGGTACTTTCAATAAACCATCAACATTTCATATAATCAAACGAGTTCTTGAGAAGATGTAGGTGAACATAAATGAATGTACGTGCGCTTGTGGAAGAGAAACGAATGAGCGCAGAAGGTTGAAACTCATATGGGACCGACAATGGGCTAGTTATAACCTACCATCAGAATTTCTTTAAAATCGAACGTAGATTTTTTAAGATATGTTGGTTCGGAACCAAAAATGTTCCCTCATGTTTGAAACGTATTTATGTCTTGGAATTTTTGAAATTGGAAACCTAAAATTGTTTCGTTCTTCAGAACGATCTCAAGCTTCCGTTACCTTCGGAAGCAAAAGGAAAATTGAAAAAAGCTAAAGCTACGTTGTGTCGGCATCCCACAAAGAGTCAGTCAAAACTAAACATGATTATGTATCACGAGCAAGAGTTTAAACACAGGCTTTCATTTCACCATAAAACAAATAATATTCAAACTTACTGATAAATATAATTATCAGTGACAACAAATGGTTTATCAGTGAATTATCAGCGGCCTTGGTTTATCAGTAGTTGCTCTGTCCCACCCTCCACTATCACTATCGTTCTATTTATTTACAAATCAGTCTTTACTTATAATTAATTCACATATCTACTTCAGTTGTTTCTTACACCTGTTTAGCTAAACATCAAATTTTTAAATTACCAATTCATCTGTTTTTACGTATTTGTTCAAAACAGCATACCTACGTAATCCTTCACACAACGACGTAATTTCATATAATTATATATGTGTGCATTATGTGCAATTTTAATTGAATATAATGCAATTCTATTCAATAATATAAAATATATATAAAATAATAATAATCTATAAATTTCTATTGATAATATTTTAAATGTAATTGGGTATTGTGACAAGTTGACAAGCAGACTAAATCTTGTTATGTCCAACTCAATTGCAATCAAGGGAGGGTTTTAGTTGAAAAAGAGAAGAAATGAATTACAATAAAATAACTCATGTAAATACCCAGGTATTCTAGCCGAGCTCCGGGTTATTTCTGTTAACGATAACAACAAACTATAATTTCATGACATAGTCTTAACTTAGCTATATATATTATTAAATTAACATAAAGAAAAATACTCTGCCAATTTGTGTGACACAAGGCTTCCACGCATCCTATTTCGTAATGATTATTGATTTTATGCATTTAAAACTTCTTATTATCCAATTTATTTAATTTTCCCCCGTTTTTTAAATATTTAAAAATTGTTTTGAGGGTTGAAATTAATTTTGGGCTATCTGCGTTACTTTCGATAAACCATTCAAATTATTATAAAAATTAGATAACTACTTTATTGAAGATATTGCTGTAAATACATGTCTGTTCGTGGGCATGTGCCATGTGAAATAGAAACAAATGGGCACTAAAGGTTGAAGCTGGACCAATAATGGGCAAATTATGACCAACCATACACATTTCAATAAAATCGGTTGAGCAGTGGCGTAGCTAGACCATTGGGGGCCCCCCCGCAAGAAATTTTTTGGGGGCCCCTCGCAAAAAAAAAAAAATCTATGAGCAAAAAAAAAAAAAAAAACCTCTTGCGTTTAGGATTGGGGGCCCCCCTCGACGTTGGTACAAGGATAGTAATTCTAGTTGTTTCTGGATTTGGGGGCCCCCTGGCACTCGGGGCCCCCCCGCAATGCGGGCCCGCGCGGGCCCATAGTTACGCCACTGCGGTTGAGTAGTTTTTAAGATATGGAAAAATTCGAGGAAAAGTAAAAACGGCATTGTATCACTGGCGAGGTGCCAGCGTTATAATAGTTTTTATTATTCAAGAGTTTTGCTTCCGAGCTTACCGGAGGTAACGGAAGCTATGTGTTCGTTCCGAGTCCCGAAGAACGACAAATTTTTAGGTCTCCGATTTTAAAAATCCCAAGACAGAAATCCGTTTCAGACATCAGGGATCATTTTTGGTTCCGTGTCTGTCGTTCAATTTTTGCGAACCAACATATCTTAAAAACTACAAGTCCATTTTAATGAAATTTGGGTGGTAAGTCATGAGTAGCCCATTGTTGGTCCCATATAAGTTTCAACCTTCTGCGCTCATTTGTTTCTCTTCAACATGCGCACAAACATACATTAATTTACACCGATAGTTTCTTAAGTACTTATCTGATTTTTATGAAACTTTTATAGTTTGTCGTAAGTAAACCGCAGATAGCCCCAGCTTACTAACCGTCTGCGCTCATTAACTTTTGCTTATTCATACTTTAATTCAAGTAAAAAAATCAAAACAGTTTTGACAGATTATAAAAACGGGGGAAACAATTAAACAAATGAGACAGTAATGGTTTGTAAAAGCATAAAATCAATAAAGTACGTGATGGGATACGAGGAAGCTATGTGCCACACCAATTGGCAGTCTATTTTTAAAGTATATACATAAACACAGATAGCCAGACAAAGAATCTAGCTAGAAGAAACAAAGCACAAATAACTAGCCAGATATTTTATTCGACAACTTTACGGTGAATGAAGTATATTTTATTATTATAGTTATTAGTTATCTGTACTTGTAGTCATATTGCTTTTAGTAGTTTGACTTTTAGTTACATGTAGTATTTTTTTCAGTTAGTTTTAAGCCTAGTTTGCACGGGTCGAGTATTTAAGTAATTTAGTACTCGACTCGTTTAGACACTTTGTTGACTGACTAAAAATACTCGACCCGTGCAAACTAGGCTTTAGTTACAGTAGTTTTATTTTTAGGCATACCTGTACATAGAGTCAATTTACTTTTAGCAAGGTAGTTTTTGAACGAGCGCAGTGAGTTCTTCATTTCAGAGACTTGGTCTTTGAAAAGTTTGTGTTTTTTTGTCTAACGATAACTGTGGAGTGTGGTGTGGAGCAAAACTTGATCGATATTCGGCACATAGATGCATCTCAGCATTTGTGAGAACTGTATAGTTTTTGGAAATTTCACACTAAACATTTCCAAGATGGCGGTCAATATGGAGGACGACTAAAATAAAAAGTTTTAGTCAGCATAATGTGTTATACAACTTATTAATGGTCTTTAAGAGAAGGAACATAATATGTAACTAATAAAAGTTCACACTTCATATTTTAAAGATGGCGGCCAATATAGCGGACGACTGAAATAAAATTGTTTAGTCAGCATAATGTGTTATACAACGTTTTAAAGGTCTTTAAGAGAAGGAAAAGAATATGTAACGAATTAAATTCCACACTTCATATTTTCAAGATGGCGGCCAATATGGTGGACGACTAAACAAAAAGTTTTTAGTCAGTATAGCATGTTTATACAGTAGCGTACACAGAAAATTTTTTCGGGGGGGGCCCAACCTAATTTAACTTATATGCGGGTTTAGCATACCCCATAATTTATTATAATTGTAATTTCTCCCCCTTTTCAACACTCTAATTTCAATTTCTAACCTCATATTTAATTAAATTAAAATCCCATGAGGTAACACCCCACTATGTGATGTGATCGTTCTAAAGAACGATTATGTCTCCGATTCCAATAATTCCAAGACAGAAATCTGTTCCAGTTATCAGACATTTTTGATCCCGCGGTTCTGGCTGTTAGTCTGTCTCTCGCTCAATCATTGCGAAATTCTTAAAAACTACTCTTTCGATTTAAATGAAATTCGGATGGCAGTTGATTAGCATATAAAAAGTCCATTGTTGGTCCTATTTAAGGTCCAATCTTCTGGTCCCATTTCCCTCCACCACATTTCTCCACCTGCCACCATTTCTCTTCCACATGTGCACACACATACATTTATTTACACCTTATCTTCAAAAATATTCATCTGATTTTATAAAACTTATCTGATAGAAGCTCACAGATTCATTTTAACTGTCTGCGCTGTTTAAATTTTGGTAAATTGATATTGATACTTTAAATCATGTAAAAATCAAACCAATTTTGACTAATTTAAAAAAGGAGGGAAAATTGAGTAAATTTAACACGAATAAAGTATCAATATAGCAATATTTTAAGAGCGGAGACGGTTGAAATTATTCTTGGGTTATCTGTGGGCTACTTTAAACAAACCATTAAAATTGCATAAAAATCAGATGAGTACTTTTGAAGATATAGGTGTAAATAAATGTATGTCTGTGCGAATGTGGAAGAGAAATAAATAGGTGCAGAAGATTGAAACTTATACGGGATCAGCAATGTTATAACCTGGCTAATTATGACCTGCCATCAAAATTTCAATAAAATTGGACGAATAGCTTTTAAGATATGTTGGTTCGCAAAATTTGAAGGACAGGCGGACACGGGACCCAAACTGTACCCTGATGTTGAACAGATTTCTGTCTTGGAATTTTTGAAATCGGAGACATAAAAAATTCAATGCACTTAATTCTATAGCAAAAAATCCGGGCCTAGCTGTCAATCGGAGCAGTCTATTTTTACGAATCCAAATTCAATTCATTGCATTAGGATTCGTAATGAATTGAAGCTGTCCTATAATGCAACCTATGCTATTGAACTGGACTAAAACCACAAAAAAATCATTTAATTCAATTGCCGAAAAATCGGGCCCAGCCGAAATCGGGTCGATCAAGTTTAATGTTTTTAGTTCCACTGGCAAAAATCAAGGTCTAGTCGGCAAATGAGCCGATTTATTTCATGCATCCTAATTTAATTCAACGAATCTAATTCCATCAGCAAAAATCTCGGTCCATCCAAAATCGGGCCGCTATAGTGTTTAATAGTTTTAGTTTCATCGACAAAAATCTCGGTCCATCCAAAATCGGGCCGCTATAGTGTTTAATAGTTTTAGTTTCATCGACAAAAATCCGGGCCCAGCCGACAGTCGGGCCGGTATAGTGTTTAATAAATTTAATTCCATCGGCAAAATCCGGGCCCAGCCGACAGTCGGGCCGGTATAGTGTTGAATGAATTTAATTCTATCGGCAAATCCGGGCCGAGCTTATTTGGGGTGATTAAGTGATTTAAGTGTATACACACCATAAGATAATACTTTATTAATTCCTTTTATTGGAAAATATTTACAGCCAATTCGAATGCATCTGTCATTACTGTGTTTTTTTGGTTTTAAGTGTATGGCGGGTCTTAGGTATGTAATCATTTCGGGGGGGGCCAGGGCCCCTTGGGCCCCCCCCCCTGTGTACGCCACTGTGTTTATACATAATTTTAAAGGACTTAAAGTCTAGAAAAGGAATATCTATCTATTAAAATTTCACACCGACGAGGTGCCAGCGTTATAATAGAGCGTAGTGAGTCTGCAATCATTTTATTATATAAATACTTAATACAAATGCTGTAGAAACAGGCGAACGTAGCGAGCCTGTATTAACTTTATGTAATAAATATCATCAAGTACAAATGCAGTATAAACAGGTGAGCGTAGCGGGCCTGCAATCATTTTATTTATATAATATAAATATTTATTACAAATACTGCATGAACAGGCGAGCACAGGGAGCCTGATTTAATTTCATTAAGAAAAGATTATGGAAAAATGCTGTTACAACAGGCGAGCGTAGCGAGCCTGTAATAATTATATTATATAAATATTTATAACAAATCGTGCATAAACAGGCGAGAGCAGCGAGCCAGCATTAACTTCATTAAATAAATATTATGGAAAAATGCTTTTCACAAAAGGCGAGCGTAGCGAGCCTGCAATCCTGTTATCAAAGAAAATATTTACTACAAATGCTGTAGAAACAGGCGAGCCTGTATTAATATTATTAAACAAAGATTATAGTGGACAAATGCTTTTACAACAGGCGCGCGCGTAGCGAGCCTGCAATCATTTTATTAAAGAAAATATTTACAACAAATGCTGTAGAATCAGGCGAGCGTAGCGAGCCTGTATTATTATAATAAAGAAAGATTGTGGACAAATGTTTTTACAACAGGCAAGCGTCGGGCCTGTAATCATTTTATTAAATAAGGATTATGTACGGATGAAAGGATAACAGTTTTAGTTACCGAGAATGTGCGACTTTATACTTAATTGAGCTCACAGCATTTCGGCTTCTATTGACAATTTTAAATTAAATTTAAGATTGGGGCCAAGTCTTCAATCTAAAGAGGAAGATTTAAGTCTGCATTACTTGCCATGCATTGTTTTAAAGGGCTTGATGAGCAGCAAATGAATATTTATCTATTGTTACAAAAGTTTTGTAACAATTGTGACCGAGATGAGGGTGTTAAAAAGTAATTTCTTATTTATATGGTGTGTTAAGTAATAGTTATTTATGCACCTAGGGAGTAAAGTAAGCCATTATTCCCTGAGCGAAAAAAGTTGGTTCTTGAGGCGAAGCCGAAGGAACCATGGTCCCTAAATCCCGAGGCGAAGCCGAGGGAATTAGACTATTTAATTTCCGAGGCGCAGCCGAGGGAATAACTCTAATTTGCTCCCGAGGCGCAGCCGAGGGAGATAATTATCGCGAGGGGAATAATGGCACTTTACTCACGAGGTACATACAATAATTTATCTCCAGTAGGAAGAAAAAACACATTTTCGTCCATAGCACAGTTTTTATTTATTATTTTAATAAATAACAATAATTATTAGAACTTTTAATAGCAGATATAAGAGATTCAATATTAAAAACAAATAAGAATTGGAATTATACTCAAATAGAAGGTTATTTAGATGCAGGTTATAATGTTGTAAACAAAGATAAACATGGTCAAAAAAGCGCAGTGCCGCCGCCGCCAACCTGATTTCAACAACTTCATTACATTAGCCATACATTTTCTTCTATTTATAAAATAATTAAGTTGCTATCTTTACTTTTTTGCCCTACTTTACTTTTTCGCCCTACTTTTACTTTTTCTCCCTACTTTTTGAGTTCAGGGATGAAAAGACTTGTTTTAGTCCCTCTAAACTAATTCAAAATCATAACTTTTTTTCCCTACTGAAGCTCTTTTCTGGTTGAATAAATCAGGTTTTCACTTATAAATTATCCTGGGCCCAATATTGAGAAGAGTATAGTAGTCCGTCTGATATATGAGCACAATTCTACACGTGTTGTTTATGCACCGCATCACTAGTTTTAGTATTTAGTTTAAGAGAGACGTCTGCCCTAGGTTTAGTTTAACGAAGAAAATACATTACAACTGAGTGCCGCTTATGGATTCGTAGGTGCTAAAGACAAGAGAAGGAACTTGGGAACAAAGTACCCGGAGTACAAGCAAGTCGTCTGTGATTGGTCAGTTACAGCCACTCGCCAAAAAAGGGGAGGATAAGAAGAGAAGGAAGGAATATAAGAAGGAGGGGAAGACTCGCCCCACCACCCCAGCAGCGGGTCGTATGTACGACGGAGCTACGCTAGGAGGGGGGGCAGGCTGTCAAGTGACTACCTCGGGCTCCAGTACTGCAGTACTGCCGAGTATACCGTCATCAGGTTGAGACCACGTTCTGACCACTCCACTAGTTATATGTTCTCTGTAGATAAATCATATCTCTAGGACTATACTGTACAAGATAACACGGCTAGTGATATCTCCCCACTCTGTCCTACCAAACTGTCTTTATCTGTCTCAATTTTAATAATCTACTCTTATATTTTTTTCGTCCCCCCCCCCTCCGAGTCGTTATTATCATCTTTATTATTATTATTTATGACCTTTTTTTTATTTATTGCCTATTTGATTTCTTTTAACGTTTTTATTTTATTTTATTTTTTTTTTTGTTCGAATTCATTTCTGTTAACTATCATCACAAAATAATAATTATTTTATAATTAAATAAAATTAACGTAACTAAATTTAAAAAAATATATTTTTATATTCTTTTGTTGTATTTATTTCATCCCCTATATTTAATTTAATTAAAAAAATATCGTTTAATTTTATTTTATACAATTATAATTATTTCATCTACCTATATAATTGCATAAATTAATTTTAGATTTGATCTCTAAATTTCATAACAGTAGTAGTTCATAAAACCAAAATTTTATTGCAAAATAAAAAATGACAACTACCCTTTTATTTAATCAAATTTAAAAAATTTATAAACCCTATATATATTCACTATCAACTTATATTTATAAATACATTATTATATTTTTCCCCTTGTTTTGCAAAAA
Organism: Gerris lacustris; assembly: GCA_951217055.1. Classification (NCBI taxonomy): domain Eukaryota; kingdom Metazoa; phylum Arthropoda; class Insecta; order Hemiptera; family Gerridae; genus Gerris; species Gerris lacustris. The sequence continues at coordinate 116,441,373 of OX578277.1, read as the reverse complement.
AAGGCAATATTTACTTAAAATATTATTCTATTAATTATCATACATCTTCTCAGTTGTTCTATTTTAATTTCTAATTAATAATTTGTTCATTATTTTAAATTTTTTATCCTAATTGACTTGGAGAGACTTAATTAATTAAAATTTCACCCTTATTTATAATTATCTTATCTTAAGATATACCTCTACAGTCCCCCTGTATAAATATACCTATTTTATGACTTAGGTAACTCCTTATTTTATATATACCTTTATAAATTGACCTTTAATTATTTTTTAAAAAATAAAAATTCGGTTGTTTTAATAAATGTCCGGTATCTATTTGATAAAGTGGTACGATGAAGGTTCGCAATCGGATTTGTCGTAAATTCCGGTCAGAATAAAAAAAAAAACAAGTAAAATATTTATTTGTTTTATTAATTTCATCAAAGGAAAATTACTGTTAGCGGAGATTGTTTCTGCAATGGCCAACTCTCCCTATCTTAGACCTATGTGTAAGTCTTTTTAATTATTACGTAATTAATTAATTATAGTGTGTATATTCAATCAAAATTATATTTTCTTATGTGTATATAATAAATTTAATTTCATAATGAGTGTATTCATAGGTCCATATTGCTATTTTCATTTTTGGTATAGTTCTAGTATATGTATTTACTGAATTCATTATATTTTTAATTCATACATTTTCCTTGATGAATAATTTTTACCAAATGATTCAATCATTATTTATTTTTTATTATGAATTAAGGCGATCAATGAACCCAAACAGAAAAATTTAATAGTTAGATGTATCAAAACACCTAATTTTTAATACAAACCGGCTTCAATCACTTTACCGGCTCAAATAATTATCAACCGAATCATTAACTGATCTGCAACAGTTAACTGATAATTACAACCGAATCACTAACTGATCTACAACAGTTAACTGATAATTATCAACCGAATCACTAACTGATCTACAACAGTTAACTGATAATTATTAACCGAATCACTAACTGATCTGCAACAGTTAACTGATAATTACAACCGAATCACTAACTGATCTGCAACAGTTAACTGATAATTACAACCGAATCACTAACTGATCTGCTATAGTTAATTTAAACTAAATAACTAACTCCACTAGAACAGTTTTAACTCATAATTACCTAATGAAATACTAACTGAAATTAATTACATAATTAACTGATAATTTCAACTGAATTACTAACTGAAACTAAACTACAACAAAAATTAACTTAAGCGATGATCGGTCCAAAGTCTAAAATAAAAATTAAGGCAATGGTAGTAAATTATAAACACTTCTATTATTCAATATATTGTCATAAAAACCATAAATAAAATACACGTGTATTTTATTTATGGCTTATAACAATTAAGTATTAATACTGCTTTTTTTACCTTTAGTTGGAATAAATGCCATTAAATATATAAAATACTATTACCTGCTCTTGAATAAACATATTCTGCCAATTAGTGGAGCAAGTAGCTTTACTCGCCCAATTGGTTGGTACTTATTTTTTGCTTTTAGAACCTATTATTGTCTAATTTTATTAAATTGTTTTCTCCCTCTTTTATTTTAAATTTGTCTAAATTGTTTTGTTCTTTTTTTTTACTGAATAAAAGAATCAATTTAATTTGCGCAAGCAGTTAGCACCATTTATGACCAAATAACCAAATTTCTTTAAAATCAGTTGAGAACTTTTTTAAAATAAAACCGGGGACTGAGTCCACGGCGCTGAAAAAGAATAGCAAAAGCCTTAACAACCCCCTCGATATTGGGCTCATTGTTCTTCTCTCACCGTACCCTACACGGGGGCACATCGATGGCACGGTTTAGATTCGGTTACGGCGAGATTCTTTATACAGAGATTTGTCCTTTTATATTCTAAAAATAGGTGTTAAAAAAACCTTTTTGCCATCGGAAAAGAAACCACAAAGCGCAAAATTAATATGAAGGTAAAAGTGAATTGTTTACAGATCGAAGTACAAATTTAATTTTTTCCCCTAGAATTTTCAACGGCCGCTCCGCACCGCTCGGCGGTGCTCCGCTCATTTTCTGAAGAAAAACAACCCTGCTGCATATAGACCAGGACCCGGTAGAGGTCTAAATCGAAGTACAAAATTCGATGGCTCCGTACAATCCACCTTAGCCATGAGTTAAAACGGATTTCTGTCCAGGATTTTTTAAATAAAATAAATTAATTTGCTTCTGACCTTTCGGTCTGTCCGTCTAAATTTTTGCGAGCCAACATTTTAAGACTACTTATCCTATTTCAACGATATTTTGGTTGGTAATAATTAGCCCATTAATGGTTCCATATGTTTTTATAATTTCAATCCTCTTCGACCATTGGTTTCTCTTCCGGATGCACACAAACTTTTTTCATCAATACCTATATCTTAAAAGTACTGATCCGTTTTTAAGAAATGTTGATGATTTGTCGATGATGCCAGAAGATCCTTATTAACTTGAAACCGTCTGCTAAATTCATACTTATATTTGTCAACATCAAAAAAATATTTAATATATTTGAAAAAAATGTGTAATACATGATACAATAATGGGTTGTAAAGCATAACCTTAGTAAAGTACGTGATTGCTATGCGAGGAAGCTATGTGTCACACTAATTAACGAAATATTTTGTTGATTTGACGACGTTGCGCTTATTTGCTAGGCGAAGGTATAAAGAATAATATTAGAATAATACACGGTTATTATTCTTGTAAATAATTTGAATAAGGAGATACATTGTGCAAAACGTCGGTAAAACAAAATATTTTTGACTAAACCTCGCTACTCAATGTTTAATTTATTGGCAGTGTATTTACGACTGAATTACAACAGTTCTAAAAGATAATTACCATTTAAAGTATTGGCTTTAACTTGTTTGTTTGTCTTTTATTATCATTTGTATAAATCTGGCCGGCAACTATCTATTCTATTAAGACATAAACTGTTTGTTTTGTTTTTAAAACTTGTAATCTCTGGTTATCTGTGGGTTAAGATCCGCGGATAATAATCCCAACTTGTTTTCTACGTAGTCTGTAAAATAATAGTAGAGACTGATTTTTGATTGTGTAGTAAAAGCTTATTTAAATTTATGTGGAAAAACTGAGTGTGAAAAATAGTTGTATGTTTAACCGATATTAAAAACAAGAAACATCGCACGCAGTGGTAAATTCTTCGAACCGAAACCGACGAATATATCTTTTAGAACCGCGAATACGTAGAACCATGGATGAGCTTGTATATATTATTATAATCAGGGCCGCCGACAGGGGGGGGGCAAGAGGGGCAAATGCCCAGGGGCCCGGGTCTCTAGGTGGCCCGGGCCTCCGGGGGACGGCTCTGGTTTTTTACAATCAAAAAAGGCAAGACAGATATTAGTGGCATAACTATGGGCCCGAATCGCGGGCGGACCCCGGTACCAAGGGGCCCCCAAATCCAAATAAAGCATGAAATTACTATATTTGTAGGGGCCCCTTTAGAGCATAATAAATTTTAACTTAAAATTATACTTCTATACTATTGTAAAGGGGACCCCATTCAGTTCTGAATGCAAATGGTTTTTTCTTTTCTTTTCTCATCAATTTTTTTTTTTTTTGGCGTGGGGCCCCTATGCCCTACCTAAGTTTGGGAGGGACAGGTTCGGGCCCCCTTGAGCCCCGGGCTACCAGGGGCGGCTCTGGATTTTTAACAACTGAAAAGGCAAGATGGATATTGTGATTAGTGGCATAACTACAATAGGCCCGAATTGCGGGTGGCCCTGAGCCAAGGGGCCCCCAAATCTAAAAAAAACATGAAACTACTATCTTTGTACCAATGTTGGTAGAGGCTCCTTGAGAGCATAATAAAATCTAACTTGGAATTATACTTCTATACTATTGTAAGGGGACACCATTCAGTTCTGAACGCAAATGTTGTTTGTTTTTTTCTCTAATTTTTTTTTGTTTTTTTTTTTGCGACGGCCCCTAATGACCTAGCTAAGTTTGCGAGGCAAAGTTGATTCACGCAATGGAAATTAAACAGACAGAAATACAAACTTATCCAGCAGTACATATGTATTTGAAATTCGTCCCCACCAAACATCTTTATTTTAGGACAAACTTGCCCTCAGAAATTCTTGAAACTCATCTTTTTGCTCTTAAATTTTAAAAAATTTTCCGGGGGAGGACCCCCGGACCCCCCACCGTTATTTGTTCAAAGGGGCCAAGATGCTAAGTTCAACACTAATTGTGAAGAACATAGAATTATTCCAAATGTGTCATAAGTATGGAAGTTTGAACTTTAGTGTTTAATTTAGTTATGTACTTAGATTTTTATCTTATTCAATATGGTCGATGTTGATTTATAGGAGAGAAATTGACAGACAAATCATATTGGCATACTGATATTAATATTTTTTCCTAGTAATGCAACTTTTGTATAAAAAGGAGATGCGTAACTTAATCATTTTGATTTGTTTTTTCTTAATCTCGCTATTTTAGCAAACAATTTATATTATGTTTTATTTTATATAATGTATTTTACAAAGTGCAAAAGAAGGTTTTTTAATGATACCTGCTACAAAACTACTCAATTATTTGTTGTTTTTTTTAGCCCATCTTAGTTTAACATCAAAATTTGTCCCCACCAAACATCTTTTCCTCTAAGGACAAAGTTGCCCTCAGAAATCTTTAAAACTCATATTTTGGTAATTCAATTTTAAACATTTTTCCCCGAACCCCCCCCCCCCCCCCCCTTATTTGTTCAAAGGGGCCCAGGTGCTAAATTGCCCAGGGGCCCGGAAATCCTCTCAGCGGCCCTGATTATAATAACGAGAAATTACTGTAGGGGAGACCGGGGACGGTTGAAACATTTTTTACAAAATCGCTTCCTCCAAAAACATTTTAACTTCAATGTATTTGACAGTGGGCCTTAATTGAACTTTAGTTATCGGACTAGAAATGGATGAGGTTATAGTAAGATTATCTGCATTACAAAAATATTTATAGGCATTTTAAAAATTCAGGAAAAATGTTTCAACCGACCCCATACCAGGGGCGGTTTTAACAGTTATTGGGGTTAGTTGTAACACTAACAGAATAAAGAGAATTATGTTAGAGTTAGAAATACTTATTTATTGAGTCAAAATCACAAAATATGAAGCAAAATAATTGAATAATTGGTCATACGCAGAATAATAGGTGTTTAAGATAAATGAAACAATAATAAATATTCTAAATGTAATTTGTATCATAAATTTTGTAGTTCAAGGTTAATTAACATTAAAACTATGAAAATTTGACGAAAGAAAAAAAAAAAGATTTAATTTAAATTATTTAAATGAAGCGTTAGAGTGTATTTGAAAATTTCATACTTTATAGCCAGGTGGTAACTTAATTGTAAACATTGTTACAACCGTACCCAGAACATATTTTAAAAAAGTTGTCGTCATAACCTCCGAAATATACAATTTAGATAAAAAAGAATTACACCTGTTGAACTTCCATAACCAAAGTTCTTACGTTAAAAACTATCATAACCACAACTATTTTAGTTTTGGATAAAAAATCAAAAGAGTAGCAACAAAAATACTTACTTTTGGACGCGAAAACACAATACCCCCTCTCAGAAACTTATGATAAACTCGAAACGAAACCAAACACAAAAGTTCAGATTTTTCCATGGAAGCCGCGGCCCTTTTCCTTGGTTGTTCCCAAATATCGCTAATTTTTCCACCCATTAATTGGATTGTTATAACTAGGGCTCGGATTTGAGCATATTTGCATATTTTTTTCCTGAATAGTGCACATTGAAAGTAGCCTTTTGGTGGTACTTTCACCTCTCTGGGATCAACAGAATTTAAATTTATCGAGCATATAAATGCATATAACTCCTGTTTTCAGAAAAGCATATAAATGCATATTCTTGTGCGGTTTTTCGCCTAAATAGGTTGTTTTTATTCAAATTCTCTCCCCCCCCCCCTCATTCGGGGCCTGACCACCACGAAAACGAAAGCTCGAGCTGCTTTTGAAATTAAGAACTTGATGCCATGCTTGACTTTCATCAAAGACTATGATGAGACTAAGATGAGCGTCATTTCTGAGGTTATCCTAATGTTGGAATCTCGAGGGATGGAGTTCTTTGAAGTGGTCGCTATATAAATCGGAGTCATCGAAAAAGGCAACTTGTTGGAGAGACTGGAAAAACCTTGAAAAAAAGTTGGAGTTCGAGCTGGCTAAAAATCCCAGTTGGAGAAGATGCAGCGTGGTGATTCTGCAATGTCAGACGATTTTCCAAACTACTCTGCACAAGATGCAGCATCAGTTAAGATTTACCTCTCGTGTCAATTGACGTTGAAAGATTTTATTGGCCGATTTAAGAAAATCACTTAAAAGTGAAAATATGGAAAGAATCTCGATTTACAGACCAATGCCAATCTACTTCATTAACTCGCCTAATACTGAACATTTTGTAAGGAAACTTTTAAATTGTAACTTTTACATAAAACTTCTCATACATATTATATACTTGAAACTTAAGGATGTAGCAGTGTATCATACATACAATTTAAATATTGCTTCTATATAAAGATAAGTTGTAGATTTTTTCGATTCATGTCTTCTCTCTAGTTTTAAACAGTGTTTTTCAAGCATATTTTGCATATTTAACAGCATATAATGGGTTTTTTTTGAGCATATCTGGAGATTTTATCGAGCATATCGATCCGAGCCCTAGTTATAACCGTACTCTGTTTCAACCGACCCCGGTCTCCCCTACTTCAGTTGATTTGTAGCATATTGAAGTCTTCTAAAGTCTAAAGAAATAAGAAAATATAATAATCAAACAAAAAAAGTTTAAAATAGTCTGCCCAATAGTGTGGCACATAGCTTCCTCGCGTCCTATTTCGTGTACTTCAACAACCATACATAGGTTCAGTAATAGGTTCTTACAACCTATTATTGTCAAATATCTTTCATTTTCCCTCCGTTTATTAAATCTGTCAAAATTGTTTTGATTTTTACATGAATTAAAGTATCAATTTAGAATTAATTAAAGAGCGCAGACGGTTGAAATTAATCTGCGACTATATGGGGGCTGATTTCGACAAACCATACAAATTTTATAATTATCAGTTGAGTACTTTTGAAGATATAGGTCAAATTAAATGTATGTTTGTGCGCATGTGGACGAGAAAATAATGGACGCAGAAAATTGAAATTTATATGGGACTAACAATGGGCTAATTATGACCTACCATCTAAATTTCTTAAAATCGTACGTGTATTTTTTAAGATATTTTTGTTCGCAAGAATTGAGCGACAGACCAACTGACAGACACGGAACCTTTAAATGATCCCTGATGTCTGAAAGGATTTCTGTCTTGGAAGTTTTGAAATTGGAGACATAAAATATTTTCGTTTTTCAGAACGATCACATAGTTTCCGCTACGGTAAGCTCGCAAGCAAAAATCTCCCGAATACATCTTATTATATGGCTTCCGAGCTTACCGAAGGTAACGGAAGCATTGAGTTCACATTGGAGAACAAAAAACTTTTATGTTTCCGATTTTAATAATTCCAAGACAGAAATCCTTTTAGACATTAGGGAACATTTTTAGATTCGTGTCTGTATGTCTGTCTTTGAGTCCGTGAATTATGAAACTTGTGACGATAACTTGAATAAATGTCGACTGATTTTGATGAAATTTGGTAGACATGTTCATTTTATTAATGCCCAGGACGAGTTTGTTGGACAACGTTATCCGTCCAAGCGTTCACGAGCAACGCTCGCGTAAACGTGAACTTCAAATTTAAAATTTGAATTTTAGGTTGGGAAAAAAATCTAACTTCATCTATTCAATGAGACAAACATTTTTTTCAAATACAATTTTTAATTAAAACCAACAGAGACACCGCTATGAAGTGTTAAAGATCGCTAAAACTATTAATAGTTTTTACTCAATAAACAATATTGTGTATGTACAATAAAGTAATATAACAATAATTTTAATGTTAATATAGCAATATAGTACATGATAGGATGCGAGGAAGCTATGTGACACACTAATTGGCAGTCTATTTTTATTTTAATAATGACAATTTTATTTTATTTTAGCTATCTACGAATAAGCAGGATAGATGTACACCAATATTAATTCAAGTTAACTAACTTATAAATTCTGAATAGGCTAAGAAGCGAAAGTTTTCTGTACTTCATTGTTTATTTTAATATGGATTATAACATTTTTATAAACTTATTTTTACCAACTACTGTAGACATAACCCAGTCTTAAATCAAGCTTCGACAACAAACTGTTAGATATTTTATAATTTGACGGTTAGGCGTGTTTCAATAGTCATGGAAACCTCTATTTTTCAAAAATAAGAGTTATATTATGTGAGTAATAATTTAGCAAATACAGTGTTAGTGAATAAAAATGGGGAGTTTACTAAAGAGTGTGACACCGGTTCACACTGAGACACAACTCTCTTCTAACCCCTCTCTACCGAGCTTCTCCTGTCACACACTCGTCTAGCGTCTTACCTACTATATACATATATATATATATATATCCTCGACTCTTGACCCTACATCTGCAATATAACAATAATAAAATATTACAACTAAATCATTTGGATTTTTTTTTTTTTTTTTAGAATTGTTTCTCAAAATAAGGAACTCGTTTATAAACTTAATATCTAAAATATTTTAAACGTTTTCTTCTTTATCTCCTAATATTTTGTTATTTCACATTTTGTGTTTATTTTTATATTATTGCTTCCGCTTCCGTCTTTACCGAAGGTAACGGTAGCTATGTGATCATTTTGAAGAAGGTAACACTTTTTGAACTCCGATTTAAAAAATTCCAAGACAGAAATCCGTATCAGACATCAGAAAAGATTTTTGGTTCCGTTTCTGTACGTCGCGTCGGTCTGTTTGTCTGTTAGTCTGTCACTCAATTTTTGCAACTAACTTTATCAAAGTTTTTATTTCTTAATTTAAAACAACTCGTCAGATTTTATTGAAATTTGGATGGTCGGTCATAATTTGTCCTTTGTTGGTCCCATATAAGTTTCAACTTTATTCATTGATTGATTCAACTTTTCTGAGTCCATTTGTTTCTATTTCACATGCTCACAAACACAGTGGCGTATCCAGGGGGCACGTGCCCCCTGCGCTGTTTTGAGAAGTCTTTTTTTTTTTTTTTTTTTTTCAAAATTCACTTTCTAAAACAGTTGTTGTTACTGGGCGCGGAGTTTTTTTTTGTTTATTAGAGTTGTACTTTTTTTCAGCTCAAAAAAAGCAGCTTATTCAAAAAGCAGCTTACAGCTTTCTTTTCGAGCCCCCCTTTGCTCGTATTATTTGCCGCTTGTGTAGTAAAGATAAGCATTTACGCCAACAGGCGAATTTTTAATTTACCTATTTCTTTGTCTACAATTTAGAATTTATAATACGTACATTAAGATTAAAGGCTAAGGGCACTGATTTTGTACAGAGTTTTAGATACTACTTATTCCTCACAGAAAAAAAAAATGAGAGAAGTTTTAGTTATACTCATAAGCTACCATAAAAACCTTTTAGTTTTTGTCAAATAGTTAAAGTATAGTACAATATGTTTTTAAATTTAATTTAGTTATTAAAAGTTGAACTGTTGAACTCTATACAATTTCTGTTTTAATTGCAATTATTTTAATTAATGATGTTTTCAAATAATTGTGATTTGAAGTTTTTTTGTTATTCACGTTTCTTTTTATTATACTTATTTATTTTAATGTATGAATAATTTCCTTTCGGTCAAAATTATAAAATTCTCGTATTTGTTCTGGGGTTAAAAGGCTAGAGTATGTCTAATAGCGTTAAAATTCAAAGTTGAGACGTTTCTTTTTCCAAACAAAAGTCCAAGCCCCCGCTGAAGAAAAGCCCCCTTGTGAAAAAGTAAGACGGCCCATAGTATCACTGCCAGTATGTACTATGTACAGTGTGTACTATGTACAGTATGTACTATGTACAGTACACGATAAAGTTTGCTTCCAGATAGAATTTTCAAGTGAAATATTTTGCTTGATATTTATTAGAAAATGATATAATATGTTTCATTTGTTTTATGATAAAGGACGGTGTGTTTGCAATATTTAGAATACCGAGGAAGCCAAATTGGAATTATCAAGGTAGGGAAATGATTTTGTGAATTTTCATTCATGAGATGGGTGATTAGCCAGTAAATAGTTTTTTAATGGTTTCGGCTATAAACTAGAAACAAGCCAAATTAATTATTCCACGAGCATCTCCATATCTATCGTATAATATTATGTGTGAGGAAACTCAAAGAAATGTTTTTTTTATTTTATCTTAAAGTTACACCTTTAAAATAATCTCCCGATATGACCTCGGACAATTAGTAATATCGGACTAGCATCAACCCAATTTTCACCTGTTATTATTTCGTTAAAATTTGACAGGTAAGATATGGTGGCTCGCAAAATAGTTTCCACTCACACACTCAGACAACAGACATGAGAAACGACCGGCAAGCAGACACGAGATCAAAAATGGTCCCTAGTGTGAGAATTAAATTTGTAGGAAATTTTAAATTTGGTGACCTAATATAAATTTAGTTGTTTGAGCATGACAAGGCATCCGTTACCTTGAGGCTCCCAACTAAAAATAATAATATTAAACCATAAAGTAATTAATTAATAATTAACTCATTCAATATCAAGTATCAAATTTCTTCAAATTAAAAAAAATACGTGTGGTGTCGCGGGACACCCGGTAGGAACCAAGTTCCTTACATTTTTCATTAAATATAAATTATAAAATCACACTGCTAAGTACGTTATACATTGCTAACTACTTATACATGGCGGAGTTAGAAAAGAGACAAAATTAAAAGTAACGAACTGTTTGTACCTGGCAGAGTTAAGGCAAAATTAAAAGAAAATCATTATTTGTGTAATTAAAGCAAGCGTATTTCTATAAATATATATTAAATATAAGAGAAAAGTTGATCATGATGAGTTTATAGAGAAAGAGTATGTTTGTTAAAAGAGTTTGGATTGAAACAGTGACATTTTTGACATATATAACAAAAATAATCAAAACAAGTCAAGTAACAGGCTTCCTTAATAACACTTTTTCCCGTCTTTTAAAGTTTACGTTTACGCGAGCGTTGCGCGTGAACGCTTGGGCGGATAACGTTTTCCGACGAACTCAGCCTGGGCATTGGTAAAATGAACATGTGTACCAAATTTCATCTAACTCGGTGAGCTTTTACTCAAGTTATCGTCATCTGTAGATTTCGTGACGGATTTTGCGTGACGGTTATTTTGTGACGGTGATTTTGGTCGTTTTTTTTTTTGGATTCACTCCCGGGCTCCAGAACGTGCCATTAGGAACTTCGTTCCAAAAATATATTAAAAATATTGGTTCAAATTCTTCAAAAGTTTATGAGAATCTGATTAATTTGACATATTTTTTACAACATATTAAGGATCGAGAGTCTCATGTGAGACACTTCTCAGCGAAATTCATTTTATTTCCTTAAACGTGTCCACTGTAATAGACTAGAGAACTTGTTATTCGATTTGCAATTGTCATTTTTTTTTTTTTTTTTTTTTTTTAATTGAAACCAAAATCTTATCAGTTATTGTTCAATTTAAATTTTATTTCATGTGTTATAGTCAAATATTATAGATATTATAATATTAGATATTATAAATAAAATATTACAAGGGAATAATGTCTAGTAATAAATGGACGAAGATTTTCACATAAATAATAATTATATTAACAATTTTTCGGGTTTTTTATATTTTGATGTTTTTCTCGTGGCCGAGCTGAGTTGTGTGTTATCTGGTTTGTGGACCTCTGTGATCTTTGACCCCCGCAGAGTCTCGCAAATTAGTCCGTCTTGCTTAACGCTAATATCCTTTAACACAATTATTATAATACCATTCTCTAATTAACTAATATATATATATATATATATATATATATATATATATATATATATATATATATATATATATATATATATATATATTAAATTTAATGGAATGGTTTTGATCTATTTGTTTTAGCGTATGTATAGTCAATAGTTCATTTTATGAATTCCTAATATTATTATAGAATTTCTCAGATCTGGAGTTTATTTCATTTTTTGTTTCAAGAATGTTTTTTTTTTCTGTTTTTTTTTGGGAGAATTGACGTCACTTTTATAAAATGTTTAGTTATTTGATTTCTTATAAATTTTCCATTGATATTTGTTATGTAATATTAAGTGTTGGAGGTATAAACGTCACTAACTTGGCGGCAAATAAATAAATAAAAATCATCAATAGTCATATCCGACTAAAATAAGGCGGGAATCAAGAGGGAATTTAGAAACTTTCAAGCAGCTGTTAATTTTCATTTATATTAATTATTTACTTTATTTCTGCGTACTCACGGAACGTATTCATCATCTAAAAATTGCTAAATGTCAAATATGTATGTATATGTATAAGTCAGGTGAATTGCATTGTATAAACGCCTTGAAATAGATAACCATGTTGGTATTAAGAGTATAATAGTATAAGTCAAGTACTTCAATGTTCCCTGATTTAAATCATTATCACAAAATATTACTTACGGCTTATATCGTTAGATTCATATTTAAATGGACTACATTTTAGAATTTTTTTAATCAAAATCGTCGGAACCGTTTTCGAAAAATACTTTTTTTTACGAGTTTTTTGGGGGTAACGCCCCTAAATAGTGAGCTAAAATTTGTCTCTCGATTTTGCCTTGGGATATGGATTTATCTGAACGTGCATGCCAAATTTCGTCAAAATCGGTCCAGTAGTTTAGGTTCCAGGCGTCTGCACAGACGGACGACAGACAGAGATTTAAAAAAAAAAAAAAACTCTTTTTTGGACTCAGGGGACCTCAAAACGTGTAAATCCATCAAAATCTCAAAATCGAATTTTCGCGCCATCACAATACTTTCTCTTCATATGAGAATGTAATCAAAACGGATAATATAGAAGCAAAATATCAAAAGTACTAGGACGCGAGCAAGCTATACGCCAGCTATAGCTATGATTTAGGCGTAGTAAGTATTTTATCTAAATCTACGTCAACTTCAAAATTCAACTTGTAATCCACTTTAAACAAGGCTAATATTTCATTTCGCCTAATATTATTTAACGAGAAAATAAAGTTATTCTAGTCCTTATAGAAGTGATTTCATTTGATTATTATAATATGTCTCTAACACTGCAGAGGAGGAAGTTTAATTAAATAAATAGCTCTGTGTAGGTAGGAGGGGGAGAGGGGGGGGGGGGGGGGGCAAGTTATATAAAATTAATAAAGTAAAATTCAAATCTGGTCCTCTTTACTTTAAACTATTTTATTTAGGTATATGGTTTCCATTTAACATTGAAGTGAAAATATATATCGTGCATTTAATGATTAAATTTTATTTATTTATTTTTTTTAAAAAACAACATTATTTTGAAATTATTATATAATCTGACATGGATAGTTAAACATGCTACACATACTTATAGGTAGATACATATATCTATTTAGAATGAATTGATTGTAAATTGTAATTGTGAGGATTACGTTATGATCTGACAGTGGAGATTATGTAAGGAAGATGTATTGGTGTTATAATTACTGGTTTGTTTAAATGAACTGCGTAACAATGGTAACTATGGGCGCGAGTTTGGCTTCAGTATTATTTAGTTTAGTATTATAGGTTTAAAAGATTTTCATTGTGTACTTGGTTATGTTTACAAACTGACCGGATGTATAAATGTACAGGCTCACTACTTATCTGTATTTGTTTATTATACAATATCTATTGTTACGTTAAATCTCTTACCATTATCGTCCATTTAGTTGTACACCTTAAAACTGTTTTTTTTCTTTAAAAATTATAAAACTTTAAGCGAATTTTAGAATAGTCGTAACTTGCCTGAAACTAATGCACCGACTTGTCTGATGAAAGTTCGAATCCCAGAAAGATAAGACATTTCTTACACCTACAGCTTCAAAAGTCCTTATCTGATTTGTATGAATTTTGTTGGGCCCATAAAAATATTAACCTTTTACGCCAATATCCCCTCTTGCCCATGCGCACAAACATTCATTTATTTTATTTACACCTATATGTTCAAAAGTACTCATCTGATTATTATGAAATTTACATAGTTTATTGAAAGTAGCCCGTACATGAAGTAGCTCCAGATTAATATCGACCGTCTACGCTCTTTAAGGGTGATTCCAATTTAAAGTGCTATTTTGGAATCTAAAATTGGACTTGGACTGAAAATTTTGACTTTTTAAAAAAATTCAGGAAAAATTATGGAATGTTCTCGGACTAATTTCAGATATATTGCAGCATGCGGGACAGATGGGAAATATTTTTTTTAATTTTTAGGCCGGAATTAAGTTTATTTAAAACATGGTAACTAAGCCACGTGAATTACACATTTTCGTGCACGGTTGTTACATTTCACACTTTAAGAAAATGTTTTGGTCAGTAGTTTAAAATAAAAATCCAATTTTAATACACCATTAAATAGCACTCTTAAAAGCCTAAACAATTAACTATAACTTAACCTAAAAAGTTTTTGAAAATAGACTTTAATAACATGCACGGTAATTACGTTTAAAAGGGTACGTAACTGGAAGAACAATCGGAATTAGCGCTAGCTCCCAACTGAAGGGTTCAGCTCATCCCCTATCAACTGTTGCTAGAAAACCAGTGTTGTGGCATTGCAAAAATCTTTCGCCACTTAAAATCTCCCTGCCACAACCAGAGTAGGGTCACATATATATAATGCCATGGTAATTACATTTTTTAACGGACAAACTTTAACTTGAAGTTCCGTTTAGTAATAATTTATTATTTTTAATAACTAACACATATTTTTATACTGGTAGGACCCTACTTAAAATTTATCCAATAAGTTTTTGAATAAAATTGTTAATGTATGAGCTAGAGTGAAGTGAATAAGAACAACTGACTTAAGGACCGCCACGGTTGTTATAAAATCGCCTTTTGAAAATTTTTGTAGCGATTAAAATTAAGAGGCGCATTATTTTTTTGCTTGGTTGTAGTTCTCTAAGCTTAATTGAGTTACCATGAAGAAAAATCCTGTCAATTATGTGAAAAACGCTCCAGTTATTCATCTAGGACATGATAATTGCACTTTAAATTGGAATCACCCTTAAATTTTGCTAGATTGATACTTTAATTCGTGTAAAAAATCGAAACAATTCTTACAGCTTTAATAAACGGGGGAAAATTAAATAAATTTGACTTAAAATAATTTGAAGTATACGAAATAGGACGCGGGGAAAGTATGTGCCAAACTGATCGACAGATTTTTCTAAGGTTGTTATAGATTTTAAGGGTACCACCCCCCAAATTAGAAGCTAAAATGCATATCTTAATTTCACTTTGGAGTATGATTCATCTCAACATGTGTACCAAATTGTATTGAAATCGGTCCGATAGTTTAGGGTCCACACGTCTACAGACTGCAGATCACACACAGACATTTTTTTAAAACCAATTTTTTGGACGAAGAGGACCTTAAAACGTGTGTATGTCTATAAAAATCTTAAAATGACATCGTGCTCTCTATCTAAAGTGTCCCCACAACAAACCGCATTACATTGAAATTTGTGTTGAACAAAAGTTGCTATGAATATGTGTCCCCGGAACAGCTTCGCTGTCGTAATATTCACAAGAAAACATTAAAACTAATGGTTTCTTGTTAAAATGATAATAAATTGTGAAACAAAACATGTTGAGCATCGAATGACTCCAATCTCAAAAGCCATGTTCAACCCAATGATTTTCAGCAGCATTTTAAAATTCTACGTCCCACGAACATTATTATACTTGTTATTTAAAATAAATTAATCAAAGAGTGTGTTATGCGTACCATGAATTCCTAGAAACTTTCCTCCCATGTAAAAAGTTCTTAAAATTTATTAAGATGACCTCCATCAGTTTTAATTCCTCAAGAATTCCAAATTTAGCTTAAATTATAATTTGAATTTATTGCGAGGGGTTAATTTTTACAGAGCTGGGATTGGTCTTATTTGATCCCAAATTTACTATTCTACAAACTGGGCTCAAATTTGAAATGCGATTTTATGTAAAAGAGGCTTTTGAGAAATTTAATGGTTGAACGACAAAACAACGCTAATTATTATATGAATCAGCTGATTATTATATGAATCAGCTGATTATTATATGAATCAGCTTATTATAATATGAATCAGCTGATTATTATACGAATCAGCTGATTATTATATGAATCAGCTGATTATTATATGAATCAGCTGACTATTATGTGAATCAGCTGTTTATTATGTAAAACAGCTGATTTTGACCTTTTTATATTATTTAAACTTGTTGTAAAGTGGGTCATATAGGCTTAATTTCATGTTAAAGAAAAATGACTTTGATTTGATTATCAAATTGTAAAAATTATTATCTCTTGAATAACAGCTGATTTTTTAAATATTTTTTTTTACGAATATCTGGAAAACGAATCTGTACCGGACTTGAGCAGGGAAATTGTTTTTTTCAGCGTCAAATTTCCTATTAAGATGCAGTTTGTTGTGAGTTACCCTGAACACACATTGTCACTGTCACACTTCACGTATATTTTTGTTGTCACACACGCTATGTAGGTATATATTTGAAGTTTAATTATTGCTAGAATCAATTCGTTATATTTTAATTAAATATCTATAAAAATAACTTTTGGTAACACTGCAGATTAATCAACTAACAACAAATAAATTTAAAAAAAAACATTGTATTTTCGTAAGTGACAAAGAAACATATTTTTCTGGATACGTCCCCGCTGTTGATCCTTTCAGAGTCGACACACCACTGAAAAAAAGTATTTAAAAAAATATATATAAAAAAATATGAATGGAATGTTTTTTTGTTTGTTTTTTTATCACTAAATGCCGGATTTATCATAGAGGCTTTATCATTAAACAGTTTATTTCATTGATAAAGGAAGAAATATGGACCCCCCACTCGTGTGTACGACCTTACCTTGGTACTGATACTGCGGCGTATCGCTGTGATAACGATAAGTAGCGTCGATACGTTTATCTGGTCACCTGTCGTCACTTATCAACCGGGCGAGATTTCTCCGTTTGACTGCACCTCAGTATCAGTAGAAGAACAGGCTTATCACTATTATCTCGGCTCGACGTGGACGTGGAGTCGCTGGTCGCTAGTCGTGCTCTATCAGTCGCCCGACATACTTCCCTAACCGACCCCCAACCACTCTTTTATTATTATTTTATTGTTTTCAGCTATTATACATATTTGCACGTGTAGCGATTCAATGGTCATAATGCTCCAACATGAATTTATTCTGGGACAATTAACAATTCACTTGGCTTCTTTATTTCATTTTTATAGTTTCTACTGTTCCTCACATTTTCCCAAAATACACAGTAAAAATATTGTTTTCATCTTTAATCCGAAACCGAGATTTTAACATTGTTGTTTAGGGGTTTTTAAGATGATTCGAGTGGTTTTCAGCATGTGTGTAGTGTGTATGTATGTTATCATCGTAGCGCCCAAGGTATTTAACCTGGAGAGTTGAGACTTGGCAGAAAAATCAGTCCTCTCTTCTAGTTGTGCCGCCCGGAAAATAAAGATTTTCCTCCATCTTGAAACCTGTTTGTTGAGTCAGCAAAAATTTGAAAAAATCATAATAAATCGAAAAGTGGTCCGATCAAGTTGAAATTTGGCCCGAATGCTCCTCTTTTTCAAATCCACCCAATTTCAAATGGCCGCCATTTTGAAGTTATACATTTTTGAAATTTGAAACTTTGACGGTTAATTATACCGAAAGTATAAATACGTTTTTGACATAAAGCAAATCGTTGGAACCGGTAACAAATAAGGAGCAAATGTGAAAAAAAACCCGATGAAATTCCATTTATTAGTTTAAAAGTTATAAGCAAACATAATTATTTAATAAGTGTGATACTTTTGTTAGACGTCAAAGTTTGTTTACATTTGTCAAAATACCGCCTAAATTCGAAAAATGATAATAAAAAAATAAGTTAGTTTAAAACGGTCACCCATCCAAGTACTGACCACGTCCAATGCTGCTTCTTCCTGCTGTTTCGCAGCAGGAGAGGCCACTTTAGTGGCCTCTGAAGCGAGGAAAAGTTCCGAGGTACCCCGAACCCGATTTTTTTTTTATCTGTCGCCATTTTGAAAACATCGACATTATAAGTTAGAAACGTTAACGCTTTATACGAGCACAGTGTCGACAGTATTTAGCAGCGATTAAGCTGAAACTCACACAAACTATACCTTTTTATAATATACATAAATCTTTTCTTCATATTTTCTTTTAATATTTGCTGCCATTTTGGAATTATTTGACGAGGAAATTTTCCGAGACGCCCCGATTTTTAAAAAGATTTTTAGGTTGCAAAAGAAACATTAATACGATTACTTGATTGAGATTTCATGGAGATGGATTTACACGTTTTTAAGTCTCTCAGTCCAACAAAGTGTTAGATATAAGATATAGCAATGTTTATGGAGCTCATTTTAAAGGAATAATATAACTTGTCTCTCGACGTCAATTGACTCGGGTTTATTAAAGAAAGCAGGTTTCAGCCTTCATATGTCCTTCATCGGCTTCATCAGTGCCGATGAGGAGGAAATTGAGTGAATGTTATTCCTGTAAGATTTGAATTAAAAAATAGTGTGGCACATAGCTTGCTCGCGTCTTATCGCTTATAGTAATGGCTTCCTGTTGCTCCCGTAATTGCCTAATTGATTTACCCCCCCCCCCCCCCCCCCCCGCCCTTTTAAATGTCCCACAATTATTCAGTAGCTTATAAAATGAATTAAAGGCCTAAATAACCAATTAAATATGAGCTGGTTGATGAAATTTATTTGCACGATCTGTGGGCTACTTGTGATAAGCCAGCCAAGTTTCTTTATTTGACTGTGAATTCATCGATCCTCGTTCTGCCTCAAGTTTCACCTTAATACAACATTTCACTAATTGAACTACAACTACAAGAAAATGAACTATTAGAACATGAACTGCAAGTGGATTAACTACAAGTAGATGATGTCCTATCACAAGAAGATGAACTTCAAGGAGATGAACTGCAAGAAGATGAACTATTAGAACATGAATTGCAAGTGGATTAACTACAAGTAGATGATGTCCTATCACAAGAAGATGAACTTCAAGGAGATGAACTGCAAGAAGATGAACTATTAGAACATGAATTGCAAGTGGATTAACTACAAGTAGATGATGTCCTATCACAAGAAGATTAACTTCAAGGAGATGAACTATTAGAACATGATCTGCAAGTGGATTAACTACAAGTAGATGATGTCCTATCACAAGAAGATGAACTTCAAGGAGATGAACTTCAAGGTGATGAACTATTAGAACATGAATTGCAAGTGGATTAACTACAAGTAGATGATGTCCTATCACAAGAAGATGAACTTCAAGGAGATGAACTGCAAGAAGATGAACTATTAGAACATGAATTGCAAGTGGATTAACTACAAGTAGATGATGTCCTATCACAAGAAGATGAACTTCAAGGAGATGAACTACAAGTAGATGATGTCCTATCACAAGAAGATGAACTTCAAGGAGATGAACTGCAAGAAGATGAACTATTAGAACATGAATTGCAAGTGGATTAACTACAAGTAGATGATGTCCTATCACAAGAAGATGAACTTCAAGGAGATGAACTATTAGAACATGATCTGCAAGTGGATTAACTACAAGTAGATGATGTCCTATCACAAGAAGATGAACTTCAAGGAGATGAACTGCAAGAAGATGAACTTCAAGGTGATGAACTATTAGAACATGATCTGCAAGTGGATGAACTTCAAGGAGATGAAGTGCAAGAAGATGAACTTCAAGGAGATGAAGTGCAAGAAGATGAACTTCAAGGAGATGAAGTGCAAGAAGATGAACTTCAAGGAGATGAAGTGCAAGAAGATGAACTTCAAGGAGATGAAGTGCAAGAAGATGAACTTCAAGGAGAAGAAGTGCAAGAAGATGAACTTCAAGGAGATGAAGTGCAAGAAGATGAACTTCAAGGAGATGAAGTGCAAGAAGATGAACTTCAAGGAGATGAAGTGCAAGAAGATGAACTTCAAGGAGATGAAGTGCAAGAAGATGAACTTCAAGGAGATGAAGTGCAAGAAGATGAACTTCAAGGAGATGAAGTGCAAGAAGATGAACTTCAAGGAGATGAAGTGCAAGAAGATGAACTTCAAGGAGATGAAGTGCAAGAAGATGAACTTCAAGGAGATGAAGTGCAAGAAGATGAACTTCAAGGAGAAGAAGTGCAAGAAGATGAACTTCAAGGAGATGAAGTGCAAGAAGATGAACTTCAAGGAGATGAAGTGAAGTGCAAGAAGATGAACTTCAAGGAGATGAAGTGCAAGAAGATGAACTTCAAGGAGATGAAGTGCAAGAAGATAAACTTCAAGGAGATGAAGTGCAAGAATATGAACTTCAAGGAGATGAAGTGCAAGAAGAT
Organism: Gerris lacustris; assembly: GCA_951217055.1. Lineage (NCBI taxonomy): Eukaryota > Metazoa > Arthropoda > Insecta > Hemiptera > Gerridae > Gerris > Gerris lacustris. The sequence goes on along the minus strand of OX578277.1, from coordinate 116,420,791 downwards.
GAACTTCAAGGAGATGAAGTGCAAGAAGATGAACTTCAAGGAGATGAAGTGCAAGAAGATGAACTTCAAGGAGAAGAAGTGCAAGAAGATGAAAGTACAAGGATGAAGTGCAAGAGATGAACTGCAAGTGGATTAACTACAAGATGTCCTGAAAGAAGATGTGGTTTTTACTCATGGAACTGCCGCGGTCTTTTTGTAGTGTGGAACATAGGCGGCTTTAGAGCAATATATTTGGGAGGGCTAACGCTACCGGGGGGTGTTGGGGGGGGGGGGGGTAATGCTCCTCAGGGAAGGGGGGGGGGGGGGGTCCGGGGCGAACACATGCTCATTCGGGGCGATGCTCTAGTGTAACCCCGCCTTTAGATACAAACAACGAGCAGTATTTATGGCTTTCAAATGGAGGAATCAGATTTATTTAAAGTTAAATCAATCAAAAGTTAAAAGAAATAAAATTTTTAAAGTTTTAAACAGCAGACGTTATTAACTGCCACAGAGCATTTATTCAGGCCAACAAACTCATCCAAGCAATTAACCAAATAATAATTATTGTGCCATTTTGCCAAGTTTAAAGGTTTATTGGATTGGTAAATGACTTTAGTACATTAGTAATTTTTCAATTATTCTTTTCTGATTTCAACCGACCGTATTTAAATAACCGTTTTCATTTGTTCAAAATTGGTGAGGGTTTGCAATTATCTTGGGTGGAATTTCCAAATATTTTCTTCTTTCCTATTTAAAACAACCTAGCACTCGAACCGCGTTTCCGCGGGGGAAAAACGTCTTTCTAAAAATCGTTTTAAAAAAGTAATAAAAATAAAAAAAGGAATAATTTATCAGAGTGATTTTGATTTCTATTGATTAGCTTTTAGAGAGCAAGAAATGTACAATAACAATTTGAGCAAACTAAGAAAATATATTTTTAACATTAATTATTCAAAATATAGCTTGAACTAACACAAAAATCTAAACCAAATGCAGTTTTCTTGGCTTCATTGTAAATATTCTGACAACATCTTCACCGGATATGGATATGGTTTCAGGAAAAATACAAATATCACGAAAATTACAATTATTAAACTAATGTAAAAGTTTACCGATCTGTAATACAACAAAAGTATGGCTCATATTATGTTTATGTAAATCTAGCCTTTCCTTTTACAATTCTTGTAATTTTTCTTAGCTGATAAAATTTTTTGAACACTCAAAATTTTTGGAGGGGCTTAGCCCCCCCAAGCCCATACCTTCGGCCGCCTATGGTGTGGAAACAAGCGAATATATAGTGAAATAATGTTTATACTTAGTAGTCACCGTACATAAACATAAGTATTGTTTATGTTAAACTTCTAGTCAGAATACTAATTGGGCCAAGTATAAGTAGTAGTAGTAGCAGTAGTCTACAGTCTTCGGACAACTAGAATCGACGCGTTGACAGCGCGGGAAATTGAGTGACACACAGATTGGCCAACCTCTCTGGGGGAAAAAATAAAGCCACTACGAAGCCTTCTTATACTGTTTTCCAGAGGGCCTCTCCCCTCCACTAGAGACATTTATCTTTGCCTAGTTGGCCCGACCATTTGTCCGGGAAAATCTCAAGCTCTCATTGGCTCGTCCCCCCTTTTGCTAGTTTTTCCCGCGCTGTCAACGCGTCGATTCTAGTTGTGCGAAGACTGTAGTACTTCCTACTAGAACGGGTAGGACGAACCACTTGTTCGAACCTTGCAATTAGGCCATCACTTAGGCCCTTTCTACGCCCCGTGGAGGAGAGTTCCAGCTACTTCACACATCATACCTCTGTACATAGTACCGCCGAAGCGAGTATGATGTGGTCAATAGTGAGCCATATAAATCAGAGCGTCACGGTGAGGAATCGAACCCCGTCTCGTGTCTCGTTCCACTCATGATTCAGTGATGGCCGAGCAGACGTGGTTTAACCCACACGGCCACGCTGGCTCTCCTATGGGCCAAGTATAAACCATATTTCGTTTACGTTATAAATATAATTTAGTAGTTCCTTAGTTAATAAGGAGATAAAGTCCAATATTTAGAAAAGCTTATTATTATTATTTCTCTTTAATCTAACTCGACACCTACAAGAAAGCATCACGAGATGAAAGAATAAAAGAAAGTTAACTCAAGTGTTGCAATCTAAAGGAACAAGTTTTCAAAGTTAAGAAAACGTCTGATTTGAGGCAACTCTTTGACACATTTGAACGTATTTTGGATGCACATGAACGTGAACGAGTCGAACTTGAGCTGCCTCTCAAGGAATTTTGTAGGAAGCTGCAGTAACACCTGACGTCACTTCTATTTTCTTTGGTAGAAATAATAAAATTGTCATTGTTTAGAAAAAAAAAACTAAGAATAGAAAATAGTTATGCAGTCGAGATGTTTTGACCAACTTCTTTTTAACTTGAGTAAAAAAAGAACGAAGTCGCAGGTAGAAGTAATAATAAAGTCCGTACGAAGAAGGACTTAACACTGTTAAGAGAAAGAGAAGGACTTGGAGAAAGAGATGAACTTCGTGAAATAAGAAAAGAGCTTAGAATCCAATAAAACACACAACTTGGAGAATAGAAAACACTGAGAACGTGCTTTAACTCGACTCGACAAGTAGACGAAGCTTTATTCAAACTAATAGTTATTACTTACTGTGCAGGTCACAGAGTCATGTGTTCAACTTCACTTCCTGGTTCGCTTATTATAACCTAACAAACCAACTTGACGTCCTTCTGTATTTTTCAAAACAAAAAGTTTTTGCACTTAATGCACAATCACGATTCTACTATTTCATTAGTTTTTTTTTCTTTTTTTTTTAAACTTAAATTTAAACTTAAAGTGCACAAGAGGAAGTGCAATGAACTAGAGTTTGGTTGTAACCTGCTAAAAATAAGAACAGCGTTGTAACCTGTTGAGTGATTAGGTGGCTTTATAGTCTGCGTTTCTTACGCGCTTTAAGGTCACAGCTAGCGGATACTTATTTGCGGAGGGCTATATAGATAACAATATATTCTTCGGAGAACCGCCGAGACAGAGGACGGAGTCGGAGTCGTTGTTTCCCTCCCCTCGAGTTTCGGTCGGTCAGGTTATAAACAAAGCCAATTATAACATCGTTTTTTCAACTTGAATTTAGTTCCCTTGCTTAAAAAAAACTTATATAATAAGATTATAGATTAGGACTTTTATTATTATATAAATAAAAAATAGGTATAATCAAAATAATGAAGGAACAGATATAATAAGCACAGTTAAAAAAAAACACGGTCATAATACACAGATGAAGATAAAACACTGATAAAAAACGTATATTAAACACAGAAGCAATACACATTATAATAAAAATAATGTAGGAACAAATTCAGATACACAATATCAATATAAGATAATAAACAATTGTAATATAAAAACAAAAAGGAAATAAGAAGAGGACGAAGTGAAGGTTCCATATAGGTTTTAAAGCGGCACCGCAAAAAAGATGGTTTGGGACCAACTTTCTGCGGCACCGCAAAAGAGTTTACATAGATGAATCCCTCCGGGCCTCCGTAAATACGTATCCGCTAGCTATGAACCCACCTTTAGAATAATCTATAGGCTGTCACAACATGACGCGAGAAAAGTTGCTTCCAACACAACTTTCTCGCGTCAAATCTAACCTGATTGAAGCCTTCCCGTCCTCTTCGTTCTTAATTATATATTTCATTTTATTTTTTGAGTCATCCATTTGCATAGTAAATAATAAATACAGTCTTCTTTTTGCGAATTTTCAAAGAAAATTAAGCTATTGCAATGGCTTCAAAATGTTTGTAATGCGAATTTTTGAAAATTTTCCATGGAAATTCGTTTTAGACCAATCTTAATCGATTCCTGAAATTTAACTCTTTTTATGTATGTAGGATGCACAAAAATCCAAACATATTTTAAAATGTCAATAATATCAAAAGAAAGGATGAGTTCGTTGGCCAGAATTTTCGGAGTTCATTAAGGAGTCAAATTTTGACCATTTAGGGTCAAATTTTGACCATTTAGGGTCAAAAATAGCATAAAAACATGTTTTATCCATTTTACCCCCCTTTTATATAAAATATGATAAAAGTGTATTTAACAACAATTACTGTGCTCTTACATATCTTTCCAACGACGTGCATCTTGAAGGGTTTATACTATTTTGACTTTTGTACCCCTGTGTACCAATTATTTTTTTCACCCATGCAAATTCTAAACCAAAATTTTCCTATATTATCATAAGCCAATAATACGCAGATTTCATTGAAAATTCGCTCATTAAGTCATGATGCTTGACTGGATTTTTTTTTTTTTATAATTATGCACTTTTAGATGTATTTATGTTAGTAGTCCGGTTCAGTGGCAAAATATGATTATCTGAAGTTTGCATTTCAGCATTTTAAAAAACTTTATCAATAAATAGGGTACTACTTAAACATTGCAATGTCTACGGACCGTGTGCTGACTAGCTCACCCTTGACCTGTTGACCTGTTTATTCTTTTTTGCACGATGCTAATATACATAAAATAAAAATATAAAGAAAACGGTTTGATCAGCTTGAATAGAATTTTCTCATCTATATAGCAGTGATAGTAATCCCCCTAGTGTAATAAGATCATATATAACAGTATAAATCTTTAGAAAATAATCGGGTCCTGGCCGGGATTTGAACCCGGGACCTCTCGCACCCTAAGCGAAAATCATACCCCTAGACCACCAGGACGAGATGATTATAGTAATTGAAATATTGAATAATTTCATTTTGTAGAAAATACAATTCGACTTTTTTTAAATAGCTTTTATTTTTGCGGCTTTTCTCATATGAGAAGTATATGTGTATAAAGAGAGAGAGTATTGTGAGGGACGAAACTTCGATTGAGAAAGTTTGATGTATTCACACTTTTTAAAATATAGGATTTAAAAAAAGGTATGTTAGGAAAAATTATGCTCTGGGATAAAATGAACAAATTAATTTTATTCTTAATTTAGAGGTGCTATCCCCCCTCCCCCAGAAAAAATATATAATGTAGTACATCTATTACGAATCTAACGATATAAGCAGTTTTCCCGGGTCAAATCTAGTACCTGAGAAAATAACTTTAAACGCGGACGGAGAGAGGCCGGGTTCGATTCCTCGCCCAGGAGAAGTTATTTTTATAATAAATTTTGATAAAATTTTAAATAATAATTAAATGTACCTACAAAACGTATGTGATTATTAACTCGAAATGAAAAAGTTTGTCTGAGTTGTCTCGGTCCGATTTTTTTTTAAACATATTTCAATATTACAATAAGGAACCAGGTGATGTGTGAGGCAGGGATCACGTGACTACATTGCGGCCATTAGTCATAAATATTAACTACGGCTGCAAATCAAACTGTATTAGTTCAACTATCAACAAATGACTTTCCTCTGATCATTACATCATATTCTTCAGATTAAAACCGAGAAAATATTTTGGTTTGATTGATTCGCTGTGGAAGAAACTAATTGTCTGTGATGACGGACCCCTCCTGCAAATAAAAATAGTTTCCATACTGATAAGTTTTTCTTTTGGTTTTGATGAGACATATTTCCCGTTATCAGTTGTACCATTGTTTATATTCACTTCATTATCACTTGTCTTTTCTTTTTCTCGTTGAAGCCAACAAATACAATAGCACAATCAAACATAACAAATATAACTGAATTTCAGTCATAAGAAAATATTTAATGTGTTGTTTTTCTTTCTTTTAACTTGATTACAAATCTTTTTACTTTTTCATATAAGTATAGTTAGTATATATCTATATATCTATCTATATATATATATATATATATATATATATATATATATATATATATATATATATATATATATATATATATATATATATATATATATATATATATATATCCTACGTGTGTCTGTCCGTCCGTCCGTGTGTCGCCTGCTCTCACGGCTACACCTTTCGTCCGATCACTTTGAAATTTGCCACGTATGTGGCTTGTACCTACTAGTACCCACCCATGTTAAAAATATAGCGATTTAAAAAAAATATTAGGTAAAATTTTTTCTATTTTTTTTCGACACCATGAGAGGTCTATTATATTTCATATAATAATATGAAAGGGTAACGTCGAGCTGATTACAAAAAAATATAATTCTTTGGTTGTAACTTTGATAGGGCGAGCGTAGGCAAGTTTGAAGAGGGTGTGAAACGTGTCCCCCCCTGAATTTTTGAATCAAGAAATTTTCACCTTATAAGCCAAAAAATGACCCTGATTAACACAATAATAGACAGACATCTGATCAATGAACCTAAAGGTTTTTTTATTTTTCATTAATATGATTTTTTTTTGTTACAATAAAATTGTAAAATCTTGGAACAGAAAGGGTTCATTTTATTTGAAAATGACCCATTTATACTTTTGTTATTATTAACCGTCAAAGTTTCAAAATTAAAAAATCGATAACTTCAAAATGGCGGCAAATATCAAAATGAAATTTGGTGGGCTTGTTTGTCAAACAGAGAGGTACATTCCTGCTAAATTGCAACTTGGTGGATTTGTTTGACATACAGAGGAGTGGTACATTCGAACCAAAGTTCAACTCGATCAGACCACTTTTCGATTTTTTTAATTTTTTGTTGACTCAGCAAACTGGGTTCAAGATGGCGGAAAATGTTTATTTTGCGGACAGCACAACTACGTGTAAGCAGTAAAGACTGATTCTTGTACCAAGTTTCAACTCTCTAGCTTAAAAACTGTGGGAGTGACACAGACAGACAGACAGACTGACATGCAGCTAAAAACCACTTTAATCGTCTTAAAAAACACCCAAAACGGATAATTTCGTTGAAATCTAGGTTTCGGATTTTTTGGGTGAAATCAATAACTTTTCCTATATATACCTTGGGAGAAGGTGAGGAAAAGTAATAATAAATACATTTGGGTGGGTAACAAAGTAAAAGAGTGACTTAACGGTAATGCATTGCGAGGTCCCCGTGACGTCTAGCCTGTGGAGAAACGTGCAGCATTAACTATTCGCCCGAGTGCCCCCATTTCTATTAAAAAAATGTTGCCTACATGTTCAGAAAAATCATACTCCGAGGTAAATTGGAGAAATTAATTTTAGCTCCGAAATTGGAGCACTTCCTCCCGAAAAAATATAAAACAAACATATTTCTAGATAACGGTTGCGACGATTTTTGTTAAAACATTCGAAAGTGTAGTTCGTGAAAATACGAATCTAATCGTTTAAGTCGTTTCCCCTGGAAAAAATCTATTTTCTGTGACATTGATGAAAATAAATCTGATTTCGCTTAAAATAAAAAACCTGTTACTGTTTTTAAATGTGTTTTAAAATAAATTAATTAAATTTTACATTACAAATTTGTTAAGCTTAAATTTATTGTTCAAATTTAGTTTTCATCATTTTTAATTTGATAATTAAAAGAAAAAAGTTAGTCTTACAAAATAAATTCATTGGTTAACTTAAAGCATTACTGAGTTACTAATCGATACGACATGACCATATTTATGACATGTTTTAACATCTCGTCCTGGTGGTCTAGGGGTATGATTTTCGCTTAGGGTGCGAGAGGTCCCGGGTTCAAATCCCGGCCAGGACCTGATTATTTTTTAATAGTCGTTCAACTGCTTCCACCGTATTAACTTAGACGCAATTGTTAAGTTTGTTAAAGTATTTAATGGCCTTCATAAGTTTTAACAGATTCCGAGTAATATTTATGGACTTAAAGGCTTTCTTTTGTTTATTCCATAATGATTTCTTAGTCATAAATTTATTGTTATTTAATAATTACTATAATACAATTTTATTTTTTAAAATTTTTTTCTCTGTTTATCTTGTTTGTTTTTATTTACATGTTACTCTGCCCTTAGAGGTTTTTACTTTCTCATATAAAGAGAAAGTATTGTGATGGCGCGAAAATTCGATTTTGAGATTTTGATGGATTTACACGTTTTGAGGTCCCCTGAGTCCAAAAAAGTGGTTTTTAAAAAATGTCTGTCTGTCGTCTGTCGTCTGTGCAGAAGCCTGGAGCCTAAATTCCTGGTCCGATTTTGACGAAATTTAGCATGCATGTTCAGAAAAATCATTCCCCGAGGCGAAATCGAAAAATGAATTTTAGCTCTAATTTTGGGGCGCTACCCCCCAAATACTCTGAAAAAACCTGAAAAAAAATTATTTCTCGAAAACGGTTCCGACGATTTTGATTAAAAAATTCTAAAATGTAGTCCATTTAAATACGGATCCAACGATATAAGCAGTTTTCCCGGGAAAAATCTAGTTTCTGAGAAATTAGCTTAAAACGTGGATGGAGAGAGCCCGGGTTCGATTCCCCGCCCAGGAGAAGTTATTTTTATGATAAATTTTGATGAAATGTCCAATAATATTTAAATGTACATTTGAAAACTAATAAATGGAAACACTGGGCTTAGTAATTATGAACTTATATATGAGAAAGTTTGTCTGAGTTGTCTCGGACCGATTTTTTTTAGAAATTATACATAGATAAATAAATTTGTCTATATAGCCAAATACCACTCACAGACGAACTTTCTTACCCATCCCAATATCACTATTATGGTAATAGCTAGAGAGCTGAAATTTTTTGTGGTGGTCCCTCTTACCTCCCCCCCCCCCCCCCAGGTGATTGCTAAGAAATCTTTATACGATCAGCCATCTTGAATCAAGATGAACCACATTTATAATGTAGAATTCGTAATGACGGTATCTCAAGAACCAATTACACTAGAACCCTAAAATTTTGAAGTTACATCCCCGCGTCTGCACAGATGACAGACAATTTTTAAAAACCACATTTATGGACTCATGGGACCTCAAAACGAGTAGATTAATCAATAGTTCAAAATCAATTTTTTGGGCCATCACAATACTTTCTATATATGTATATATAAACTACTTATATAAGAAAGTAAAAATATCGCGTTTATTATAGAATTTTATTTTATTTATTGTTATTTACCCTAACTGAATACATTGAAAGAATATAACTAAGCTGATAAGGGAAATGTTGGGAAAAACATGAAATGAATTAAATATTAAGCGCTTCTATAGAGGCATGTGTGTGTGTAAGACAGTACTGTTTAGTGTAAGTAGTAGTGTCAAGGCCGGTGGTTTAGTTGTGACAGGGAGTTACCCAATATGGCAGCTTTGTAATTCCACCATACATTCCTCAGTTCCAGCGTCATACGACGAGCCAACTCCAAAACTTGCAATGTATTCAAACCACAGCAATCTATCCACTATTCACTCAATTCACTATTCAAACTCTCAACTATTGGAACCATAAGCAACTTTATGGCACGTTATTGCAGCGTCTCGAGTGAATCCGAAATAAACCACCCTTACAAAACCCACCGTCACGAAATTTACCGATGACTATAACTTTAATATAAAATGACCTGTTTAGTTGAAATTCGGTAGACATGTTCATTTTACCAATGCCCAGGATGAGTTCGTTGGACAACGTTATCCGCCCAAGTGTTTGCGCGCAACCCTCGCGTAAACGTGAACTTCAAAAATGTAAAATTGGAATTTTAGGACGGGGAAAAATTCTTACTTCATCTATTCAATGAGACAAACTACTTTTTTTAAATACTTTTTTTTAGTAAAACATCGCCACCGTCTGTTTCATGATGACACCTCCGAATAATAATTATAACAAACATTGAGGCCTTGTAATGATAATGACATCAATGTAAATTACAGGACATTGAATAATCGAGAAAACGCTTCATTAGACGTCCTAATAATAATAATAATAATAATAATAATAATAATAATAGTAATATCAAATAAAATTGGGGATAGTGAGGATGAGTCAGAAGTAGAAACCAAAATTCTAAATTTACCCATGTTTTGGACCTTACCTTGTTTGGACATTTAATTCTTCAAGGTAAAAATCGGTCCGAGACAACTCAGACAAACTTTCTCATATACGAGTTTATAATTACTGAGCTCAGTGTTTCCATTTATTAGTTTTCAAATGTACATTTAAATATTATTGAACATTTCATCAAAATTTATCATAAAAATAACTTCACTTGGGCGGGGAATCGAACCCGGGCTCACTCCGTCCTCTTTTTAAGCTAATTTCTCAAAAACTATATTTTTCCCGGGAAAACTGCTTATATCGTTGGATCCGTATTTAAATGGACTACATTTTAGAATTTTTTAATCAAAATCGTCGGAACCGTTTTCGAGAAATAATTATTTTTCAGGTTTTTTCAGAGTATTTGAGGGGTAGCGCCCCCAAAATTAGAGCTAAAATTCATTTCTCGATTTCGCCTCGGGGTATGATTTTTCTGAACATGTATGCAAAATTTCGTCAAAATCGGCCCAGTAGTTTAGGCTCCAGGCGTCTGCACAGACGACAGACGACAGACAGACATTTTTTAAAAACCACTTTTTTGGACTCAGGGGACCTCTAAACGTGTAAATCCATCAAAATCTGAAAATCGAATTTTCGCGCCATCACAATATTTTATATGAGAAAGTAAAAACAAGATCTGGTCCATACCTTAAACAAAGAAATGTATATTTTTCCGAAAGGTCGATGAATTAAAAATTTCGTTTTTACTTTCTCATATAAAGAGAAAGTATTGTGATGGCCCGAAAATTCGATTTTCAGATAATGATGGATTTACACGTTTTGAGGTCCCCTGAGTTCCAAAAAATTGTTTTTAAGAAATGTCTGTCTGTCGTCTGTGCAGACGCCTGGAGCCTAAACTACTGGACCGATTTTGACGAAATTTGGCATACATGTTCAGAAAAATCATACCCCGAGGCGAAATCGAGAAATGAATTTTAGGTCCAAATTTGGGGGTGCTGCCCCCCAAAAACAATGAAAAAACGTGAAAAAAAAAATATATTTCTTGACAACGGTTCCGACGATTTTGATTAAAAAAATCTAAAATGTAGTCCATTTAAATACGAATCTAAAGATATATGCCGTTTTCCCGGGAAAAATCTAGTTCCTGAGAAAAAATCTTAAAACGCGGACAGAGAGCCCGGGTTCGATTCCCCGCCGAGGAGAAGTTAATTTTACGATAAATTTTGATAATAAAATATTCAATAATTCTTAAATATACCTAGGAAAACTAATAAATGGAAAACACTGGGCTATGTAATTATGAACTCGTATGTATGAGAAAGTTTGTCTGAGTTGTCTCGGACCGATTTTTACTTTTGACTGATCCTTGTTATTCTCAATTGTTTTATTTATTTCACTGTAGATAATTTGCACAGTAAAAAATAACGAGCTGACGTAAACTAATTAAAAATATGTTACATAAGGGAGCGTCATCTTAGAGAATAATAAAACTGCCAAGCAGGTTTCAGCCTTCATAAGGCTCAATCATCAGTGCCTAACAACAAACAGTAGCTGATAAACCAGGTAATAATAACAATACCTAAACAAATTAAAATAATTCACTCCAGTCGTCAGTATGTCTTGTTGTTGCTTCGAGTCATCATCACGATGCACCCCACCCCTGAAGATGCTTCCAGTAGTGGAAGCGAACCAAGGACTTCATCCCCTTCGTGACAAGGATTTCACCGGAAAACAAACCTGTTTATTAAATTAAAATAATAACTAAATCGATTAAAACTCATTAAGGTAATAATGATTTAACCAAAGTTAGATATCCCACCGGTTTCGGTAGCATACTTATTTTTAACACCCCCCCCCCCTCTCTTAACGCTTACTTAATTTAATTTCTTTGTTTAGTATTTACTGCTTCGTCTAACTGTTCCAAATTTATTTTTACCTTCGTCACTTGTTTAATTAATTGTTAACCATAATTCAAATTCGGTTTTTTTAGGGTCAGTAGGCAAAACCATGGACCCTTATATTTTTCTGTGTGTGTCTGTCTGTCCGTCCTGTCGCCTGCTCTCACGGCGACACCTTTCGTCCGATCACTTTGAAATTTGGTATATATGTGTATAGTACCTACCCACACATTTTAAAAATATAGCGACTTCCTTTTTCAAAATAAATAAGGGTAAAAAAAACTTAAGGGTTAAAAAATAATTGTTTTTTCTGGAGACCGTGTGGGGTATCATATGAAAGGGTACATTGAGCTGATTACTAAAGTGTAAATCTTTTTGGTTATAACTTTGATAGGGCGAGCGTAGGCGAGTTTGAAGTTAGTGTAAAAAGACCCCCCCCCCCCTTCTATCTCGCTTGTGTAAAGTGCATTCTGAACAAATTCCTGAACATTCTTTGACCAAAAGTAAAGATACTACTTTTTGGAAATTTCTAAATAAATATTATTTTTATTTTTATTTACAAAATACGTTTTTTTTTTTTATAATAATGCTCTTTTGTATGTATTAATATGTTTGTAGTCCGGTTAACTGGCAAAAAATCCTTAATCAGAAGTTTGTTTATGTGTTTTGAGAATATCAGACCCATAGGATAGTTCAAAGTAAGCTTTTTAGCATTTTAAAAAACACCATCAATAGGGTACTACTTAAACTATACAGGGTTGCCTACGGACCCTCGCTGTGTGCTGACTATAGCACACACTTGACCGGTTTATTATTTTAATTTGTTTAAGTTTTGCTATTATTACCTGGTTTATCAGCTACTGTTTGTTGCTAGGTACTGATGATGGCCTCTAGAAGGCTGAAAGCTGCTTTGGCTAATAAAAAGTTTGAATTTACGTGGAGACACAATTTTATTATTCTAGTTTTAGTTTTATTTGAATTAAATCTAGGTTTCAAGTGTTAACGACGAGTTTGGTATGTATTATGAGTAGTCCTAGTTTTGTGTCTTCTGGTGACCATGTAAGATGTTAAAACATGATGACGGTGCAAGAACCTGGGAAGGTTGAAGCCTTTCTAAGATTTGTTTGAGTTAAAACACACTGGTTTTAGAGTGCGAGTCTTGTACTTATATTTATTATTTCACTTCTGTTTTATGTCCTAGTATATTTATAGAGTTAATTAAAATAGTGGCGTATTTATCTTCCTTTTTTTTAATATCTATTATTATTTTTACACCAGCAATTGATTGCGGTTTGAAAATGTCGTTGTTATTAATAAAAGAAATTATGTGTATGTGTGAGTGATGATAAGTGGAGCCATGTGTGTAGGGTCGGATGACTGGGGGTCTGGGATTCGGTGACCAGACTTGGCACTTGTTATCGAACCGCACGTTCTGTCAGTGTCTTATCAGTTGCCTCGGTGGTGGAGCAACCCGTCGAGGACCAGGCCTGCCAATCTCTTATCTGTTCGGACCTAAATCACTCATATGGACCAACTTATTACTATTATTTTTTTTACGAAGTGAAAAGTCCGGTTATGTTTACTGTTAATGTTACGGGTATGTGACAGTAAGGCATGTGTGAGGAGAGCACGCTTGATTCAAGCGCATGGCATTGCCCATGATGTTTACACTTGTTTTTTATGTGTAAGTGTTAAAGATATCTTCATCTTCTCATCTTTTTTTTGGATTTAAATATTTAATTTTTCACATCTGTTGAAAAGTTGTTCCTTTTAATGTTTTAGTTTTTACTTATTAGCTTATCAAAGATAACGCGTTAAAAAGAAAACAAAGATGACATCATCTTTGTCGTTAAATTCAAATGATCTAAGAAATAGTTATTTATGCACCTAGGGAGTAAAGTAAGCCATTATTCCCTGAGCGAAAATGTTGGTTCTTGAGGCGAAGCCGAAGCAACCATGGTCCCTAAATCCCGAGGCCAAGCCGAGGGAATAACTCTAATTAGCTCCCGAGGCGCAGCCGAGGGAGATAATTATCGCTAGGGGAATAATGGCACTTTACTCACGAGGTACATACAATATTTTATCTCCAGTATGGAGAAAATTCATATTTTCGTCCATTGCACAGTTTTTATTTATTATTTTAATAAATAACAATAAATATTAGCACTTTTTATGGCAGATATAAGAGATTCAATACTAAAAACAAATAAAAATTGGAATTAAACTCAAATAGAAGGTTATTTAGATCCAGGTTATAAACAAAGATAATCATGGTCGAAAAAGCAGTGTCGCCAACCTGATTTCAACAATTTCATTACATTAGCCATTCATTTTCTACTATTTATAAAATAATTAAGTTGCAATCTTTACTTTTTTGCCCTACTTTACTTTTTCGCCCTACTTTTACTTTTTCTCCCTACTTTTTGAGTTCATGGAAGAAAAGACTTACTTTAGTCCCTCTAAAACTCTAAACTAATCCAGGTTAGAGATGGTTTAAGGTGGTTAGAGATGGTTTAAGGTGGTTAAAGATGGTTTAAGGTGGTTAGAGATGGTTTAAGGCGGTTAAAGATGGTTTAAGGTGGTTAGAGATGGTTTAAGGTGGTTAAAGATGGTTTAAGGTGGTTAGAGGTAGTGTGTGATAGAAACTCATCATGAGAGAGGTGTAGTTCAAAAACCAAACAACGTCTTCACACGAAATAATTGTATTTGTAACAATTTGAATTGCTTCTAATAGAATTATTTTGTGTGAAGTAGTTATTTTGGTTATTGTACTACACCTCTTTTATAATTATCGATTTACATTTCTTTCAATAAATTGTTGAAGGAACTGTTTGGTATTGTTGTTATTAATGTGTTGGAAGGAACGAGGGATATTTCATATTTTGAACTCTGTAGGTCAAGTGTAAACCAAACTAAGTAAAACTGTAGTTTAGCAATATTAGTTATTATGGGGGCTGCAGTCACTTTGTTTACACTGATCCTCGTTGCTTTTAGTCTTGTGAACTTATTATTATTTTGTTTACTCTTTACCTGAGAATAAGGCAGACAAATGTTTGTTTATTTACATCGTATATTTTCGCTCCACAGTTTCAAAGGTATAAAGAAGTGCAAACACTTATATAGGGGTCTAAAGGGCACCGATCACCTTGACATTAGACCTAGGGCGTGAGGTAAAGGGTCTGCCCACACGTGCTAACCTGTCCTATATTTATACATACAATATAGCACTATCCTTTACAATTACCTCCTTTCACCATGATCTTCTTTAACTTTCTTTTACTTTTACAAATATAAAGTACTAGCTGTAGTACCCGGCGCAGCTCGGATTATATAGAAAAATCAAGACCTTAGTGACTAAAATTACAATAAAGAAGTAGATACCTAAATGTATATTATAAAAGTATCAGAACATTTTAAAATAAATCTTGTGAGGAAATTATGTTACAAACCTTAAAACTTTAATTTTTTTAGCTGGACCATGTAATACCACGAATAAATCTCTTATTTTTTGACTGAAAACTGGACTTAATTACCTCTATACTAAATGAAAATATAACAAAAGTGTACATAACATCAATTACTACATTCTTTAAGAACTTTCCAATGACATAGATCATGAGGAATATATCTGACTAAGACTTTTGTACCCCGGACCCCTGTGTACCAAAATATATATTTCGAAATCACATGTATTTTCAGTGACCAGCAAGGGGACCTTCGAAGCAACTGTTTGCATGAGATATTTGAACATTAATTTTGGTACGCAGGGGTACGGGGTACAAATTTTGAAGTAATGAATACCCTCCATGATGCATATCGTTGAAATACTCTGTAAGAGTACAGTAAGTGAAGATTAAGATTTGTATAAAAGAAATACCCTCATACAGACACTCTTCTTTATAATAGATTATAGATATATTTTTCCTTTTTTTCCATTTTCCTCCCTCCTAAATGAAAATATGCCAAAAACGTACAACAATTACTGTACTCTTAAAAAGCTTTTCAACGATATGCATCATGAAGGCTATTCATTACTTTGACATTTGTACCCCGTACCCCTGGGTACCAAGAATGTAGACAGTGACCTTCCCCTTGCTTTGAAGGTCAAGTGAGCAAATTTTCATCGAGATCGGAATAAAACTGTATAGATTTGTATAAAGGACATACCCACAGACTTTCTTCTTTATATATATAGATATTATGTGTATGTATATAGCGTTATTACAAACGATGTTCATGATTTCAAGCGTACTTAAATGTAGTTTTATTTTTCGTACAAAGAAATAAAATGGTTACATTTTAAGGAAATGTCAACAAGTATTGTGTTGACTGTGGTGTACCAAGTTCTCTGCTGTATTTAACAGTATATTTCTTTGTACTACGCGTACAACTTGATTGGCTACCAGTTGATTTATTTTTACAAATGCAGCCATTTCTCTTAAAATTCAAATACCACTTGCGAATAGAGTGATTGCTAGGAGGATCTTCATTAAATCTGGTTACACACTAATAACTGATTGGTTAATGTTATAATCCAACCCAAAAAATGCTTTCCTGTCTTAAATTCAGCCACTACACGACACTGACGACAATTGACTTAACAAACAGCTGATACGTACTCAAACCAATGTAAACAAAACTCTATGAGTTTTTCTTTTCTGTGGTACCAACTGAAGTAGTCTTAAAACAAATTATTAATAATATTTTATTAATAATTATTATTTATAGTAATATTTTCAATCGAAACCAGGAACATCATTATTTAATAACTCTGTACATCTAAATAGTAAAAATGTATTGATAAATAAAAAAAGAAAATGTTTATACATAAAGCAACTAATAAATCTAGATCTTAGAAGTCCTCGTCTGTAATGATATGGGTACTTGTTTATATTTTTACTTCCCTATGTTTTTTGTACAATATAAATGGATATAATTATTTACATATTCCTTTGTAAATAAATAACTATTAAGACAAAGGGTTTTTTTATCCAATATACTTTGGGACAAAGGAACATCATACTTCAGTTTTTATAAGGGGAGTAACAGTCTAAGAAGTGCCATTTTGTGAATGCCATGGTTTCAAATCCATGGCTCAAATCATTCACTAGGATTGCACATAATGAGAGTAATTTGCAACTCTTGTCATGCCCAACTTTCTTGAGAAACGTTTGCAATCGCAAAATATCTCACTTGGTCTCTTTCGAAATATCTTGATCTATTAGATTCTTGCTGCTAAAACCTACGCTGTAGAAAACCTACGCTATAGAAAACCTACGCCATAGAAAACCTACGGTCTACAAAATATACGATGTAGAAAACCTACGATGCAGAAAGAAAATGAGTCCTACAAATCGAACAAAACTATCTTTTATACTTTTATACATTATTAATACTGTATTTAAATGCAATAATAATCTCATTTATTTTTATACATAAATATTTAAAAAGCATTCAACAGGGGTCGTTTACTTTTTGTTTTCAATTTTTAACAAAACCATATTTATTTTCATCAATATCACTAGAATTTTACCTGGAAAACTATTTTGTATGGCTAGATTTGTATTTAAATAAAAAACAAAATGTCGGCCTCGTTGCCTAGACTTGAGTCCCCCAAATTTATAGCTAAAATTAATGTTTCCATATCTATTTATATCTTAAGAACAAAATAAGCGAGAGATTAGTTTAGTCGGGAGATTATTAGTAAAGTTATTGGCTAGATTGTCAGGGAAAGTATTAGTTTAGTTGAGAGATGGTTTAGTAGTGTGGCCCAGCCGTCCTCGTGAAATATCTCGGCCGATTATCCATGTTAATGAACTCGTACCATTTGTCAAGTTGCCTAAAGACCCTTTATACAGAAAGCACTTACTTGTCAACTTTGAGGAAGCTAGTTTGAGGGAAGTAATCAAATTTTGCTTTTTAAGCCCAGTTTGCCTGTTTGCCAGAACCTTCCTATATGGTCGGGCTGTTTACAGTCTTTCTATATTATTGTAAGCTTAGTATATTTTCGTCGCTTTGTTGATAACAAAAAAGTAAAAAAAATAAACCCAAGAGAAAAACGGTCGTAGAACTAGGGTGCTTTCCGTTGTCGAAGCGGAAATCCCGTGAAGCTGATAAGAGCACTGCCTCTAGACTGGTTGAGATAAGAACGGCTTGATGTTGGTACAGACTCATGTACCCT
The DNA here is from genome assembly GCA_951217055.1 of Gerris lacustris. Taxonomy (NCBI): domain Eukaryota; kingdom Metazoa; phylum Arthropoda; class Insecta; order Hemiptera; family Gerridae; genus Gerris; species Gerris lacustris. The sequence goes on along the minus strand of OX578277.1, from coordinate 116,402,850 downwards.
CGAGTCATTGTTTGGATTGGACCCAACACCAAGCTAACCCAACCTTGTTTCACTTGGGTCTCCACCAGAGTTACAATACAACAATATAATATTCAACTTAGTTCATTAAATACTTAATTATTAACGTGTCCATTGAAGTGGCTCGCACTCGTCATCATCATCTACCTCTAATCTATCCATATCTAGCTGTCTCCCATTACCTCAATCCATCTCTAATCAACTCACTAACCATCAGGGACGTAACTAAGGGGGGGGGGGGGGGGGGCTGACGGGGCATGAGCCCCGGGCACCGGTTTTTGAGGGGCGCACAAGTGGCAATTTAGCAGAGCTGGCTGTAGAAGTGGAGAGTTTAAGTACCATGCATTGGATTTAGGTCCTAATATGAAAACGGCTACACTGTCCGATCTTATTACGCAAATATACCAAAATGGAATCGAAGATGCCTACCCCAACATAACTACAGCGTTAAGAGTATTTCTCACAGCACCAGTGTCAGTTGCCTCAAACAAAAGGAGTTTTAGACAGGTCAACAATGACTAACCGACCTAGGCATCATATCAATTGAGCACAAAATTGCTTTAAAACTTTCTTTTGATGATATCGTAAAAGCGTTTGCACTTAAAAAACGCCTGCAAAGTTACGTTTTAGTTTAGTTGAGACATTCAGTTTTTAGAATAATTTCTTTCACACTTTCTCAGAAGATTAAATATCGTGTATAGTTTATATGTATAATGCTAATAATCTAAGTAATCATGGGTGTGCAATCTAAAATTTATAATATAATTATTATTTGTTATCTCAACTAAATGTTTCACTGAGCAATAACTAACAAATAAACTGCTTACCTTTGAAATCGAACGTTTATTTACCATCAATTTGAATTAGATAATTTTAATGAGTAAAAAGTGCAAATAATTTTTGTGACATTATCAGATGTTGTCTAGGAGGTTTTTCGTTTGGGCCTTGGTTTAAATGAAAGGAGGGGGGGGGGGGGCGCCAAAGCGAGTTCTTGCCCCGGGTGGAATCTCTATCCTTCTCTAACCATCTCCAAAGTTAAAACTAGTCCTAATTTCTTTAGTTTCACATCATGAGTTTACTGACAATTAGCTTAGTTGTCTTAGTCTTATGAAGCCAGATTTAAGTATAAATAACCCTCTGCCAGGAACATGATATACACCCCTAAGTTTCGGAACATCGGTATTTTTTACCGACCCCGTATATTTTATATATTTAGGTTATTATTTCATTAGACGTTGAGTATATGACGCATGCTTATTAGAAAACATAATTAAACACCTTTATAACTATCTATTTATAAAAATAATTGAAATTGTGAAAAAAATAATTATCATTAGAGTGCTGGAACAAATATAAAAATTACGGGTTTTGTGATATAAACATTGATAGAACAGGAAAGAAAACTAACCAAATGTGGAATACCGGTAGACTTTACCAACAGAGCTCTACGATACCGATGGTAAACTCTGGTAGCGGAGCGGCAACCATCTCATCATGTCCTGTACATCGTTTTCCCGGGAAAAATCTAGTTTCTCAGTAAATATTTATAAACACAGACAGTAAGAGGCATTGTTCGATTCCCTGCCGAGGAGAAGTTATTTTGGTGGTAAGTTTTGATAAAAGTTAACCACGAAATCTGGAAACAACAATACAAAATGAACGTAAAACACTGGACCGAGTAATTATATGTACTCGTTATATGCGATAGTCTACGAAGAGTTGTATCAGACCAATTTTTACTTTTCTACTTACTATTCTAGTTCTCCTCACTATCCTCCCTATTATCACTGTCCTCGCCCTCACTATTCTCGCTATTATCACTATTCTCGCTATTCATTATCCTCACCATTATCACTATCCTTGCCCTCGCTATTCACTATTCTCACCATTATCACTATCCTTGCTATTCACTATCCTCGCCATTATCACTATCCTCACCATTATCACTATCCTCGCTATTCACTATCCCCGCCATTATCACTATTCTCACCATTATCACTATCATTGCCCTCGCTATTCACTATCCTCGCCATTATCACTATCCTCGCTATTCATTATCTTCACCATTATCACTATCTTCGCTATTATCACTATCCTCACCATTATCACCATTCTTGCTATTACCACTACCCTCGCTGTCACTATCCTCGCTATTATCACTATTATCACTAACCTCAATATCATCACTCTCCTTGATATCGATATCCTCGATCTCCTCAAATTGCTTTCATTCACATCAGTCGTTATCCACTCAATTAAATGTAAAACAAAAACCCTCAAAAGTAATTTATAATTTTCACCCCAATCTGACATTATCGTTTATTTTTAATATATGAATAAATTGAAGAAGAAATATATTATTATTATAGTCGTTTGTAGCTGAACAATATAATAATGTTGGCCGTAGTAACCATGTTAATATTTTTTATTTCTGAAGGAATAATTAGTTGTTTTTGTATTTATTAGTACGCTAGAGCTGTGGGGTGTCGCTTACCCGGCGCGGTTAGCCCGCACTGATAACAGCCCCTCAATATACAAGCGACGTGACCTTCGATAAGCAACCAGCTCAGCAACGTCACGGGCTCTCTCTCACCCCCCTCCTCACTTCCTTGCGTCCAATCACCCAACTCTGTTCCACTTCGTTCAATTATTTACATATTCTATTTATTAAGTATATTTTTTCTCGAAATAATAATAAAATAGAAGGAAAACATAGCACAACATTGTTCGATATTTTTTCTAAAAAGAAAAAAACTATACATTTTTATCTCAAATAATAATTATTTTTCCTACATTTTAATTTACCAATTCACTGCTACTTAAAAAAAAGTTGCCAAATAGGTACGTGCTTTTAGTTTAAGCACATTCAAAGGGGTCCGCCGGCAATTTACTAAATCGGACGAGTTCGTTAACCACCATAATCGAACCTTGTCAAGATGGTGGTCATTTAAATCTAAATTAAATTACTTAGATAATCGTTATATTTATAAAAGTTGTTATTTTTATTTATTTATTTATTTGTCTGTTGCTATCATATTACTCCTGGAGATAGCGTGCAATAAAATGTCTGACTAACATCTAGCTAGAATTTTGTTTGTAAGTTAATATTTTAGCGCCTTTTAAGAATATGTGGTCGGCTAAGTTCGTCTGCGGGACATAGCTTGGCAATAGGCATTTGAAAAAAACAAAGCGGTGGAGGGCGGTCATGTCCCGCCCATTATGGTGGACAATGTGATTTTCATGATCATAAGTTAGTGGACCGAAAATCAAGTTGATATTAGTTTGTCGCTTGAGAGGTTAGTTCTTCTAATATTACTCATAATCAAAGTGGATCCAACAGAGGTATCTTAAAAACTCTTAAAGATTTTAATTAAATTTGTATGGTAGGTCATAATTTGCCCATTGTAGGTCCCATAAAAGTTTCAACCTTCTGCGCTCACTTGTTTCTCTTCCTCATGCGCACTATCATACATTTATTCACACATGTAGCTTCAAAAGTATCTTATCTGTATTTTATGAAATTTTGATGGTTCGTCGAAAGTAGCCCGCAGATAGCCCCAGGTTAATTTCGTCTGTGCTACTTAAATTTTGCTAAATTAATACTTTAATTAATGTAAAAAAATTAAAACAATTTGGACAGATTTAAAAAATGAGGAATAAATAAAATAAATTTGAAAATAATAGGTTTTAAAATCATAAAATCATTAAATTTTACGAAAAAGGACGCGAGGAAGTTATAGAAGTCATCGGCAGAGTATTTTTTATGGAGAAAAATGAAAATTATTGTTTACGTTTACACCCTTTAGCCCAGTACAGTTTACATTAAAAATATGTTTGTTAAATGCATCCAAGTAAGGTGGTTAGAGGTGGTTAGAGGTGGTTAGAGATGGTTAGAAGGGGTTATAGGTGGTTAGAGGTGGTTATCGGTGGTTATCGGTGGTTAGAGGTGGTTATCGGTGGTTAGAGATGGTTAGAGGTGGTTAGAGATGGTTAGAAATGGTTAGAGGTGGTTAGAGATGGTTATCGGTGGTTAGAGGTGGTTAGAGATGGTTAGAGGTGGTTAGAGATGGTTAGAGGTGGTTAGAGATGGTTATCGGTGGTTAGAGGTGGTTAGAGATGGTTAGAGGTGGTTAGAGATGGTTAGAGGTGGTTAGTGGTGAGAGGTGGTTAGAGGTGGTTAGAGATGGTTATCGGTGGTTAGAGGTGGTTAGAGGGGGTTAGAGGTGGTTAGAGGTGGTTAGAGGTGGTTAGAGGTGGTTAGAGATGGTTAGAGATGGTTAGAGATGGTTAGAGGTGGTTAGTGGTGAGAGGTGGTTAGAGCCATCATGTGCCAATTACTGTCCCATGCTGATAACTAGAACTGACAGACACCTTCTTGTAGTTTTGCAGTGCACTCTAACCGTAGACTCCAGTAACTCACTTTTCAAGTACGGATCAAGCAATAATGCCACATTAATAAAACTGAAATAACTTTGGTTTGTGTTGTTATTATTAGAGTTATTATTGGGCTAGGGTGCCAAGATCTCGCTAGTTTACTCTACAATTTGGTTTAAAAATTGTATGGCTCTATTTAAAATGTTATAGTTCACCATCTTAAACAGATGAATATAAAATTATTACTGAACTGAATTACTATTTAAACAATCCTTACAGACGTTGAATTGAACCGCGGTCTTTTGCCTTTAAATAAAAAAAGAAAAATGTAATCAAATGTATTTTTGAGAAGAAACAAAACTAGTATTTTATTTTTAATTATATTATATTTATAAAATTATTAATACTCATTAAAATTAATAACAGTTTTAGAAAAAAATGAAATATTAGCTAGGGGATACAAAAAAAACTAAAACTAAAAGTGGACGCCAGTTGGTCTACATGGGGTCAAAGTGACTATCAGTTATCTGGTGCCTAGCTTGGGTTGAGCGGGGCAGCGAGATAACGCAAACATGTTCACAACCTTCCCACCATATTTTAAAAACTATTTCTTATTTTAGTTATAATCTCAATCTAATAACACTCTCAACTAGATTTTTGAACCATTTCGAAAAAGTCAAATATTCGTAGGACTTAAAAAAAACAAAAAAAAACAAGTGGCTTTATATATTTACAACAAAAAATGTTAAGTGTTCAATCCTAGCGGTAATTTTTGGTACTAAAAATCATGGTGTTTGTTTTAAAGTTTTACAGTGATATTTTTGTGATTTTCGTTATATTTTTAAAATTATCTATTAAATAATATATAGTATATATATTATTTTTAATACGATTTATACGGTATTTTAAAATTTAGTCTTGATGTGTAAGGTTTTAAATTTTTGTATTTTTTATAATAACAATGATTTTTTAATATCCTCTTTCCTTGGTTTAGCACTCATTTGCTCACAGCGTTAATTTAAAATTAATCTGTATGAGGGGGCATTTTGGGGGTCCGCAGCGTTTTTAATAGCCCGGTAACGGTTAATCAAAATTTTAAATTTCATTCAACATGGACATGTCTTACTTAATTAATTTAATTGATACTCTTCCAAACAGACAGACAGAGCAAATATATATATATATATATATATATATATATATATATATATATATATATATATATATATATATATATATATATATATTTTTTTTTTTATTTTTTTTTTTTTTTTAGAATAATCCTAATAAAACGTCAAAAAATGGAAAAATAATAAAATGGTTGGGCGTCAAGTCTCACGTAAAAAGGATTTCGTTGGTATTGGCAACATGTAATTACTAAAATTCTTCGGTTTCCCTCGGTTCCTAATATGCCACAAATCTCAGTCAACTTATTATATAATTTTGAACATCAATTTCCACAAGTGTATATTTGTGCAATCTACTCTTTAATTTCTCTCTAAACGCATGTAATTTTTGAACATCTGATCATTTGAGTTCGCGGTAAAACTGCAGTTATCAAGTCACCTAGGAAAATAGGTTTGAAAATGGGGGGGGGGGGGATCACTGTTTATGGGGGAGATGCACTGTTTAGGCAAAGGAATATCATGTCTAAAATGTATTATTAAGTATATAGATATGAGCTTCAAATGTATAAATATTAAAAATGAACTGAGTTGACAAATAAATATATTCTCTTAAATCAAGCAAAATTGACCGCCAAGCGATTCTCGACTGTATTGATAATCACTGATTAGCCGAGTTAGCTATATTTTTCTGTGCGCAATAGTTTTCACTGTTTCCTGTGCGTCAAAAAGATCTTTAATATTGCCATGTTTCATGTTTTTTTCTCTGTTGATTCCCAAGTTTTTGGAACCGTACATAACAGACAGGCTCAGGCACATGCACGAAACTATAAGGGTATCTTTTTTTTGGGTTTTACCAACGAAACCCTAAAATATATTTTGTATGTATTACATACCCGAGGAATGATTAGACAAAAATACGGTTTTATATAAATGTATTATAGATAAGTTAACATTGAAGAATAATGTCTTTTATTAATATTAATGATTACACATTGCATTGTAAAACAATGATTACAAGTCTACGGGACACTGAGACTTTTCCATTTTCATAAAAACTGCTTTGCCCTTAGTTTTCTATTTCTTTAGTGGTTTCAAGTTTTTCGTGATTCATTTGATTATTTTTGAACATTTAATGGATTTTGTTACTAAAAACAATCAAACCCTTAATTATATTTATTAATTAATGTCTAATTAATAAGTAAAAATTAAAAAGTTAATTAATTAAAAACAATTGACTGATTACCAACTAATTGGTTCAAATCCGATTGTATTGAATATTAAACACTGTGCGGGGTTTGCGATGGCAAACCGATACATTTACCTCTTATTGAATTTTGTGACGATTAAAGACTTTACATGTGAATCACAGTTAGTTCCACAATAATCTTAGTACCGAAAAATAATCATAGCTTTATTATAATGGTGGATCTACGTAGCCGATTGGTTGGCGTTCATAAAACACGTGAGGTCTTCGTCTATAAACTTTAGGATTAAATATCCTAGGTATTGTGAGTTCGAATCCCAGATAGGCAAGGCATGTTTTTACTCGGATGATTACATCGAATAGATTTGTAAAATAGCCGATATCCGTCCAGAAAATTATTTTTATTTTTCTATTTCTTTTTTTTTGCTTCGACAATTTTTATAACAAATACGGTTGTTGATTCACTGTTCTGCAAAATTTAACGAACTTTCGGGCCTCAAGAAAATTTTATCTGAACGATATGTTATCGAGGTTGCTGAATCCGAATCTGAAGTCAAAATTTCTTCTATACTTACAGTTTTCCCGGAGAATGCGTCTAAAGTTCGGAAAAATTGTGTTTTTGGGGTGTTTGACCCAATTTTTCACCCCAAAAAAATTCGCAAAAAAAATATATATATATATATATATTGGGCGTTTGAATATCTTTAAACTATGAAGAACACGAATCAAAAGTAAAAAAAAGATCAAGAAGTAAGAAAAAATTAAAAATTAGAAAAAATCGATATTTCCTCATATTGAGTCTTTGTATTCCTATGACTTTTTCAGTGGTATAACAAATGTTTTGTGACTTTTTTCTGACATTATTCTAGAGAATTACAATATATGTAACTGAAGGGGGGGGGGGGGGATCTAGAAAAATTGGGGGTGGGGGATTAATAAAATGTGGGCAAACACAACTTGTATGTACTTTTTACCCCCCCCCCCCCCCTTCACACATATATTGAAATTCTCTTGAAATTATTCAAAGCCAGAAAAATGAAACAAAACATTTGTTATACACCACTGAAAAATTAATAGAAAAAAAATTTGTTTTCATTTTTTCTTAAAAAAGTAGGGTCTACAGATTTATTTTGACTTTTGATTCGTGTTCTTCATAGTTTGAAGATATTTTTTTCCTTGCGAAATTTTTTTGGACGAAAAATTGGGTCAATAACCCAATTTTTTCGCAATTTCCGGGAAAACGGTACTCATAGATTCAGATTTAGACTCAGGACACCAAAATACTGCAGAAAAGGGCATTATCATTCTGAGGCTTTTTAGTCCCCCCCAAACTTATATAGCTATAATTATATTTCGATTTCGCTTCGAACCTGTGTGCGCCAAATTTCATCCAAATCAGGCAAGTAGTTTCGGTACAGACTATAGACTTCAGACTGACTTTTTTTAAAAACACTCTTTTGGGTTCAGAAGTCGTGAAAACGTGCAAATCCATCGACATTACAATACTTTCTCTTTACATATACATAGTGTACTAGAAAGTGAAAACGTGTAAATAAAACAACAAAAATATAAATATATGAAAAAAAAATCACATTTATTTTTTTAATAATATCCAAAAAAATATTTTCACAATATTCTTTTAATTACGATTTCTTTTGTTTGTTTAAATGATTTATTTTGTACATTAGCAAAAAAAACGTAAGACGAAGTGAACAGGAGACTCGACAACAACTAACTAACTTGCCGTAAATATTTTTTTTCAAACGATAATAAACGATATCGCTTCTCAACTGAGAAGCGGGTTAAAAACTAAGAGATATGATGCAAACAAACGATACGATATCGCGTCGAACGATAACTAGAAGCTTACGATAACTCTGCCAACCTCACTTTGTTTATATTTCTATGATTAGAAATCCTACTAAACTAAAATACTTCAGATAAACTCCCTCTTCCTCCATATTAATCTACACTTACAAATATTATCTACCTGAATATAAATTATATATATATATATATATATATATATATATATATATATATATATATATATATATATATATATATATATATATATATATACTGATTAAAACTGATATCCGTGACGTAACTGAGTAATCAGTTAAAAAAATTCTAATCTCTTTTGAGTTATTTCTTATGTATTTTTTTTTGTTGATTATTATAACATATCATATATTAACGATGAACTTGATTAGAAAACAGCTGGTTTTTATTCTTTTCTCTTTCTAGTTATTTTTATTAAGACAATTATGTTTGTTTTGTTTATACAGTCCTTAACCAAAGTCGATCAAGTTGACGTTAGTTTGTCACTTTCTATTTGACCACTTTGATTTGAACCACGTGACCACTTATACTTGAATAACTATCCAGTCAAGTGACAAACTAAAATAACAAAATAATTATGTACTGTGGATCATATAAATCACATTGTCCGCCAAAATGGGCGTGACCGCTCTTATCCGGTTCGTTCTTTAACTTCAGATGTTTTACCACTGGGGTCCACAAGGAATTTCCGTCAAGCAAGAAACCGTATTAACCCTTTCAGTCACGAATTATGAAATCAATGGAAAAAAAATTATTTTTTTTATGGATTTGAGCCTAATGATTATTTTGATGATTTTTCGTGAAAAAAAAACAACAAAAACATCTAGGTTATCTTGTTGCCGAGATATTAACTGTCCTCTACAGAGGACATGGTTACTTAAAGGTGACAAAACTAATCCTCAAATTCGAAATTTAAATTTTTATTTTTAATAGTAATTACAATATTTGAATTTAAAAGAGCAAAAAATGATATAAAAAACAATATTATTTAGAATGGAAATTTAAAAAAACATTTTTTTCTCTCGAAATACATAAATTGACAACACATTTTATGCATTTGATATAAGTTTTGCTTTTGCATCTGCTAGTTTCATTTTTTTTGTTCAAATATAGGTAGGTGATCATAATGGTCATACCTAACCTCCTCAATGGGTTTTAGATGTGCCTCTCGCTTGGGCATCTTTGGAGACGTATATATTATTACTTACATTCTTCCATGATCTCATTTTCGGGCAATAATTCGTAAGAATCATCACAAATTCGTTCTTCTGCTAATAATAAATCATCATCATCTTTGATTTCAGGTAGTTATGAATCACCACCTTTGTGAAAAATGGTCTATATCTCTTGGAAGTTAGAATTTTTTTCCTTATCCATCTTCCGTATAGTACTTTTGTCCTCTGTAGAGGACAGATCTTTAAACCCTTATAAATTTTAAATTTATTGATCAAATGAGCACAAAAAAATGTTTTTTGATTATATTCAACTTTTATAAACAATAAAAAAAATAAAAACCAATAAACAAATTACACTAACTGCCTCCAAAAAAATAAAATTGTGGAACAGAACGAACAAGGCAGAGGTGGTATGATTCACAGAACGAAAATAATGAATATAGCCTACCCCAAGCTATTGTAAATTACAGAAATAAGGTGGTAGAATTCAGAACTAATCACTTAACATGTATCAACCGATATATTCTATGTTCTCCCTTCCCATAGCTAGTGACAGCCTCTGAAAGTTAGTGTCCTCTGTAGAGGACGTGGTGACCGAAAGGGTTAACCACAAAGAACGAAATAAATTAATAGTAAAAAAAAAAAAATCCGTGTGGTGTCGCGGGACACCCGGTAGGAACGAAGTTTCTTACATTTTTCATTAAATATAAATTATAAAATCACACTGCTAAGTACGTATACATTGCTAACTACTTATACATGGCGGAGTTAGAAAAGAGACAAAATTAAAAGTAACCAACTGTTTGTACCTAGCAGAGTTAAGGCAAAATTAAAAGAAAATCATTATTTGTATAATTAAAGCAAGCGTCTTACTATAAATATATATTAAATACAAGAAAAAAGTTGATCATGATAAGTTTATAGTGAAAGAGTATGTTTGTTAAAGGAGTTTGGATTGAAATAGGACTGTTTTCTACCTACCCGGACAATTAATTTAAAATATTATAAAATATATCTCTTCCCTACTCTACAGCTTCTGCTTGTATCAGGGTGAAATTTTACATGATTATATTTTATTTATTTACAAAACAAAGTGTCATTTTTGACATGTATAACAAAAATAATCAAAACAAGTGAAGTAACAGGCTTCCTTAATAACACTTTTTTCCGTCTTTTAAAGCTTTACGCGAGCGTTGCGTGTGAACGCTTGGGCGGATAATGTTTTCCGACGAACTCAGCCTGGGCATTAGTAAAATAAACATGTGTACCAAATTTCATCTAACTCGGTGAGCTTTTACTCAAGTTATCGTCATCTGTAGATTTAGTGACGGATTTTGCGTGACGGTGATTTTGTGACGGTGATTTTGTGACGGAGATTTTGTGACGGTTATTTTGTGACGGTGATTTTGGTCGTTTTTTTCGGATTCACTCCCGGGCTCCAGAACGTGCCATAAGGAACTTCGTTCCAAAAACACATTTTCAAAAACAAGATTTTAACTGGTCCGCCATCTTGGGTTGTCCGCCATATTGGATTTAGAATGACGTCATTTAGCAGCTAAACATGTATTGTCATCCACGATAAACTTGTATGTAAAATTTCAATTCAATCGGTTGCGAGGATAAGTGCTTTAAAATTCATTTGCAAGATTTGACTCGAACATACAAACAAACGTTGCAAGGTAAATAAAACTCTTAAATCTCGTAGCGAGAAGTTAGAATAACTGGCAAAACTTTGATAACTTTCAACTTTGCAATTGCTTCTATATCGTTATTAATCTAGAACAACCTTAAACCTGTTCTAACTTTGCACCATAAAAGTTTTTTTTTTCCCTAATAGTCCATGCTCGAATTCCCCGATCTCCTGTACGTCACATTCCATTTGGAATCTTAGATTGTAGTATCAACAATATTTATAATTTTTCTCTAGTCTTCTGCTCTTTTACTCATATCGTCGCCAGTTGTACCATATAATCCCAATTTGACCATAATCTCATCAAATATTCAATATCAACGTTTTATTGGCAATATATACTATTTATTTTTATTACCTTAAATTATTGTTATGAATGACAAAATAAAGTATTGGTTTTTGCTTCATTCAAAACAATTTATATATATATATTACGTATATTAATTGTTATTAAATTATTCACTGTAATATGAACTTTATTTAATTTTTTTTATTATTTCTAAAAATTATTGTTTTGTTTGAAACTTAAAACGGTTTTGCGATAAGAGAACTTGATGTGATATTACGATAAAAAATAAATCATAATGTAAATAATAATAAATCGTCAAAGCATTCCATTAATGAGTATTAAATGATCTGTGAATTGAGTTTTTTTTCATAAATTAACATTAAAACAAACACAAAACTATAAAATGAAACTGGGATTCAATTTCTTCAATTAGACTTGCCTTAATTAATAAATATAAGAAATGTTCACAGGAAAATGTACGGATTTTTTTAAAATGAAACTATTCAATTTATGCAGTATATAAATTTCCTTAAAAGTCAATTTATTCTTTTATCTCCAGTAGGGGGAAAAAGTTATGATTTTGAATTAGTTTAGAGGGACTAAAATAGGTCATTCCTGAACTCTAAAAGTAGGGAGAGAAAGTAAAAGTAGGGCGAAAAAGTAAAGTAGGGCAAAAAGTTAAGATTGCAACTTAATTATTTTATAAATAGTAGAAAATGTATGGCTAATGTAATGAAGATGTTGAAATCAGGTTGGCGGCACTGCGCTTTTTTGACCATGTTTATCTTTTTTTGTAACCTGCATCTAAATAACCTTCTATTTGAGTTTAATTCCAATTCTTATTTGTTTTTAATATTGAATCTCTTATATCTGCTATTAAAAGTTCTAATAATTATTGTTATTTATTAAAATATTAAATAAAAACTGTGCAATGGACGAAAATGTGTATTTTCTTTCTACTGGAGTAAAGTGCCATTATTCCCCTCGCGATAATTCTCTCCCTCGGCTGCGCCTCGGGAGCTAATTGGAGTTATTCCCTCGACTGCACCTCGGGAATTAAAGAGTCTAATTCCCTTCGCCTCGGGATTTAGGGACCATGGTTTCTTCGGCTTCGCCTCAAGAACCAACTTTTTTCGATCAGGGAATAATGGCTTACTTTACTCCCTAGGTGCATAAATAACTATTATTTTCTATTTATTGTTTATTTTTAAAATACAATAACCGTTTTCTTAAGAATAAACATTTCTTTATACATAATTTCTCTTTTTTTAATCAAGTGCTTTGGAATTCAGTGCGATATTTAAAATATAAAATAATTATTTTTTCTGAGACGTAAATTGATTTTAAATTACAAGTAGATGGGATGGTGTGTTAACTTGTATAAGAAGATAGTTGGGTAATGCAATCTAGTTTACATGACAGAAGAGAGTTCGCCGCTACTTTTCATCGTTCTAAACAACGATCCACATCATTCTTCTAGTAAGTTTACATTGAATTGCATCACATAGTTAACAGTAATTATTTGTTTCTTACTTTTATAGTCATCGTTTTTCACTTTAATTTTGTTAATGAGTTAATCCTAAGATTAAGTGTTCTCAAAGAGTCAATATTGTTGTCATATGTTTAGCCAAGTCTGCCACTGTCCGAGTAAGTTCTACTAGGTCTAATTTAGCCAGTGCAAGTACATGATGTTTGTCTGTCCCTCTCTCTATTCTCTTTCCCAAATCACTCTACACGTTTAAATTTAAAAAAAAAAAAATCTTCTGACTTGGCAAATACACACCTCAAACTTAAATAAAATAATAAATATGACTCTTTTCATTTGATCGTCGCAGCACAAGGACACAAATTTGTATACGACACTGCATTTAATTTTTGTGTATTTGCCAAGTCAGAAGATGTTTTTAAATTTAAACATGTAGAGTGATTTGGGAAAGAGAATAGAGAGAGGGACAGACAAACATCTTGTACTTGCACTGGATAAATTATACCTAGTAGAACTTACTCGGACAGTGGCAGACTTGGCTAAACCTATCATCTCACAACTTTTTACGCGACACTTGGCTTATTTTTTTTTTACACTAAAGTGTATTTGTTGGGATTTCACTTCTTTTTGTAAGTAATTTTTTATTGCCCCGAACAATTTGTTGTTTTTCTTTCTTTGCCCTTGTTAATTTTTTGTGTAACTTCTTCGTCGGAGAGTAGAGGGTTGTCAAATTGAACTAAATAAAATTCTGTGGAATAAATATGTCAGCACTTTTAACTTTAAGATAACTGTCAATCAATACTGTCAAATCAACATCAACATTCTTCACATCACTTTTTAGTTTTATAGTTCTCTACTAGGTAGCTCTAGGGGATTTAAATTTTTTTACAATATTTTTAATAGGCAGTTTTTCTATTAGCCTTGAAAGAGTCAAATAACCAGAATTTTTAATTTTTCCTTTATTTGTACAATAAACTCAACCTACATTATATACAAAATGTTTGAAGGGCCTTATAGAATTATGATGAGTGAGTGAGTGAAAAAATTACAAAACTTTAGGCTCATATATCTTATGAACTACTGTAGGTAGAGGTGTGAAATTTTTATTTCTGGTTCAATTTGGCATGAAATTTAAATTAAAATTAATTTTATAGATCTAAGTATCTTCAATAGGATAATAGAGGGGGGTCCAAATTGCTGTGAGTTGGTTCCAGTAAAGGATGGTACGGCTGTGCTCAATTTGGCCGGGGCACTTCCGTGCCCCCAGATTTTTTTACAAATTTTTACTACGTTTTTTATTAGCTTGCATTCTTGTTTGTTTGTTTGTTTGTCCGGTACAAATCTGGCAATCGATTTCTAACTAACTTCCCGAATAGCTAGACATTTGAAAGTTTTAGCATAGCTCAGAACACGATGACAATGCATTTTTTTAATACTTTTAGCCGTCTTTCAGCAGAATTTAATTAGTTTTCAGCAAATTTTGCTGTGCGGAAAGTTAGTTCGGAAAAAATCCGCCAGTTATTTTATTTGTTTTGCCATATCCAATATTTACGCTATCTTCATTTTGACGGGTCTCAAATTTGTGATAGATAAACATTGAATGACAGCAAAACAGGAAATATCGATTATATTATTTATCGATTATAATATTTATATTATTTTAAATATATCGATGGCATGCTTTAGATTTGGTGTTTTAACTTTTATAGGTTTAAGATCAGCTCTCTGGATGCGGTTGTCATTTATGTGAAGTAAATCAATTCGGAACTATTTTTTTTTACTAACATTATATATTATATAACAATAACAATTATATTATCAACATTACATACGATTCAACAGAAAATTTAAAAACGTAGTATACAAAAAGTTCTTTTTATCTTGAAATTTTAATCCTAAGTTTGTTAATATTATTATTATTTTTTTTTTTTGAAGAGTTAATGTTAAGATCATGATTTTACATTATGTTTATATTTGACTTAGTTGGTGTATTCTAATTAAAAATGAACTGCTTTTGCGGTCCTTTTATTTGTCAAAGATATGTTAAATATTTTTTTCTGTCGAATTTTGAATTTATTGTTATTAATGAAGTTCTTCAGTATAGTCATAATGCTTGTGTAACCTTCTATAAGCCAGGAATAAAAAAATATCAACAAAATTCCTTCGTTTCTATAAGTTTCTTTTTTAAAGTTAAGTTTTGTAAAGCGAAGTATTAAAATATTTTTTTTAAAGTAAAATTATTATTTTCACTTTCACATTCAAGATAGTGTGTTCTCGCATAAATAAACATAAACGCCTTTAAAAATAAGTTTTTACTTTTAAAATAATATTCAAAGCGTGCTTTTTTTACGGATTTTTACTGGTCATATATTACTTTGCTTTGTAAGTTTCATCGCACATTTCCGTTTCCCCAATTTTGAACCACTTACCGTCATTCAATCTTCCCCAAATTTTGCACATAGATACAACTAAGGTGAAGAATACAGAAACCAAAAAAAAAGGGTTGAAAATAAAACCAGTTTTGAAAAAGGGCATTTTTATATTCATTATTAGTATTTAATTTTGAAATTGTTAAAATTAATTAATTTTTGAAGTAATATAATTACTTAATTAGTCATTGTTAAATATTAAACTTGGTTTAAATTAATATACAACTATTTTTTAATAGTTATATTTTTATTGGCACTCGAAGTACTTGTTGATTTGTGTTCTTAATTTTATGTGATACTACTTGTATCGTGTTAATGATAAATAAAGAATTGCTTCCGATCTTACGGAAGTCAACGGAAGCATTCGTTCTGCACAACGAAAATTGTTTGTGTCCGAATTTGAAAATTCCAAGTAAGGAATCCGTTTCGGTTTCAGATAATGAAAAACATTTTTGGTCCCTTGTCGGACGTAGTTTTTAAGATTCCTACATTGCAGACCAACATATCTTAAAACCACTTGTATAAGTTTAAAATGAAATTGGTCATAATTAGACCACAAAGTTTTTGGTTTTTTTTATTAACACCTATATCATTCGTAGTAGAAATAAACCGGACACAGAAGCCTAAGGCCTAAATAGTCCAGAATATTACGATCAAATCGCACCCTTTAATTTCATGATTGGGAGGGGGGGGGGGGGGGGGGGGGGTCGGCAAGCAAATAAGGAAATAGGTCGACGATTTAATGTCAACATTCGCGATTTTATCTATCAGATGTTTTGAGAACGAACTATCGCGAAATTTATGAATTCATATTTTACCATTTTGGTAGTTTTCATACTACAGAAATATTAAATTTTAATTTAAATCAAATTATAATTATTATTAACTACGGGAAATAGAAAGAGAAAAATACACTCCAGCTCCGGGATTTGAACCTGAATATAGAGGCCCGTGGTTCAAATCCCGGCGCTGGAGTGTATTTTTCTCTGTCTGTTTCCCGTAGTTAATAATAATTATAATTTGATTTAAATGAAAATTATGAATTGACTGTAGATTGATGTGACCACAAAATTTATTATTAGTGTCTTTATTGTGATCAAGTTGACGTTATTGAGGTCAAAACTTAAGTACATTAAGCCACACTAAGCTTGGTATTATGGCTAAATAAATTTACATTTTTATCCACATTATTAAGAGAAGTATTGATTTGATTAAACCGATGGGGAAAACAATATTTTATTTTTGTATAAAACTAATGCAATTAAGTAGTTAACATAATTACTACTGAAAATTACGAAAGTTAAGCAATAAAGAAAATATTATGATTATATATTTCGATGGATCGATTGTTCATAACGATCGATTTATTTCTAACAGTACTTTTTTTACTACGATTTTATGTTTTGATGGATCGATTGTTAATAACTATGGAATTATTTCATACAGTTTTTGTAATTATGTAAACTTTGCAGAGTCACTAGCATATTCATATTTGTTGCACATTTTGTGGACGTTGTTGAGTTTGTAGGATGATAAGGTGTTTTTGAAATTGGACCATTTTAGAATGAAATGATGATGTCATTGGTCTTGATCGACCAATGACCGATCTGCAATGTATCAATAGTAAATAAGGAGCGATGCATTTCTACCATTGTTTTCTTTTTCTATATGTTATATGCAGCCACTTGTGAATAGAATTTCGAATTCCTTAGTTGTTGTTATGTGGGACAAATTTGTAGCAGATTTAGTGAACATTGCTGAATTTGTAGGAAGATATGGTGGTGCTGAAATTAGGCCATCTTCGAATGATGAAACAATCAGTGCAGTTTCGAAGGGCTATTAAAAAGAAACGGCCCATCTTAGAAAAATGCAGTTTGTTTTATTTGGTTCAGTAGTACACCCCATTTGTTTACTCAAGTTTTAAAGATCACATCAGCAAGATGATGGGCTCCAGCAGTGATTCACTGATGGAGATGATTTCTCAAGCTTTCAGCCACCTTCTGGCATATTATATCGACAGGAAGATTTCCTCTCTAATTCGGGTCCTCAATTCTTCCAAAGTGTGAGAACGATGTTTGAACACCTTATCCTTGAGGTAGCCCCACAGGAAAAATTCGCAAATGCTCAAATCCGGTGATCTCGCGGGCCACCCCAGATCACCCCTCAGAGAGACGAGGCGCGCAAGAACGGCCGTTTTCGAAAAACGTGCGAAATATGTCCAAACCACAAGGGATCTAGTCACCCTTCCAAACTGCACTGTTTGTTTTGCCCCACCCTGTACTTGAGACATTGAACGTACATAAGACAAATCAATAGATACTTAAGACAATTTGACGGTACTTAAGATGTTGATGACGATGATCTCTCTGTTCGCAGCTATGGACGGTGTAAACGAATGGAGAGGAGTTGAGCACGAAGTGGTTATCAAGGAAGAAGGAGGAAGGGCCGACGAGTCCAGAGAAACGTCACCTCAAGCCCAGTTCATGCCGTACTCTGCCCATGATTCTAATCACGAACAGTCACATGATCAGAACCACGAGCCGTCACATCACGAGTCACAGTCACAGCCCCCCTCACATCATGAATCTCCTGCAGACGCACCTGTCCATCCACAAGGTACATTCCTTTATCAATCAAATATCATTTCCGTAAACACAATCAATCTCACCCATCGACCATTTCAACCGTCCATAATGAGGATGTTAAAGAACAATACTCTGCCAATTAGTGTGCCACATAGCTTCCTCGCATCCTATTTCGTAATATTAAATGATTTTTTGCTTTTAAAACCTATTATTATCTCATTTATTTCATTTTTCCTCCGTTTTTTAAATCAGTCAAATTGTTTAATTAATTAATCTATCAATTTAGCAAAATTTAAGGAGAGCAAATGGTTGAAATTAATCTGGGGCCATCTGCAGGCTACTTTCGACAAACCATACAAAGTTCATAAAAATCAGATAACTGCTTTTGATGATATAGATATAGGTGTAAATAAATGTATGTTTGTGGGCAATGTGGAAGAGAATTATATAGGCGCACAAGGTTGAAACTTATACGGAACCAACAATGGGCTAATTATGACCTACCATCCAAATTTCATTATAATCTGACGAGTAGTTTTTAAGATATGGTTGTTCGCAAAAATTGAGCGACCGACCGACAGACACGGAACCAAGAAAGTACCATAATGTCTGGAACAGATTTCCGTATTGTAACTTTTGAAATCACAGACCTAAAACATTTTCGTTCCTCGGGACGATCACATAGGTTCCGTCACCTTCGGTAAGCTCGAAAGAAAAAAATAAAATCCAGCTTCCGTGATATCGATCGAATAATGTTTATTTAGGTGGGCATGGAAAACGAAATATTAAAAACCACCTGCCGAACACTTTTTAAATATGTTAAATAATTATTGCAGAGTTGAAATTCGTATAAAAATATAATATTGAATAGCAAAACGATTAAAGAAGTAGTAATCTAAATGGTTTAAGTGCCAAACTAGACCTGCGAATGTGCTACAAATCTGACACGATAGCAGCAGCTCTCTAGTGTTGCTACTTTTGGTCCAAGTTCTATTTAACCACTTTTTTTTAAGAAACTGATTTAGCAATTATGAATGTCATCTCTTGTTAATTTTCGTTCAGTATCACTATGAATATGACAATGTTTTGTTGGAATTTGTCGGTTCGATTTTATTTTAATTGCTACTTTACTTTACTTAAATAAGAATCAAAGTGCATTTAATGCTTGTTTGTATAAATCGTCGAGATATTTCGCTAGTTGAAAGATAAGATTGAGATGTAGGTGAGAGGAAATTTAAACAACCTGCAGTTAACTCGAGTTTCGTGATTACAAGTTGAAAGGGTTTCTTTCTACAAGCTAGGAGTTGATAAGAGAAACAGCTGATCGATAACGACTTGCCTCATCTGCGAGCCTCGCATCTAATCTCGCTCCGGCCTACCTTTCTGACCTAGGATATACCAAGCAACAGGTGCTCCTTGATAATCCAAATAAGACTAAAACCAGTTTACTCACTCTGGTGTTTAAGCGCAGTTCCGAGACAACGTAATTACTCGAATCACTTGTAACTAAATATGTGTCATTTGTTTTACTACGTCATTTTATAATTAGATATGGAATGGATTGGCAAGTTTTATGCTTATCGGATGTTTTGCTTTGTTTGCAAACTTGTTCTGCTTTATCATTCACCTACTAACCTATTTATTTTTTTAAATTGGCAGCATCATTTTATAAGCAAAAATAAAAGTATTTGGGTCGATCCATGTCATTCTTGTATTCTAACTTGAAGTAGGAAATAACTAAATTTTCGAAACGTCAGGAAATTCGAAAACTTTAAATTTTACTTCCATACTTACTATCTTCAATGTATATTAATTAACAATGGATAGCGACAATGTTACTATTATTTTATTAACACGTTGTATTTTTACTTTTCCTACCAGAGGTAGGAGGAAAAGTATTGGTTTCACCCCATTTTATTCGTGATTTCAACTGAATTGTTTTGGGTGATTTTAAGACCTCCTAAGGGGGTTTCAGCATGACGCGACGTCTGTATGTATGTGTGTTATCATCGTAGCGCCCAGGGTATTTAACCTAGAGAGTTGAATCTTGGCAGAAAAATCATCAAAATGTTGTTAATATAATTTGGATTATTTAATCTCTTTCCACCACCTATTCCTGTTTTACTTTTTAATATAAAGAGAAAGTATTGTTATAACGCGAAAATTCGATTCTGAGATTTTTATGGATATATACGTTTTGAGGTCCCCTCAGCCCAAAAAAATTGTTTTTAAAAAATTTCTGTCTGTTTGTGCATTTTGAGTGGAGCCTAAACTACTGGGCCGATTTTTAAGAAATTTGGCATACATGTTCAGAAAAATCATACCCCGAGGTGTAATCGAGAAATGAATATTAGCTCCAAATTTGGGGGCGCTACCCCCCAAAACCTCTGGAAAAACGTAAAATAAAATATTTATTGAAAACGGTTCGTACGGTTTTGATTAAATAATTGAAGAGTTGAAATTCATAAGGCTCTAAGTGCCAAAAATATAATTTTGAGTTAATGGCTTTAAAACAATTTAATGCCCAACCTAGTAATAATCAAAAAGGTCTAAGGGCCAAAGTAGAACTGTATATTTGTTAGAAATCTCACAAGATAGCAGCACCTCCCCAGTGTTGCTTCTTTTGGGTTTACAAAAAGTTATACATACATAACTTTTTTGCAGAAACCGATTTGGCACTTAGAGCCTTATAAATTTCAACTCTTCAATTCTAAATTGTAGTCCATTTAAATATGAATGTAACGATATAAGCTGTTTTCCAGGGAAAACAATCTAGTTCCACAGACGGAGAGAGGCCGGAAATTATTTTTATAATTTTATTTATTATAGTATTTTATTTTATTATTTATATTTATTATAGTTTATTTTTATTTATTAGTTTTTGAAGGTACATATACCTTCAAAAACTAAATGGAAAACACTGAGCTAAGTAATTATGAACTCCTATATGAGGAAGTTTGACTGAATTGTCTCGGACCGAATTTGTTTTAATTTTGAACATTATAATTATTTAATTTGTTTGATATGTGTGTTTTAGTGGAGTACGCTCACGGGAGTCGAGGCGTCTACACGGTGAAGCCGTACGGAGAGGTCTACCTTGGTCAGCTCGGTGGAGTGACAACGTACTCAGGTCAGAGTTCTGAAAGCGGTGGTAGCCCCCGGGATCACAGCCCTGGAGCCACGTCCGGCCAGGAATATCAGACCGAGCTACATAACCTACAGCCCCAGTCCGCCTCCCAGTACGAACAGTACTCCTCCGGGTAACTTACACAATTATCAATTATTAATTAATTAATTAGTTATGTAAGTAATGCCGTGTGTCAGTGTGTCTTCGGGGACTTAAGCCGTTATAATATTTGAGATGAGAGATAAAATAGGAGTATTACAGTGAAGTACAATAGCGAAATGTAATAGTGAATATCCATATTTCGTTGCTGTCCCCTTTAATTTTCAGTGTCATTTTTAGGTTTCTGTACAAAGTACAAAAAGAAACCTTATATAACGGCTGTCTGTCTGTCTGTCCGTTGCTTGTTTCAATTCATAAACTATTATAGATAGGAACATGAAATTCGACACTCAGGTGCGTCTCGGCATTTGAGACAACTGGACACATTTTGGATTTTTCACACTTAATATTTTCAAGATGGCGGCCAATATGGCGGGTGACTAAACATTGTTATAGTTACTATAACATGTTATACATCAATTTAAAGGTCTTGAAGAGTAGCAAAAGAATATTACTATTAAAATTAGTGTAATTATATTACACTTAATTTTTTTAATTTTAATGTACAGAAACCGGCGATTATCGCTCCACGTACTTACGTGAAGCGCGCCTTACTTGTTTTCTTATAAATTGTGTCTTCAGAAGTGTTAAAAAAGACAAAATCACTATGGTTACTTTCGATCTTCTTATGTTCTTCTGTGTTTTGCAATATTTCGTCCCCATTTTGGGACATCTTCAAGTAATATACTTCATTCGGTTGATTCAATAATTTAATCAAAAAACTTTTCTTAATCTCGTTAATTGTCAATACTTAGTAATAGCAAAGCATTTAATTGAAGTACAATATGTAATAGCCAACTATTATTGCGGAGTATAAAATTGAAGTGAAATTTAATAGTGTCCTTTTCTTTTAAACATTTACAACGCCATATTGCCCAACAATTTAAAAAAAGTAAATGTGAAATTCCCAAAAACTACGCAGTTCTTTCAAATGCTCAGATGCACATGTTTGGTAAATTTTGTTAAAATCGGTAAATACTGTCAAAATGACTTGTCTCTAAAATGAAGAACTGTTTACGCTGGTCGAGAAATACTGCTATAACAGAGAATTAAACAGATATAGATATGTATAACAGACGGTTCGTCATAGAAAATCCTTGCTATGAGTCTCTCATATAAAATAACTGATAAAGCTATATTGTTTAATATTGTTCCATAGCGACCGTACATCAAATATTTCTTACACTTAAAACATTTAAAATAAAATTTAAAAAAAAAAAAATAAAAAATCGGAATGAGGGTTAAATGAAATACCTAATGAAAGACGGAAGGATGTGTTGACGTAAAGAATCGACAGGTCAGCAGAAGAAGACAACTCTGCAGCTTTGTGCTGGAGTCGTTCACTTGAATCAAAGACCTGTCATTGATTCAGTTCATCTAGTGAATCTCCGCTTGACATTCTAGCGGAGTTATAAACCTGTTTATCTGTCGCTTCAAATAATACTATTGTTTAACTTGTTATGCCTCAACAAACTGCTGTCTTTCATTTCCATTCCTAATGTCGACCATGTCTTCAAAATAATATTAATTTATTTTATCTCCAGTAGGGAAAAAAAGTTATGATTTTGAATTAGTTTAGAGGGACTAAAACAGGTCTTTTCATCCCTAAATCAAAAAGTAGGGAGAAAAAGTAAAAGTAGGGCGAAAAAGTAAAGTAGGGAAAAAAAGTAAAGATTGCAACTTAATTATTTTATAAATAGTAGAAAATGTATGGCTAATGTAATGAAGTTGTCGAAATCAGGTTGGCGGCACTGCGCTTTTTTGACCATGTTTATCTTTGTTTACAACATTATAACCTGCATCTAAATAACCTTCTATTTGAGTTTAATTCCAATTCTTATTTGTTTTTAATATTGAATCTCTTATATCTGCTATTAAAAGGCTAATAATTATTGTTATTTATTAAAATATTAAATAAAAACTGTGCAATGGACGAAAATGGAGATAAAAAATTGTATGTACCTCGTGAGTAAAGTGCCATTATTCCCCTCGCGATAATTATCTCCCTCGGCTGCGCCTCGGGAGCTAATAAGAGTTATTCCCTCGGCTTCGCCTCGGGATTTAGGGACCATGGTTCTTTCGGCTTCGCCTCAAGAACCAACTTTTTCGCTCAGGGAATAATGGCTTACTTTACTCCCTAGGTGCATAAATAACTATTCTATAATCCCAATTCTCAGTTACCACAAAAAGGATATTATTTTTTGAATAGAAAAAAAAAAAAAAACTAAAACCCAGAGGAATAGTAATTTTTTATTAAGATGATTTTCTTTGACTTGAGCTTACTTTACAAGTGTACCGCACTATAATATTATTTTATAATTTTAGTAAAAAGATGAAAGGCTCTGTATTTAGATTTAATTGAAGTAATGATTTTCTTAAACACAGAGCGGTACTATCTGAAATGAATCGGTCTGTTTTAAAAATTCGTTACTGTTATTATTAGAGAATTTAAATAAAAGTATATGGACATAATTATTCTGATGGAAGCCTGGTTAAAATTTTACGATACTTTTTTTGATATACAGGAAAAAAATAAAGCTGAGGGAATAGTAGTTTTCTGAAGAAATAATATAGAAGTACTCCAAATTCAGAATAGGCCGATTTTAGGTTTATCGTGTTAGGTTATCGTATATAGCTCGTTTAACTATACTAGACGAATTTCAAAGAAATGTAGCACACATTGTCAGAAAAATCACATCCCTGGGCGAAATCGAGAAATTTATCCTGAATGAGACCTTTTGAATCCTGAGAAATGAGATCTGAATTGGCGGGAGCTATTCCAAAAACCTCTAAAAAACATTATTTCTTGAAAACGCTTTGTAAATTGCCTTTTGATTACTTTTTAAATATTTTTATTAATAAATAAATTAAATTCAAAATTATGGGATATAAATTTGATACCAAATATGAATATAAAATTATTTGTTCGATTTTGTCAGAATGATTTTTCAAAGAATTTTTCTTTGTTTGCAAACATTTAATTATCGAGATAAATGCATTGCTGACGTTGAAATTAAACAATAGACATGAATCTATATGGGATTCAAAATACTTTTAAAATTCCGTTAGTGAATTAATAAGTATTGGGACAGCTGGGCTGGAGGGGGTTAAAGTTTCTTTCTTAAAATGTAACGTTAGATGTGAGTGTGTCCGAGTCACGGACGACCAGAGCGTTAGTCGG
Source organism: Gerris lacustris (assembly GCA_951217055.1). NCBI lineage: Eukaryota > Metazoa > Arthropoda > Insecta > Hemiptera > Gerridae > Gerris > Gerris lacustris. The sequence goes on along the minus strand of OX578277.1, from coordinate 116,378,161 downwards.
TCCGTGACGGAACTGCGACGAGAGCACTAATGGACGAGGAAGTGAGCGCCACGTGGATGCGGGCACGCGACAATTACATCCCTTGTTCCAGTGAGCTTTTAATTGAAAGAGCCGTCTCGAAGCATCCTAAGTTTTGCGAGTACTGTCCAAGTTGTGACTAATTTAAGAAGTAACTGGTGGCTCGTGCTTTGGAATTAAGTTGTTGAAGAGGAAGGACTTGGGTTTTGGTTGGACGAGCAGAGGAGACGTGCGGGTTCCGACACTTGACCGAATTCAACCACTGTATCAACGACAACTTGCAACTCCTTGATGAGCTTGTTAAGACGAGTCGCTCGCTTCATTAACTTACGAGTCGGATTTAAATTGCCCCTCATTAGTTTACCAAGGACATGATAAACTATACAACTTTTCCTTCGGTTTTTTTCTTTAAATTAGCCCAGTTTTGCCGTTCTAAATCGCGGTCCGATATATTAAACAAAAAATACGTGTGGTGTCGTGGGACACCCGGTAGAAACGAAGTTCCTTACGCTTTTCATAAAAATATAAATTATAAAATCGCTGTAATAATTACTTATACATGGTGGAGTTAGAAAAGAGACAAAATTAAAAGTAACTAACTATTTGCACTAGCGGCGTTAAGGCAAAATTAAATGAAAATCTTTTTATTATCTTTGAAGCGAGCGTCTTTCAATAAATAATGTATTGTATATTGAGAAAAAAGTTAATGATAAATTTATAGTTAAAGCAGATGGTTGTAGAACGAAAAAGAACTATCCTCCCAGGCCCCGTCTGCATATTACTCCAATTAAATATTAAAATGAAAAATATAAATCATTAACTCACAAAAACTTCTGCTTGTATCAGGTTGAAATGTTACATGCTTGTTTCAATTTTACTGTAGGTGATGTATACAAAGTTTCATTTAAATGTTTACGTTAGAACGTAAGATATCGGTAAAAACGTTGTTTTCTTTATTTTAATCGGTTTGGTCCGCTTTAATAAATTTAGCGATCTTTATCACTTCATAGTAGTGTCGGTGTTCGTTTTACTAAAAAAAAAATTATTTATAAAAGTTGTTTGTCTCATTAAATAGATGAAGTTAGAATTTTTTCCTGTCCAAAAATTCCAATTTTAAATTCGAAGCTTACGTTTACGCGAGCGTTGCGCGTAAACGCTTGGGCGGATAACGTTGTCCAACGAACTTGTCCCGGACATTGGTAAACTGAACATGTGTACCAAATTTCAACTAAGTCGGTCAACTTTTACTCCAATTATCGCCATCGGTAGATTTCATACGGATTTTGCGTGACGGTGATTTTGTGACGGTGATTATGGTCGATTTTTTCGGATTCACTCCCGGGCTCCAGGACGTGCCATAAGGAACTTCGTTCCAAAACCTTCTTCGATGTAGATGTAAATACTGCATGTAAATCTCATATAGTGCAGGCGCGTGCAGAAATGTGTCTGACTAACATCAAGCTGAAATATTGTGAAATTACTTAATCTTTTAATGCCTTTTAAGAATGGGTGGTCGGCTAAGTTTGTCTGCTGGACTTAACTAGGCATTAGACTCTTGAATAAAACAAACCGGTGGAGAGCGGCCATGTCCCACCCATTTTAGTGGATAATGTGATTTTTCATGGTCCTGAGTACAAAATTAGTATACCAAAATTAATTGTTGATGTAGTTTGTCACATTAATGGTGACCACTTTGATTTGTAGTAAAATTTGAATAATTAACCTATCAAGTGACAAACTGACATAACATCCAGATCATGTCAAATTTGTAATGATATAAGGGAACCAGTGGCGTAGCTAGGGCGTTGGGGGCCCCCTGCAAGAACTTTTTGGGGGCCCCTCGCCAAACAAAATTGATGAGCAAAAAAAGAAAAAGCCTTGCGTTTAGAACTGGGGCCCCCTCGTCGTTGATTTGGGGGCCCCCTGATGGTGGGGCCCTCCTGCAATGAGGGTCCATATAGTTACGCCACTGAGGGAAGCAGTCGTCTCTCCTATACAAATAAAGTTAAACAGTATTGAGAGTTGGGAGTGATCAGATCATGGACGAGTCACCGCAGATCTGGATTCTATTCCTGGACGGGGTCTCCCGCTCGGTGTGGACCCAGTATTGCCATCTAAATGGGTAACTGGTTACCCATACTCTTTAACTTTTGATTAACTTTTTTCTCAATATACAAGACATATTTATAGTAAGACGCTTGCTTTAATGATACAAATAATGATTTTCTTTTAATGTTGCCTTAACTCTACTAGATACAAACAGTTGGTTACTTTTAATTTTGTCTCTTTTCTAACTCCGCCATGTATAAGTAGTTAGCAATGTATACGTACTTAGCAGTGTGATTTTATAATTTATATTTAATGAAAAATGTAAGGAACTTAGTTCCTACCGGGTGTCCCGCGACACCACACGGATTTTTTTAAGAACAAATAAAGATTTGTCTTAATGTCGAAAATGACTTGCGTCTAATAACTGTCTAGCTTCCATCCAGATATTGAAAGTCTTGTAAATAGCAATAATCAGCTCCACAAATCCCATTGAGAACAATGTAATAATAAAAAAAAAATTATTGATTTGGATAAATTTTGAAATCATACCTATTATATGATCCTTCTCCATGAAAAAATACATATTATATGCCAACATTCATGGCGATCGGTCAAACGGTGTCGGTGTCTATAAACCATAAACAAACAAACCGACATCCATTTTTTTATACATAGATTGTCGGACCTTTGGAAGGGTAGGTCTAGGGCTTCGACGGGCTATTGGGCCACAGAGTTAGTTGGTCGTGTTCGTTACACAAGTGGGAAACTGTCCATTGCCAGTAACTACTAACCTTCGTAATGTTGTAATTCTGTTCTTAGTTTTGCACCGAGGTATATTTATGTCATTTTTCCTGAGTTTGTATGAAGTATTCTTTTAATTGTGAAGTTACGACACGTAGACAATACTTGTGCGATGGAAGTCGGACCCCGGGCTAGTACCGTGTAGTGAAGTTAGTGTTGGATGCGGGTGGATACCTTTGTTTCTTATCAGTAAACCAACACCCAGGTTATCAGAGTGATTATGCTGGTGCTGACCTAGCCCCGCTTCAGTTGACATCGGCCGACTCATCTCATATTGACGCTTTACGTAACTCGGCCGTACAATTGTTACCACGTTTTGTTTTTTAGTTTGGTTCGTATTGAAAGTTTTGTTCTTAATTGGAACAACGCGTTTAATTGGACTATCTGAAACTCCAAGAGTTTACTACGACTGTAGCACTGAGTAGAAAAATCCTACAAATCAATTGTGAGATTTTTATGGAATTACTCGTTATTAGATCCCCAACCCACAAATTTTAGGTTTCGAGGTCATCCTAGAAACCCTTATGCTTTTGGGAGTTCGTCCGTCCGTCCGTCCGTCGCATCTTGGATCATATCTCCCGACCTTCTGTTGCTAGAGATTTGAATTTTGGTATAAAATTACACTTTTTTTTGCCTAAAAAAAAGGAAGAATGTTGCGAACATCGTAACTCAAAATGTTTGTATTCAGCGAGCAACAAACATCGCAACATCTTTACTATCGCAACATTTTTTATTGTTTTAATATTTAATAATTACAAGATAAAAAGAACTTTTTATATACTACGTTTTTAATTTTCTGTCATAAATCATAAATTTGAAACCCGTCAAAATGAAGATCGTTAAATATGGGATACGTCAAAACAAATAAAATAACTTGTGGATTTTTTTTCAAACTAACTTTCCATAAAACAAAATTTGCTGAGAACTAATTAAATTCTGCTGAAAGTTGGCTAAAAGTATTAAAATAATGCATTGTCATCGTGATCTGAGCTATTCTAAAAGTTTCAATTGTCTAGCTACTCGGGAAGTTAGTTAAAAATCGATTGCAAGATTTGTACTGGACAAACAAACAAACAAGAAATCAAGCTAATAAAAGCGTAGTAAAATAAACATAAATAAAGCTCACCTCTCTACCTTTGCGTCAGGGCTCAATTATTTACCTTAAAACTAAATAAAAGAGCCGATTTTCATATAAATTGACTGTTAGTGGTGTGCACGGCATTAAAATGGCAGATGTCTTCAAGTATTGCAACTCCTTTGTTAATAAATAAAAAGATAATTAAAGTGAATAGTGTTGTATATTTTCAACAAAGAAATATTGTATATTTTCAACAAAAAATGTTGTATATTTTCCACAAAAAGAATGGTTCAACTTTCCGTTTCTTATTAAGTAGAAAATAGCTTTGCTGAAAATGCTAAAACTACTGCTTTAATATACCATTAGTTAATAAGCTATGTTGTTGATCTGGACGTGAAAAAAAGTCCGGATATTTTGGGGTAATTAATTTATATTACAAAAAATAAACAAGCTTTTTTAAAATGGGGCTGTCTATAGTCAGTGCAGAAGCGTCAAGTAAAATAGTAAATGAAATTTGATTCAAATCTTAGAAAAAACATTCGAATTCGGAGAAATTTAGAAATAAAACTTAGCTGTAATCTTACGTAGTGTTAGCTACCAACATTGTTAAAATCACGGGGAAAATATCTTGTTATGTTTTAAAATACACTGCCAACTAGTGTGGCACATAGCTTCGTCACGTCCAATTTCGTGTACTTCAATGATTTAAGGTTTTACAGCCCATTGCTGTCAAATCTATTTAATTTCCCTCGAATTTTTTAAAACTGTCAAAATTTTATTGATTTTTTTTCATGAGTTAAAGGACAAACCATCAAAATTTCATAAATATTAGATAAGTGCTTTTGATGATATAGGTGTCAATAAATGTATGTTTGTGAGCACGTTTTAGAGAAAAAAAAAAATGAGTGCAAAAGGTTGAAACTTATATGGGACCAACAATGAGGCTAGACCTACCAGGTCCTACCATACAAATTTCATTAAAATCGGACCAGTAGTATTTAAGATATGTTGGTTCGCAAATATTGACCGACCGACAGACAGGGAACCAAAAATGTTCCCTGATGCCTGAAACGGATATTGTCTTGAAATTTTTTAAATTGGAGACATAAAAAAGTCGGTGTTCAGAACGATCACATATAGCTTTCGTTACCTTCGGTAAGCTCGGAAGCAACATCTTGAAAATCTTTTAAATATTAAATTACCTTAAGGTTTCTTGGGTATTAAAATAGAACACGTTTCTCCTTAAGCCGGGTTCCCACGGGGAGTGAAGACTCTAGAGTGGCTCACTGTAGAGTGGACTCGCCCCGTGTGAACGCGTCGCAGTGAACTCTGCTCTGACGTCACCGGGAGTGAGGATAGTTCACTACCGCTCACTCTCCAAATCAAACCTGTTTAATTTTCAGGAGTGAATACTCCTGTTGCCAGCCGTTTCATAGAGGCAACACTTTGTTTTTTTTTTATCTCTCCTCCACCCGCGGCTAAAATCTTTAACCTTTGCTTGTTTTATTATTACTTATTATATATTATACTATATTATATACTATTTTAATTTTATATATTATACTATATTATATTATACACTAAATTATTATACTATATTATGCTATATATATGTACTATATTATATAATATACTATATAATATTATATTTCTTGTTAGTTTGCGTGATATTATACTATATTTAGACTATATTATTATACTATATTATATTTCTTGTTATAGTATGCGTGATATTATACTATATTATTATACTATATTATTAAACTATATTATTATACTATATTATATTTCTTGTTAGTATGCGCTATTATACTATATTCTTCACGTTGTTTTAAAAGGTATAGTTGATAACTATGTCTGAGCCTTCGGCGTCGGCTCGTATTCTTAAATTGCAAGACGGTGAAACTATGAAGTTTCTAAAGTTGTATTCCAGTGAGTCAGTTTAAAATGATTCGAGCTGTTCAAATTATAAAAATAGAGATTTTAGAGAAGCTCGCTTGTCTACGAGAAGCTCGTTCATGGTTGGCTCCCTGGGATAAACTGAGAAGCGTGAGCACTACCCTGTGTGAACTCTCCACTGTTCTCCGCTAGTTTCACTCTTCTTCCCCCTCCAGGCGTGGGTCACAAGAGTCTTTACTCTAGCGTGGCACTGTAGAGTCTTCACTCCCCGTGGGAACCCGGCTTTATAGAGGGACAAAAGCGATAGAAGGTGATAGATCGATTGTTTGATGGTGGTAGAATAATGTTCCTGCTAATTTAGATAAAGTTCTATAATATGCACTGATGATGTAAGATAACTTATATTAGATGAAAGCTACTTTGACTAATAAACAAGAATAATTGTATGTTGAGAGTTGACGGCATCACTTTAAACGACGCTCTTCACGTCTAATTCCTTTAAGAAAAATACACCAAAGAATAATTACTGTCTAAGTATGTTTAGTTGACTTCCACCATTTTTATTTTATTTTTAACTTACTTGTTCATTTTTTTTTCTCTTCTCAATGAATTAAAACTTGTAGAAGCTATAAAAAGTAACAAATAAAAACCTATACAAGTATGTTTGTGTAAAAAATAAGGTTGAAAGGGAAAGGAGGAAGTGATTCATGTATTTTATTATCAGCATTATTCTTATCAGAGTTATCTTAGATAAGAAAAATGTGAAGAAGAGCTAGAATAAGCTGAAATAAACACCTTACACAGCTAGCAACACAATTAGCCATTCATTCAAACTCAAGCTAAATATAAAGCTCCGAGTAACAAGTTATTCCTTCGTAAATAACTTGTTTTCCAGTGGTTAGAACTCAACCATATATATAAGTGGCATTTAGTTATACACTCTTTAAAACATTCATGTGCATTCATAATTCCACACATCTACCACCTCTAACTCCCTCTAACCATCTCCAACCACCTCTAACCCCTTCTAACCACCTCCAACCGCCTCTAACCGCCTCTAACCACCTCCAACCGCCTCTAACCACCTCCAACCACCTCTAACCACCTCCAACCACCTCTAACCACCTCCAACCGCCTCTAACCACCTCTAACCACCTCCAACCGCCTATAACCACCTCTAACCACCTCCAACCGCCTCTAACCACCTCTAACCACCTCTAACCACCTCCAACCACCTCTAACCACCTCTAACCACTTCTTAACACCCCTGACTACATCGGAGTACTTCGGATTTTAATCATATCCCCGGGTTCGTAAGAACCCTCCTTCACAGAGATCTCGGAATCACGTTTTGGAGGGTATCACCATACTTCCATTTTCATGGAAGTAAAAAAACTGCTATAAAAAATAAACAAATCAAGCAATGACATTAACTGAATTAAGATAATGAGTTAGCGCGTTTGTTTTATAATCGGCGTACAGTCCCTCTTCCCTAATCCAGTAATGATTTTAGTAGCATTCAGGTTTTAGGCGCCATGTATATTGCATACCCTGCAATCTTTAGGGTATGCAATATGCAATACACCATATTCCAGGTAGGGTCGCGAAAATATAGAGGTTACATTTTTAGGGTCGCAGCATCAAAAAGGTTGGGAAACGCTGGTCTAACCCTACTAAAAACCTGTTACCATTTCTCAACACCCCTGACTACTTCGAACTACTTCTGAAATTCTCTAACCCCCTTTACACTCCTCTAATTATTTCTAGCCAAAACAGAAATTGCAGATTAGTCAAAATAAATACAATAATGTTACCTATTAAGTTGGTTGACTCCTTGTTAAGGCTTAGCTCACTTGATGTTTCTAACTTCACTCAATGACAACTTGAAAGAAAAAAATTATAAATAAAAATTAATTTTCCTTATTATTCACTTTTATACTTAAAAACAAAATGACCAATAAAATAATAACTAGAGAATTGTCATAACAATATTATTAATATTGGCAACAGAAATAATAATAAAACATGTTTTGTGCTTTATCTCTCTAGTGCAATTAGGTTAAGATTAAATTTTATGAATTAATCTCTTATTTATTTTAAAAAGTACATGATTAATAATAAAACATAACTACTCTTAATCTCTAATAGTTCGTTAACATTCTTCTTATTGTTTTGTTGTTTTTTTATTTTCATTGCATCTTATCACTAAAAAACCAGCAAGTTGAATTGATAAGGAGTGTTTTGCAGTTAGTTCACTGATAAGAGCTTTATATTTATTAACTGTTTAGTAAAGAGTTACATATCATTGATATCACGTTACAAATTCTTCGTGACTTTATTTATTTATTTGTTCTGTATTCTATTGATTTTTGTTATTTATTTCGTTTATTATGTATGACGTTATTTTTTTTTTGATGGGGGAGGGGATTTAATAGAAGATGAAATAGATAATATATAATAAATATTACTAAAATAAGGCGTGTGTCAGTGTTGCCGGAAAAGAGAAGAATTGGATATTGTCAATGAGAGTGAAAGGTAAATGACATTTAAATCTAAACAAAGATTTTTCTCTTTGTTTAATGTTGTCTTTATTGTTTACGTTTATAGTATGATGGATCAATGACCTTTTAATTTGTTTTATATATTTTTTTTTCCTTTTTCTTCCTAATCTTCATATCAGTTCGATAATAAGAAGCTAATCGTTAACTAATCGTTGTTGATGCAGTGACTGAAACGTTAACGCATACGTAAAGTAATTTTTATATTTTATAATGTTAAAGTGATTTAAGCTCAACCACAAATATTCCTATTAACATTCTTGGTTTTTCTTTCAATCTTCATTTAGGAGGTAAGTGTAGTAAATAATAGAGTACGTATTTGATTGAATAATAATCTCAATAATGTTTGTTTATCTGTATAAATGATGCTTGCTCACCTTGCTTTTTATTTTTTAGTGTCTTGAAATTAAATTCCATCTAGATAAACCACAAATATTTCAACTAAATTTTAATATTTGTTTAATAGTACCCCCTTTATAAAATATTTCTATCTACTCGCTTATCTATATTATATGATACGAGTAGTTAGGGATAGGATTGGAAGTGTTATATTATAATACAGGGTGGTCCAAAAGTCTCTCCCCCCCCCCCCCTCTTAACTTTTGAACGGTTTGAGATAAATTAATGAAACTTGGGGGATCTCTACCATGCAAGGGAAGTTTGTTTTCATGCAATCACCCACTAGGGGCAACCACCCACTTTGCCCCCAGGCCACCCAACTTCAGAATTTCAAATTGGAGTGTATATTTTTGATAGCATATTTGGATTCTACAGTGAAAGATAATAAACTTTTACTTGCAACTATTTTTTCTATCTCCAATATTTTTCCCCCTAAAGGGGGGTAAAGATAGCAAAATAACCCTTCCGAAATAGTATAAAAATAACACTTAGATCGTTATAAAATCTAAACTGTTTGAAATAAAGTAATGGAACTTGGGGGATCTGTACCATGTAAAGGGAAGTGTGTAATCATCCATTCGCGTACTAGGGGCAACCACCATTTTGCCCCCTGGCGCAGAAATCTACCATTTTTATACCTTTGCCCCCCTACAGGGGGCCAAATATTGGAGATAGAAAAAAAAGTTTGAAGTAAAATATTTTTATTTTTTACCGTAGAATCTAAATCTTCTATCAAAAATATACATTCCAAGTTAAAATTTTGAAGTTAGGTGGTCTGGGGGCAAAATGGGAGGTTGCCCCTACTGTGCGATCGCATGAAAACAAACTTCCCTTTACGTAGTAAAGATCCCCTGAGTTTCTTTAATTTATCTCTAACCGTTTAGATTTTACAACGTATTATCGGAAGGGTTATTTTGCTATATTTGCCCTCCTTTGGGGGCCAAAATATTGGAAATAGAAGAAATAGTTACGAGTAAAAGTTAATTATTTTTCACTGTAGAATCCAAATATGCTATCAAAAATATACATTACAATTTGAAATTCTGAAGTTGGGTGGCCTGGGGGCAAAGTGGGTGGTTGCCCCTAGTGGGCGATTGCATGAAAATAAACTTCCCTTTGCATGGTAGAGATCCCCAAAGTTTCATTAATTTATCTCAAACCGTTCAAAAGTTAAGAGGGGGGGGGGGGGGGAGACTTTTGGACCACCCTGTATGTGTTAATGGGATAATGTTGGTAATATCAAAAATATGTACATAATACGAGTTAATGGGAATAATGTTGGAGTTAATGGGGATAATGTTGGTAATATCTATGATATATAATACGAGTTAATGGGGATAATGTTGGTAATATCTATGATATTTAATACGAGTTAATGGGGATATTGGTAATATCTATGATATATAATACGAGTTAATGGGGATAATGTTGGTAATATCTATGATATTTAATACGAGTTAATGGGGATATTGGTAATATCTATGATATATAATATGAGTTAATGGGAATATTGGTAATATCTATGATATTTAATACGAGTTAATGGGGATCTATGATATTTAATACGAGCAAATGGGGATATTGGAAATATCTATGATATATAATACGAGTTAATGGGAATATTGGTAATATCTATGATATTTAATACGAGTTAATGGGGATAATGTTGATAATATCTATGATATATAATACGAGTTAATGGGGGACAACGTTGGGAATATCTATGATATTTAATATGAATTAATGGGGATATTGGTAATATCTATGATATATAATACGAGTTAATGGGGATAATATTGGTAATATCTATGATATATATTACGAATTAATGGGGATATCTATGATAAGAGTTAATGGGGATAATCTTCGTAATATCTATGATATTTAATACGAGTTAATGGGGATCTATGATATTTAATACGAGCAAATGGGGATATTGTTGATAATATCTATGATATATAATACGAGTTAATGGGGGACAACGTTGGGAATATCTATGATATTTAATATGAATTAATGGGGATATTGGTAATATCTATGATATATAATACGAGTTAATGGGGATAATATTGGTAATATCTATGATATATATTACGAATTAATGGGAATATTGGTAATATCTATGATATATAATACGAGTTAATGGGGATAATCTTCGTAATATCTATGATATTTAATACGAGTTAATGGGGATCTATGATATTTAATACGAGCAAATGGGGATATTGGAAATATCTATGATATATAATACGAGTTAATGGCAATATTGGTAATATCTATGATATTTAATACGAGTTAATGGGGATAATGTTGATAATATCTATGATATATAATACGAGTTAATGGGGGACAACGTTGGGAATATCTATGATATTTAATATGAATTAATGGGGATATTGGTAATATCTATGATATATAATACGAGTTAATGGGGATAATATTGGTAATATCTATGATATATATTACGAATTAATGGGGATATCTATGATAAGAGTTAATGGGGATAATGTTGGTAATATCTATGATATATAATATAAGTTATTGGGGATAATGTTGGTAATATCTATGATATATAATATGAGTTAATGAGGATATTGTTGGTAGTATCTTTTTATAATACAAGTTAGGGAGTATTTATATTATAATATGAGTAAATGGGGTTGTTCATTAGCCTGTTTCAGTTCAAGTTAGTCAGTTCAGTTTCAAGGTTGGAGTATACTTTTTCCTATAATATATACATAATTAGTTGTCTTAAAAAGGCCTTAATTTTATTATTTTCTTGACGTTAAGGTGTATTGAGGTTAACTACAATTTTTTTGATAAATAAGTTTCTGTATTTATATTTCCTTCGTTGTGATATAAACAATGACAAATGACAGACATTTTAATTTTGTTTGCGTTTAATATCTTACTAAATTTTTTTGTTTTGTTAGAAATCGATTGCCAGATTTGTACCGGACAAACAAACAAATAAGAAAGCAAGCTAATAAAAACTTAGTAATAAAAATAGGTTAGATAAAACTCAGTCTAAATTACTTATGTACGAGTACATCATTACTTGGTCCAGTGTTTTATATTTATCAGTTTCTTTTGAGTTTTCGAAATTAAATATTTGATTAAAATTTACCTTAAAAATAACTTCTCCGCTGTGGGGAACCGAGTCCGGGTTTTTACTTTCCCTTTATATATACGTACTACAATACTACGACGTATTGGAGCAAGTAAAAATGTCTAAATCCACGAACTCTTAAAAATCATTATCACAAAAGAAAATATACAAATCGGTTTCGATTTTCATTGAAAACTAATTCAAATTAAATTATAATTATTATTAACAAAGGGAGGCAGACAGAGAAAAATAGACTCCAGCGCCGGGATTTGAACCACGGTACAGGTACTAAATTGGTACTTTATAATTATAAGCGATATTTCTCGGTCTAGTTCTATTGTCGAAAATGTCGAGGTGATTTATCTATAAAACTCGAAACTCACGGCAAGCCGCGTACTACGACCTAACATTTATTCTTAATAAAAATTGAGTTGTTTGAGCCTTGAACAGTAAATTTACTTTTACAAAAATGTTACATTTATTTATAGTGGATATTTGTCATATAAATTATCGAGAATAGTAAAATGATTCATAAGCGGCTGGTGATTGCGATTTCTTGTCACTTGTCATAGACCAACGAGTCGCTTAATCGAAAAGAAATTTTTGCTCAAAATATCATGCTTATTTTCTTTATTTTGTCTGAAGAAAATACATTTTTTTTTACCTCTGTAATTATTTACCACCTTAAACACGCAAATCGGAATTAAATACACTTGATTTAAAATGACCCTTCAAAAACTATTAAATAATAGTTATTTATGTAACTAGGCAGCAAAATGAAATTTTAGTGGCGAGTAATTAGTTAGCCTCCAAGCCGGAGGCGAGGACAGGCTATGAAAATTATCTGCCGAGGCGAAGGCGAGGTGATTTACCTAATTGACTTCCGAGGCGAAGAAATGTTTCCTTTGCGGCCTTATTTTGGATTCAATATTGTATCTTCTCACGCTATGTAGATAAAATACGTGTGGTGTCGCGGGACACCCGGTAGGAACAAATTTCCTTACATTTTTCATTAAATATAAATTATAAAATCACACTGCTAAGTACGTATACATTGCTAACTACTTTACATGGCGCAGTTAAAAAAGAGACAAAATTAAAAGTAACGAAATGTTTGTACCTGGCAGAGTTAAGGCAAAATTAAAATAAAATCATTATTTAATTTGTATAATTAAAGTAAGCGTCTTACTATAAATATATAATGAATACAAGAAAAAAGTTGATCATGGTGAGTTTATAGTGAAAGAGTATGTTTGTTAAAGGAGTTTGGATTGAAATAGGACTGTTTTCTACCTACCCGGCCAATTAATTTAAAATATTATAAAGTTTATTTCTTCCCTACTCTACAGCTTGTATCAGGGTGAAATTTTACATGATTAGATTTTATTTATTTACAAAACAAAGTGACATTTTTGACATATATAACAAAAATAATCAATACAAGTCAAGTAACAGGCTTCCTTAATAACACTTTTTCCCGTCTTTTGAAGCTTACGTTTACGCGAGCGTTGCGCGTGAACGCTTGGGCGGATAACGTTTTCCGACAAACTCAGCCTGGGCATTGGTAAAATGAACATGTGTACCAAATTTCATCTAACTCGGTGATCTTTTACTCAAGTTATCGTCATCTGTATATTTCGTGACGGATTTTGCTTGACGGTGATTTTGTGATGGTGATTTTGTGACGGTGATTTTGGTAGTTTTTTTCGGATTCACTCCCGGGCTCCAGAACGTGCCATAAGGAACTTCGTTCCAAAAATGGATGCTCAGATTAACATATTAATACATTAATAATATAACATTGCTTTGTAATAAACGAAACCAAGTATAATACTAAAATAAAACTAGTGATGCGGTGCATAAACAACTCGCGTAGAATTGTGATTTTATATCAGTCATACTATATTATCTTCTCAATACTGCTAACAGGATAATGTTTTGGTAAAAACCTTATTGAACCTGCCAAAAGAGTTTAAAATTATTTTACGTAACACTACAAAGCATGAACTTACTTTTTAACACCCTCATCTCAACCACATTTTTGGCAAAACTTTTGTAACAATATAGTTACATATTCAATTCCTGCTCAATAAAAACTATGTATGGCCAGTCATGATGACTATAATCTTTTTCTTTAGACGTCATTAATATTGGCCGCAATCTTAAATTTAAAGTTGACAAAAAAAACTGAGATGCTGTGAGCCGAATTTCGTACACAGTTCTCGGTAACTAAAGATGTTTTCCTTTCATCGTGCATAATCCTCATTTAGTAATATTATTGCAAGCTCAGCTTTTCTGTAGCATTAGTACATAATTTTTATCTAATAAAATAATTGCAGGCTCGCTACGATCGCCTGTTGAAAACTCTTAGTCCATAATCTTTATTAAATAAAGTCATTGCAGGCTCGCTATACACATTTTTAGTCGTCCGCCATATTGGCCGCCATTTTGAAAATATTTTGTGTGGTATTTTAATAGTTAGATTTTCCTTTCTTGCGCTTCAATACCTTTATAACATAACATAATAACTATAACATGTTATAGTAATTTAAAACTTTTTGCTTAGTCGTCCGCCATATTTAAAATATGAAGTGTGAAATTCTATTAGTTACATTATTATTTTCCTTCTCTTAAAGGCCTTTAAGACTATGTGTAACACATTATTCTGACTAAAACTTTAGTCGTCCGCCATTTTGAAAATATTCAGTGAGGAATTTCCAAAAACTATACAGTTGTAAAAAAATGCTGAGATGCATCTATGAGCCAAATTTCGTTGAAATTTACCAATTTTTGCTCCAGTTATCGCCAGACAAACAAACACACAATTTTCAAAATCCGAAAATTCAAAGTCTCTGAAATGAAGAACTCACTTCGCTTGATCAATAACTCAAATTAAAATAAAACTAAACACAAACAAAAACAGATATTATGACACGCACTGGTGTAACACTGTACTTTTCTATCCTAGGCAGGGAAATATTTTCCTGCCTGTTACCGGTTTGACACTGAATACGATCTATCTAGTATTTTTAAGAATTATTTATTATTTAAAAGCCGTATGGAACACTCAGAACCACTATTTAAGCTGCTCTAGATACTGACACAAACAATTGTATCAATATAAATATGAAATGTCTGACACACTTTCACCATGGATACCATACACAAAATAGACCATGACAAGAACTTGACGTCTAATCAGAGATCACTACGTAGCACGCGGCCGTAGAACCTCTTTAGCGCACCGAGAAACTGGTCTTATTCTGCGCTATTATTATTAACCCATTACCAAATTAACTTAAGAGTATAGAAAAAAATACGTAGTAAAAATACGAGTGTCGGTTGGAACCAAGTTCCATACATTAAATATAAATTATAAAATCACACTGTTAAGTACGTATACATTGCTAACTACTTATACATGGCGGAGTTAGAAATGAGACAAAATTAAAAGTAACTAACTGTTTGTACCTAGCGGAGCTAAGGCAAAAGGCTAAATTAGAAGAAAAGCATTATTTGTATAATTAAAGCAAGTGTCTTATAATATATATGTGAGAAAAATGTTAATCATAATGAGTTTATCTCCAGTAGGGAAAAATAGTTATGATTTTGAATTAGTTTAGAGGGACTAAAACAGGTATTTTCATCCCTAACTCAAAAAGTAGGGAGAAAAAGTAAAAGTAGGGCGATAAAGTAAAGTAGGGCAAAAAAGTAAAGATTGCAACTTAATTATTTTATAAATAGTAGAAAATGTATGGCTAATGTAATGAAGTTGTCGAAATCAGGTCGGCGGCACTGCGCTTTTTTGACCATGTTTATCTTTGTTTACAACATTATAACCTACATCTAAATAACCTTCTATTTGAGTTTAATTCCAATTCTTATTTGTTTTTAATATTGAATCTCTTATATCTGCTATTAAAAGTGCTAATAATTATTGTTAATTATTAAAATAATAAATAAAAACTGTGCAATGGATGAAAATGTGTATTTTCTCCCTACTGGAGATAAAATATTGTATGTAAAGTGAGTAAAGTGCCATTATTACCCTCACGATAATTATCTACCTCGGCTGCGCCTCGGGATTTAGGGACCATGGTTCCTTCGGCTTCGCCTCAAGAACCAACTTTTTCGCTCAGGGAATAATGGCTTACTTTACTCCCTAGGTGCATAAATAACTATTATAGTTAAAACATACTTGTAGTTGGATGGGAATAGGACTGTTTTCTACCTACCCGGCCTACTAATTTAAAATACTATAAAATATATCTCTTCCCTACTAAAAAAAGTCTCCTTGTATCTGGTTAAAATTTTACATGCCTGTTTCAATTGTATATTAGACGGCGTGTAAGAAGTTTGATTAAAATCGTTACGTTAGAACGTAAGATATCGGTAAAAACGTTGTATACTTTATTTTAAACGTTTAGGACTGCTTTAATAACTTTAGCGATCTTTATCACTAGAGTAATGTCGGTGTTCATTTTACTAAAATAATTTATTTACAAAAATTGTTTGTCTCGTTAAATAGTTGAAATAAGAGTTTTTTCCCATTCTAAAATTCCAATTTTAAATTTAAAGCTTACATTTACGCGAGCGTTGGGCGTGAACGCTTGGGCGGATAACGTTGTCCAACGAACTCATTGGTAAAATGAACATGTGTACCAAATTTCAACTAACTCGGTCATCTTTTACTCAAGTTATCACCATCGGTAGATTTCGTGACGCTTGGTCGTTTTTTTCGGATTCACTCCTGGGGCTTCAGAACGTGCCATAAGGAACTTCGTTCCAAAATTGCAACTATTTAAAACTAAAATAAACAAAAACAAAGAGCGACTGCTGGAGCGGTAGCGAGAAGCGAAGAGAGTGAGACGTGGGGCAGGTAGCAGATAGGGTGAGGAGTGGTGTGTAGAGCGGGCAGACTAGATTGCACACCTTCTATATCCTCCTAACTCCCTGTTACACGTGTGACGCTTTGTGGTGTCGATTTTTAGTAACGCTTTTCGAGTTTATGTGTCATAGCCAAGACATGAAAATGTCAAAATGGAGGACCCTCACCTTGTCATTATTAATTTTTTATAGTACTGTAAATACCAGTAATTATGGTGGAAATAAACTATTATTATTACTAAGTCCAAAACGGATTTCTGTCTTGGAATTTTTGAATTCGGAGACTTAAAAAGTTACGTATATCAGAACAATCACATAGGCTTATCTTGGATAAGCTTGGAAGCAACATAGGTTTGTAAATATATCCTCTATATATATACTTAAAACTTCCATATATTTGACCTTAACAACTCCAGTTATTTGTTTATTGATTCATGTAAGGCTCAATAATCCAGATTAGTTTAGGTAGTCTTTGTGTGTTGTCTGGTTTAGTGGAGTTTAGTCAAGAATTTATTCTGCAAAAACAATCTACTATTTGCCAATTTTGAGGATTATACATATTATATTGATAAAGCTCACACCCGCCCCGTGTTTTTCATTGCATACATAGTTGTATAGTATTGGCCCTTTGACAGGCCCAAACCCGTTACGAGCTGTTGTACCAAATATTATGATTGTATAATATATGGCATAAATACATAGAGACGAAGTAATGAATCAAATTTATATGGGACCATAGAACATGCGGTGTTTAAATTATGGTAGCTTGCAAAAATATTGATGGACAGACAGTCTGACTGACTCCAGAACCTTAAATATAATTTAAATTTATCGACAATCTCAAACTAAAATAAGAATAAAGAAAAACTAAAATTAAAATAGTATTTTAAAATTACCGTTATCGATTAATTTCAATATCTTAGATTTATCAAAAAATGTAAATATAGGTAATCTCTGTTGAATTATTCGCTTTGATAAGATTAAATTATCGGATATTTTTCATAAATAGTATTAATTGATAATATATTATCAATATAGTTTTTTTATGAAACAATTATCCACAAAGGTTTCACAAATAATCAAGAAAATACAAAATATTAATTATTGAAATAATAATAATACTAGGCATCGTGTGGCTCTTAGAGAAGAGGGCTGTAGTGGGAAGAAGACTTTCTACTTATTCATTAAATTACATGTTCCGGCCATCTTTATTTCAACTATTATAAAATATATCACTTCACTACACAATAAATTCTGCTTTTATCAAGTTAAAATTTTACATGCCTGTTTCAATATTACTTTAGACGTTGTGTATGAAGACTTATTAAACTACTTAGAATATAATTACATTAGAATATAAGATATCGGTAAAAACGTTGTTTTCTGTATTTTAAACGTGTAGGTCCGCTTTAATAGTTTTAACGATCTTTATCACTTCATAGCAGTGTTGCTGTGTCGCTGAATAAGTGATGATCAAATATTTCTCGTCCCGAAATTTCAATTTTACATTTGAAGCTTACGTTTACACGAGCGTTATGCGTCCAACGAACTCGTCCTCGGCATTGATAAAATGAACAAGTTTACCAAATTTCAACTAAATCGGTCAACTTTTACTTAAGTTATCTCGGCTGACACAAAACGTTACTGACAGACAGACAGGATGCATTTGTTGAATGTAAGAAGATCGCACAAAGTTCGCTTCAGTTAACTTACTTATACAAATCGATGGGAGCAGATTAAATTTATATATTTATTAATTAATATGTCCAAATATCCAAATTTCATTTTTTAAGATTTGATGGTTGCGAAATGTCGAACGACAGACAGACACGAAACCAAAATTGTTTTCTGAGTTTTTAAAGGATTTCTGTGCAGGAATGTTTTATTCCGGGAATATAATAAAACATTTTCGTCCTTCAGAATGTTGACAATTCTTGTGTTACCTTCCATAAGCTCGGAAGCAAAATATAATAATACTAACACATAAACCACAGATCTTGTTAGTTTCTTTATGTGAATATATTTTATTTATAGCTCACACCTCTAGTTCAGTCATACAATCATATATCGATATAACAATAGATTTGAGATTTCCAAGATGATTTTCAACATTTTTGTTTTTTTTTGTCTTCAAACTCTGATAACGATTTGATAAGGGAGGTAAAATAGAAGAATAACAAACGATGAAAACAAATAATCTCAATTGTACCTATTGATTGATAAGAGAGAGAGAGAGAGTGAAGCCCAATTGATAAGGGGATTCCTTGTCAAATGTCTGTTATCAAGTATTAATCATTGCTTTTTTTTATTATTATTTCTTGCTAGTCAATAATCACAAATAATCTTCTCCAGTGAAATCAAACGGATGAATAAATAGAACGAAATTAAACAGTTCATCACATGATCTCTTCATCACATGATCAGAGTCATTTGTACACAGTATCATATGCTAGTCTTGCCAATGTAAGTGCTTTGTGTTTTACAAATGTGTCGTTAATTTTATTAGACAAGTTAAATTTGGGTATTTAATTTATATTTTGTTTAAATAAGTTAAAGGTTATTATATTTGTGACTTTAGCATCTAGTGTTCTAGAATTTTTTGTTTTAAGAAATAAACAAAGTAAACAGCATCATCGGTGATCTAAAACTTATACAAACAAAGGTAAATTGGAACACGTTTATTTGATTTTGCAGGGTCAGATACTTAATGGGAATGTTGAGGCCATTTTTGTTTTCGATTCTGATTCCTTGGTTATTATCAACTACTGCTCTTAGGTTCACGCTTGCAGTTTATTTTTTATTCTTACATATACTACGTTCACACATCGTTTTGGAAACGGTTTTTAAAACGATCCGCTAGTTCAAAACGCTGTATGAACGGAGATCGACGGATCGTATCGGATTAGATCCGCTCCACCAAAAATACGTGATCGGAACGGGGGATCGAATTCAAAACGCTCGTGTGAACAGGTCGTGGAGGGGATCGAGATATCAGGTTATTTTACTCTTTTCCACTTTGTTAAGTTCTTTGTTTTTGTGAGCTTCCGTTTCTTTTTTTTTTTTTAAACTGCCAAAACGTTTTTAAACAAAAGTTAATACTATAAAGGACCTGTACAAACTTTTAATAACTTGTAAATAAAATGTAAAAATTCGCGGACATATTAGGTAACAAGATGGTTTTACTCGTGACGTCACCGCTATGAGATATCGAAAACAAATATTATATGGATCACCTGTACTTTTTGTTGTATGAACGCGATTCGTTTTGAAAACGAATTGGATCCGAAACGCTTTCAAAACGATGTGTGAACGTTGTAATAGGGTGTTTCATAAACACGGAAAAAATTTAATAGCGCGCCATTTCTTTTGTATTTTGTCGGAAGCATTGATGTTATCATTTTTATCATCTACAATCTTTCCCATTTGAAATATCCATACTTTTTAATGTTAATAACAACTTTTTAGGGTTGTTTTTATCCGTTTTGTTGTTAAGGAAGTGATTTAAATAATACACAAAAAAAAAAAAAAAACAGAAAACTTGGAAAAGGTAGACATTTAATGGCTAATTTATGACTTTCTGATAATAAATCTGAGGATAAATTTCAAGACCGCATTCTCTCGCGGAACGGCGACCAAAATTGGCCTCTCAGGTCACCTAACACCAATAGACTTCTTTCTTTGGGGTCACATCAAAGCAAATGAGTCAAGGAATCAAGGGAATTCGGGTCGAACTCGCAGAACTTGATGATGCGGCCACCTGTGGGCGAGTCATCACTAACTTGAACGTGTAAACGCGTGTCGCCCAAGTTGTGGTGCCCGTGTGCCTGATGTAGTCTTTCATTCGTAAATGCGAGGATATCAGCTTGAACTTGATGCGAAATGTTTTGTAAAAAAGAATATTTTAAATAAAATTTTGTACACATCAAATTTTTCCATGTTTATGAAACACCCGTGCTGTGAGTCATAATTTTATTGATGTAGTCCTCTTTCTGGAACTTCTTTGCCTTTACTAAGGCGAAGGTATTTTTTGGAATAAAAGTCCTGTTTTTTGAGGAAAGATTTTTTATTTCATCAAAGCTTTAGCCCAGGGAACCTGAGCATCATCAGTGATAATCTACTAATACATAAAAAAGTCCAGTCATGCACCATGACTTAATGAGCGAATTTTCAAAGAAATCTGCGTTTTATTGGCTTATGATAATATAGGAAAATTTTGGTTTAGAATTTGCTCGGGTGAAAAAAAAAATTGGTACACAGGGGTACGGGGTATAAAAGTCAAAATAGTATTTACCCTTCAAGATGCATTTCGTTGGAAAGCTCTTTAAGAGTACAGTAATTGTTGTTATTTACACTTTTATCATATTTTCACATAAAAGGGGGGTAAAATGGAAAAAACACGTTTTTTGACCCTATATGGTCAAAATTTGACCCCTAAATGGACTCCAAAAATTCTGGCCAACGAACTCATCCTTTCTTTTGATATTATTGACATTTTAAAATTTGTTTGAAATTTTTAAGTGCATTCTAAGGGGAGATATCGTCTGGAGTGACACATATATACATATATACATACATATATACATACATATATACATACATATATACATACATACATAAAAAAAAGTGTTAAATTTTAGGAATCGATTCAGAATGGTCTAAAACGGATTTCCATGTCAAAATTTTTCAAAAATTCGCATTACAAAAATTTTGAAGCCATTGCAATAGCGTAATTTTCTTTGAAAATTCGCTAAAATAAAGAAATTTAGAAAATGTTAGACTAAACATTAGAAAACAACAAAAATAATTCGAACTGAAAAGCAAAAAACAATCGTAGCAAAAAATTTGTTATTTCCTAATTTTTAGTCTAACATTTTCTATATTCTTTATTTTTTATGTATTTGTAGATTATCACTGATGATGCTCAGGTTCCCTGGGCGAAAGCTTTGATGAAATAAAAAAATCTTTATTAAAAAAACAGGACTTTTATTCCAAAAAATACCTTCGCCATAGTTAGAAATTCTAAAGAAGTCCACTATACATCTCTACAATTGAATCTTTGCCTTATTTTATCATTTTATTGTAGCCCCCGTTCTGGAACACATTCTTGCCCTGTCGTATTTTTATTGTGGTTGTCCCCATATAGTTGTTGTTGTCATATTTATATTCTTTGATGCTTGACCGAAATACAATTTCAAAAAATACTATATTGTGATCAAGTACTTAAAAATTATAAAACGATTAAAAGCTCTAAATTGAGTTTTTGTCACAATTATTTCTCTGGAAACACAACGAATCATATGAAAAGAAAAACAAACTTCTAAATAATTAACATATGAAATATAATGGACACATGTACCTAATGAGAGATTTACGATGCATGGTCATAAAAACATCTGATACGATCTGGCCATTATATATATATATATATATACTTGGTGTTCTTAACAGAAAAGGAAGTGATTTAAATAATAAACAAACAAAAACAGAAAACTTTGAAAAGGTAGACATTTAATAGCTGATTAATGAAATGAAAATCTAATTATAGACCAAGGTGCATTAATGACTAAGTGTGTAGTGGGGGGAAGGAGGCTGAATATTGTTATGGGTAATGTCACGTCTAGAGGCAACACTGGCTAGGTCCTAATCATGTACCATCACTTGCTCTCTTTCTCCTCCCAGTACAGTGTTACCTCTTCCTTCTACATATACTTGTTACAATTCTAATCGCAGATCTATTATTCATTCCCATTGAATTACGTACAAACTATTATATTGATATTTTGTGTTATCCTTTGGTCGCGATTGTTTTCTTTGATTATATTTTTTTAATTTCATTATTTTCTTTACTTTTTACTTTCACAGTTCTTCTATATTTTTTTTTCTCGTTTGTATTAAAAAAGTTCGTGAATATTTAAAGCTTTAAAGCATGTTTTTTATTATTTTAAATGTTGGTGTTTAATTTAAAAGTAATTATTACAATATTTTTTTTGTTAATATTTTTAGTAGAATTAAATATGTATTGAGATTGAGATTAGTTTGTTTATATTTTCATAAATTATGTTGGAGTGTGTATACATCGATTGTATTTCTATTTATTCGGTATATTTACAGTTTGTTTATTAATTTATTCGTTTATATTTATTGTTAATTATATTTATATTTCGATATATTCAGTTATATTTAGTTTTTTTCCATATCAACGGTTATTATTTTTTATTTTATTATTTTTTTTTTTTTAATTAAATTAGTTAATATTTATTTATTTTTTAATGCACTTATCTTAGCTTATTATGTAGATTATAGGTATTTTTTTAAATTTATACTATTTTATTTAATAATTATATTCATACCTATGACTCATTTTTTCAATCACATTTAAATTAAACATCTTTTTTTTTTTCTTTTTTTTTTGCGCCTTAACTACTTGGGCTATTAGCGCATACTCATTTTTTGTAGCATCCTCATATGTTTAGGTATGTTTCAAATTTCTTTCATAATGTCAATTTCGTGTAGGTAGTCGAATAGTCTTTCAGTGGTAATTTCGTTGTCTTGGAGAATTTCGGAAATGCTGTTGGGTATTTGGAGTCGTTGTCGAATATTATCAAGTTGCGGGCAGTCACAGAGGATGTGGTACACAGTCATATCTCGGCCACAAAGCGTACAAACAGGTTTGTCTTGCTTAGTTATAAGGTATTGGTGAGTCGGTCTCGTATGTCCGATTCTTAGTCTGGCCAGCACAACTTCTTCTTGTCGGCATCGTCTGCTGCTAGTTTTCCAGTCTGATAAAGTCGGTTTCACAAATTTTAACTTATTATTGTTGCTTTCTGTCCATCTTTGTTGCCATTGCCGAAGAAATTGCTGTTTAATTCTTTTGTCCAGGTGTTTTGCAGTTACTATTGTGTTGAGCCGTTCATATTTAATTCACATTTTAAGTATACATTTTTTTAAAAAAAATAAAAAAACTTTCAACAGGTGGTTCCTTACTTTTTTCGATTTTCAACAAAATCAGATTTATTTTCATCAAATATCTCGAAAACAAGATTTTCCCGGGGAAATGGCATAATAAATCGTTAGATTCGTATTTAATGGATACATTTTAGAATTTTTTTTATCAAAGTCATCGGAACCGTCCCCCCCCCCCCTCTCCAAATTTGGAGCTATAGTTATTTTTTTTCGATTTCGCTTTTGGGTTTGATTTTTCTGAATATGTAATGCCAAATTTCGTCAAAATCAGCCCAGTAGTTTATGCTCCACACGTCTTCGCTGACATTTTTTAAAAATCACTTTATTAGACTCAGGGGACCTCAAAACGTGTCAATCCATCAAAATCGAATCACAATACTTTCTCTTTACATAAGAAAGTTAAAAGTATAAATTTTAAATAATCAATTTTTAAAAAAAATACTTTTTATTTAATAATTTTCTGTTTCATATTTACGTATCGATAAATGTTTTTAAAAACAGCAAATAAAACAAATTAACAACATTGTATTAATAACAATTATTTTATAATTATCTATAACTTTTTTTTCTTTTTTTTTCAATTATAGTTGATTTAAGATTTAAATTCTATAATTTTCAATTAAATTAATATTTGTAATATTATATAAATCATGTAAGATTAATTTTAAGATCTAAAGAATATATTAATATATTTTAATCAATTTTGTTTCTTCAAATATTATATTTTAATTTAAACATATAATTTACATTCTATGTTCTGGAGGTTGGAGTTAATCTATAATAGTAAGAAGTGGTTTGTGGTGGTTAGTGGTTATTAGTGGTAGGTGATGGTTGTTAGTGATGGTTAGAAGAGATTAGTAGAGGTTAGAGATGGTTAGAGGTGGTTAGAGGAGGTTAGAGGAGGTTAAAGGAGGTTAGAGGTGGTTAGAGATGGTTAGAGGTGGTTAGAGGTGGTTAGAGGAGGTAATTGTAGTTACAGGAATTTAGTTATGGTAAGAGTTGTTAAGATATGGTTAATATTAGTAGAACCACTTTAGTATGTTCTTCACTCCAGTTCCAAAGAACATAATGCTACAAAATTAGTTTCTTTAATGATTTGATGAACCCAAAAATGTATAATAAATTAAATTTACTAATCTTATTTCCAAATAAAAACCACAATAGGTATTAAGTGTATAGTAAATTTAATGTGGACAAAACCATTTTTTAATGAACATAAGCTAGTGTGTTACTGCGCAGGGTTCGCTGGGTTTTATCGAAAATATGTTAGCTCTTGTTTTTGTCCAATGTGGATTTCACCGGAAAACCGAAATATTTATTGTTTTTCATTTTCGCTTCCAAATATACAGAAGATAATGATCATTCTACATAACAAATTTTGAAAAGTTCCTTTGACAGAAATCTGTTTATGACATTAGTAGTAGTATAGTATAACATAGTAATTATAGACACTTAGAAATTACTTGCCTTAATTAATTAATTACTAATTACAAATTAATTGCATTAATTATTAATTACTATGTTATACTATTATACTACTAATGTCATAAACGGATTTCTGTCAACTTGCCTAGTTACGATGAAACTTGGATGGATAAACATAATTATAGTCCATTGTTGGTCCAATATAATATTTAATACCCCTTTGGACACAAAAGAGATTATAAATATTCAAAAATAAGGGGACAACATATATATTTATATTATATATATATATATATATATATATAAAATGGATAATATTTAATCTTCTGCGCACATGTATATCTCTTCCACATGTGCACACACATACATTTATTTACACATATAGCTTCAAAAGTACTTATCTGTTTTGTATGAAACTTTTAAGAAGAGTCCGTGTACAATTCTTACCTTTCGGCTACTATAACTCTTCTATTGACTGTACTCCACGTTGTTACACTTGTATGTATTCTAATTATATTGATGTAGTTATTAATATGTGTGTCTGTATGTTTAGGATGTATAGAACTCCGTATAACGGACTGCAGAGCTACTACATGGCTGCTGGGGGCTCCATAGCGAGTAGTCAGGACGAGCCCCCGGGGTCATCACAGCCCATCTGGTCACCAGGTAACATCATCTTATTTTACCTTATAATTACCAGGCCTGAGTAGCTTTTATAGAATACCGGCAACTTTTCCTACCGATACAGAACCACAGCATCCTCAGATAGCATTAACTTGTATAGTGACCGCAGATCTCCGTTTAATTCCCAGACCGGGGAATTAAATTTCATTTTGGATTTTAGCATGGAACATGCTTTAGCCTTGACCTAACTATACCAAAAAAGTGTCACGTTTTTGAAGAAAGCGGATGTGTGACGCGGAAGAGTTACGAAATTTTCTAATTATTTTCAAGTACAACCAAGCCGTTTCTATGGAAATGAAACTTCTTTAGAAGCTCTTAATTTATCACCCATTTCTTTCATACTTGTTTATGGTATTTATGTCGTCGTGTTATAATTATTTATGTTATTAATGGATGTAGTAAACAATGCCAAAGAATCAGCAAGATGCAAAAAATCAGCAAACAAACAAAAAAAGCGCGGCTAAAGCATGTTCCATGTTTCTTGACTTTTTTTTATATTTTTACAAAAATTAAAATTTATTTCATTCTAATACAATTTTCAAAGGATTTCATACAATATTTTTACAACATTAGAAATTACTAATATTTCACCCTCCTCCCCCCCCCCCCCCCCAAAAAAAAAAATGTAAATCTTGCTGAGTCAGGTTCTTTTCCATTCTCTTATGATAAAAGTGCCGACTTTCTGCTTTCAAGGTCAAAGAGGGTTCTTTGAAACTTGGGAGAGATAGCACGCATTTCGTTTTTAGGGTTCGTAGGCTAAACCGAGGACCTTTAACATTTTTCCGTCAGACAGCCTGCCAGTATGTCTGTCAAACAGCCTGCCAGTAGGTCCCGATTTATCAATTAGCAGACTGGGCAATTGCCCTTGGTGGCAATTTCTGGGGGGCAGAAAATTTTCAGATAATGGAACGACACAACTAACATTTTCATATCTAAGTATATATTTCGTTTATTTTCTCTTTGGTAATAAAAGTTATAACACAATTTGAATCCACGCGTTTATTTATTAAAAACATTGATTCTACACTTCAAAAATTCGGCTTGCAAACTAGTATCTTTAAAATTATGTTCATGTATGATTACAGTTTGCACTAAAGACGTAGTTATAAAAAATTATAATGTTATTTAAAAAAGAAATATAGGCCTACTAATTTGAATCAACAGTACACACCATTTATGGTGTGGCCATTTATCAGCAGTATATTATGATATCAGCCCACAATGGAGTAACCCGAAAATACTATTCAGTAATCACAAATAGGACTAAGTCCCCTCTACCGAGGCCATCCTGACCTAACCCGATCTAGGAGCTTGTCCAAAAATATTTTATATTTTTCACAACAACCAGCGCCCCCACCTCTGGGGCGCTGGTTAGTATCAGCGCCCACCTCTAATTTTAAAATTAGAGGGGGGGGGGGCGCTGGTTGTTGTGAAAAATATAACATTTTTCAGTCCTTTTTTGTGTGGGGAGGGGGGGGGGGGTTACAAAAGGTTTTTCCCAGGGTGCAGCTTACCCTAAATCGGGGCCTGGTTGCCAGTATATCTGTCGTTAACGCACATGCATCTTCGAAGATATACGGAATTCAAAAATTTAAATTTATAAATTATAATAAAGTGATTAAAATACTACTGCGTCGTTATTAAAAAGGAAATAGGTCAAGTGATTTTGGAAAGTGAACCTGACGTGAGTCATGGAGCTCTGGCAAGTATTTTTGTGCCACGTGTCCTTAAAATTGCCTTATTCGTCACTAACCTTCTATTTTGTAACAAATCAAAGTTAGTCTCCTAAAATAGGTTTTAAGTAATTAGTCATACATCACATATTTTACAAGAAATAAATTCTCCCTCCCCACTCCTAAAAAAAACTTACAAATGATTATGTTGTGACCGGTTTAAGCTGGAGACTATTTTCATTTAGTGGACTATTGGAAATCCATTTACAGACTTTTATTTCACATCGTTATAATAATTGCTAATACAATTTGTTTAATGGCCGCCATGTTGGGGCCAAATGTCCTGGTTTGTGAACCCGTCCATTTTGTTACATTACCTACAAACCCTTTGTGTGCCCTGAAAGCTCATTCTGGAAAGTTTATTTTGTGTCTATCTCGCTCATAAACAATAAAGTGCCGAAATACAATATATTATATTTATTTTTAATAAATTAATTTGACATATGTATTTTGTGATGCATAATGGAGGATTCGCTGAAAAGCCAGTGAGTATTTAATTCACCTTTTGAATTTGTCAATTAGTTGGTTAATTGTAATTATTACGCTTAATCAGTAGATATATTATAAAATTAAGATTAATTTTTCTATTATTATCATAATGTGTCCACTTTATTTTTGTTTGTTTTTTATCAAGACCTACATATCTTCATAATATTTGTCCAATTACTAATTTTTCTTAAAAGCTTCTGATAATTAGAAATGGAAAAATACTGAGGTAACTGCCGTTATTTTTTAGGTAATTAAGTTTCTTTTTGCGTATATTAACTAAATAATGATATTTTTTTCCCCTTGTTAAAAGTCTCTAAAATTTTTGTTAATTAGACTCAGTCTCTCTCTCTCTCTCTCTCTCTCTCTCTCTATATATATATATATATATATATATATATATATATATATATATATATATATATATATATATATATATATATATATATATATATATATATATATACCTCTATAATAACAATAACAATATTTTGGTAATAAGTAAGAAAATAATGGGCAGGAAAATATTATATAGGTATACATGTATATTTTTTTTGTTTTTGTTTTTTTCCCCTGCCCATTATTTTCTTACTTATTACCAAAATATCGCATTATTATTTTCTTACTTTGTTCTAGTAAATACACAAAATAGTCTACGGGAACTAATGTTCCTCTGTTAATTTTTAAATAATGATATTTTATATTTCAACTTAAAATATAATGGAATATAGATAAACTACACAACCACATTTGTGAGTAGATAATACGTTACTAATACAATTCTACTAGCTGTCTAGTCTAGAGTTGCTGGTGTGAGTGGCTCACGGAACATCTCGTTATAACCATAAGTCGTTCAACTCTAGAAAATAAAAAATAATAAATCTGTATTTAGAACATTTGTTTACAAATTAATAGTTTAAACAATGACTATACTATATCCTCCTTTCTCAGTTAATTCAATTAAAAATTAAAAGATAAAATTGTCTTGTCATTGCACGTATAAACAAATTAATTATTGTTTTGAAATCGACCAATATTTTTTTTTTTTCTTAAATAAACAATTATTACCATATTTGTAATTAACAATTAAATCTATTTGAATTATACGAATTTAGTCTCGCTAAATAAAATATATATATATATATATATATATATATATATATATATATATATATATATATATATATATATATATATATGTATATATATACTATATATAATCTATTTTTCTCCCATTTACTGGTCTTATATTACTTTGCTTTGTAAGTTTCATCGCACATTTCCGTTTCCCCAATTTTGAACCACTTCCCGTGATTCAATCTTCCTCAAATTTTGCACATAGATACATCTTAGGCGAACAATACAGAAACAAAAAAAAAAAAAAAAAAAAAAAAAAAAAATGGCGTCAAATTTATTTGCTTTTCAAGTTTCATCGCACACCTATAACCCCACTTTTGAACCACTTACCGTCATTCAATCTTTCCCAAATTTTGCACATAGATACAACTAAGGTGAAGAATACAAAAACCAAAAATAAAAAAATTTAAAAAAAAATGGCGTCAAATTTATTTGGTTTTAAAGTTTCATCGCACACCTATTACCCCAATTTTGAACCACTTACCGTCATTCAATTTTCCCCAAATTTTGCACATAGATACAACTAAGGTGAAGAATACAGAAAGAAAAAAGAAAAAAAAAAAGAAAATTGAAAATAAGACCAGTTTTGAAAAATGGAATTTTTATATTAATTATTATTTTATTACTGGTCTTATATTACTTTGCTTTGTAAGTTTCATCGCACATTTCCGTTTCCCCAATTTCGAACCACTTCCCGTGATTCAATCTTCCTCAAATTTTGCACATAGATACAACTTAGGCGAACAATACAGAAACAAAAAGAAAAAAAAAAAAAAAAAAATGGCGTCAAATTTATTTGGTTTTCAAGGTTCATCGCACACCTATTACCCCAATTTTGAACCACTTACCGTCATTTAATCTTCCCTAAATTTTGCACATAGATACAACTAAGGTGAAGAATACAGAAACCAAAAAAAAAAAAAAAAAAAAAAAAAAAATTTAAAAATTTAAAAACCCTCCGACTACTTTGATATATTGCTTTATTTAACATTATTTTGAATTGTTGAAGACATTGAATAATTTCGTTTGGAAAAGTTCTTACAATATTGATAAATTATGTGCAAAAAAGTTTTAGTTTACTTTCCTTATCATTCTTCTGTTAAGACATTTAAATAATTATTATTATAAGGAATAAAAATTATAAAATAAGTTGATTATAAAAAGAAATTAAAAAAAAAAAAAAAAAACAAGCATTTATTCGTATTCTTCTCAGCAAACCCTTTCATTTGATACCCATATCATGGGCGTGCTTAAAAAAATAATTAGTTCACTATCTTGAACTGCCAGCCATATTGTATTTAGAATGATTTCACTTAGCTAATCATGCATTGTCATCTAAACTAAACGTGTATGCAACATTTCAATTCAATCGGTTGAGGATAACTGCTTTAAAATTCAGTTGCAAGATTTGACCCGAACATCATACATACATACAAACATGCAAGTTAAATAAAAACTTGCAATAGCAAAACACTAATAATTCACTATTCAATTTAATTTCATGCAAACATAACAATATTCACAGAGATATTTTCGAAGTTTGAAATCTACTTTATGGCTCAGAAAACACTATTAAAATTATTAGTTTTAATTATTTTTAACAGCACACTAGACAAAATATGAAATGGAATAATTTCAAGATAAAAAGAACTTTTAATATACTACGTTTTTAAATTTTCTGTTGAATTGTATGTAATGTTGATAATATAATTGTTATTGTTATATAATGTATAATGTAAGTGAAAAAAAAAAAAAAAAAAAATAGTTCCAAATTTATTTACTTCACTTAAATGACAACCATCTAGTGAACTGATCTTAAACCTATAAAAGGACAAATCTTTGTACAACGGATCTCCCCAACACCAAATCTAAAGCATGCCATCGATATATTTGAAATAATATTATTAATATAATCGATAAATAATATAATCGATATTTGCTGTTTTGCTGTCATTCAATGTTTATCTATCACAAATTTGAGACCCGTCAAAATGAAGATTGCGTAAATATGGGACATGGCAAAACAAATAAAATAACTTGCGGATTTTTTCCGAACTAACTTTCCGTACAGCAAAATTTGCTGAAAACCAATTAAATTCTGCTGAAAAATGGCTAAAATTATTTAAATAATGCATTGTCATCGTGTTCTGAGCTATGCTAAAAGTTTCAAATGTCTAGCTATTCGGGAAGCTAGTTAGGAATCGATTGCCAGATTTGTACCGGACAAACAAACAAACAAACAAACAAGAAAGTGAGCTAATAAAAACGTAGTAAAAATGCAAAATTTCAAAGTAGGTGGACAATTTTAAAATGTTGTATTCTTACTTAGTTTTTTTAACACTTTGTCGTATCTCCTAGAGAAAAAGCACTTCACTAGTGAGAAAATAGTTATTTATGCACCTAGGAAATAAAGTAAGCCATTATTCCCTCAGCGTTGGTTCCTGAGGCGAAGCCGAAGAAACCATGGTCCCTAAATCCTGAGGCGCAGATATAATTATCGCGAGGGGGATAATGACACTTTACTCACGAGGTACATACAATATTTTATCTCCAGTAGGAAGAAAATACACATTTTCGTCCATTGCACAGTTTTTATTTAATATTTTAATAAATAACAATAATTATTAGCACTTTTAATAGCAGATATAAGAGATTCAATATTAAAAACAAATAAGAATTGGAATTAAACTCAAATAGAAGGTTATTTAGATGCAGGTTATAATGTTGTAAACAAAGATAAACATGGTCAAAAAAGCGCAGTGCCGCCAACCTTATTTCAACAACTTCATTACATTAGTCATACATTTTCTACTATTTATAAAATAATTAAGTTGCAATCTTTACTTTTTTGCCCTACTTTACTTTTTCTCCCTACTTTTTGAGTTCAGGGATGAAAAGACCTGTTTTAGTCCCTCTAAACTAATTCAAAATCATAACTTTTTTTCCCTACGGGAGATAAAATAACTTTATTGTAAATTTCCAAGACATACTTGATTTTTCAAAACTAAAATTATGACATAAAATTGTTTCCATTCAAGCAGGGCCGAGTTAGTATTTTTTACGTATATGCGTCGATCCGGGGACACACTGTATATGCGTATTATGAGGAAATATAATCACGGCTTGTTTTCCCTGTTTACGAGAATAAAGACTGAATGAACTCTTGGGTAAATGAATCATTATATAATTTACACTGTCAATGTCAGCTAATTCTGATTCTGTACAAATTAGCAAAAACAAAGACCAGATCATTGTCAGTCCGGAATTATGAATAATTTGCCAATTCTAAAATATATATATTTTTAATTATTGTTTACTATTTTATACTGAGGGACATCTGTTGTGGGTAGACAATCTGTCTGTTGTGTTGGTTTACAATTAGTTTAATTATATCGGCCTGAATATTATGACGAGCTGACTCAGATGTTTATAAAAGCTGACAATGCCTTAGTTTTACTATTGGGGATACAAGCCCAATGTTTGCCGACAGTTTTTATTCGGGTTCGATCTGTACTGGACAGAGTACTTCGCTTAGGTCGGCTGTTTAATTACGTGAGATGTTCTAACCTAGTTTTGCTATTCGTCACTAGTCCTTTGTATATTTATCCGACGCGATGACAATATATTGGACGCTGTTATAACTGCTCATTCACTGACATCGTGTGCATTACTCATTTTGTTTAAGTGACGTCATTAAATTTTGAATCACTGTTACTATGATATGATTTACATGGGAACTCAAGTATTTAATCATGGTAAACATGTTTAGTAGAAATTGGTTTTAAGTAGACAGGGCTTTTAGGTTCGAAGCAGCGCCAACAATAGTTATTTTTGCACCTAGGGAGTAAAGTAAGCCATTATTCCTTGAGCGAAAAAGTTGGTTCTTGAGGCGAAGCCGAAGGAACCATGGTCCCTAAATCCCGAGGCGCAGCCGAGGGAGATAATTATCGCGAGGGGAATAATGGCACTTTACTCACGAGGTACATACAATATTTTATCTCCAGTAGCAAGGAAATACACATTTTCGTCCGTTGCACAGTTTTTATTTATTATTTTAATAAATAACAATAATTATTAGTACTTTTAATAGCAGATATAAGAGATTCAATATTAAAAACAAATAAGTATTGGAATTAAACTCAAATAGAAGGTTATTTAGATGCAGGTTATAAACAAAGATAAACATGGTCAAAAAAGCGCTGTGCCGCCAACCTGATTTCAACAATTTCATTACATTAGCCATACATTTTCTACTATTTATAAAACAATTAATTGGCAATCTTTACTTTTTTGCCCTGCTTTACTTTTTCGCCCTACTTTTACTTTTTCTCCCTACTTTTTGAGCTCAGGGATGAAAAGACTTACTTTAGTCCCTCTAAACTAATTAAAAATCATAACTTTTTCTCCCTACTGGAGATAAAAATAATTTATTTGTACTTAAGAAATTTAGGTACTACCCTTGAATTGTTAAAGGTTAATCTAGAGTATTCTAGAGACATAATTTTATTATTTTCTACGTCATATTGTATTGAGTGCGACACAATATTGGTTTTACTCAAGTATTCATATTTTGACATAAATAAGAGAATCTGTGTCCTCCCGAAACAACAATTAATTTTATTGCATAGAAAACAATGATCAGACGTATTGACTCTTCTAAACCACTTAAAAGACCAAAAGAGAATATATCTTAATATAGTTTCTATACAATAAAATAATCAAACAAGGGTTCACCTCTAAGAAAAATATTCTTCCAATTAATGTGGCACATAGCTTCCTCTATTCTTCTTCTATATTGTATACTTATACTATTAAAACCAATTATCGTCAAATTTATTTAATTTTCCCCCTTTTTTAAAACTGTCAAAATTGTAAAATTAATCTATTAATTTATCAAAATTTAAAGAGCGCAACGGCCGACATTAATCTGGTGCTACGTGCAGCCTACTCTCGACAAACCATTCAAATTTCATAAAATATCTACTGATTGCTTTTAATGATAATATAGGTGTAAATAAAAATATATGTTTGACCCCACTGGAATCGAAACAGATCCAAATCTCAATCAAAATACACTGCAAATTGATGTGGCACATAGTATCCTCACATGCAATCTCGTAGATACTTTATTGATTTTACAAGCCATTATTGTCTAATATTTTTAATTTTTCCCCCGTTTTTTTAAATCTTCAAAAATTATTTTTGATTTTTTACATGAAATAAAGTATCAATTCATCAATTAAAGTATCAGAAACGGAATCAAAAATGTTCTCTGATGTCTGAAACGGATTTCTGTCTTGGAATTTTTGACAACTGAGACATAAAAAAAATACGTGTGGTGTCGGGGGACACCCGGTAGGAACGAAGTTTCTTACGCTTTTCATTAAATATAAATTATAAAATTGGAATAACTACGTATACATGGTGGAGTTAGAAAAGAGACAAAATTAAAAGTAACTAACTATTTGTACAAGCGGAGTTGAGGCAAAATTATATGAAAATCTTTTTATTATCTTTGAAGCGAGCGTCTTTCAATAAATAATGTATTGTATATTGAGAAAAAAGTTAATGATAAATTTATAGTTAAAGCAGATGGTTGTAGAACGAAAAAGAACTGTCCTCCCAGGCCTCGTCGGCATATTATTCCAATTAAATATTAAAATAAAAAATATAAATCATTAACTCACAAAAACTTCTGCTTGTATCAGGTTGAAATGTTACATGCTTGTTTCAATTGTACTGTAGGTGATGTGTACAAAGTTTCATTTAAATCTTTACGTTAGAACGTAAGATATCGGTAAAAACGTTGTTTTCTTTATTTTAATCGGTTTGGTCCGCTTTAATAAATTTAGCGATCTTTTTCACTTCACAGTAGTGTCGGTGTTCGTTTTACTAAAAAAAATTATTTATAAAAGTTGTTTGTCTCATTAAATAGATGAAGTTAGAATTTTTCCCGTCCAAAAATTCCAATTTTAAATTCGAAGCTTACGTTTACGCGAGCGTTGCGCGTGAACGCTTGGACGGATAACGTTGTCCAACCAACTTGTCCCGGGCATTGGTAAAATGAACATACATTGGTAAAGTGTACCAAATTTCAACTAAGTCGGTCAACTTTTACTCCAGTTATCGCCATCGGTAGATTTCGTGACGGATTTTGCTTGACGTTGATTTTGTGACGGTTATTTTGTGACGGTGATTTTGGTAGTTTTTTTCGGATTCACTCCCGGGCTCCAGAACGTGCCATAAGAAACTTCGTTCCAAAAATATTTTTCAGAACGCTCACATCGCTTCCGTTACCTTCGGTAAGCCCAGAAGCAATACCAAAACAATTTTGATAGATTTAATAATCTGGGGAAAATTAAATAAATTTATCAATATTAGGTTGTAAAAGCATAAAATCATTAAAATATACGAAATAGAACGCGAGGAAGCTCTATGGTACTCTGATTGGCAGATTATTTTATTATTGATAATAATTTGTTTATCTCCAGTAGGGAGAAAAAGTTATGATTTTGTATAAGTGTAGAGGGATTCAAGTAAGTATTTTTTTTCCTGGACTCAAAAGTAGGGAGAAAAAGTAAAATTAGGGTGAAAATGTAAGGATTGCCAACTTAATTATTTTATAAATAGTAGAAAATGAATGGCTAATGTAATGAAGTTGTTGAAATCAGGTTGGCGACACTGCTTTTTCGATCTTGTTTAGAACCTGCATCTAAATAACCTTATATTTGAGTTTAATTCCAATTCTTATTTGTTTTTATTGAATCGCTTATATCTGCTATTAAAAGTGCTAATAATTATTGTTATTTATTAAAATAACAATGGTTATGATTGTTATTTTATTTGACTGATTTCAACAACTTCAGTGCGCCCCAGCGCCTCACTGATACACTACGAGCGGCAGAAGGACACTTATTACTTCTTGTCTTTATGGCCCATCAATTGCTGTCTGAAAAGTCGCTTACATTTTTTTTTAAGAAGTAAAAATTGTACTATTTTATCTCCGGAGTTTAATTTCAATTCTTATTGCTTCCGAGCTTACCGAAGGTAGCGGAAGCATTGTGTTCACTTTTGAGAACGAAAAACTTTTATGCCTCCGATTTTAAAAATTCCAAGACAGAAATCCGTTTCAGACATCAGGGAACATTTTTGGTCTCGTGTGTGTCTGTCTGTCTGTCTGTCGGTCTGTGTGCCCGCGAATTTTGAAACGTGCGACGATAACGTGAGTAAATGTCAACCGATTTTGATGAAATTTGGTAGACATGTTCATTTTACCAATGCCCTGGACGAGTTCGTTGGACAACATTATCCGTCCAAGCGTTCACGAGCAACGCTCGCGTAAACGTGCTCGTAAAATTTAAAATTGGAATTTTAGGTCGGGAAAAAAATCTAACTTTATCTATTTATTGAGACAAGCATTTTTTTCAAATACGATTTTTCAGTAAAACCAACAGCGACACCGCTATGAAGTGTTAAAGATCGCTAAAACTATTAATAGTTTTTACACAATAAACATTATAACAATAAATTATATGATATGATGCGAGGAAGCTATGTGCCACCCTAATTGGCAGTCTATTTTTTTTTAATATTGAATCTCTTATATCTACTATTACAAGTGCTAATAATTATTGTTATTTATTATAATAATAAATAAAAACTGTGCAATTAACGAAAATGTGTATTTTCTTCCTACTGGAGATAAAATATTGTATGTACCTCGTGAGTAAAGTGCCATTATTCCCCTCGCTATAATTATCTCCCTCGGCTGCGCCTCGGGAATTAAAAATTCTAATTGCCTCGGCTTCGCCTCGGGATTTAGGGACCATGGTTCCTTCGGCTTAGCCTCAAGAACCAACTTTTACGCTCAGGGAATAATGGCTTACTTTACTCCCTAGATGCATAAATATCTATTATATACCGAGTCTCTCCCACCTCTAACTCCCCTAAATTATTAAAATTGTATATAATATATATATTTTTCTTTTTAATTTTGTGTTTTTTTTTGTTTGTTTTTAGCGGGAGTAAGTCCTAACGAGGAGTATCTGAGTACAAGCGCGTCTAAGTACAGTTCCGGACTTCCCGCGTTCGCACAAAGATTCGCTACCAGACAGTACTCCTCGTCCTACCAGGAACCTAGTCAGCCGCTGTGGGCCTCGTCCTTCCAAACCACAGCCAATCCCTTCGCAGCATCCGCGTCCCTCTCAGCTCGTAAGTACCACTAACTCACCCTTACAAATCTCACCACTATTCATATAATTAATTAATTGTTTTCATCAAAAACCTTAAAAGTGGTAGAGGCAGCATAGTGGATAAAAAGTACCTCCGACATTAGTAACAGACAGGTGGCGCTAGAAGCGGGTGCAGAGTGAAAGTATACAACTAATATTATCAGTTATTAATTTCATTAAAAATCATTAATAACATGCTTAAACAAAGATATAAGTTTATTACCGTTAATAAGATGGATTTACATGACTTAAAGTCACCAAAGACCAATGATGTGGTTATTAGGAAGTCTGTCTGTGGTCTCAGCAGACGGTCTGTCTGTGGTCTCAGCAGACGGTCTGTCTGTGGTCTCAGCAGACGGTCTGTCTGTGGTCTCAGCAGACGGTCTGTCTGTGGTCTCAGCAGACGGTCTGTCTGTGGTCTCAGCAGACGGTCTGTCTGTGGTCTCAGCAGACAGTCTGTCTGTGGTCTCAGAAGACGCGTCCAGACTAAACCGCCGGCCCCATTTCCGTTGAATATCATATATCCCATGGCGAAATAGGACAATCAACGCAATGAAGCTCTATAATTATACTCTAAATTAGGGCGCTACTCCTAAAAATCTCTCAAGAACGTAAAATTTGAAAATGAAATTTAAAAAATGGTTAAGACGATTATAATTTAAAAAATTATAAAATGTAATTCATTCAAATATGATATGACTGTAAAAACGTTTTCCCGGGAAAAATCTTGTTTCAAGATATCGATAATAATAAAACTGATTTATCTGAAAATCGAAAAAAATAGACAACACACATGTTTTGTCGCTTAACACATTATTTTGTTGTTAGCTTAACGAGGATAACGGAAGCTTTTCGGTCGGTCCGCAGAACCAAACATTTTTTCGAATCAACATATCTTAACGACTACTCGTCCGGTTTTAAAGAAATGTAGATGGAAGGTGATAATTAGCCCATTGTTGGTCCCATATAAGATTCAACCTTTTGCGCTCATTTGTTTCTCTTCCACATGCGCACAGACATACATTTACTTACTATAGCTTTAAAACTACTTATCTGATTATTAAGAAATGTTTATAGTTTATCGGAAGTTACCCCCAGATAGCCCCAGATTAATTTCAGCAGTCTGCGCTCTTTAAATTTTTCTAAATTGATACTTAAATTCATTAAAAAATATCAAAATATTTCTGATAGATTTTATAAACGGGGGAAAATTAAATAAATGTTTAGCATTTTATTATTTTATTTGTAAATACCATAAAATTATTGAAGTATAGTTGGAAGTAGGAAGCTATGTGCCAAAATAATTGGCAGACTATTATTTAAAGTATATGTTGAAAGGATACCACGAATTATTGGTTATAAAATTATGGTTAAATGCACGGATCGCATGTTACTCGTCTCACAACAATGTTACTCGAAACAATTAAATATTAATAATTTTAAAATTTCATAACCAATAAGTAGTTAAATCAATAGAAACCCACATGTATACATTCTACCACATTATTTATGGCATATGCCATAAATAAGTGGTTTTTTTTAGAGTAGCAAGTTAAGTTGTATGTTTTGACAGGTTGTTGAGCACTTGTTACGAGGGTGTTTCAACTTGTTCGAGTCCTTTGTCATGGGGTTAGATTTGTAGCCAGGACTCCAGGATTCCAGGACTCCAGGACTCGTCCTTCCCTTGATGATCCTTCTCACCCTTTCTAACCATGTCCAATCCAATTCGTCAAGCTTTCCACCAATTAGTTTTAAACTTATACCCTTTAATAAATAATAACTCCGAGATTTTTTCCTCATTTATAATTATTTAAAGGAGGTTCTGTTATATTTTATTACATCTCAAATCTAATTTGTCCTAGATTATTTTAACTCCGAAATAGTTTTTTTTACGACTTGCACACTCTCTATTCTTGAAACAAAAAACCTAACTAGGCTTCCCACGACAAAACGATTTGATGTTTTTATGTTTTTTAGTCTATTGAAGTATAAGTGAGCCCTGTTGGAAGTGTACATAAAGTACGTTATATGTGAGGGTCGTTAGTCAGTCCAGTGTTATCTTGCTTCTTAGTTCCGTAACTAAACCGTTTCGCTCTAATTAATTTAGTCCCTTATTAATTTTTATTTATCGGTTTCAATGTGTGCGGCTTTTTTTTTTTTTGTTTGTTTCTCATCCTTAAATTTATTTTTTCACACTTTACGACTCCAGCTAACAAGTCTTTTTTTTTAGAAAATATTTCTATTTTATTGCATTTTACTACGTTTGTATTTGCTTGCTTTCTTGTTTGTTTGTTTGTTTGTCCAGTACAAATCTAGCAATAGATTTTTAACTAACTTCCTGAGTAGCTAGAAATTTGAAACTTTTAGAATAGCTCACAACACGATGACAATGCAATATTTTAATACCTTTAGTCATCTTTCAGCAGAATTTAATTCGTTTTCAGCAAATTTTGCTGTATGGAAAGTTAGTTCGGAAAAAATCCGGAAGTTATTTTATTTGTTTTGACATGTCCCATATTTACAATATTCATTTTGACGAGTTTCAAATTTGTGATTTTTTATTATAGAGATAAACATTGAATAACAGCGAAAAAGGAAAAGGAAACCAAGAAATAAATTAATTGACGTGTGACAACCACGGTTTGTTTACACTTTTGTCCTAGGTATCGGTTTAATTTTTCTGCATCTGTACTTC
Organism: Gerris lacustris; assembly: GCA_951217055.1. Classification (NCBI taxonomy): domain Eukaryota; kingdom Metazoa; phylum Arthropoda; class Insecta; order Hemiptera; family Gerridae; genus Gerris; species Gerris lacustris. The sequence continues at coordinate 116,338,009 of OX578277.1, read as the reverse complement.
AATACTTGTACACATTTTTCTTTTCTTCTCTTACTGTCCCTACACGGGGAAATATCAATGGTACGGTTTAGATTCGGTGATAAACATGGTATAGATAAACATTGAATGACAGCAAAACAGGATATATCGATTATATTATTTCATATATATCGATGGCATGCTCTAGATTTGGTGTTGGCGAGATCCCTTGTACAAAGATTTGTCCTTTTATAGGTTTAAGATCAGCTCTCTAGATGGTTGTCATTTATGTGAAGTAAATAAATTATGAACTATTTTTTTAAATAGTTTTTATTATAACAATGACAATTATATTATCAACAGAAAATTTAAAAACGTAGTATATAAAAAGTTCTTTTTGTCTTGTAATTATTTACTTTCTCGTGCGCACGCAGTGTGTAGAGGGAAAGTACTGAGATGGCGCGAAAATTCGATTTTGATGGATTTACACGTTTTGAGGTCCCCCTGAGTCCAAAAAGTGGTTTTAAAAAAATGTCTGTGCTGACGCCTGGAGCCTAAACTACTGTGCCGATTTTGACGAAATTTGGCGTTCAAGTTCAGAAAAACAATACCCCAAGGTGAAATCGAGAAATTAATTTTAGCTCAAAGTCGGCTTTTAGCAAAGTCTACTCTCAAAACGGTTCCGATGATTTTGATTAAAAAAATGTAGTCCATTTAAATACGCTTCTAACGATATAAGCCGTTTCCTCGGGAAAAATCTAGTTACTAAGAAAATAGTTTAAAAGGCGGATGGAGAGAGCCCTGGTTCGATTCCCAGTCCAGGAGAAGTTATTTTTTATTATCAATTTTGATGAAATTTTCAATAATAATTAAATGTAATACGAAACTAATAAATGGAGAACACTGGGCTAAGTAATTATGAACTCGTATATGAGAAAGTTTGTCTGAGTTGTCTCGGACAGATTTTTTATTTTATTTCGTCTTAGTGTATGATTTTTCTGAAGTCATATTTTATATTTTATAGAAATAAACCCACTAACTTATCGAAGTGTCTTCACAGATGACAGTCAGTCATTTTTTCGGACTTGGTCGACCTTACAACGTGTTTATGTAATTGAAATGCATGCACCATCACAATACTTTCTTATATGATATATATGAGAAAGTAAAAACTGCACTTTTTTAGTGCAGGAGATAGCGTGCAATAAAGTGTCTGACTAACGTCAAGCTAGAATTTTGTATACAAGTCAATCATTTAGCGCCTTTTAAGAATATGTGGTCGGCTAAGTTCGTCTGCGGGACATAGCTTGGTAATATGCGTTTGAAAAAAACAAACTGGTTGAGAGCAGTCATGTCTCACCAATTACGGTGGACAATGTGATTTTCATGATCCTGAGTACAGAATTAGTTAGTAGACCGAAAATCAAGTTGATGTTAGTTTGTCCGTTGACAGGTGACCACGTTGATTTTTAGTAATATTTGAACAACTAACCTATCAAGTGTGAAAATAACATCGACTTGATTTTTGGTCTACTAATTAATTCTGTACTCAGGATCATGAAAATCACATTGTCCACCATAATTGGTGAGACATGGCCGCTCTCCACCGGTTTGTTTTTTTCAAACGCCTATTGCCTAGCTATGTCCCGCAGACGAACTTAGCCAACCACATATTCTTAAAAGGCGCTAAAAGATTGACTTGTATACAAAATTCTAGCTTGATGTTAGTCAGACACTTTTTTGCACGCTATCTCCTGGACTATTTTATTAAACATTTAGTGAGATAAAGTATCTTTATCTCACTAAATTTTAATAATTAAACTGTTAAATTTATTTATTTATTAAGTTAAAACTGAAGGGGTGAAGAAGTCGAAGCAGAACCACTAGGAAGTAGTTTCATTTGTAAAGTCAGTTCAAGTTTGAAGCCGATAAAAATAGTTCAATAAATTATTTCTAAAGTTGTACTTGTAAGTGTAGAGTGAAAGCTGTGTTATCAGTAGGACAGTTTAACTGCGCAAGTCTTGTTCTTATCAGTAGTTTTTACTTGAGTAGTTTCTTAGTTAGTTTAACTTGCCCCACACTAATTAAAAAACATTAGAATTGAAAGTTTTCTGTTTTCTTGTAATAAGAAACCGTAGCCGTTGACACTTAATTTTCTTTTACTGTAGTTTGGTTCCGCGTCGATGAACCAGCAATTTCATTCTTAATCATATACAGACTTCGTTAATGTCTAGTTTGTATATATTTTAAACCATAAGAAAGTACTATGATAACAAACAAACAAACAAAAAATATATATATGATAAATAAAACTTACACACGCAAATATACCTACAACATAAATATACTTAATGCTATGTAAATAGCGACTGAATCGGATGTATATGACTAAGTTCGTAAACACCCCTACAAAACAATAAATACACAAAATAGTTTGCATTTAAATGTGGCACATTGCTACTCATTACCAACCTAGCTCAAGCCAGGTTTCCAAATGAATTAAGTTATTAAAAAGTTAAAGTATCAAAAGTCGTCTATTTTAAAGACGGAGTTTTAACCTCTCGATACTTCGGTTTGATTGCTTATAACCTTGCTTTGATTGCTTATAACCTTGCTTTGATTGCTTATAACTTTGCTTTGATTGCTTATAACCTTGCTTTGATTGTTAATACCCTTTTATGATTGTTTAAAACCTGGGATTACATTTTACGTTTATATTGTTGTTATGGTATGTAAGCAAACAAAATCTTAATACAATTTTTTTTTTCTTAAGCAATATCGAATCAAGTTATATCGGTATCTATAAATTATCACCAAGTACTCCAGTGGCAATCAGAAGAACTAAAAACAAATCTATTGCGTATGACAGTTTTAAGTTTTGAATCTGCTGTGTGCTTTCACGATATTTTTTCTACACTTCTGCATTTTTCTGTTTGTTCAATACGATCCTAGAAGAATTTGTTTAAAATCTGAATAATCTAAGCATCTTTAGTTGCACAACGCTCACAATATTAATCGAGGTTGATCCTGTCCAAATTTTTGGCTCATGTCCAAATTTTCCTTTTCTTTTCTTTGACCATGTAATTTAATTAATTGTACAGAATATTATTTTAATTATTTAAGTAATGTCTCACGATAGATGAGTTCGCTGAGTGTTTAGCAACCCATTCTATTTGGGCAGCATCACTGTTATTTTTGTAAATAAAGTGTTTCTCTCACGTACACAGTTTGCCCGTGGTGTTTTTCCACTAGTTTCTTCGCCCTTAAAAAATATTTTGGGATTTTTAATATCTTCAAATCATGCAGAATATGAATCAAAAGTCAAACAAATTCAGCTGACCTTATAGTCCAGGAGATAGCGTGCAAAAAAGTGTCTGACTAACATCAAGCTAGAATTTTGTATACAAGTCAATCTTTTAGCGCCTTTTAAGAATATGTGGTTGGCTAAGTTCATCTGCGGGACATAGCTAGGCAATAGGCGTTTGAAAAAAACATACCGGTGGAGAGCGGCCATGTCTCACCAATTATGGTGGACAATGTGATTTTCATGATCCTGCGCACAGAATTAATTAGTAGACCAAAAATCAAGTCGATGTTATTTTCACACCTGATAGGTTAGTTATTCAAATATTACTAAAAATCAACGTGGTCACCTGTCGACGGACAAACTAACATCAACTTGATTTTCGGTCTACTAAATAATTCTGTACTCAGCATCATGAAAATCACATTGCCCACCATTATTGGTGAGACATGGCCGCTCTCCACCGGTTTGTTTTTTTCAAACGCCTACTGCCAAGCTATGTCCCGCAGACGAACTTAGTGGACCACATATTCTTGAAAGGCTCTAAAAGATTGACTTGTATAAAAAAATTCTAGCTTGATGTTAGTCAGACACTTTTTTGCACGCTATCTCCTGGACTATTACTCTCTTAAAAAAAAAAAAAAAAAAAGATTTTTTTTTTTATTATTGAGTCTTTGTACTCGTATTTCTATGAATTTTTCAGTTATTTAACAATAAATGTGTTTTTTTCTGATCTGACCGACATTATTCTACATAATTACAATATATGAGAAGTGAAAGGGCACAAGGAACATTTGGTATGACAGCTTAGATTTTCGCGATTTTCTTAAAATAGTAAGGTCAACATTCTTTTGACTTTAAATTCGTGTTTTGCATTGATAGAAGATATTTATAAGCCAATTTTTATTTGGGGGGGGGGGGAGAACAATTGGGTTTAAAAACCCCAAATACACAATTTTCCCAAAATGTTAGTGCATTTTCCGGGTAAACAATTCGTACAGAAGAAATTTGGATTCTTTTCATTTTGCGTTTTGTTAGAACTAAATATTAGAAAAGATGAGATCTAAACAAAAATGATAAATTAACTCATGCGAGACCGAATTCCAATAATGTTGTTTATTAGAAATTTGACACACAGACAGAGATTTTTTTGGACACGGAAGGTTGTCAGTTGTTAATGATATTTTCAAAAGAACGATTATCCTTTTGAGCTGCTAATCTGTGTTCTACAGGACATTTGCTCTCCTTGACATTATCCTTGGTCCTTTGCCAGGACCTCTTAGGGATACACGACCTACGAAACCATCCCGAGTCCCTTACCACCCTCGACTCCTTCAGACCACCCTTCTCAACTAGATACAGATTTATGGTTTCTTTAGTTCTTGTTTCCGCCGCTAGAGGCAAAAAAGCATTTGTCTTGTGAAACCCTTTTTGAGAATAATTTATGATGCTATTTTAAAAAGTCCTTTACGTCTCACAAAATATCGAAAAACTGTTTGTGGTTGATTTGTGGATTTTTGATAATTTGATTAATATTTGAAACACTTGGTTTTTTTGTAATGTTTTAGAACGTGGCAACCTTTTTAAAGACTTAAAGATCGTTTTACAGATCGATCCTTCTTCCTATGGGGAAAAATTATTTTTTTTAAAAATAGTTAATTTTGGAAGGATTTTTAGTGTGGATAATGGTTTTTTTTGTTTTTTATAAGCTAATTATAAGATTAGGCTAATGGAATACAATAATTTAACAATTACTAGTTTCAAAGTATTTGGTTCAATTTATGTCATCTATGTGGATTTAGACACTGTGAATTAAATTATAATTGAGATCGAAATGGCAGATTTATCGAATTTCGGATTATATACCACTTTTTTTTTTAAAGACTAGAAAAAACTATTTATATTTTTTATTCCAATTGAGTTTTAACTATATGAGCATAAAAATATATCATAGACAACATTTTTTAACTTTCCCCGGTCTTTCCTATTGCAAATAAATATTCGTAACAAATTTTCAACTTATATGCATGTAACCAATCTCTTTTCAACAAACATAATTGTGAAATAATGGTAACATTGCACAGTGACCGTAGCATAGAAGAAAATAGTGTGGCACATAACTTCCTAGACGTCTATACATTAATAAGTACAAAAAGAAACCTTATATAACGGTTCTGTCTGTCTGTCTGTCCGTTGCTTGTTTCAATTCATAAACTACTATACCTAGGAACATGAAATTTGGCACACAGGTCCATCTCGGCATTTGAGACTACTGGACACATTTTGGATTTTTCACACGTAATATTTGCAAGATGGCGGGCGACTAAAAAAAAAGTTTTTAGTCACAATGACATGTTATATATCAATTTAAAGGTCTTGAAATGAAGAAAAAGAATATGCAACTATTAAAATTTCACATGTAACATTTTTAAGATAGCGGGCAATATGGTGGGCGACTAAAAAAGTTTTTAGTAACTAAGACATGTTATACATCAACTTAAAGGTTTTGAAGTGTAGAAAAAGAATATGCAATTACTAAAATTTTCAAGATGGCGGCTAATATGTGGGTGACTAAACATTATTTTAGTTACCATATCATGTTATACATCAATTTAAAGGTCTTGAAGAGTAGAAAAATAATACTACTATTAAAATTAGTGTAATTATATTACACTTAATAATTTTAACTTTAATGTACAGAAACCGGCGATTATCGCCCCACGTACTTACGTGAAGCGCGCCTTACTTGTTTAAGATTATTTTTGTCCGCAAGAAGGCTGAACGTCAGACAGACACGGGACCTAAATTGTTGTCTCATGTGTGAAACGGATTTCTGTTTTAGAATTTTTGAATTGGGAGACATTAAAACAATGTCGTTGTTCAGAACGATCAACTTGCTTCCGTGGTCTTTGATTGAGTCCGAAGCAATGCCACCGAGAAAATACAAATAATTATGTTGCATTAATCATTTTATGAATTTAGATTTTATCCAAAATCCTCACTGAATAGAATATTTCTGTATCCAAATGCTAAAATAACCAATGTCAAAAATCTCCAATTTTGGTAAAAAATTACTTAGGCAGTTGTAGCACTATAAACTTACTCTTGTATCACTGACATTGGCAAATACGAAAACGTTCATATCTACTGCATGGAATGTGATAGAGAATTGGTTGTTCTTGCAGTGATATCTATTTACCCTTATGAGTTACAATAATGCATTTATCCCATTATCACAAAAAATTGATATTGGTTGTTTTAGCACCAAGGTACAGAATTGTATTTATAAAATATTGGTGTTGCTTAGACTTTCTCACATACGTGTTATTAAGACTGAAAATTTTGTGATGGCGCGAAAATTCCATTTTGAGATTTGATGAATTTACACATTTGAGATGCTTTAAATCCAATGAAACTTATTAAGATGTGCACACGTGTGCAGCCTAAACTACTGGGCCAATTTGGATGAAGTTAGGCAGGCATTTTTGAAAAATCATCCCATGGAGACGAAATCGAGAAATAAATGTTAGCTCTAAATTTAGGGGTTCCATTCCTAAGTACGTGGGGGCGATAATCGCCGGTGTGTAATATAATCACACTAATTTTAATAGTAATTTTCTTTTTCTATTCTTCAAGACCTTTAAGTTGATGTATAACATGTCTTAGTTACTAAAAACTTTTTTTAGTCGCCCGCCATCTTAAAAATATTACGTGTGAAATTTTAATAGTTGCATATTCTTTTTCTTCATTTCAAGACCTTTAAATTGATTTGTAACATGTCATGGTGACTAAAAACTTTTATTTTAGTCGCCCGCCATATTGGCCGCCATCGTGAAATTATTAAGTGTGAAAAATCCAAAATGTGTCCAGTTGCCTCAAATGCCGAGATGCACCTGTGTGCCGAATTTCATGTTCCTAGCTATAGTAGTTTATGAATTGAAACAAGCAACGGGCAGACAGACAGACAGAGCTGTTATATAAGGTTTCTTTTTGTACTTTGTACAGACACCTAAAACTAAAGAAAATCATGAAAACAAAAAAATTTATCGGAAACAGTTCCGACGATTTGATTAACAAATTCTTTACATTATAACCGGGTCTACAGGATGCCCATTGTCAGAAGACAGTTAATTGGCTAATTATTAGCTATACGTGTCAATATTCTCGAGAAGTAGACTGGGGACAAAAAAGTTCGCTCAGCTGCCCCCCCCCCCCTAAATTACGATATTGATGTGACAATTGGCGCCGTGTTACCGTAGCAGGACAGTAGCGTTGTCTTTGTGCCAGTCTGATTGTACCTACCAAGAGATTGTGCACGTCTGCTACTTGGACATTGTATAGCTGTGTGAACGGGTTTAGTTCAACTAGACTAGCTCACAGTGACTAGTTGAGCACCCTCAACTGGCATCTTGTAACTAAATCGTCTGACTGAGCCGGGTAGTTAAGGAAAAAATATAGCTCCGAAAAAAATAGCAATAAACGCAGACGGTGAGAGGCTGGGTTCGATTCCTCGGCGGGGAGGAGTTTTCTTTCTTTGATAATAAATTCCATATTAATTATATATGTAATGTGGTTAGTGTTTGAACTGTACTTACTGCGGCTTAGTCTTGGACTAGGCACACAGTGAGATTAAGATATAAATAAAAGACAGAAAGAAGACGAATGCGATGTAAAGTAATGAATGGAACAAGATGCTGACGGGAGATGCTGAGTATAATACGGGTTTCAATGACGATGAGATCACATGGTACAACTAGAGAGACTCAGTCCTGCCAACTCAGCTGTTATAATTAAACACATCTCAATGCTTTCTACCCACTGTTTATATACTCCGACCCTCTCCTTCTTCCTTTCACAAACAACTTTTAACTGACTAAGCAGCCGCTATAAACACACCTAACTCAGTTTTAATAGCAGAAATTATAAATATAAATAACTGACGCAATGTACCTAATCTTAAACATTAACCAATAACATGGGATAAAATTAAATAAATTAAATATTCTGGGTATCTTTAAGTTGGCGATAGAAAAATATAAATGTTTCCAATACAATGTGCGCAGTCTGAGCGGACTCGTCAAGCCTTAACTACTTGATCGATTCCGATGAAATTCCGCATATACATGTTCAGTAAATCATACTGAGAGTTGAAATCGAGAAATTTAATTTAGCTACGGAGATTTTGTGATGGTGATTTTGGTAGTTTTTTTCTGATTCACTCCCGGGCTCCAGAACGTGCTATAAGGAACTTCGTTCCAAAAACTTTTATATCTCCGATTTTGAAAATTCCAAGACAGAAGTACGTTTCAGACATCAGGGAACAATTTTGGTCTCGTGTCTATCTATCTGTCTGTCTGTGTGTCCGCTGTCATGTACCTGCTTTAATTATGTTTACTTTGTTTTGACCTTGTCATCGTTGACGAGTGGTCTTTTTAGATATAGTTTTGTACTCTGTGAATTAAGAAATGAATAAACTTGTCTGATGTTGACTTGACTCTTTTCTAATTGAAGACATAACAGTTTGGCGACGAGGATGGGATATAAGGAGGAGTGAGAACATACTGAATATTATTTTTAAGAAAAAAATTCTGGAATTCCCGAGAATTAAAAGGAGGACCATTATCCGACAGTACGACTTGAGGGTAACCGAACCTAGCAAAACACTCTCTCAACAACGGTATTATTTTCTCGGCGCATGTATCATTCACAATCCAACATTCAAGCCAATTTGAATATTCGTCGACTAAAATCAAAATTTTACACTTAAACGTATCGAGAAAATCAATGTGTAACCTTTGCCACGGTTGAACAGACCTATGTAATGGTAAATGATATTTTTTGTTATCGTTTTGTGTTAATTGGCAAACTTCGCACGACGCTATTTTCTGTTCGATATCTTTATCCATACCCAACCACCAAACAAACGACCTAGCTAACATCTTAGTTCTAACAATGCCAATATGATCCCTATGTAACAGGTCTACGATACAGGATTGCAAAGATTTCGGGATAAAACGTGTGACGATAACTTGAGCAAATGACAGATTTTGATGAAATTTGGTAGACATGGTCATTTTACCAATGCCCAAGCTGAGTTCGTTGGAAAACGTTATCCGCCCAAGCGTTTACGCGCAACGCTCGCGTAAACGTAAGCTTCAAATTTAAAATTGGAATTTTAGGACGGGAAGAAATTCTAACTTTATCTATTTAATGAGACAAACAACTTTTATAAATAAGTTTTTTAATAAGGAAGCCTGTTCCTTGACTTGTTTTGTTTATTTTTGTTACATGTCAAAATGTCACTTGATTTAGTAAATATAGAAAATATAATCACGGTCTTGTTAAAAGTAAAATAGATCTGTGCTGACGCTTATTTCAATATATCAGGTATATTATTATATTACTGCGTACTTAATCCAAGAAAAAATTCTACATTCATCTATTTAATGAGACAAACAACGTTTTTAAATATTTTTTTAGTTAAACCAACACCGACACTGTTATGAAGTGATAAAGATCGCTAAATTTATTAAAGTGGACCCAAACGTTTAAAATAAAGAAACCAATTTGTTTACTGATATCTTCTGTTCTAACGTACAACGAATTTAATAAAACAACTTACACATTGTCTAAATTACAATTGAAACAGGCATATAAAATTTCAACCGGATACAAGCAGAAGCTTTTGAGTAGGAAGAGATATATTTTATAATATTTTAAATTAATTGGCCGGGTAGGTAGATAACAGTCCTATTTCAATCCAAACTCCTTTAACAAACATATACTCTTTAACTATAAATCATCATGATCAACTTTTTTCTTATATTCAACATATATTTATAGTAAGACGCTTGCTTTAATTATACAAATAATGATTTTCTTTTAATTTTTCCTTAACTCTTGCAAGGTGCAAACAGTTCGTTACTTTTAATTTTGTCTCTTTTCTAACTCCGCAATGTATAAGTAGTTAGCAATGTATACACGTACTTTGCAGTGTGATTTTATAATTTATATTTAATGAAAAATGTAAGGAACTTGGTTCCTACCGGGTGTCCCGCGACACCACACGTATTTTTTCGTTCTCAAAAGTGAACACAATGCTTCCTTTACCTTCGGTAAGCTAGGAAGGAATAAATAAGGAAGACAGTAAAGGAATTGAAAGAATAGTTCCTTTATTTCTATACTGCCTGGAGCCTATAAGAGTTTAATACGCTGAGGAATATAAGGCACAATGGAAAATGCTTCTGTAAACTCAGAAGCAAATGGATTTCTGTTGAAATGAAGATATTTTTGGAGACAGCATGCGGCTGGTAGCCCGAGGTGTTTAACCTCAGGACTATAAGGCTGAATATGATGTTATTAAGTAGAAATATGAAGAATCCGATGCTACTCTACTGAGTAGAGAAGTGTTAATGACTGCCATTAGACTCGGGCCATTAGACCTATTAGCTTGCCTCTACCAAACAATATAATTAACAACAAACAGTCTCGTCAACTCTAAACAACACACAGTATTTCCATTTATATCTCAACGTAACGTTTTCTTATTTTATTTATATTTTCATTTTTCTTCAATAAAAAAAAAATTGTTATCAACTAGATAGTTTATTTTCTTGTTTCTAAACTTATCGAAGGTAATGGAAGCAAAGTGCTCATTCTGAAGAACGATATAAAGTTTTTGTTTTCGTATTCAATATTTCTTTAGAAGAAGAAATGCGTTTGAGACGATTAACGTTTTGCTTCCAAGCTTACCGAAGGTAACGGAAGCTATGTGATCGTTTCGAAGAACGAAAATATTTTAGCTGTTCGATTTCAAAAATTCCAAGACAGAAATCCGTTTCAGACATCAGGGAATATTCGATTTTTTCTGAACCAACATATCTTAAAAACTACAGGTCCAATTTTAATGATATTTAGATGGTAGGCCATAATTAACCCATTGTTGGTCCCATATAAGTTTCAACCTTCTGCGCTTATTTGTTTCTCTTCCACATGCTCACAAACATACATCTATTTACACCGATAGCTTCAAAAGTACTTATCTGATTTATATGAAACTTTTACAGTTTATCGAAAGTATCCCGCAGATATTCCAAGATTAATTTGAACCGTCTGCGCTCTTTAACTTTTGCAAAAAATTGAAACAATTTTTGCAGGTTAAAAAACGGGGAAGCAATTAAACAAATTAGACAATAATGGCTTGTAAAAAAAAGCATAAAACCAATACAGTACGTGGATAGGATGAGAGGAAGCTATGTGCCACACCAATTGGCACTCTATTTAGTCTTGTATAGTCTTGTCTGTCAGAATGTCAGAAAATGTTGCTTCGGAAGATTCTCATCGTTCCAAAGAACCAAACATTTTCATTTTAAATCAAATTATAATTACTATTTATAAAGTAATAAAATAAACTAAATAGTAATTATAATTTGATTTAAATTAAAATTTAAACGTTCAGTAGTATGAATACTACCAATAACTTAAAAAAATTGACAAACATTTTCATGTCTCCGATTTCAAAAATTCCAAGATAAAAATCCGTTTCAGACATCACAGGGAACATTTTTGGTTCCGTGTCTGTCTGTCGCTCAATTCTTGCGAACCAACATATCTTTAAAACTACTTGTCTGATTTTAATGAAATTTGTATTGTAGGTCATAATTAGCCCATTGTTGGTCCCATATAAGTTTCACCCTTCTGTGCTCATTTGTTTTTCCTTCACAAACATACATTTATTTACACCTATATCTTTAAAAGTATACTCATCTGATTTTTATGAAATTTAGATCGCTTGTCGAAAGTAGGCCGTAGATAGTCCAAATTACGAGTAATTACACGCTCTGTGCACTGATTTTTGCTAAAGTCATTCTTTAGTTCATGCAAAAAGTCAAAACAATTTAGATTTAAAAAATCGTGAGGGAGGGTGAAATATAAATTTGACAATAATATGATGTAAAAGCGTTAAATGATGAATGCATATGAAATAGGACACAAGGATGCTATGTGCCACACTAATTGACTGACTAGTTTTACAAACCCATACTTTGAAAACAATCTGTCCGATTACGATGAAATTTGAATGACATGTGGATATTAACCCGTTGACGGTTCCGTATTCCACATTTTTTCAAACGCCTTATGGTTATTGTATTTTATAAATTACTTCCGATTTCGGTGAAATTTGATTGCAACTCGTTGAATTCTTTAACGATACAGATGTCAATGTGTGTGGAGCTCTTATGGATTATACAGATATGCGATGGAGCGCCACGCTAACCCAGTGCTATTTATTACATTTATAGTTGAAGTCCTTGAGGAGCTCTTGCACCGCAGGTATTATAATTATTATAATACATTCAAAACATTTGCATCAAGTTTCGAGCTTTTAGAATCAAACAATACGAATTGTTTGACTTTTGATGGATTGACAGAATGAGCAGAAAGAATGATCAATTTAGAGAGGTGATTGTTAGTTTTATTACAGCTTTACTGTGGACGAGAATAAATTGGATTGTGGTGTGTATGGGTGAAATGAGAGGACATGGTGGACTGTGCAGATGAGAAGATATTGGATTGGGGTCTGTATGGGTGAGATGAGAGCACATGGTGGACTGTGCAGATGATTGGATGCACTGGGAGGTGACGAGGCGGCTAGTAGGAGGCGGCATCATGGTGGATCCAACGTACTATTGGTTGAACCATCTCTGCCAGTAGAACTGCTCTGACGTCATCACACAAGCATTCTTATGACAACTCATGGAGTGTGTACATCCCAGCAGGCCATCCCATGTACAAAACTTCTCCCGCTTCAATCTATACCTCTCCCAATCTATACCTTCCAATCTATACCTCCCAATCTTTACCTTCCAATCTATACCTTCCAATCTATACCTTCCAATCTATACCTCCCAATCTATACCTCCCAATCTATACCTTCCAATCTATACCTTCCAATCTATACCTTCCAATCTATACCTCTCCCAATCTATACCTTCCAATCTATACCTCCCAATCTATACCTCCCAATCTATACCTTCCAATCTATACCTTCCAATCTATACCTTCCAATCTATACCTTTCAATCAATAACTTCCAATCTATACCTCTCCCAATCTATACCTTCCAATCTATACCTTCCAATCTATACCTTCCAATCTATACCTTCCAATCTATACCTTCCAATCTATACCTTCCAATCTACACCTTCCAATCTATACCTTCCAATCTATACCTTCCAATCTATACCTTCCAATCTATACCTTCCAATCTATACCTTCATATCTATACCTTCCAATCTATACCTTCCAATCTATACCTTTCCTAGTACCTTATCATCATCTGACATCCAAATTACATTAAAATCAGACTAGATGTTTTTTAAGATACGAGTATGTATGTTCTCTCAAATTTTAAAAACCGACAGACGTCATATAGGAGACTAGAAATGTGCTCTGATGTCTAAATATTTTGTTCTTCAGAACGACTAAATTGCTTCGGTAAGCTCGGATTTTAAAGAAAAAAAATATGCGTGGTGTCGCGGGACACCCATTAGGAACGAAGTTCCTTACGTCATATATTAAATATAAATTATTAAATCACAATACTAAAATACTAAGTAAACGATGCTACTTCTTTTACATGGAGGTATTAGAAAAAGCGTAATTAGCAGAGTTAAGGCAAAAATAAAAGAAAAACTTTTTTTATCATTGAAGCGAGCGTCTTGCAATAAATATGTATTGAATATTGACAAAAAAGCTTTTTTTTAGTCGCCCGCCATATAGGCCGACATCTTGAAAATATTAAGTGTGAAAACTCCAAAAAGTGTACAGTTGTCACAAATGCCGAGATGCACCTGTGTACCGAATTTCATGTTCCTAGTTCCTAGCTATAGTAGATTATGAATTGAAACAAGCTAACGGACAGACAGACGCAGAGCCGTTATATAATAAGGTTTTTTGTTATAATTCGTTCAGAAACCTAAAAGAAACCTTATATAACGGCTTTGTCTGTCTGTCCGTTGCTTGTTTCAATTTTATAGGAACATGAAATTCGGCACTCAGGTGCATCTCGGCATTTGTGACAACTGGACACTTTTTGGATTTTTCACACTAAATATTTCCAATATGGCGGGCGACTAAAAATAAGTTTTTAGTCACCATGACATGTTATACATCAATTTAAAGGTCTTGAAGTGTATAGAAACAGAATGAGCAATTATTAAAATTTTACTTAATAATTTTAACTTAATCGTACAGAAACGTAGCACAGGCGGCGATTAGCACCTCACGTACTTACGTGAAGCGCGTCTTACTTGTTTCTTTCAACGCGAGTTGTTTTTATACCTCGCATCACAAGTTATCGATTTATATTATTTGTTGTTTGAGAAAGTTTTGTTCAAGTTGGTCGAATCAATTTTTCTTTTAAAGAAAAAGAAACGAGATTGAAACAAATGTTACGAGTACAAGTAAAACATGTAGCCTGTGAGACTCTGCATGTTGTTATAAGAAATTGCTGAACATGCAGCGAGCATTGATGAGGGTAATGTTGTGTCAGTAATTAGTGACGCTGGTCTTGTCCAACGGAACCTTATGGAAGTGTCATTTTCACTTCAACGTCTTTTCCCGTCCAATTTGTCACGGTGGCCGCAACTTGTTTATTTTTAAGGAGTTTTGGGATGCGGGTGTTAAAACTGCACTAACTTCCAACTCACGTCCATTTGGAGCTCCCTAATCACTCTGTAAGCTTTATAGGTTTAGAAAAACAATAGTTTTCTGACAGGCTCGATCTTCTGACCACATAATGTCAGCTGTTGTTGATTTACGGTTTACTAACTATTTGACAGCCTCTGATTTTTGAATGATTTTTCTTTTTCTTTTACAAATAACAATTATGGAGAAGAATAATCAACATAAATTGCCCACAAAATACCTTCTGACCTTGAAATTTCCTTCCAATTCATATGCATTCATTTTTTATTTTTATTTTTTAAGTATTGTGATGGCACGAAAATTCGATTTTGTTATTTCGATAGATTTACACGTTTTGAGGTCCCCTGAGTCCAAAAAAGTGTGTTTTTTTTTTTTAAATCTGTCTATCTACCTAACTACTGGGTCGATGATGACGAAATTTGGCATACATTATCAGAAAGATAATATGACAAGGTGAAATCGAGAAATGAATTATAGCTTCAAATTGGAGGCGCTACCCCCCAAAAAGTCTGAAAAAAGGTTAAAAAGAAATTATTTCCCGAAAACGGTTCCGATGATTTTGAATAAAAAATTCTAAAATGTATTTCATTTTATAACCTAACGATGTATGCTATTTTCCCTCAAAATGATTTAGCTTCCGAGATTTTTATGAAAATATGTCTGATTTTGTTGAAAATTAAAAACATAAAGTAAACCACTATCTTTGGCCGCTTTTTAATTTTTTTAAAAATCAATTAAATAAGATATTATGTCATTTAAATACAGTTTCAACAATATGAGAATTTGTCTGAGTTGTCTCGTACCAATTTTTAAATAATGTAAAAGAAAGAAGAACATAAATTAAGAAAATTAGTGACTTTTTTTACAAAAAGAAAATTTTGTAATATAATAGTATGTATATTACTTTTTAAATATTAAAAATGTAAACAAAAAATATAATTTAATTTTAATATGATTGAAAAAATGAGACATAAGTATGAGCATAATTGAATAAAACAGTATAGTATTGGAATTTAATAGCATTTAAAAATATTATCGAAGACAACAATCGAGACCAAATGATAAATCAAAATATCAAAATAACAGAAACTAGAATAGTATTAGTAGAAACTAACAAACTACAAGTTAGTTATATTTTACAACAGAGTTAGTTGTACAACATCTCTAACAATAACAATACTAATTATATGAAGATGAGCCATGGTTTGCAGCACCCAAGTCTAGGGGGGGGGGGGGGGGGGAATTGTTCTGTATTTTGCAGTCTTTTCGAAATCTAGCGGATTTACTGTTAAATTAATGTATTCCATCTTCTGTTAACGATAGTTTATTAGTTTATACTTTTGTACTACTTTGAGTGCTCTGCTACATACAAAACATGTTACATTTAAATATGATGACGGTGACCCCTAAACGGCACAACAGCCACCTTGTTACAATTCAAAGCATCATCATATTGATTTAATTTTTTGATGATTTATTAAAATAATAATTATCCTCGACATAAGAGCCTTTGAGTGGCTCATTGCTACAAGATGGCTATTTACCGCACTATTGTTGTGATGGGTAACTCTAACTTAGCTCCCACGAGCCATGTATCTCACGTAATTCTAAACTTAGCCACTTTGTTGTTATTAACTTCATCGAATTAATTTAGTATTACTCTGGGGTTGTACCAAGCCTTCCAATTCCTATCGAATCCAATCTCTCCAATCCAAGATCCTAAGAAAAATAGAATAGATAATTTCAAGATAAAAAGAACTTTTCATATACTACGTTTTTAGGGTTTTGTAGATACTTCTCAAAACCCTTATGCCGAGGGTGATGTGTCCGTCTGTCCGTCGCTCTTTGGTTCATAGGGCCCGAACCGTTTAAGCGAAAGTGCTGAAATTTGAAACACTGGTGCAACTTTTTGACCCAACCACAGGAAAAATATACAGTAGTTCAAAATTTGATATGCGCATGCGCAATTCGAAAAAATGTGATGAACTCAAAAATTTTAATTTTTTTTAATTTTTGAGTGGGGTATCAAATGAAAGCTGCTGAAGAGTAGGACACAAATATATATATGCTTTTTTAAATTTTGCATTTCTTATTGGTTAAAAAATCAAAATATACCAAAAAAAATCCCCCCCCCCAACCACTAGAGATCGGCTGGTGCTAAAATTTCGAAATAATTCATGGTTATACCTTATGGTGGGGCGATGCAAATTTCCTGAAAAATGTAATTTATCTTGTCTTTATTACTGATAAAAAACATTGTGACCCCCCGGGGGATCGAACCCGGGACCCTTGAGATCGAAGACAAAAGAATCATAATTACATAATGGGTATGCTTACTCATCTACAAAACCCTTAAAAGTACTTGGACGCAAGTACTTCCCTGTGATTTTTAAATTTTCTGTTGAATCGTATGTAACGTTGATAATATAAATGTTATTGTTATATAATATATGTATAATGTTAGTGAAAAAAAAAAAAGTTTCGAATTTATTTACTTCATATAAATGACAACCATCCAGAGAGCTGATCTTAAACCTATAAAAGGATAAATCTTTGTACAACGGATCTGCCCAACACCAAATCTAAAGCATGCCATCGATATATTTGAAATAATATAATCGATAAATAATATAATCGATATTTCCTGTTTAGCTGTCATTCAATGTTTACCTATCACAAATTTGAGACCCGTCAAAATGAATATTGCGTAAATATTGGATATGGCAAAACAAATAAAATAACTTGCGGATTTTTCCGAACTAACTTTCCGCACAGCAAATATTTGCTGAAAACTAATTAAATTCTGCTGAAAGATGGCTAAAAGTTTTAAAATAATGTATTATCATCGTGTTCTGAGCTATGCTAAAAGCTTCAAATGTCTAGCTATTCGGGAAGTTAGTTAGAAATTGATTGCCAGATTTGTACCGGACAAACAAACAAACAAACAAACAAGAATGCAAGCTAATAAAAACCTAGTAAAAAATAGAGCTGACGCTCCTTTCTATGTTTCAAATTTCGTTCTTCACAACGACCTCAAAGTACCCTTTGTCCGTGAATTCATCTCCAGATACAAATCCTTCCACGACTCCCTTTCTGACCACTCCAGTCCACTAGTCCACAGCCTGTTTTCCAGATCCATTCCTGACAACCCTCCAAGACGCCTAAGAAGGCAGTGGCCACGTGACCTCTTAGATAACTAAATTATATTTATTTCAATTTAATTTACTCTAATAATTATCATTATTATTATATCTCACAATATAAATTTTGTATCAATTCAGTAAGTGCTATCATTGGATAGTTCCTTACATCTTGCCGTTTTCAAGTCATACACCTACTTTTATATCTGTATTGCTTATAACAATTATGTATTGTAGTTGCAATAATCAATAAAAAAAAACCTGTGTGGTGTAAGAACCTACTATTACTATTGGTTGAAGCCTGTCGGAAAGCTTTTAACCGCTATTGTTGTGAAAGGTTACTTTAGCTTACCTCGTGGATTCTCTTTAGCATCAATCTTGTTTTTCGGGTTCCGAGGACGAAATCTTGTATGATTATCGAAGGGATTGTTTAAAGTCATTTTAAAACAACACGAGTTGAGTAGTTGAAATTGTTTTTCTTCTGAAAAAGTAAATTTAATTGAGATGAAAGTTTTCTCTGTCTCAGAGGGCGTTTTAAAACCAGATGAGACGGGAGATGTGGAATGCTTCTCGGAGGGGCGTGAGTGTGTTAACTGCGGCGCCATCAGCACGCCACTGTGGCGACGAGACGGCACCGGTCACTATCTGTGCAACGCCTGCGGTCTCTACCACAAGATGAACGGCATGAACAGGCCGCTGGTCCGCCAGCCGAGGAGACTGGTAAGCCACCCCCAATCCCTCCTACGTGATTCTGCCATTGCTTCAGCCAAGGTGCTCTTTCTTTACATCATCCATTGCATTACATGAAGAAAGAGTCTTGTGTCATTTCGCTTCTTTTTTAAACATGGATGACAATTTTTAACTTAATTTATCATTCCATCCAAAAATAAATTTAATCTCTCGCCGTGAATATACTTTCATTAAATTTTGGTTGTTAAAGAACCCTTGGTAATCGTAACTTCAATCCAATGGCAGATAAAAAGCTTTTGTTAAATCGATGATTTGCTTAGCTCTTGAGGAGGTGGAATGGGGTGGCAGTACCACAGTACTCTTCGCCGCTGTTCGTGCTTAGATGGCTCGATAGTTAAAATGCTTCGATATCAAAACGGTTTAAATTTTTGTTGCAGTGGCGGGTACTGGAGGTGCTGCCCCTCACTCCGCCGACCTCTACAAGCCGTCTCTCTTCTCCACACCCACGACGCCTCTGTACAGCAGGCAGTCTGAAGACAAAGCTTCCAAGCGGATGGTAAGATTCATTCCTCTTTTCATTTCCATAAGGTCAGAATTCAGGTCGAGGTGTTGATCGTGGCCGCAACTACAGAACCAGAAACCGAAACTATTGAACTTGGAGCCACATCTCAAAACAAGGCACAATGCTTAAACTGTACTTTTGCGAGACCAGTTTAAAATAGAAAATAAACCAGTTTTAAAAAATAACACAGTCCTGTTAAAAAGTCTAGATTTTTTTTGCAGTTTAGTGTGGTTCTAGCAGTTTTTCCTTTCTACAGCTGTAGCCCATCTATACCTCGACCGAAATTTGCTGTTGTGTATCCACGGCGAGAGTCCAATGCGAAATTGTTTATTTCGATACTCAAAATGGTTAAATGCAACTGTATTCATTCTGGAACTCAAGAATGTCAAAGAACATACTGATGGTTTGTGTGTGAATGAATGACAATAAGACAAGTGAACCAATTGACTGAAAACCAACAAACTCTCAAATCAATACAAATTTTGAATTTTAAAAAATGGCGGGAAAGAAAAACAAAAATGTAATCTTACAACTATTTCATAAGTGCCTCAATTGAGAATTGAATTTTTTGTGTCCAATATTTTTTCCACTTACGAAGGAAATATTGTTTTTCTTTAAGTTTGAGGAATATAAAAGTAATATAATTGCAAATGCTGAACTGCTTTCGTAAAGAAATGTTCTAAAATAATCAGCGCTGTTTTATCATATAAAAAATTAAATAGCCTTTTGTTCTGGGTTTTCTACTCTTATTGTTTTTCTTCATTAGACAATGTATGGTTTAAACAAATTATTGCGAGAGTCAGTCAAAATTGTGAATTTACCAACATTAATATCCTGATGACCAGATGTATTCAGTTCAGTGTCATTGAAGTCATTGAGAAGTTTATTGAGAAGTCATTATAGAGAATTGAACCCCTTTACTTTACTATTTAAAAATAAAAGTTACCTCGGATTGTGTGAATTTTGTGCACTAGGTACAGTAAATCCACAATTTTTTATTTTACTTTTGTCCAGATCCTTGCTGTCCTAAATTTTCTCATAGTTACCTTTCTCTAAACATTTAGTTTTTGTGTTGTTTTTGTGCGTAGACTTCTTCACGACGAGTAGGACTTACATGTTCTAACTGTTCCACATCGACCACTTCGCTGTGGCGACGGAACGCTATGGGTGAACCAGTGTGTAACGCCTGCGGACTTTACTTCAAACTTCACGGAGTCAACCGACCTCAAGCCATGAAGAAAGATAGCATCCAGGTTAATATTATCATGTTTTTTAAACAAGCAATTAATCGATCTATAACATTTAGCATTTAGTAGTTGATTATAACCGAATGATTGCTGCCATTAATCAATTATTGACTTTATAAACCTAGAACAGGAGTGTCAAACTAGAGCAGGCTTATATGCCTAATAATTAATGTTTAATTTTATATGCGTTGCAAATAAAAAGAGAAACTTAAATATTTTGATAGGTGTTTACACATTTTCCATGTTCATTTCCTTGGCGGATAATACTCCTTAATTGTGTAATGCAATGTTTACCATAAATCTTGAATCTATCATAATTTGTTTCACTTTTTTGCAGCAATGCAAGGAAACCATTGCTTGGCCTGGTCTAGGCTACGCTTGACTTATAGCATTTAGTTTTGATCACATTCATAAACGCATGATAAATGAGAGTAATATCCAGTTACAGTTTGAAATCGTATTCATTCATGCCATTAATGGAATTTTGTTTCGTGCTTACCAAAGGTAGCAGCATTATTATGATTCTGAAATCCGTCTAAGAAAAGAGACCATATTGGTCTTATGACTTATGTTTTAAAATCTACTTGTCCAAGTTTGATTAAATATGAAAGATAGGTCATAATTTACCCCCTATTGGTCAAAACTTCTGAGACAGAAATCCGTTTCAGGGAATATCTTGTCTCTTGACTGTCAACCGGCCTATCCGTTTGTCGGTCAGTCAATTTTTGCAAACTACCATATCTTAAATACTGCTCGTCTAATTTTTATGAAATTTGGCGGGTATTTCATATTTAGTCCAATACTAGTCTCATATAATTTGCCTTCTCTTAATTCCGCATGCTTTTACATTAATATATGTTTAATTGTAATCATCCGATTTTTATGAAATTTGGATGGTTTATTTAAGAGTTTACCCCCAGATAGTCCCATATCATTTTGTTTGCAAATTTATCATTGCATAAAAATAAGTGTAACTCCACTGGGAATCGAAACAAATCCTAATTTCATGTGATTAGAGCCCGAGGAGGCTATACGTGTCACACTAATTGACAGACGTGTTTGTTTAATCTTTAATTAAATTGTTACAATGTATTTTAATAAAGTGAAATAAATGACTTAATTTTCTTTTGCAGACAAGGAAAAGGAAACCTAAGGGTGGGGGTAAGAACGATCCTAACCCATCAGCATCGAAAATTCTCAAGATTGAACATAACAGTGAGTAATGACATTACACTTAGTTAACCTATATGAACCTGCCTAGAGATCTCAAGCTATTGATTGCTTCTATACCAGATAAACATACCAAACTCAATCTCGAACATGTGCAGAACCATGAATAGAGATGTCGTACAATAGTTGGTATATCTGATAACACAGTTCTGCAAAAAAAGACTAGAATGATAATGTCATTTTCTGTAGTACAATCTCTCTTACAGGAACAGTTTTCCAAGGAAAATGCGCTTAAAGTTCGAAAAATTCTATTTTTGTGGTTTTTGACCCAATTGTTTACGAAAAATTGGGTCTAAAACCCCAAAAACGAAATTTCTCCTAACATTTGGCGCATATTCCGGGAAAACTACTTTCCCGAGAGAAAATTTATTCAGATTCATATTCCCAAAGTTCCACCTATTCAGCAAAGTTCGTTAAATTTTGCAGAACTGTGTATCTGCTACAGGTACGAGTAAGATTTTGTTAATACCTTGGTTTTAAACCCGTTACAGGGATCATTCTGATAGTTCAACTGGGAGTTGCTTTGATGTAAGTCATTTGCAACTATGATTAGGTTGCAAATGGCTCATAATGAGAGTTGCTCATGATTCTGAGAGTTGTTCATGACTCTCATGATGAGAGTAGCTCATGACTCTCGTGATGAGAGTTGCTCGTGACTCTCGTGATGAGAGTTGCTCATGACTCTCATGATGAGAGTTGCTCATGACTCTCATGATGAGAGTTGCTCATGACTCTCATGATGAGAGTAGCTCATGACTCTCATGATGAGTCCAATAAGTCTATGACTTATTGGTATTTTGGAAGAAATGTAAAAGACCGGAAGCTTCGAGCAGATCTTTCAAGAACAATATTTAGCTTGCTTGTCTTCGGAATACAAACTTGAAAGGACACCGCGTAGCAACTAAAGTGAATTCCTGAGCTCAGAAATTCGGAGAGAACGTGCTTATATAATATAAAACACCGTTCCAACTGTGGAAATCTTGTTCAAGTAGCAGTGGGAATTTCAGGGTGGTAAGAATTATACTATCTGGGTCCAAACATGCACTTACTAGAGAATCTTCAGCCCTTTATCATATTCCTAAACCAAATCAAAGTACATAACTTCATTTGTTTCCAAGAAACAAAAGAGAAGGACATGTCTACTCATAGGTGATGGGAGCATTCGCCATAGCGGCCATCGTTTTTGTCGTATTCGTATCGTATTTGTCTTTACAGAATGTTTTCTTTGGAAAGATATTTTCTTAGGAAATTCTATCGTATTGTTAAATTTGCTCATAGTCCAGGAGATAGCGTGCAAAAAAGTTTCTGACTAACATCAAGCTAGAATTTTGTGAATAAGTAAATGTTTTGGTGCCCTTTTAAGAATATATGGTCGGCTAAGTATATAGTCTGCGGGACATAGCTTGGCAATAGGCATTTGAAAAAACACGGTTGAGAGCGGCCACGTCCCACCCTTTTTTGTGGACAATGTGATTTTCATGATCCTGAGTACGAACTTAGTTAGTAGACCAATTATCAAGTTGATGGTAGTTTGTCCCTTGACAGGAGAACACTTTGATATCGAGTAATATTTGACTAACTAACCTATTAAGTGACAAACTTTCATCAACTTGATTATTGTTCTACTAACTATGTTTCTACTCAGGATCATGAAAATCACATTGTCCACAAAAAAGGGCGGGACATAGCTGCTCTCCACCAGTTTGTTTTTTTCAAATTCCTATTGCCAAGTTATGTCCCGCAGACGAACTTAGCCGACCATATATTCTTAAAAGGCACCAAAACATTTATTTGTACACAGAATTCTAGCTTGATGTTAGTCAGACACTTTTTTTCCACGCTATCTCCTAGACTATCAGATATAAAAAGTTTATTTTTAAAATGAAAAATTGAAAGCAAAGAATAGAAGACAACGAATGTGGCAGGCAACTTAAATTCCCCTTTAGGACACCTAATTGGAAATCAAGGGTTGGTTAAGGAGTTTGGTGTTTGGTTGCAACTGATATTTTTCAATCAGCTTTGTAAATTATCGATCTATCTCGTATTAATGTTACGTCTTCTCTACTTTACAGGTTTTACAGATAGGATAAACAGCGGAGGTCTGGGCTATTCTTCTCAGATCTATCAGAGTCAGCTTCCGTTTCTAGATCTGGTTAAAACAGAAAACGTCGTCTCTTCGTTAGACACTCCTCACATCGTCTCCCACAACAACAACAACCCCACGAAGCAGGAACGCCCGTCCGTCCTCGTCTGATCTCACGTTACGCTTCGTCTTCCAGTCAGGTCTCATATGGAATCCGCATTCCAAGCCTTACCGTTTTTTCGAAGGATGTTTGAGCTTTATTTGAAGTCTGAAATCCTACCGGATATTTTGTATTTGAAACAATTTTTTTGATTATAATCGAGGAAATGGAAACAATGAAGCTCAGACTCCTTCGAGATATTAAGGCATTAGATCAAGTACGACATCCTCTAGATGTCTTATTAGTCTTAGTTTGTCATCATCGTGACATCCTGACATCACGAAATATTGATATCAATGTCGGTTTGATATCATTATCAATATCTTGCCATGGGACATCGTCCCTTAAGAAGGGAAAGAAAAGTTGAATAAAACATGCTTATAACTTTGTAAGAAAGATGCCAGTCTTCTATACAAGAATTTATGTGTACTCTATAAGACTTTACATGAATGGACTGCATTGCCATTGATAAAAGTAATCTTTGAGACAAAGATCCACTTGTATTACCTTATGGTAAAATGGTATATTGAGAAAATATACTGATCAAGAGAAACAAACCATTGCTACCGTGACGATCATGGTGATCCATTTTTAGGATATTCTGATATCTTACACTAATTGTTATTGGACATGGTGATCCAATTGTAGTACATTCTGATATCTTACACTAATTGTTATAGGACATGGTGATCCAACTGTAGGATATTCTGATACCTTACACTAATTGTTATAGGACATCTTAAAACGTTACAAATCTCAAGGCTGAAATCCTAACAAAATAAAAACTGTGTATTTGCTAAATTTATTTTTTTAAACTTTAGAATTGTGATTACGAGATGTTAAGGGTGGTTCATGAGAGTATACTTATTATTCGGATCTCTTTTAATATCTTTATAAGCTCTAACACTGAATAACAAATATCCTTGTAAATCATTAGTGAGTTTAACATCTGTTATTTTATTTTAATTTGCTGCATATATGAAACTGAAGTTTATTTAAATCATTGGTTATCCTTTGACATAAATATTTTATCACCTATCTGAACACAACAATTTTTAACATGTTGGCTGATTTCTTTTATATTTTAATTTTTATGAATAGAAATTTTTAAAGTTGGCAATATACACCACATTAATAAACCAAGAGGGGTTCACATTTGTTCTATTATGTGCGAGTTTTTTTTTTTAATTACTCAGTACTTTAAGTCCTTGAACTAATTCTATCTTGAGCATTTTAATTATTTTGAGATATTGAAGGTCCTTTTTATGCTATCCTTATGTCCTCCAGGATAATAAAGGTCTTAGGTTCACTCTTTATGTTATCCCTTGAAACATTTATATGTTCTTAGCCTGCTTTTCTCCGGACCATCAAGATATTTAAGGTCCACAATTTCCTTTCCTTATGATCAGGATCATGATATAATATAAATATTGTTCTTGGGTGCTCCGATCATGTTTATCAACATGGTACCAATACTTAATAATCTCTTTTCATCAAGAAGTTAAAACTCCATGATTTCTTCTAATGATTAGCAGGATGCATAGGTCCTTAGTTTCTTCTCCTAATGATTAGCAGGATGCATAGGTCCTTAGTTTCTTCTCCTAATGATCAGCAGGATGCATAGGTCCTTAGTTTTTTCTCCTAATGATCAGCAGGGTGCATAGGTCCTTAGTTTCTTCTCCTTGTTAATAATTATTAGGATATTAAAGGTCCTTCACATCCTCTCGTCCAATTTGGATGTTCTGTAACAAAAAAACAACAATTTAAACGGCATTTATTTTATTTTATTTCAATTCTTTTGTACTATTTTTTTTTTGTTTAATAACACAAAATTTAGAGTTAGCTCAAAAATGTTTAGCTAAATTTATTTAGCTATGTTGTTAAAATTTTATATCTGTAATTAAGTGACCTTAACACTGCTTAAGGCTGATAAACAAGCCTTAAAACTGACAATTGTAACGTACTTATTATTACGTATCTTTTTTAATATGTTAATAAGCTGTTAAATCTTATTAAGAATTATCTTTATTGATCTGTAACGAATTTAAGATCTGTTTTATTTTTTATTTTTATTATTATTTTTTCATATATGAAACTGATTTATTGTTTTTATAATTTTAAATTTTATTTATGATCTGATGTTTTCACATATATATATGTACATGATATAAGTCCGATTTATTTTAAGGATAATTATTTTTTAAGAAATTTTGTAAAAGACTTATTCTTAGATTTCTTGTGAGATTAAACAAGATTTTTTTTTCATATCATTTTTTTAATTATAATATTTAAGGAAGATAGATAACTTTTTTTTAATAATAATAATTGTATATTATTTAAATGTACCTTATTTGACATTAAAACTATTACATTCCATTTTTTTAAAGGAAATCGACCAATTTTTGTAAATCACCAATGACTTTTTCAGTTAATCAATTAACGAATCACATTTTTTTTAAATATTTTTGATAATCACAATTTAATAAGTAATTAATATATTTTTTATTAAAGTTCATCACATTCCTTTTGATTCATTGCATATTTGTTTAATATATTCAGAAATAATTATGAATAAAATAAAAATAAATTTGCTACATAAAAATTTAAATTTATTTAAAAAAAGATAATATATATGTGTGTATATTATATACATAATCTATTTTATGTCTCTAAATCGGTACATTTCGATACATTTACTAATGAATGCATTATATTTTGATGACACATAAATTTTTAAATTTTATGCACAATTTATTTCACATTGTGGTATTATTTAATTTTTTTTTTATCGCGATCTGGTATAAATTAAAAATTTATAAATTTAAACTATTTTTAATCAAGATAAACACTATATTAATTATTATAAAATAATTATTGTAGATTTTTGTTTTTAATAAATTTGAACAATATCTTGCAGAATCCATTTGAACGACATTTAAAATAATAATCTTATTAATACAAAATGATCTGTTAATTATTTTCGTGACAATTTATGAATTTGAATTTTGAATTCATATAGATATACTTATGACTGATAAGAAGAGTTTATTTTTTAATACATTATTAAATAGTTTAACAAATTATCATATATATTTATATGTATTTTTTTTTTTTTTAAGTTACCTTATAATAATAAAGGTAATATAACCAATGTGTTGTACATACTATTTTATGTTTTGTTTTTTTTTTTAAATAAAAAAAGACAATTTTTTATTATATGAATAATATATTATTGACTTTTTTTTATAAATATTGTAAGATTTTCTCTTTTATTTTATTATAAATTTACAAATAATGACATATATATATCTCGGTGATGTAATATTTAATTGCAGCAATACTGTGACATATTTACCTATTTTCTTGTAGGTAATATAACATTATTATTATTTTTTATTCTTATTAATTTTGTATAAATATTTTATAAAATAATTATTTTTTTCATTTTCTATTTATTATTATTATTGTTATTTTTCTAATAAAAACGCATAAATAAAAGAGTAAGTTTGTTTATTTATCCAAAAAAATGTTTTTTTTTTAACAGTAACTTATCTATGTTATTACAGAGTAACGTAATAATGTTTGTAATGATTTCTTATTGAATTTATGAAACAATAATTTAATATTATCAGAATTAGGTGTGAATGTCAGTAGAGGTCCATTATCTTTCATTCAAATTAGTTGTCTCAATCTCAAAAATTTGGCTTATTTTAGAATAAGTTTGTCAATTATGTTTATTGACTGTTGAACAATCATTTAATCAGTTCATTAAACAACAGAATAAGGTTTTTTTAATAATATTTTACTATATTATTGAACAAACTTAATCAGTTACTAATGAATAACATGATACGTTTGTTAAACTATAGAATTAAAACTTGATCAGTACATTAAAAAATAACTTATAAGGGTTAAACAATTTCTTATTGAATTATAACTTAATCAATGTATTAAATAATTACATTATAAAGTTTTTGAACAATATCTCAGGACTTCTGAACAAAAGCTTATCACTTATCACATAATAGTATACTTAATCATTTTTTTAATTAATACAGTTGATCCTTTACTTCCGCCATAGTACTGCCACAAATGTTAAGCCAGTGACAAGTCATTATATTTATGGGAAAAATGAGTATGAGGTAATGTTAATTACTTATAATAACACAGCGATGTTAAATAGGTTTTTATTTAAGTGCCGAAATTAAATTAAATTCTAATTTAATTTCTCTTAAATGGTAACTTAATGCCTTTTTAGGGTTTCGTTGGTAAAAGAAAAAAGAAACCCTCATAGTTTCGTTCATGTGTCTTTCTTTTTGCGTCTGTCACGCTGGACGGTTGCAATGACTTTTGAATCAAATGACATAAAAAGATGAAACTTTGCAGTAGTAATGACCGTCCAGACGCAGGAAAAGTATACCGAACTCAAAATTAACAAAACTGTTCAGATTCAAACCGGTGGATAATTTATGCCAACATTCATGTCAACATTCATGACAAATAAAAAATATAATAAAATTTAATAAAATTTTGGGTGGGGTAACAAATAAAAGGTATTGAAGAGTAGATTTAAAAAAATATATAACACTTGTGGATAGTGTTTAATTTGTCATGTTATTTCGTCTAAAAACATCAACATTTTACGCCCCCCCCCCCCAAAAAAAAAACAAAAAACTATATTTCTGCAGTTACTACAAATATTAAAACATATTATGCAAAATGTGTGCTCTGCTTGGCTATAGAATAAATAAGCATCCTTATTTGATCTGATTAACTGGGAATCCAAAATGGCGATAATTCAATTGACTGGATTTTTTGTTAATTTTTAGTGGGAAAATTACAAATATATATAAACATTTTTTAAAAATGTATTTGTTATTGTATTTATAAGTCGAAATATACAAAAAAAAGAAAAAGAGCCCCCTCCCCCCAAACTACCCTATAACAGCTATTCCTTAAATTTATGAAATATACCTTAAAGAGTAGATTACAAAAATATATAACATTTGTGTAAATTGTTTAATTTTCCTCTCCATATTAATATAAAAATGCATCAACATTTTGCGTTGAAAAAAATGTTACATGTATTAACTTTTAATAACGATTATAATTAAAATAAACTATATTAACTTTTTTCACAATACTTATTTTTCCCAACTCATTACTTATGCCCAAAAGATTAAGTTTACTTTGTTTCCGCCGCTTTGTAATTCTTCATTGAGTATACATTTAAATCTAAAGTTATTACATTTGCCCATATTCAATCCCAGATCACGGAACAATTATTTTATTAAAATTTAATTGTTTATTAATATGTTAAATTGTTTGTTGTACAAGGAATTATTTTTCTGTTTGACACACTTGCCGTGTAATTTACAATCCCTGCAATTAAATAAGACAATTGGTTTTTTTAAAAAATAAGTATATTTCTAGTGAACAAATAAAACATTAAATTACGTATTTCCGCGCAACTGATATAACATAGTTGATATACCTCCTCCTAGATATATTTATTTTGAATTGGTTCATTTCGTCAGTTTGTTTGACAATATAAAACATGGAGTATAGTTGCAATTCCAATGTTTTCAGTAGTGTTGTTTGCTTTACTCGTGCAATATTAACATGTCAAGTTGGTTCATTACCCACAACACTTGTTTGTTTTTGTCAATTATTCCCAGAAAGCAAGTTTAGCATCCCAATTCTCTGACTGCATCTCGTTACACATACATTGACAATTTATATTTCAACATAGGTAGGTACGTTAGTGTTAAAATTAATAGTTTAATAAAAATGTGTTTGTTTTTAGATAAAATATCGGTTAGAGACAACTCAGACAAACTTTCTCATATACTAGATCATAATTAGGTACTTAGCCCAGTTTTTTCCATTTATTAGTTTTCGCAAGTACATTTAATTAATATTCAACATTTCATCGATATTTATCATAAAAATAACTTCTCCTCGGCGGGGAATCGAACCCGGTTTCTCTCTGTCCGCGTTTTAAGCTATGTTCTCAGGAACTAGATTTTTTCCGGGAAAACTGCTTATATCATTAGATTCATATTTAAATGGACTACATTTTAAATTTTTTTTTTTATCAAAATCGTCGAACAGTTTTCAAGAAATAATTTTTTTTCACGTTGTTTCAGAGTTTTTTCCCCTAAATTTGGTGTTAAAATTAATTTTTTTATTTCGCTTCGGAGTATGATTTTTCTAAACATGTATGCCAAATTACGTTTAAATCTGCCTATTAGTTTAGGCTCCAGGCGTCTGCACAGACAGACATTTCTTAAAAACCACTGATTTGGACTCAGGGGACCTCAAAACGTGTAAATCCATCGAAATCCCAAAATCGAATTTTCGCGCCATCACAATACTTTCTCTATATATGAGGAAGTAAAAATAGATGACTAAGAGAGTAGGAAGATGTTTTGATTGTGGATTAGGGTCGGGTTAAGTCCTGCGAGCTAAGTAACCTGACTTACTTAAGTTGTTTTCGCATCTAATGTTTTGGTTTAACTTAACTCACAGCAGGTAGATCTAGTTGAGCGGTCTCTACCTGAACTTAATGTTTGTTAAGTTGTGATACTTGACGTGTGAGTCATACAAGGGACTTAATCTTACTCACAATAACAAACCTTCAGGTACTTAACCCTGCTTATATTCACAAACAAATACTTCATTCAAATTCTTCTAATTTCACTCTTCTTTATTATTAATAACATTTATTCCGATATACATACGATACTTTAATAAATATAATATACATCTGTGTACACGTATCTACCTATATATTGCATTCACTATTTATCTTGTTTTTCAAGAAGAAAAACTAAATTATTATTTTTTACCGTAATTTTTAAATTTTTTGTTTAAAAACCTTAATTTAAATTAGTAACACAAGGCAGATAAATTTCAATCGATTTTACCCTAGTTAATCTTCATTAAAATATATAATATTTAAGCTCGTATATCTCTCACATACCTCTTACCGTTTACCAGCACCTAATTCGACTAGGCTGGAGGGTTTATTTGGTATAAAAGTCCTGCGAGTGATATATATTTTTTTTCAAATTTTTAAGTTTTAGGTAGTATTCATACTACGGAAAGATTACATTTTACTTTAAATCAAATTATAATTATCAATAACTACGGGAGACATACAGAGAAAAATAAACCCCCGCACCGGGACTTGAACCACGGGTCCTCCTATTAATCCGTTACAGGTGCTCTTACCAACTGAGCTATACGGGAGAATGATTTTTCTCTGTCGTTACCGATGCAAATTCCCCATATATTTTTTTCCTCCAGGGAACCTGAGCTTCTTCAGAGATCTACAATTTTTTATTTTTTATTTATTTTTTTTTACATGAATTGTAAAGGAAAAACAAACAAGTCTTTTTAAATTACAAAGTAGAATAGTATAAAAAATTTTACTTAATAAAAAATTATGTAATAGAAATATATATCACTCGAAGGACTTTCATTCCTAAAAAAAAAACCTCCAGCCTACTATAATATTCTACAAGTCATAAAAATTGAATCTCTTTAATCTAATACTAAACCTTTGTAAAAGTTATTATTAAAACATTTATATTTAATAATTGTTTTATTAATTCTCTCTCTTTCTCTGTCTGTTAAACTTTTTTCTTTTTTTTTGTATTTACATTTTAATTTGGAATTAGAATAATTAATTTTGTTTATAAAACATTTTTTTAAATAAAAGAAAATATTTAAAGACGTAAATAAATGTAATTAATAAATAAATTAATAGGTAAATAAAATAACAGATCTGATTTTAGTTTTTTTCTTTTTTTTATATTTTGCACTTAATGTTAGATCTGATTGGTAATATAATTAAATAAATTAATGTATATTGTAATTAAAAAGAAGTAATAAATATATAAATAAGATATCAATTTTATTTAATGTTTAGGTTGTAAATTATGGAATATTTTGTAATTTTTATTATTATTTCATTTTATTTTGGCTTTCTATTATAATGATAAGTTGTAGCGAAATATAAATCAACACCAAATAAAAAGTAACGAATTGCTAAAGAATAAACGTTTTTATTATTCAAATTGTGTTCATTTTATTCATTGAAATTGTACATTGGATAGTAATATACATGCAAGTATTATTGAAAAAATATTTACTTGGTCCCCCCCCCCCCCCCCCCCCCCCTATACTTGTTATACACTTAAGAGAAATTCCCTTGTCTAAATGACAATTAAGACAAAAGGATTTTTAGTCCAACTTTGGGACAATGGAACACCAGACTTAAGTGCGTGATGGTGGCAGTGGCGTAGCTAGGGCATTCCCTCCCCCGCAAGAACTATTTGGGGGCTCTTCGCCAAAGAAAATTTGTGAACAAAAAGAAAAACTTCAGAACTGCATGGGGCCCCTCTGACAATGGTGTAGAATTATGATTCCAAGAATAGATTTTATTATGCTCTAAAGGAAGGAGCCCCCATCGACATTGTTAAATTGGATTTGGAGCAACCGGGCACTGGGGCGCCCGCAATGTTTTTGAATCCAAGTATTGTCATCCTCACCCAGATAGAGGTGGGAGAAATCGATTTTTAACACTGTGATTCCCTGTGGGAATTTTTCGCTTCTTTTTTTGGGGGGGGGGGGGGCAAACACAAGGGTTTCTAGTTCTTAACAAAGAGTCAAAGTGCTTAATTGCGTAGAGCTTAGAGCTTAGTTCATAACCTTTGTTTCAAAAAGTTAGTAAAACTTTGTTGATAGCAGGTAGTGCTTCCAAGCGGCAAAATATATAATTAGCTATTGAATTGTTATCAATCATTTCTGTTCAATTTGATAACCTATCAATCTTATCAACATTGGTATTTAAACTTTTGCTTGCGAGTTTCACCAACGATTTTTATATGTCTCCGATTTTATAATCCTGGATAAAAATCCTATAAATTTTGAAAAACAAAAATCTAAAAAGTTTTAGACAACAGGGAACGTATTCGATCTCACTGTCGGTCTGTACGTCAATTTTGTGTGTCGACCACCATTAACATATCATATGGTCCAAATAAAGGGCTTTATTAAAATGTAGTTCGTTTATTCGATGGGCTGATTTCAATGAAATTTGGCGCATATGGTTAGTCCAAGAATAAATCATCCCCGAGTCGAAATGAATAAATTAATTTTAGCTCTAAATTTAGGTGCGCTACCCCTTAAAACGATATTTCTCGAAAACGGTTTGGACGTCTTAAATACGAATCTGACTGTAATACGTCGTTTTCTAGGGAAATATCTTCTTTTTCAGGTTTATACATTAAATAAGTGTGTCTGTGTGAGTATATCGAATATGCCATATATGCTTATAGTTATGAATTGATTAAATTAGGCCCTAATAAAAATACTTATGTTAAAATATGGGCCAAGTATGAAGTAACAAGTTGTGAGATCACAGGTTTAGCCCTGTCCGAGTGTCGCGAGACGGCCAAATTTATATTATTATAATTCATTTGTTTAGTTATTTTATTATTTAGTTTTTTATACTTTTTGATACTTGTTGACACCATCTATAAGGTGGTGTCAAAATTGGGTATAAAAAGGAAAAAAAATTGTATTTAAGTTAGTGTTCAGATAAACATTCACAGAATAAATTCTTATTTTACGATTTTGGTAGTATTCATACTACGGAACGATTAAATTTTAATTTAAATCAAATTATAATTATTATTAACTACGGGAAACATTTAAATTAAATTAAACTTTACATTTAAATTAAAATTTAATCGTTCCGTAGTATGAATACTACCAAAATCGTAAAATATGAATTTATAATTGATTGTACTAGGTACAGGTACTAATTGGGTACTTTATAATTATAAGCGTTATTTCTCGGTCTAGTTCTGTGTCATTAATGTTGACTTCTCAGACTTGTGGAAAAATTGAAAGCTTTAAATTCGGGTCAAGGTATCATTAACGTCAGAGAAATTCATTCTCCTGCGTAGCTTAGTTGGTTAGAGCGCTATACTGGAAATATAGAGGCCTGTGGTTCAAATCCCCGCGCTGGAGTCTATTTTTCTCTGTCTGTATCCCGTAGTTAATAATAATTATAATTTGATTTAAATTAAAAAAAGTATAAATTCCTTCCAACACAGTGTTAGAAACCAGTATCGAATCATATTTAGGATTCAATCCTTTTTTCAAACGATTTTTAGCTCCAAATTTGGGGGAGGTACACCCCAAAAAACTCTGAAAAAACGTGAAACAAAATTAGCCGTTTTCCCGGGAAAAATCTAGTTCCTGAGAAGAAAGCTTAAAACGCGGACGGAGAGAGCCCGGGTTCGATTCCCCGTCCAGGAGATGTTATTTTTATGATACATTTTGATAAAATTTTCAATAATAATTAAATGTAGGTACATACTAAAACTAATAAATGGAAAACACTGGGCTAAATAATTATGAACTCGAATATTAGAAAGTTTGTCTGAGTTGTCTCGGACCGATTTTTTTTCTTGAAACCGAGTCATACCGAGTGTTCTATACTAGGTCTAATTTAGCCCATAGTGTTGTAAGTCGGTCCATTCTCTCTTCTCTCTGTCCCCCATAAACTCAAACGCATTTTCTTTCCCAAATCACTCTATACGTTTAAAATTAAAATCATTTTTTGTCTTGGAAAATTATGCAGCACAAAGAGATTAAATAGTTCGCCTTAAATATAGTTCGCTGATATAATATACAGGAATCCCGAGATAAAATGTAACGAAACTGGTGAATTCTATGGGTCAAATTCAAATAAAAAAATGTCGAGTAGCGTATGCTCATTTCTCGATAGTTCTCGACAAATCGATTGATTTCATTTTTGAGTGTTACACGTAAATTTGCAAATAATTAATAATATCTCAAAACTAAATGAGACAGAGAAATTGGAGTAAAAGACAATTTAAAAGAGCATAAAAACCTTTCATTTATTGATTTTCAAATCGTCAGCTGCTAAGCATCTTTTTTTGTGGGATTGGCCATATAGCCATAGTGTTTTTCCGCTAAGGTCTTTCTTATATTTAATTTAATTTTATTACTTCTCTTATTTTTTAAATTTTGATGTTAATGTTTGATAAAAATGTATAGATTAACTTGTATATGGATTGCTTTTTACTGTGCAATATTGATCTCCGTGTGGAAGGTTGCTGAATGAGTCTGTTGCAGTTAAACTTTTTAAGTAATGATTCTCTATGCATTGAATACTTTGCACAAATAATAATAATGTGCTCAAGATCCTCCTCAACACCGCATTTTGAGCAAAGCGAAGATTGTACTTTTCCTATCCTAAATAAATGAAAAATGCATATTCCGTGATTGGCTCTCAATCTACTAATGGTTGTGACCATCGATCTGGACGCTGTTGTACCACTGTACGATGGTGTTGAATTAAAATGGCTATTATTTGATTTGTAAAAACTTGCTGAGGAGGTTGTATCGTGTCACTGTTTCCAACGTTGCATAGTTAAAAAGGAATGCTTCCTCAGCAAAAACCTAACCTTGAAAAAAGGGCCAAGTTCCAGATCCCCACCGAAAATGGTGAGGTTATCACAGTAGTGATGACCTGTGGGCAAGCCTGCTCTTTCTTCAGACCATATCTTCACTTCACTCCGCGTCCTATTTCGTATACTTCAATAATATTAAGCCTTTACAACCCATTATTGTCAAATTAATTTAATTTCAACCCCAATTTTTTTATCTTTAAAAAAATCTGGGGCAATCGGCAGGCTACTTTTGACAAATCAACCAAATTTCATAAAAATCAGATGAGTACCTACTTTTAAAGATATGTGTGTAAATAACTGTATTTTAGTGTGCATGAGGAAGAGAGAAATATGGGTGCAGTACCTACTTATATGGGATCAACAATGGGCTAATTAGTGTGTTAACTAAGGACCTAGAATCTGCCCAAATCTGTTTCGTTAAAAGATATTTTTGACTGCAGAGTAACTACGAGTACCTTTCTAGAGCGGAATGTGACCCCCCCCCCCCCCCCGTGTGGCGGTTTCACTTGTAAAGCAAATACTGCATCGGATGCCCCGTAACACCTCACTCGAACATAACAGCCTTCTGATGATATGTTTTGATTTGAAAAACAAAAAATCTTGTCTAGGCGTAGTACTACATAATTCACAAAAGCACAATTCGTTTGACCGATTGAAAAGGTTACTTCAGAAAATTAAAAACACACAGGCAAGTACTTTTTAGAGTTTGGTAGGTTATTTGGTATATACGTTATTATATCCCGCCCTATATAAAAGTAAAAAAAAATATAATCAAATTTAAATTAATCCCCCCCTCCCCCCAAAAAATAGTGTAGAGTAAGAAGAGAAAGAGTTGATGTCTCTGGTGCGATTTCTCAGGGGGTCAAAATGTGTTTTATTGGTAATAACAAAATGTTAAATTAATTTTTTCTGGCAGTATTCATCGCCCTACCATAAGGTATTTTCATGAATTATTTCAAAATGTTAGGACTAGCCGTTAATGTGTGGTTGGTGGGGGGGGGGGGGGGGCGATTTTTTTGTGAAATTTAAGTGCTATAAACGCAGTATTGGCGGTACAAAGAACAGTAGTCATAAAATGTTATATGTGTTCGTAATCTACTTATTAGTAGCTTTCATTTGATAACCATCTCTGCACATTTTTGCGTATTACGCATGCGCATATTAAATATTTAACATCTCTATATTTTTCTATGTGTTGGTCAAAAAGTTACGCCAGTATTTCAAATTTCAACTCTCGGAAAAGTTCGGGGGATATGAACCAAAGTACGACGGACAGACAGACACATCACCCTCGGCATCAGGGGTTCGAGGATGATCTACGAAACCCTAATAGAACTAGATTTGATTTATTCTGAACTCGTCAGTAAATCATCAATAAATAAAACAATTTTCCCTTATGAAGAAAGCTTTGTAGAACAAGATCGCGAGAGGAATATGGAATCGGAATCAACGGTACTTGTTTAGATTGTTACTCCCTTATGTTCTGTATTTATAAGGGGAGTAACAGTCTAAAGAATTGCGGGGTAGTAATTGAAGCTTTAACCAATTAAAATATTTGCCACAAGGCACCTTGGTCACACAAGTAACCACGTTGGAATGAGAACCAGATATTTTTATTCACGATTAAGAAGCCGGAAATACGCTTGTGTAATGCGGGTTAGCATAAACCCTTATAATACTAGGAATAATATGCAATTGAAAAATATGTTATTGTTCCGTAAATTAAAAAAAAAGTCAATATAATATTTTCATATATTCCTTTTATCATTGGCCTCTTGGGATGTTTATTAAAAAAAAAAAAGATATTTTTTTTAATCTTTTATTAAACATCCCAAGAGCCCAATAAGAAAAAGAGTATTAGGAAATTAAGGAAGAATAAAAGGAAAACATTTCATAGTTTCTCGTCGTGATTTACTATAAATGATAAACGGTTTAAAGGTAAATTTAGAGGTTTACTGGTCACGAAAAAAAGGGTAATGAAAGGGGCTGGACCGGCCAGATGTCGAGGGTTAGGGATCGTGGCAGAACGTGCGGCCTTTTTTTTTACTCTGTCAATTTACTCGAGGCAAACACGTGGGGTTGAAATCTAAACGCGGTCGAGTTTTTGACTTTAAAAACTTTTTGATTCTATATTTGTGTTTCCTTGCAACTCACATTTAACTTTGCTTATTTTTTTGTGAAAATGTTGAGAGTGTAAATAAAGTGATGTAATGTGGAGACGAATAAGAGACGCATCTGACAAATTGACATTGAGCAATTTAAAGTAAATAAAATGGCAATTAATGTTGTAAACTGTCCCTCGCGTTTTGTCGCGTATTTCAATATTTTGCATTTACGGCCCGTTATGGTCTTCATTTATTCACTTATGTTTCCGAGCTTACTGAAGGAAGCATTGTGGTCATTATAAAAAAATGTTGTTGGAACGAAGTTCCTTATGGCACGTTCTGGATCCCGGGAGTAAATCCGAAAAAACGACCAAAATCACCGTCACGCCAAATCCGTCACGAAATCTACCGATGACAATAACTTGAGTAAAAGATCACCGAGTTAGTTGAAATTTGGTACACATGTTCATTTTACCAATGCCCAGGCTAAGTTCGTTGGAAAACGTTATCCGCCGAAGCGTTCACGCGCAACGCTCGCTTCAACGTAAGCTTCAAAAATCGTAAGACGGGAAAAAGTGTTATTAAGGAAGCCTGTTACTTGACTTATTTTGTTTATTTTTGTTATTTATGTCAAAATGTCACTTGGTTTTGTAAATATAAGAAAACATAATCACGGTCTTAAAGTGGACCTAAACGTTTAAAATAAAGAAAACAACGTTTTTACCGATATCTTGCGTTTTAACGTATAACGATTTTAATAAAACTTCTTACACATTGTCTAAAGTCCAATTGAAACAGACATGTAAAATTTCAACCTGATACAATAGCAGATGCTTTAGAGTAGGGAAGAGGTATATTTTATAATAATTTAAATTAGTAGGCCGGTAGGTAGAAAACAGTCCTATTTCAATCCAAAATCCTTCAACAAACATACTCTTTAACTATAATAAACTCATCATAATCCACTTTTTTCTTATATTCAATATATATTTATAGTAAGACGCTTGCTTTAATTATTCAAATAATGATTTTCTTGTAATTTTGCCTTAACTCTGCTAGGTACAAACAGTTGGTTACTTTTAATTTTGTCTCTTTTCTAACTCCGCCATGTATAAGTAGTTAGCAATGTATACGTACTTAGCACTGTGATTTTATTATTTATATTTAATGAAAAATGTAAGGAACTTCGTTCCTACCGGGTGTCCTGCGACACCACACGGATTTTTTTTATGACGCTCGACTGTTTTTCTCCAATGTGTAATAGCGACTCATCATAAAAGAGGTGTAGATCAATAACCAAACAACGTCTTCACACAAGAAAATTGTAATTAAAACAATTGACGGGTTTGTTGTTCTTTAGAAGTGGATCCGGTAAGCTCTAGATTATCTGAAGAATTCTTCAGAACAGGCTTAACTAGTCAATTGTTTCAAATACAATTTTTTGTATAAATACGTTGTTTGGTTATTGAACTACACATATTTTGCTCCCGAGCTTACCGAAGGTAACGGAAGCTATATGATCGTTCTGAAGAACGAACATCTTTTATGTCTACGATTTCAAAAATTCCAAGACAAAAATCCGTTTTATACATCAGGGAACATTTGTGGTTCCGTGTCTGTCTGTTGGTCTGTCACTCAATTTTGCGAACAAAAATGTCTTAAAAACTACATGTCCGATATTAAAGAAATTCGTGTTTTAGATCATAATTAGCCCTAAAATTATCTTTGATCATAATTATATAAGTTTCAACCTTCTGCGCTCAAACATACATTTATTTACACTTATAGCTTCAAAAGTACTAATCTGATTTGTATAAAAATGTTATAGTTTATCGTAAGTAACCATCAGATAGCCCTAGATTAATTTGATCTGACTGCGCTCCTTAACTTTTGCTAAATTTATACTTTAATTCATGTAAAAAATCAAAACAATTTTGACAGATTAAAAAAACGGGAAACAATTAATCAAAATAGACAATAATTGCTTGTAAAAGCATAAAATCAATAAAGTACGTGATAGGATGCGAGGAAACTATGTGCCACGCCAATTGGCAGTCTATTTTTTGTAAATTTGTAATTGTTTAATAGTACATTACGCGTCGAGTGCGGAAAGAAGCATTTTGCATGCGTGTGTGGAGATTGCACCCGAGCGACAGCGAGGGTAGTAAAACCACACGAGCAATGCAAAATGTCGTTTTCGCACGAGTTGCGTACCGTACTTTATCTACGATTGTTAGATTTAAATAATAAATACAGAAAAAAATAAACTTGCTGTATTTAAGTTCGTATCTCTCTCTTGATAAAGATGGCATTAATTCTTGAGTTGTATTTTTTGCCGAATTAATTATTTCTGGAGGAGTATTATTCTTCACATTTTCGTCAAAGTAACTTGATTCACTTCTTGTTTTTCACTAAAAACTCGATATAAACAGTTACTTTAATAAAAGAACAGCAAATTAGTTATGTTAAATGTAAACAAACTCGCTAATCGTGTGTAAAGCTGAAGAATTCCTCTTCTTTACCGCCGTAGGGTGGTAAAGAAGAGGAATTGTTCAGAACTATGAGTCACACATGCGCAATGAACACAAGTACGTAAAGAATCCCTTTCTACACATCTAAACAGAGATTCAATGTTTATATTTCGTAGATAAAGATAATTACATTAAACTTAGTAATGTAATTACTTGTTTACTTGCGTAGTAAATAACTAAAGCAAGCTTCTTGCATTCAACAAAATATGCGTCCCTTCTCTCTGTCTGTCTGTCAGTACAATGACAGACAGACGTTTATATGTCCATCGACAACTTGAGTAAAAGTTGACTGATTTAGTCTTCAATGATTGAGCCAC
This sequence comes from Gerris lacustris, assembly GCA_951217055.1. Taxonomy (NCBI): domain Eukaryota; kingdom Metazoa; phylum Arthropoda; class Insecta; order Hemiptera; family Gerridae; genus Gerris; species Gerris lacustris. Next base: position 116,297,458 of record OX578277.1, on the reverse strand, counting down.
GTTGATACCTAGTATTAATAACGAACAAATCAGATATATAAAATTTATATTTTATATTTATAAGTTTTGTTTTAGAATAGCTAACTTGAAGGCTCTGTCGAGAGACCTAAATGTCAACCAATTTGGCAGACAGTGTTTTCTCATGGATAGGTACATAAGTTTTTAGAGGTGCCTGTTAGTCGATTAAATAAATTGTGAATTCTCGGCCCACCCTAAACTAATCCAAACACGAGCTTTTGCACCAGGCATTATTATTATTAAGTTCTAATAAGTAAACAATAAGTACAATAGTTATTCCAGAAAATCTTGTTAATAATGACGAATATTAATTTATTACGTTTGTCTACAATATTATATCTATTTGTAGAGATGAAAATTGTTTCTCGGGTGCAGCTCAATGTTGAGGTGGTTACATATGAAAGTATTTACCATCTATTGCCAATATTAAAGGTTATTTTTGTCTTATACTACACTTTGCATTTCTTTGGACACATCGCATACTCCTCCAGAACGGCTGAACCGATCCGCACAAAATTCGGGACGGTCAATGTGACCAACCACAGGAAGGTATAAATCTGAAATGATCTAAATTGGTACACAGGGGTACGGGGTACGGGATACAAAGGTTTCCTCCTGAAAGGCTGAACCGATTTGCTCAAAATTCGGCTCGGTCAATGTGACCAACCACAGGAAAGTATAAATCTAAAGTTAAAGTGGTCCAAATTGGTACACAGTACTAAATGGGTATTAGGCACGGGGTACAAATGTTTCCTCCTGAACGGCTGACCCAATTTGCACAAAATTCAGCATAATCAATGTGCCAGGAAAGTATAAATCTGAAATGGTCAAAATTGGTACACAGGGGTACGGGTACGGGGTACAAAAGTTTCCTCCTGAATGGCTGAACCGATCCGCACAAAATTCAGCACGGTCAGTGTGACCAACCACAGGAAGGTATAAATGTGAAATGGTCCAAATTGGTACACAGGGGCATTAGGTGCGGGGTACAAAAGTTTCCTGCTGAACGGCAGAACCTATTTGCACAAAATTCGGGACGGTCAATGTGACCAACCACAGGAAGGTATAAATCTGAAATGATCTAAATTGGTACACAGGGGTACGGGGTACTGGATACAAAAGTTTCCTCCTGAAAGGCTGAACCGATTTGCACAAAATTCAGCACGCCCAATGTGCCAGGAAAGTATAAATGTGAAATGGTCCAAATTGGTACACAGGGGTACGGGTACGGGGTACAAAAGTTTCCTCCTGAACGGCTGAACCGATCTGCACAAAATTCGGGACGGTCAATGTGACCAACCACAGGAAGGTATAAATCTGAAATGGTCCAAATTGGTACACATGGATACGGGGTACGGGGTACATAAGTTAAAAATAGTATATGTCCTTCATGATGCTTGTCGTTGAAAAGGTCTTTATGAGTGCAGTTATTGTTGTTATGTTCACTTTTGTCGTATTTTAAGAGGGAGGTAAAATAGAACAACAGAAACAAAATGCTGTTTAATTAAAATTAGAAATATTACTATTTTTGATCCGATTTCTGCTATTTATAAATAAATAATATTTATTATTTAAGATAGTAAAATGCTCACGCTCAGCTCAATAGTGCAAGCAGAACACTGCATTGCACACCTAGTTATATGTTCTTCTTTTTTTTTGTGAACATAATGGTTTTATGCGTGTAATTTTTTATTAGTTTAGGGTGGGTGAAATTTAATTGAATATAATTTCCTCGTATTTTTGTAAATATATATATTGTACAAATATATATTTTTACCTTATCTTTTTTATTTAAAAGAAGAACATTTCGTTCAAAAATGTTATTTAGATAAAGATATTTGGTATGTCTGTGGGAGGTATATTGGTGTTATTTTTCTAATGGGAATTATTTAATATTGTGTCTAATACGAAGCGGCACCGGAATATTGTTGAAGTGTTGTCAGTGTGTTCCCAGGCAGAGGGAGAGTTGGGGTTTCTTATCAGTAGAGGCCCGAGGGAGGTTTGATAAGGCTGTAGAAAATTTAATATTTACTCTTTGATAAGAGGCGGGTTATGATGTGGTCTCCCACTACAGTCTGCTCAACACACCTTGTACACTGCCTGCACTTAACTAAATAATGCAACCTAAATATAATATTACAGTTTTTACCCTCTTAACATCGTATACCCCACAGTTTAATGAGTTTAAAAAAAAAATTAAAAAAATATGCATAACTACAATTAGAAAAATAAACAAAAACCACTTATTGACAAAGTATCGAGAACTAAGGAATGTATTTTCTTTGACGATATTACATAAAAATAACAGGTTTAGATAACCTTCGACACGCGTTTCATAATAAAAATAAATTAATAGTAAAAAACAATTTTATAACAAGCTTCTATTCGTATTCTTCTCCGCAAACCCTTTCATTTGATCCACATATTATGGGCGTGTTTAAATAATAACTAGTCCATCATCTTGGGCTGTCCGTCATATTAGATTTAGAATTAAGTCACTCAGCTAACCATACATTTTCATCTAAACTAAACGTGAATGCAAAATTTCAATTCAATCGGTTGAGGATAACTGCATAAAAATTCAGTTGCAAGATTTGACCCGAACAAACATACAAACATACATACATTGCAAGTTAAATAAAAGCTTGTGAAGATGGTTATTTATTAATTGTATTTAAAATGAAATAGGTAATATTTTAGTTTTAAATTATTTATCAGAAATCAGCTTGTTATTTTGATTTTGCGGATTTAGAAAACTGTTGTAAGAGGATTGTGTCTGTATACGCCATCACAAAAATCCTGGCTCATGATTTCATAAACGACAAACTTAGAATTTTTTTAAAAACTTTAGTTGTAAACTAAACTTTAGATTTCATGTAGAGTTTTACAATTGGGCGAATGACTGGATGCCCCAAAACCGGTTTAAATTAATTCATTAAGTTTTGAACTTAGCAGACATTTGGCTTACCGAACAGCGGCAACTATCAGACACCGAGTAAAATGGGTCTGCCGTTTTTCAATCAATGCGGAATCACCGGAAAATGCTTTCTTGATAGGTGTTAGAAGGAACGCAGGAAAAAATATAACAGAAAAACTTATACTCAGGGCCGTCCCTAGGGGGGGTCAACCGGGTCAAGCTGACCCGGGCGCCACGGCTAGGGGGCGCCGCCAGGCCCCCTTCTTAACTACTAGGTGAATTTGGCAATAAGGGGGGGGGGGGGCGCCAATGATGCCTTTGACCCGGGCGCCTAAACCCCTAGGGACGGCCCTGCTTATACTTGTAACAAAATAAAATAGATATAACAAAACAAACGCGGGTTGAGGTGGGATAAGGAAAACTCTCATTCAAGTATGAAAGAGGAATAGTTATTTATGTAACTTGGCAGCAAAATGGAATTTTACTGACGAGTGATTAGATTAGCCTCCTAGCCGAAGGCGAGGACAGGCTATGATACTGCCGTAATTTACCTATTTCATTGGCAATGAATAAACGAGGCAGAAATGTTTCCTTTGCTGCCTCGTTGCATACAATATTTTATCTACTTGCGACAGAAAAATGAAGCTGCTAAAATGTTATCTTTATTAATATAACATAGTTAAGGTACTTCTTTAGATTGTTACTCCCCTATGGTTGCTTTACAATAAAACTGACAGACTAAATTACTCTTAAGACAATGGGATGTTTAGTTCAATGTACTTTGGGACAAAGGAATATCTCACTTCAGATTTTATAAGAGGAGTAACAATCGAAAGAAGTGCCATAGTTAATAACTATGTGTCATATTAATAAAGATAATAACATATGTATTAACTAAAATTAATGTTCAAATAAGAAACTTGGGAATAATAACAATAAGTGAAAAGCAAACTCAATCTATAACAACAAAATACAAAACACACGTTTATAACACTCATAACTTCTGAATGAATAATGCACGCAATATAAAATATTTATTTATATTTTTACTAAAAAAATTAATAAAAGTAATAAAAGTGTTAAAGATATCTTCTATTGCTTAAAAGAAAAGAAATAACTAGGATACATCAAGAAAAATAGCTAGTCTAATCTAGAATGACTTCAATAATAAAAATAATATGGATGTTCAATGTTTACATGACGCTACAGTATAGCCAGTGACTCTACTATTATTTTTAATTAAAGATCTACTAATCATTGAACTTATTTAACAGAATTAACAAATTATTTTATTATTAAAACGTTTATTTATTAAATATTACTTATTTTAACTATAATATACAATATTATAAGTTAGAGATAATGGTATAAACTGTTCTTGCCAAAATAAGAGGATATGACACGCAGTGGTAAACACTGTTACTTCTCTGCCTAGGCAGGGAAATATTTCCCTGCCTAGGCAGAGAAAGTATTTTCCTGACTGTTTAAACTACTTTCCTGCCTGTTTTTAATATTTTAATGACAAATCAGAGAAATAGTACTTCCAGCCTAAAAACAGTTAAGTAATGTTTAATTTTGCTGCCGCGAGTAGATAAATACTTTTTATGGTAGAATAAATAAATGTTTATTTCGAAAATTGTACATTACATAACATTGTGTGAATAGTTAACAGTAGCCTTATATACGCGAGTTTCATCTCTCACTCGCACTCGCAGTCTGTAAACTACAGTTTTTGCACGTATTCGGTTACAGGACATGCGTATTCGTACCATTCTGCCTAAAATCAAATACATTGAATGTTATGCGAGATGTTACTTCAGCCGCTTCATCTGTATTTCGTACGAGTACGTCGAGCCAACGTAATACTTTAAATTGATTTCATTTTTCATGCGTGACTGTGACTGACGACCATTTTTTTCTAATTATTATTACACTCTCTTTGTTTGGTATCACCCCCCCCCCCCCCCCATTTCATAGCAAATTTAATATGACCTGGGTCGGAATGAAAATCAGATAAAAGCAGACTCCTCTTCATGGAAATAATAATCTCCTTTAGACATCTCAGACTCTCTAGAGACTCAGAAATCTCTTACTTCATCCATTCGTCTTTAGAGATCTCAGACTTACGTATAATAATACACTTGTGAGTCAAAATTTTAATGTTTTTTGACAAAATGGCATGAAATATTAAACACTTTCTACAAGTGTTATACATATTTTTGTAATCTACTCTTCAATACCTTTCATTTGATACCTCACTCAAAAATTTTTAAAAAAACATATTTTTTTCCACAGGAATTATCCGCCATTTTGGAAAAGTTGTATGTTTTTATCTCTTTTGAGAGTTATTGGAACCATACATAGTGGCAGACAGACAGGCACAGGAACGAAACTATAAGGTTTAATTTTTTTGGTTTTACCAACGAAACCCTAAAAAGTATAAATAAATGACTAGAAAGGGGTAAAAAAAGTAACTTAATATAACATCAGAAAAAACAACAATGAATAACAAATTCAATAAATATTATAGACAGAAAAAATAAATAATAAAATTCATTGAAAAGATTTAAAAATAACAAGTATATATAAGATGTACTAAATAAGTATAAGTTCGACCACGATAATAAACTGAGGGTGAGTGGGGCTACTAAATTAATAGTACATTACGCGTCGAATGCGGAAAGTAGCATTTTGCATGCGAGTGTGGAAGTTTCACCCAAGCGACAGCGAGGGTAGTAAAACCACACGAGCAATGCAAAATGCCGCTTTAGCTCGAGTTGAGTAAGGTACTTTATCTACGATTGTTAGAGTTAAATAATAAATACAGAAAAAAATAAACTTGCTGTATGTAAGTTCGTATCTCTCTCTTGATAAAGATGGCATTAATTCTTGAGTTGTATTTTTTGACGAATTAATTATTTCTGTTATCACAGTAAAATGTTTAAAAGTTTTATTTTATTATATTTTCCAATTAATGTCCTTTTACTTATAAGAGAACTATATATTATAATGTTAAGCCCAATACAACGGTACTTAGCGCAGTAATTTTACTTAATCCTACAGGAAAACAACTTTGGACATTAGTCATACATGCAGCTATTTTACCTGCTTTATAAAGTAAGCGCAGCTTAAGCATTACCGCCTAAAACAGTGGCGTAAATAGCGCCCCCGCCAACCCCGCGGTGCGGGGGGGCGCCTGCTCTAGGGGGCGCCGAAAAATGAGTAAACTCTGCGCCTATTTGTTTCTCATCCACATGCACACAAACATACATTTATTTACACCTATAGCTTTAAAAGTACATATCTGATTAGAATGAAACTTTTATAGTTTATCGAATGTAACCCGCAGATAGCCGCAGATTAATTTGAACCACCTGCGCTCTTTAACTTTTGCTAAATTGATACTTAAATTCGTGTAATATATGAAATCAATTTTGACCGATTAAAAAAAACGGGGGAAACAATTAAACCAATTAAATAATAAGGGCTTGGGCTTGTAAAAGCATAAAATCAATAAAGTACGTGGATAGGATGCGAGGAAGCTATGTGCCACACCTATTGGCAGTCTATTTTATTTTGCTTCCGAGCTTACCGAAGGTAATGGAAGCTATGTGATCGTTCTGAAGAAGGAACAAATTTTATGCCCCAGATTTCAAAAATCCGTTTCAGATGACAGGAATCATTTTTATTTCCGTGTCTGTCTGTCTGTCGCTAAAAACTACTTGTCCAATTTCAATGAAATTTGGATGGTGGATCATGATTAACTCATTGTTGGTGTTGGTCATATAAGTCTAAACCGTGTGCGCCCATTTCTTTCTCTTCCACATGCGCACAAACATACATTAATTTACACCTATAATATCTTCAAAAGTACTCATTTGATTTTTATTAAATTTGGATAGTTTGTCGAAATTGTCAGATTAATTTCAACCGCGTGCGCTCTTTAAATTTTGCTAAATCGATACTTTATTTCATGTAAAAAATCAAAACAATTTTGACTGATTTAATATTAAATAAGGGAGAATATTAAATAAATGTTACAATAATAAGTTTTAAAAGCATAAAATCATTAAAGTATACAAAATAGGACGCGATGAAGCTATGTGCCACATTAATTGGAAGATACATAGTTATATATTGTCTTTTAATTTCTTAATTAGGTATTCAGTTTCAGTGGCTTTATGTGCATATGTATAGGTGAATACGATATTCCAGTTCTAGTCTTTAAGCAAGGAGCAAGGAAGAGTTATCAGATTATTTTATCGTCCCCACTCCATCTGTCCCAGAACTACTAACAAAGAGGGATAAAGAATAGGGGGGGGGGGGGGGGTGAATTTTGTAAGCCATAGGGGGCGCATTTTCAAAAGTTGCGGGGGGGCGCCGGATTCCTTAGTTACGCCACTGGCCTAAAAACAAATCTTCTAAGCCCTAAAGAACGGTACTTTGCATGGCGGTCATTCTAACTTAATACTAAATCAAAACAAGTGTTTATTAGTCATCACATTATATGACTATGACTAATATATACAAAGCCGCTCCACCTGCTTTAAAATTTAGGCGCCGCATAAAAAAATAAATGGGTAAATCCTAATGAACGGTATTTAGCTGGGTCGGTATTTCCATCTAAGAGTATAGAAACAGATCCTGCATGTATATATATATATACATATAGGACCTTACATATTATGTATATACGTAAGGTCACTGTACTTTCAAATAAGTACGTAACTTTAGGATTAAGTTACTCAAACATATAACTTAAACTAATAAAGAACGGTTGTTATATACATACATAACCGTAAATAGGTGATTGCAGATATCTTTGTAAGTATAAATAGATTACTCGTCGAGTGCGGAAAGTAGCATTTTGCATTCGAGCGTGGAGTTTGCACCCGAGCGACAGCAAGGGTAGTAAATCCACACGAGCAATGCAAAATGCCGTTTTCGCACGAGTTGCGTACCGTACTTTATCTACGATTGTTAGATTTAACTTGCCGTATGTAAGTTCGTATCTCTCTCTTGATAAAGGTGGCATTAATTCTTGAGTTGTATTTTTTGCCGAATTAATTATTTCTGGAGGATTATTATTCTTCACATTTTCGTCAAAGTCACTTGATTCACTCATGTTTGTTTTTCACTAAAAACTCGATAAAAACAGTTACTTTAATAAAAGAACAGCAAATTAGTTTTGTTAAATGTAAACAAACTCGCTAATCGTGCGTAAAGCTGAAGAATTCCTCTTCTTTACCGCCCTAGGGTGGTAAAGAAGAGGAATTCTTCAGATCTATGAGACGCGCATCTAAACAGAGATATAATGTTTAAATTTCGTATCAATCGTAGATAAAAGATTTTATATATATACAATAATTCATCCCATACTATTAGGAGAAGACGCTAGTTGCAATATTAATATTAATAGTGAAATAATGATATATGATGATAGTGAAATGTAGACAAAATGATTTAGGATTTAGGTCGACAATAGAAAGTGAAATAGAGAATTACATTAAGGAGCTTTAGGTAAGTATTTTCTTAGAATTTGATCTGGAGCGCAAATATCGGCATAATAATAATAATACTATTTATTAAAAGTGACACAATATTACAATTCATGACTAATCTGACATATCACACAATATCGGGATAAATGTGGTTTTCTGGTAGCTTAGCAATAACAAATCATTTTGAGGTGAGTCGTCTCCGTCGAGACACTACTCGCTTATATAAATGATCTTGACACTTCTATTATGATTCCACTCTTTTAGTTAATGCATTTAAAAAAAAACTCATTTTTTGTACCGAAATCAATACAGATAAATATAAATTTTAATCTCGGGTTGAAAATGATGTTGGCCGTTACAATATTTATTATGTTGGATTTGTATATGTGCAAAAATAGATTAGAGATAAGGAGACAGTGATGATAATAACGCAGTGTCCAATATCAGAGTTAACTTGTTATTCGATTTTTATATTTTCGACTTTTCTTGTCTTTCATTTAGCAAAATCCTTGTGGAAAAACAACTATATAAACCCCTTTATAATCTGAAAAGAAAACAAGAAATAAGTTTTCTAAGATAAGAACTAGCGGAGGGAAACGGGGCAGAGCCTGCTCGGAGCCTGGTGACCGATTACCATAGATAAGGGTAATGCAGGGTGGACAGTACGTCCTGTGACTCATGTTTTGCCATTTGTACTAAACCACCCTAAATTCTAAAACCATATTTATTATGACTAATATTTTATCTACTTGTTACAAATGAAAGTTTATCTTATATCTTTATTGAACCTAGTTATTTAATATTTTCTTTTTTGGGACAATATAAAAATCAGGTTCAGCTAAATCCTTGTAAAATAATTCGATACTATTAAGAATGGATGGAATTTATTATTATAAGGGCGCGTGTACATCTGCGAGCCGAACAACTCTCGAACCCTTGGCGAGCCCGGTTTTCTGTTGACGAGGCTCACGCACCGCTCGTGACGATCAACCTCCTGTCGGTTTATTTTGACGTCCAAAAAGGATTTCTGGTTTACATTGGAAGGGGTTTAAGTGTGGTTCGTTCGTTTATCTTTCGCTCTGAAACCTCCAGAATCTGCATCGTCTATTATATTTTGCTCCAAGGATTTTTTTTTTTATCTATAATTATGGAGTGGTCAATTAAAGAATTGATGTTCTCTGTTTCTTACAACACAAAATATAAATTTCTTACAACATAAAACAATTTTGACACATTAAAATAACAGGGGAAACAATTAAACAAATTAGACAATAATGGCTTGTAAAAGCATAAAATCAATAAAGTACTTGTTAGGATGTGAGAAAGCTATGTGCCACACCAATTAACAGTCTATTTTGATAGTCATTTCTAAAAGACGTTTGTCTGACATGTTCTATATTTCATGTATAATATAAACCCCATCATCGAGGAAATTATATAGTGAGTTATTATGTAAAATAACTGATGGTGGTGCGAGGTCGGTTCCCATTCCTAGAATCACAGCAAGTTCGCTGGAAAAAAATAATTTCAACGAATCAACCTGAAAAGGCTCGGGAACGCGACTTTCGGCTTACAGGTGTATTCGCACCTTAATATATAGTTAAGCCAGGATCATAGCAACAATTATTTTAAACCGAAGATTTAATACAGCTTAGCGTCAAAGTTGCGATAGAACTAACTTTTCTCAAGTCATGTTGTGACAGCCTTACATTAAATCTTAAAAGGAATAAGAGTAGGTACTATGGACCAGGCTAAATCCTACATTCCCTCATATTGATAAGGATTTGATAAGACGAGATTTTGCTAGAGCCCTGGCTTATTCTACAAAATTAGTTTTCTGCTCAAGATTCTGCACCAGAAGTGTTAAATGAACTAACACTTACTTCATAGGTAGGCAGCCAAACCCAAAAATCATTTGCTATAAAACACAATTTATGGGAAGGATAGTATCGTGCATTATGTAATTCGTGTTTCCTATTATTCTTCGTGTTGATAACTTTGTCGTGTTATGTTAATAAGAAACTCTCAAGGGACGGTTACATTTGATCCAACATTGACAATTTGTTTTCGTCTCTGCCGATATATTCATAACCTTGAGAGTTACCTTAGAAGAGGTTATACTAGGACTGGTTGATGAATAATTTTTGTTTTCTTCGGCTAAATGCGCCGATTTTTCCACATTGTATCGTTGATCATGAGAGATTTTCATATTTACGTATACACATTTCTCAACACCGGATATTTTCCGGCTTCACCCTAAATTCATTGTTCCAAGGATTTCGGAGAATAATGTGTAATAAACAGGTCAAGTGTGTGCTAGTCAGCACACAGCGAGGGTCCGTAGGCCACACTGTATAGTTTGTCTATTGATGGTGTTTTTTAAAATGCTAAAAAGCTTACTTCGAACTATCCTATGGGTCTGGTATTCTCAAAACACATAAACAAACTTCTGATAAAGTATTTTTTTGCCACTAAACCGGACTACAACCATATAAATACATCGAAAAGACCATAGTTATAAAAAAACGTATTTTGTCACTAAAAAATAAAATAATATTTTTTCCGAAATCTCCAAAAATTGGTATCTTTACTTTTGGTCAAAGAATGTTCAGGAATTTTTTCATATTTTTTGCACTTCACATAAGAGAGATAGAGGGGGGGGGGGGAGGGGGGACACGTTTCACAGCCACTTCTAATCGCCTAGGCTCGCCCTGTCAAAGTTATAACCAAAGAATTATATATTTTTGTAATCAGCTCGACGTACCCTTTCATATGATACACCTCACGTTGTCGAAAAAAAATAAAGATTTCTTAACCCTTTAGTTTTTAACCCTAATTTTTTTTTAAAAATATTTTTTTTAAGTCGCTATATTTTTAAAATATGTGGGTAGGTACAAGACACATACATGCCAAATTTCAAAGTGATCGGATGAAAGGTGTAGCCGTGAGAGCAGGCGAGAGGACGGACGGACAGACACACGCAGGAAAATATAAGGGTCCTTGGTTTTGCCTACGGACCCTAAAAATGTCATTGACCTAAAACTGGAAGAACTTTAATATGAAGTTTACACAAAGCATATTTAGGTGTTGAACGTCAATTTTGCTATGAGAGAACTTATAAAATCGAGAAAAAATCGGAAGAATATTCCTTAATTTATTAACTACTTCAGTCGGCAGAACAATCGGTTGACTGTTCGGCCGTATTAGTTGGATCCAATCTCACCGTCGCGTCGTTAACTTTTTTACTCTCATCCTCCAAAAAAAAAAAAATAACTATCATGAAAATATTATTTGTGTTAATAGTTAACTATAGTAAGTGCAGGGTCGGACTGGCTATAGGGGAGTTTTGCCGGTGGGCCGGTCTGGTTAAGGACTAAAATGGGCCGGTCCCTTGGCCAACTCAAGGCTTGAGGGCCGGTCTGATGGAGAAACTCCCGGGCCGAAATTGCTTCCCAGTCCGACCCTGACTAAGTGATATTATCACCTTTACATTATAAAATCGTGATGTTCCTTTGTCTCAAAGTTCTTTGGACTAAATATCCCATTGTCAAATACTTATTTAGACAGGAAATTCTTATGAGTGGTAAACAAATATAAATTTTTCAACATGGCACCTCATTAAGTTGATATTTATGGGTAACAAAGGTCTAGTTTCTGAGAAATGCAGATGAAATGATGTGGTTAGGTTTGGGAAGAAATTATTTTTTACTGTCAAGTCAGTTAAGTGATACTGCGAAAACCGAAACAATTAACATGGAAAAAACACATCGGATAGATTAGTAATAATAATTTAACAATCTAAGTTGAATTTGGATAAAGGTAAAAAGCACAAAATTGTAAAATAAATACTCTAAGGGTATCTTATTATAATTATCATTGTAACTTGATGGCAATCATAGAAGAGGTGAAGTTCAATAACCAAACAACGAATTCTCACAAAATAATTCTATTTGTAACAATTGACCGGTTTCGGCAGATCTAAAGCAGCTTTTTTCAGATAATCTGTGTCTTTATAACCAACACAGATTATCCGAAGAAGGCTGGTTTAGAACAGCTGAAACCGGTCAATTGTTACAAATAGAATTATTTTGTGTTTGGTTATTGAACTACATCTCTTCTATGATGAGTCGCTGTCACACACTGGAGAACAACACAGTCGAGGATCTTGATGACAATATCTAGAAATATTTTCCTTAAATATTTTTAATGTTGTACATAAAATAAAGTAGAAGAGGTGAGAAAAAAGAAGAGTTTGACGATATTTTCCCCCACCACTTGAACACTTGAGGATTCCTAGCTCGGAGTGATCTATATACAGTGTGGCACAACATACAGTGGAGGGGGTACCACTAGAGAATATACTGATAAGAGATAAGAGAGCGAGGCGAACCAACAAGGAGCCCTCGAGCGTCCCGCTGAACCTCCCACATATCACTAAACTCTTCTTCAGGTGAAACTGTACGAGAAGCCCGCCTAGAGTGATCCGTTCAACATCGCGTCGCTACAACGTTATATACCCCCCGGGCTCTTATCACTCGTCCATTATCAGGTTATCACTTGGCACGACATCATCTAGACCTGCTTCGCCTTCACATGCGCCATCTAATCAACTCGTGATAACAAAGTTTTTTTTTTTTTACCCGCTCAAAATCCGCTATCTTAAAACTTATTTAAAAATTGTTTTATTATAATTACCTTCTACTTTAGATAACTAAATTTAATTAAAAAAATAATAATAATAAAATATACTTAATATAAATTCATATCGCAAATATAATAATTTAAAATATTTATAAAATATACAAATAACATTAATATAAATATTTATAAAATATATTAAATAAAGATAATAATTATTACTACCGTAAATTATTTTGAAAATTCTGCTATCCTATGACGATACTACATAATTTTTTTTTTTTAAATCTTTTCCACTAAGCTTTGTCCATACAGTGAAAACGTTTTCTTAAAAAGTTTAATTTCTACTTTAAAGAAAATACTTTAATTTTTATATAAAAATAGGCTTGGCTATAAAATAATCTATATAAATAAAGAGTAAGAAAATTATTCTTCATTAATAAAAAAGTCTTCGACATTTATCATTTACTTTTTCTATACTGAAATTAATTTTAAATATAAAAAAATCAGCTTCGAAAGACTTTAATTTTCAATATCATTTAAAATTAATTAAAATTAAATTTTGACCTCTTGTCTTTAAAATTAATGATGTCCTTCAAATAATTTTAAAAAAGTTCTTCATTATTTAAAATTATTATTATTTACAAGAACTTTATACTTTAATTTTTTTCGTTTGTAATAATAAGTAAATTATAAAGTCAATAATAATACTGAATAACAACTTAATGAAATTTATGGAAAGGACTTAAAGCGGCTTTAAAGAGGACTTCACCAAGTTATAAATACAAGGTAAATTCTCTAGTTTATACCTTCATAATGATTTTGTTTATGGCACCTATATTATACTATATATATATATATATATATATATATATATATATATATATATATATATATATATATATATATATATATATATATATATTTATATATATATATATATATATATATATATATATATATATATATATATATATATATATATATATATATATATATATACACATATATACTAATTATTGTGTCATTCGTTATCCTTTCTTCAGGATGTCTCTATCATAGAAAGATTTGTCTGCTTAAACGCAAATGTCTTTAATAATTTTTTTTCATAAAAGTGGTAGTGTCCTTTACATTGTTTTTATTTAGGCCAATTTAAATTAGTGTTAAAAGTAATCTTTTGACAGGAAGGACTCTCATCACAGTAATCTTACCTATGACTTGATTACTTTTTACATTAATTTAACTTGACCTTATATACTTCTGAAGATTAGGTACTACCTTGATTTTTTAAACTGCAATGCTCTTAGTGGTGGTTTTAACCTTCAGGGAGACAATATCTTATAATGCTGTATTTTAACTTGGGTCTTCAGGGGTTATAAAAACACTTATTTATACATAAAAAAGGTACATAAAAAGTGTTTTTATAACCCCTGAAGACCCAAGTTAAAATACAGCATTATTAAATATAAAGGGGACAGCAAAAGTAAAAATGGACAATATCTTCTTTTTTGTCTCACCATTTGACAAAATTATTTTTCTATCAATATACGCTAATTAATATACAATGTATTTGGTATTTATAACAATACTTTTAAATCGTAGGACCCATCTTATTTTTACCTAATTAGTTGTTAGACTGGTATAGAGAACAATGTATTTTGTATTGAAATTGCCAAATTGAAAAAAAGAAAGAAATAGTTTAGTGATTCTTGCAATAAAACATTATAAATAAAATAATATTTAGGAAGAAACGTTATACAAAAAAATTTGCCCACCACAACAATGAATAAGAAATAAGCTTCTTAGAATGAATAATTGAATTAGGTTTGTTAGGCATTCAAATGTAAACGAATAAATAAGGTTTGTTTGGAATTAGAATGAATAAGACAAATAAGGTTATTTTGGTATTACATTTGCCAATTAAAGAATTGAATGCATGTTACATTAATAGGTTTTAATGTACATATATATAATATTTTTACAACAATATATTAAAAACAAGAAAAAAACAAAATAAATTATAAGTCGATGCATTATTATGACCTGCGAAAAACAGTGTTGTTAAAAGTTTTTGTTTGTTCATATTTAATTGAGAGAGCAGTGTTACCACAACAGTTATTTCTTTGTTTGAATATGATTGGAGGGTGAAGGCGTCATTGTTTTTGTCCATATTATAACCTTCCACATCAAATATTCTCTTATCTTTGACTCGATTCAATCAGGTAATAAAACTATTTATTTTATTATATTCCATTAAGATTAACTTAATTTATTTTATGCTACAATATTACGTATGTTGATAAGTTGATTTATAATTATATTGTTATAACTTAGAATATTCATTTGCTTGCAAACTTTAACCACCCATGAAAAAAAAAAATATATATATATTTAATAAAAATGGACTGATTTTTTATTTAGGTAATGAATATATGTATTGTAATACTACATATATTATAATAGTATTGCTTGATATATATATAATAAGGCACTTCTCTAGATTGTTACTCACCTTTAAAAAAAAAAACAAAGGGGAATAACAATCTAAAGAAGGAGTACGGAATGTTCTTCTTTAGACTGTTACTCCTCTTATAAAAACAGAAGTGGGATATTCCTTTGTCCAAAAGTACATTGGAGTAAACATCCCTTTGTCTTAATAGTTATTTAGTCAAAGACTTGTATATTCTTAAAAAAAAGGGGGAGTAACAATCTAAAGAAGTACCTATATAATATATTATTATAATAGTATTGCTTTAAAATAATGAAATACAAACAACTAAAAATTTAAAATATTAAAAATAATGTCATAAAAACTGACTAATTCTTTAATTTAGTATAGTACATAGCATTGACTTGAGATAAATTATGTATTATAATTTAGTACAGATTAAAAATAACAAGATACAAAACTATATTTATTAATAATATTATTCGACTTTAAATAAGTAAAAATCAGCTGTTATATTTATTTAACTAAAACACAATGTTCTGAACGTTACCCCTTAATAATAACTAATTTCAAGGTTTTATCCGACAGCTTGTCATAATAATTGAAATTTTACTGGTTTCCTTTATTATTAGGTAGAATTTTAAAAAAAAATTAAATTTCATTTGTTTGATTTGTTAATCTTTAGTAATCAATTTTCAACCCACTACGTAAAAACCTAAAACACATTCTGAATTTCTAATAACAATGCATTTTTGAATTTGTTTTTTAAATCTACATCAAAGTTTTCTTATTTTTCATTTTTTTTTTAAATTTGTTCAACATGCGCACAATAATACATTTATTTAAACCTAGGTATAGGGCAACTTATGGTCTTCAAAAGTAACCTTTTAATTTTTATAAAATTTGGATGATTTGTCGAAAGTAGCCCGCAGATAGCCCCAGATTAATTTTAACAATCTATAGCCTCTTTAACTTTTGCTAAATTGATATTTTAATTCTGTAATCAAAACAATTTTGACAGATTTAAAAAAACAGGGGAAACAATTAAATAAATTAGACATTATTGGGTTTTAAAAGCATAACATTCATAAAATTCGTAAAAGGACGCGAGGAAGCTATGTCCCACACTATTTTTTTTTTAATTATTTCTTATTATTTTAGTTTAACCCAGCAAAAATGAATAAATAATAATAAAATAATAAAAATTTTATTTTTTTATGTTATAAACCCGAAATATATCACTTTGAATAGTATTTTAGGTATTTTTAAATATTAACTACATAATGTTAACTAATTTCAAATACGTTTTTCTTTTTTCAAAAATTGAATGAATTATCAAATGATGAAGTTATCTTGTGTTTTGGTTATTGTTTATTTCTTTTTAACCGCTTGGACTGCTCTGTGGTCACAATGATAAATCGCGTGGTTAATTTATCATTAGCGGCGCTAATAATAAATAGATAATTTTAGATTATTTTTAATTTATATAAATAAAGGTTTAAAATTAATAAGAATCAAAGTTTCCTTAAAGTTCTAAAAATTAAAAAATAAAATCACGATTGCCAATATATTAGAAATTATGTTTGAACAAGCGTGGGAGTTCTTCATGTTGGAGACTTGCGGACTTTGACAAGTGTGTTTGATTGTATCACGATAATTGACTGTCAAGATTGGCACAATCTCATTAATATTGACAAGTTATGTTCAAGTTTTGCAAATTTCACACTTAATGGCGGCCGATTTGGTGAACGTCTAATCAATAACTATTTTTGTCAGCATGTCCAGTTAGACGAGTATCTTATATCGTTTTAAATGTCTTAAAGAGTATGAAGAGAATGTGTAAGTGTGTTTAAATTTTCCAACCGTATATAGCCGAGAAAAGATAGGAAAAGAAATGAATGGATTAGATCTAAAACCATGTTGGAAGACATAGGAAAAATAATGTTAGAGAGAAAATTTAACTGAGCTGGGCATACAGTGAGGACAAAGGATAATAGGTGGTCCAAAAAAATGATTAATTGGTATCCTCGTGAAAACAAGCGAAAGAAAGGAGAACTCGGCTGCAGTGGGACGAAGAAATGAGAAGATCTTGTGGAGAAGCCACCTAGCCAAGAGTAGCTAGAGGTGGTTAGAGGTGGTTAGAGGTGGTTAGAGGCCAAGATGAGTAGAATATACAGGTGGTGACATAAGGCTCTCGGACCCGTCCCTATAGACTAGACTAGTGTGACGTCACTCGACTTCCCTACAGCTCTCTTCTACCCTACCTAGTATAGCATTTTTAACATACTTTTCATTTATTTAATGAAATAAAGTTACTCCAAGCGGAATATTTTAGCTGTTCTATTTATTTCATTAACTAGTTTATTTGTAGTATTATTTTATTGTTATGTTATTCAATAAACAATAAATGAAGATTGTCCTAGTTATCACTTAAATCAGAGCTTCTTCCTCTGACTTTAATATTATTATAGTATTCATAAATAAAAGATTATTGCTGAACCACTTCCTCTAATTTTAAAATTTTATGTAGACAGATAATAACTAACTACTATTATAACTACTAATAGCTCATCGGTTAATGTTAATAAATAATCTAATTTCACGTAGAGTAAAGCAACGTAAAAGATTAAAACCAATGTTAAAATTTAAACTCTAGTACTAGTAAATTATTTGTAATATTTTATTTATATCGACTAATTTAAACAACCTTATGACATAAGAATTACGTAAACGTGTTTATATTTTTTGCATGATTTTATTTTTTTTAGAAAAATAAACTGTTTATTGAGATATTTATCATAAAAATAACTTTTTCTTTGCAGGCAATCGAACTCGGCCTCTCTCCGTCCGCGTTTTAGCTATTTTCTCAGGAACTAATTTTCCCCGGGAAAACGGCTCATATCGTTAGATTCACATTTAAATGTACTACATTTTAGAATTTTTCATTCAAAATCGTCGGAACCGTTCTTCAAGAAAATATTTTTTCCCCCGTTATTTCAGAGTTTTAGGAGGTAGCGCCCCCAAATTTAGGGCTAAAGTTCATTTCTCGATCTCGCCTCGGGTTATAATTTTTCTAAGCATGTATGCCATATTTCTTCAAAATCAGTCCAGTAGTTTAGGATCCAGGCTTCTGCACACACAACAGACAGACTTTTTTTTGGACTCAGTGGACCTCAAAACGCGTAAATCCATCAAAATCTCTAAATCGAATTTTCGCGCCATCACAATATTTTTTCATTATATGAGAAAGTAAAGGCAATCAACAAAAAAAAAATCCATTACAAACAAATGAAATCACAGGGAGGTATTTATACTTGCTTGAAGCAAGTACTTTTTAGAGTTTCGTAGATTATTCGGCATAATATACGCTATTTTTTGCTAAAATAACATTTGAGAATTTCCCCATCTGTATGCAAGTAAAAAAAAATAGAAACAAATTAAATTGTTCTCCCCAAAAGAAAAAAATAGTTTAGAGTGAGGAGAGTAGATTAGATGTCCCTGGTTCGATTCCTCGAAGGGTCACAATGTATTCTACCGGTAATAACAAAACGTTAAATTAATTATTTTTTGGCAATTTTCATCACCCTATCACAAGGTATGCATAATTTATTGCAAAATTATAGCACTAGCCGTTATATGGTGGTTGAGGGGGGGGGGGCTGTTCTTAGTGAAATTTAGGCGCTAAAAACGCATTATCGGCGGTTTAAAGCACAGTAGTCATAAAACGTCATAATATATATTTGTAATCTACTCTAAAGTAGTTTCCTTTTTATAACCATCTCAAAAATATAAAATAAAAACTGCCTCACTGTGCATGTGCGCACTCAAAATTTGCAATTTTTAAAAATTCAAAAAACCAGCCCGATAATATCATTGCCGCACCATAAGGGCATAAAGAGTCATATATGATTTGTAATCTACTATACTACCTATTTACTATCTACTTATTTGATATCCATCTCGAAATTTTTTTAAAAAATATACAAATTTGAGCATTTAACATATTTGCGCATTGCGCATGCGCATATTAAATGTTCACCTTCCCTATATTTTTCTTATGTGTGGGTCAGAAAGTTACGCCAGTATTTTAAATTTCACATCTACACGTGTACACATGTACAGACGACACATCACGCTCGGCATAAGGGTTACGAGGATGATCAATAAAACCCTAAAAACAACAACAAAACCAACAATAAAAAACTATAGCAATAAAAGGAAATTAAAGTAGACAATAGTAAGAAATAGAGATTGGGAGGTGTTCACGCAGTGAGTGTTTTATAGTAAATAAATGCTATTATGAGAATAATTATAGTAAGGTTGAAGGTAAGAAGACGGTAGTCGGGAAGTCAGGTGACGTCACACCACGAAGATAGCCGAACAAAACCGAACGCAAAAACACCCTTTTGTCACCACCTGTATATTCTACTCATCTTGGTTAGAGGCCACCTGGCCAAGAGTAGCTACAGACCGAATATAGAGTGGAAAAGAATGAGGAATGTTTACTATCAGGAATATCTCTATAAAAATTGAGTCAGAGAAATGTGGACTAAAATGAGAGAAAGAAGATTGTATACAGAAAGAAAATAATTGTACATGTGTGTGTGTATGCATGTTATAAAGGAGTTAATCTATAGAGGTTTACAAATAATTCAGAGTATTATTTTTTATTGGTTTTAGCTAGAATATATTTTTTTTCTTTATAATATTTCCTTCTAATATTTTCTTTCTTAATATATTGTTATATAATTGTAACTAAAGTAACACTTATAATTTGTAAAACATAAATGAAGGCAACTGCAAACCCAAATTGGGTGCCACGGTTCTAAAAACCGATTTAAAAGCAGGAAAAAAACAAAATGTATGTATTTTATAGAAAAATATAATTGTAAATGTTCTTCAATAAATGGCTATTATTATTATTATTATTATATATAGCCGAAATTGGGGGCGTTAAAAACAAATGTATGCTAATATGGCATGCTAGATGTAATTCTTAGCTTTTTTTTTCACGTAGATTGAGAATTTGTAAATTTTTCCTCAAACAATTTTTCCTGGTAGTCAAATTAAAAACAAGTATGGTCGATATAAGTGCCAAAAGCAAATTGGTCACCGCGAGTATAAAATCAATCTGTCAGTAAATAAACATTTCAGCTCTTATTGTATCATGGTTGAATTGATAATGAAATGAACAGGTCAATTGTGTGCTAGTTAGCACACAGCGAGGGCCCGTAGGCCACACTATATAGTGTTTAACTGTAAAGTGTATAAACAGTGTTTATTTAAAATGCTAAAAAGCTTACTTTGAACTAATCTAAGGGTCTGATATTCTCAAAACACACTCTGATAAAGTATTTTTTTGCCACTGAACCGGACTACAACCATATAAATACATCGAAAAGACAATAATTATAAAAAAAAGTATTTTGTCAATAAAAATTTTTTTTTTTTTTTTTCGAAATTTCCAAAGTGGTATTTTTACTTTTGGTCGAAGAATGTTCAGGAATTTTTTCAGATTTTTTGCACTTCACATAAGTGACATAGAAGGGGGGGACACGTTTCGCACCCACTTCAAACGCTCGCCATCAAAGTTATAACCAAAGAATTATATATTTTTGTAATCAGCTCGACGTACCCTTTCATATGATGAAAGGGTACGCCCCTCACGGTGTCGAAAAAAGATAAAAATTTTTAACCCTTAAGTTTTTTTACCCTAATTTTTTTGAAAAATATTTTTTTTAAGTCGCTATATTTTTAAAATATGTGGGTCGGTACAAGACACATACATGCCAAATTTCAAAGTGATCGGATGAAAGGTGTAGCCGTGAGAGCACGCGAGAGGACGGACGGACAGACACACGCAGGAAAATATAAGGGTCCTTGGTTTTGCCTACGGACCCTAAAAAATAATAACCTTGAGCAATTTTTAATAGAAAGAAATTATATTAAAGCAAAAATATCAACCCTAATATATATTAATAAACAAATAATAATAATAATAATAAAATAAACTCACAGAAACATGCAGGTTAAGCATTTCAAATAATTGAACGATATTTCAAAGACTTTGAATTTTGGGGCTTTGAAAAGTGTGTTAAAATTGACCGATTTGAACGAAATATGGCACTCAAGTGCATCTTATTATTTTTGACAACTGTATTGTTTTTCAAAATGTCATACTTAATACTATCAAGATGGCGGCTACTAAACAAAAAGTTGTTAATCAGCATGACAGGTTATACATCGTAATACATAACTAATATTGTAAAAATTCCATTCTTTGCCGGGATTTGAAAACAAATTTATTTACAGTCATCATTAAAGCTCGTTTCAGGTATAGTTTAGGTAGATTTCCCCGACAAATGTTTCCTGGTGAAAACACGTATAACATAATATTATAAGAGCTAAATTTTTCTACGCGAGTATATTTCATGCGCCATACATACATTCTTTTTTTTAAATAATTAGAATAAGTTTTATGGAATTTTAGTAGCTGATCAAGAACATTCTACTATACATGAACCGCACTGATTTAACTGAAAAAGTTGAAAATACCTTTCGTCCTTCTCTTTAATTGCACAGAGAAAAATAGGAAACTAAATAGAAATGTAGGTTTAAATATTAAAACGACTTTGATGTTAAGAAATATTTAAAATTTAATCATTACAAACCTATTCAAATTAATCGTTTAAATAAATTAAGAATCAAAATTAATATTGTTGATACCACAGGAATATATAGGTCTGTATGTATTAATTAATGATTAAATATTATAATAAAATGTTTTTAATTATTTTCTTTTTGTTTCATAATAATCTTAAAAGTTAATTAATATTCTCCTTCTACTAACATTTAAATAAAATCTGGTATTTTGTATTTATAACAAAAAAAAATTATTTTTTTATATTTAAAATTGTTCATTATATTTATATTGAAATAAATATCTACATAACTATTTATAATTTAATCTACATAGCATATACAAATATCTATATATTTTTTGTTATAACTAAATAGCATATCTATATCTATATATTTTTATATCTACATAATTAAATAATAAATCTTCATTTTTAATTAAATTTGCAGTTTAAAAAGACATAAATTAAATGTGTAATTCTTATTTTTATTTAGAAAATTTTATTATTACAACTAAAAATTTTGACTAAAATGTTTTTTTAGTCCAAACATGATTTTTAAAATGATTAAATTAAATGGACCGGACATAAATAACAGTCAGGTATCCGGGAAATACAAAAAAAAATTAATAATAATTATTTAATAATAATTAAATAACCAAATTAACGTTTTCACATATAACGAATTGAAAACTTCTTCACGTAAAAATAACTTTTATTTAGGAAAGTAAAAAATACAAACTAACCGCACTTATTCCATCATTTTGCACTTTTTTTAAAGAATGAAAAATAAACAATTTAAATTATATTAAAAACGAACACTACACTATCAAAAAACGAAATAAAGAAATATTAATGTTGGGTGTTTAAACTGTAATATTATATTATAAGATGGGGATTATAATCTAGGACCACGCCCAAATAACTAAAAACTAAATAAATTCAATTTGAAGACACCTTTCTCATACAAGAAGCCGTATATAAATGGTTTGGAATATTATAGGCTGCTCAAATATATAATACATAGCCCCGCTGTATCTTGTTGGGGTTTTTTTGATAAATATGAGTTTATGATAAAACCAGTTACTGATAGTAATAATAAACAGTCTGATAAAATAACACATTTTTATATTAGAGGGGTGATAACAAAGAACTTGTCATATCTGCAGCTACTCTAGCCGTAATTCTCATATCTAAATGTCCAATTTCCTTTGCAACAACAACTATTACACAATAGAGTTTTATTGCATATTTTGTGCAAGTAATAAAAAGTATAATAGGTTTTTTTTTTTTTCAAATATTAAAAGTAATTAGTAAATTTGATTTATGTCAAATTAGTGTTATAGTCTAGCTAGGAGATGAAAAAAAGTGTCTGACTAACATCAAGCTAGAATGCTGTGTACAAGTAAATGTTTTGGTGCCTTTTAAGAATATGTGATGTGCTAAGTTCGTCCGCGGGGCATAGCTTGGCAATATAGGCATTTAATAATTAATATAAAAATGCCATTTTTCAAAACTGGTCTTATTTTCAACCTTTTTTTTTTTTTTTTTTTTTTGGTTTCTGTATTCTTCACCTTAGTTGTATCTATGTGCAAAATTTGGGGAAGATTGAATGACGGTAAGTGGTTCAAAATTGGGTTAATAGGTGTGCGATGAAACTTAAAAAGCAAATAAATTTGACGCCATTTTGTTTTTATTTTTTGTTTTTTGGTTTCTGTATTCTTCACCTTAGTTGTATCTACGAGCAATATTTGGGGAAGATTGAATCACGGGAAGTGGTTCAAAATTGGGGTAATAGGTGTGCGATGAAACTTACAAAGCAAAGTAATATAAGACCAGTAAAAAAACAAACCGATTAACTGAAACACAAAATTCTAGCTTGAACTCAAACACATTTTTACACGCTGTCTTCTGGACTACTAACATCGTAGTGTTTTACTAAAATCTATATAATTATAAACTACCCAATTAGTACCTGTACCTAGTACAATCAATTAGAAATTCATATTTTACGATTTTGGTAGTATTCATACTACGGAAGGATTAAATTTTAATTTAAATCAAATTATAATTATTATTAATTACGGGAAACAGACAGAGAAAAATACACTCCAGCGCCGGGATTTGAACCATGGGCCTCTATATTTCAAGTATAGCGCTCTACCAACTATATGAATTTAAAATCTATATTTGTTTGTCACCAGATGGTGTCATATACAATATATTCTAACATTGATTTTTCAATGCGAATCCGCTAAATACTTTTAAGGTTGTTATAACCGAATATCGTAGAACTGTTGAAGCAATTCTACACCGTGGTTTTGCGGGGTGTTTTCAAAATGTAGATTTTTCGGTGGAGACCACGTGCGGTAGATTTTGTCAGTCATCACGTTTCGAACTCCGTAACAGTAATCGTTCTCATGGGAGTTACTAACGATGACAGTCATTTGCAACTAAAAGTTACTATTTGGCTCACACCGGAGGGAAATCAAAATTTGGATAGGAGGGTTAAATTTTGTATTATTCAAATCGCCCATTATCATATAGCTACGTCACGTATGAGCTGAGTTTTTTGTTGAGAAGATATCTCATTTTGTTGAAACACAGACAAACTGAATCGGGAATAGCTCACTGACGGGAGACTCGGGTCTTTGCTTTCTTGTATTATGATTTTACAAAACATTATTGTCTAATTTGTTTAATTGTTTTCCCCTTTTTTTAAATCAATCAAAATTGTTTTGATTTTTTATATGAATTAAATTATTAATTTAACAAAAATTAAAGAGCGCAGACGATTTAAAATAATCTGGGGCTATCTGCGGGTTACTTTCGATAAAAAATTTTTTTATACAAATCAGATGAGTATTTTTGAAGCTATAGGTGTAAAAAACTATATGTTTGTGGGCATGTAAAAGAGAAACAAATGCGTGCAGAAGTTTTAAACATACCTATGTGTTACCGACAATGGGCTAATTATTACCACCTACCATCCGAATTCTATTGGAATTATACAAGCATATTTTAAGATATGGGCGTTCGAAAATTGTCGAACAGACGGGACCAAAATTAATATGTCTTGAGACAGACTTCTGCCATGGAGTTATTGAAGTCTGAGACATTATAAATGTCCGTTCTTTAGAAAGATGACATAAGTTTCGTTACCTTCGCTAAACCCGGAAGTAATTTAAAGTTTTATTTGTTTTTCATAAATATTTTAGATGTACATTACAGTAAGTATCACTCGTCATTGGTTGACGTAATCAACCAATGAGCTCTTATGAAATTCTTATACAAATGATTTTTTTTTATCGCCATTTATATAAATACATGATTTTTATTCAAAAAATGAATGTAGAGGAATGAGTGAGATCAATATATATAAAAAAATTAGATACTGCGCATGCTCAGACTATATTATATTGCACAGAGCTATATACGAGCAGCCTTGTCAAACATTGAAGTAATCCCCCCCTTGAGTCAACATGGACCCCACCCTACTCGTGCAGCCATTATACTTTGACTCCACATATTGTTGTATAAATGATATATAGGTATAATGTACATACTCCATTTTTATATAACTACATATTAAAGACCAAACATTTTTTTTATAAACATCTCACAATTTATGGTTATATGCATTACTCGTAAACGTTTTTCATTTTTACTTTCTCATAAATGAAGAGAAAGTATTGTGATGGCTTGAAAATTTTGAAAAGATTTTGAGATTTTGATGGATTTACTCTTCCGTTATCCTCGGTATGCTCGGAACCGATAAATTGATTAAATGATATTATATTATTGGAATTACGTTCAATGTTGCTGATAGAGAAAGTTTAGTTAGTTATTCGAACCATTTTGTACCAGCTCTAACCACCTATAACCACCTCTAACCACCTCTAACTCCTCTAACCACCTCTAACCAATTTTGTACCCTTGCATATAACAAAAGTCTTGTCAGACTGAGTTTAGTGTAAGAAGGAATTCCACGTAGAGGGAAAAGTAAGTTCTGGTGCAAACGGAATTTTGAGATGGTTGCTAACGGGAAGGTTAGAAATATACATATAAAGGAAATTACCGAATTTTCGAAAGATCTTTAATTGGAGTTTATTTAATTTTACTGCTTGGTGGCACTGCAGAGCTTAATTATACGGTTTAAAGTAGATTTATAAATTAGAACCTTATTATACAAAGATAAGTGGGGTCTTCAGGCATTTAGTCCTTGTAGAAGTTTATAATTTCAGTTAGTCAATTTTAGTTTAATGTTTATAAGTCAGGTAATGCAAAGGGAGGGGGGAATTCAGAGGGTTTAGGCCATTTAGTTTTAGTAGGTGCACAATTAGTCTTAGTAAGCAACAAATAATCGAACTAACAACATTGCATATCCAGAGCTACTAAATTAGTTTTTAATTGCAACATTTGGCTACAACATGGCATAATCTGGTCCTATAGTAATATATAATTATAACTGTCAAATTGTAAATTGTTACCACAGTTCGTAAGTTACCAAATGAGGATATCCCTAGCGTCGATACTTGCTTGATATATAGATCACTGGACCGGTTTCGGCTAAACGCCATCATCAGCAGAGTCGAAGTCTCTCATAGCACTCATCCAGTCTACATGAGAGAATGAAGTTAGAATCAACTTCATTCTCTCATGTAGCCTCAATGAGTGTGATGAGTGCTACGAGAGACTGATGATGGCGTTTAGCCGAAACCGGTCCAGTGATCTCCAGATCAAGCAAGTATCGACGCTAGGGATATCCTCATTTGATAATTATAGCATATCTAAAATATCTTAATAATTTAAAAATAAATGTATATTATGTAGGGCATTTTAATGCCTACTTTACCTTAGTTAGTTGCGGATGAATACAGCGGCGTTATCTAATGTTTATAATCCACAACTCGCACAGTTTTAGTACAAAATGATTTATTCCTCTTGTAAATTATGAAACAACACAGCCAACTGAATTTAATTCCATCATAAAACACCTTCACATAATTAAAGTATTTAAATTAATAAATCGTAAATTTAAAGAGTAATTTTTTACAAATGGAGAAAAAAATGCAAAATTGTTAAACTGTTTAAACAAATCAGAAGAGTTAAATATTTAAGTTTATTAATGTGAGTCCAACATTTTGTGTGTCCAACATTTTGAGTGTCCAACATTTTGAGTGTCCAACATTTTGTGTGTCCAACATTATGTGTGTTCAACATATTGTGTGTCCAACATATTTTTAATCGAAATACCACCAATTCTTTATCTTCAGGTGTTGCAATCATAAAAATATCTTCGAAATGTTTCCCTCAAGATAACAGTAAATGTGACTATTAACAGAATTATATTTAACAGCCAACTTTACCAATTATACATTTTTAAGTTTGATTTCTCCTCCTGCTTTGTTTTTTTTTAATTTTCTGGTGGTTTTGCTGGTAAATATTTTTTGCGAATAGATTACTTAGCCGCAAGAAATTGGGTATTGATATAACGTAACTAAATTTAGTAATTTAGTAGGTAAATCTCGTCTGTATATCAATAATTTGGTAGGTTCGTCTTCAGCTTGTAGTATAGTCATTTTTAAACCACATCTTTATTCTTAGCTTAGTCATTTTGAAAGCAAATATTCAATCTACAGGTTAGTAATTTTTAATGTAAATCTTCAGTATGTTGATCAGTCATTTAGTAAAATTTTCAATTTGTAGAAGAGTTAGGTTTTTAGTAGATTTTCAGTGTGTATTCACCACCTCTAATCACCTCTAACCACCTCTAACCACCTCATATAGTGG
The DNA here is from genome assembly GCA_951217055.1 of Gerris lacustris. Taxonomy (NCBI): domain Eukaryota; kingdom Metazoa; phylum Arthropoda; class Insecta; order Hemiptera; family Gerridae; genus Gerris; species Gerris lacustris. Next base: position 116,269,504 of record OX578277.1, on the reverse strand, counting down.
TCATTTTATAGGGAAATCTTCAGTAGATTGATCAGTCATTATGTTATATCATCATACATTTTTGTGAATAGTTATTTGTTAGTATTAGTTTCTAATGTTAACGAATCAGTGGAATGTAAATCAGTAATTTTGAGAATAAATCTTCAGTATTCACTTCTGTGTTACCAGTAAAGTGTGGATCAGTAAACCGAATGGGGGTATATCTATAATCCAACTGTAAATTAGTTATTCTCTGGAATTACGAAATTCGTAGTTTCGACTGAGGTTTTGTGATAGTTACAATACTAAATTTAATAAATAAAACATAATTTAAATATTAGGTGCTTCTTTATTTGTCTAAATCAAAAGTATTAACATGCTGAAACCGGTATGGCAAAGTGTTAATAATTAAAAGATAAAAAGAACTTTTTATATACTACGTTTTTAAATTTTCTGTCATAAATCATAAATTTGAAACACGTCAAAATGAAGATCGAAAATATGGGATATGCCAAAACAAATTAAATAACTTGCGGATTTTTTTCAGAACTACCTAACTTTCCATACAGCAATTCTGCTGAAAGATGGCTAAAAGTATTAAAATAATGCATTGTCATCGTATTCTGAGCTATTCTAAAAGTTCCAAATGTCTAGCTACTAGGGAAGTTAGTTAAAAATCGATTGCAGGCGAAAAATCGATTTTGTACTGGATAAACAAACAAACAAACAAACAAGAAAGCAAGCTAATAAAAACGTAGTAAAAATACTTGTGATTCAGACAAATAAAGAAGTACCTGATACTTAAATTGTGTTTCATTTAATAAAGTTAATATCGCTGGACTTAGTTAGTCTGGTTAAGTTAGTTCGAAGACAAATAATCTTCATCTGAATTAGTCATATTACGGAGGGATCTATAATCTATAGATTAGTCAGTAGAACATCAAAACGTTTGTCTGCATATGTATAGATTAGTAGGTAATTTAGAAATGAGTCAGCAGGCTTTAAATTCGTGTATAGCATTGAATTTAAGTATTACGAGGCAGCAGTCAGCTGATCTCTAGGGTGCGGTTAAGTATACTTACTAATTGGCGAAAATACGTTTAGATTATTGGAAATACATAAATTAAAAATAGCGTTAGTCGAAACAAAGTGGATTGTATTACGTGAGGAAAATGTAAATTTAACGGGTAGCTTTACCTTTAAGTACGCCCGGCTGTATGTACGTTAACATACTGGTGTCCGGTAAGGAACTAAAGAGCATTGTAGGTTTTACAAGCCCCGACAAGAATGCCGTGCATGATAATAGCCTGTTATCACCGAGGCAGGGCCAAAGAAGATATCTGACTCGAAGATATAGATTAAAATATTATTAGATACAGAATATACTCGGGCGAAAAAACACCCTATATCCACTGATACACTCCTCCTTCCAAACCGCTTTTATAACTTGCTAGATATCACAGATAGGCTACAGAGACACCTGTATCTCGCTCGCAAACAACACCCCAAGAAATAAGATAAAATATCAACAGAAATACTGTTGTTGTGTTAGTCTTGATAACTGATGATAACAAAAAAAAAGAGTGCCTGTTATCATTTCGGAGCGATAAAAAAATAGTCGATCCAGGAAAAATATGAGTTTAGTGTTGTTCAGAGAAGCATCGCGCCATTTTGTACAGCCATAATCAACTTGATAAATTAAATTTCATGTCGAGCGTACCCAATTTATTTTAGATATCGGGCGGCATTTTGGTCTTATGACTGTTCGTTGGTTTTTTGTCGTTCCACATTTTTGCGACCCGCTATATCTTAAAAACTACTCGTCCAACAGTAATGAAATTCGGATGGTCCCATTATTGGTCCCATATTATGTCTTAGCTGCGTCCATAGCTTCCTTCCTGGCCTGTGCACAACCATGTTTCATTATCAACCGATTTCTACCGAGCTTATCTTCAGTAAGTCCGGAGCAATAGTCATCACTCTAAAGAAAAACATTTTTTTTTTTTTATATTATCCTAATTCAAAAATTCCAAGACATAGAAATCTCTTTCAGACATCAGGCAATAGTGTCAGTCAGTCTGTCAGTCAGTCAGTCTGTTCGTCTGTCTATCTGTCAGTCTGTTCGTCGTCATTTTTGTAAACCATAATACGTCTAAAACCTACTCCTCTGATGTCAATGAAGTTTGGATCGTAGGTCATAATTATCCCATTGCTATCCCACATAATTTTCAACCTTCTGCGTCATTCTCTTTCGCATGCACACCGTCATTCATAATACTTTTTATCCATACAATTAATCGTCCGATTTTGAAGAAATGTTGATTTTTTTTTCGGAAGTAGCCCATGGATCGTCCTATTTTCATTTCTAACCATCTGCGCTAATTTGATATAAATGTGAAAGGACAAATCAATCATGACAGACTTAAAAATGGGAGAAAATTAAATGAATAAAACAACGATTGAGTTTAAATGCAAAATATGATTTAAAAGTACGCGATATGACAGAGGAATCTATGTGGCAGATTATTTTGTATCTGAATACACGCGGTTATTAAATCAGTGGAAGTTTGTTGGAAATATTTAATATTTAAGGTAAACAAGTAGAAGAGTAAGAGAGTGAACTCTGTTTGAAGTTAATATTGAATGAACTGAAAGTGAAGGAAGTTGCGCAGGTAAACCAGGTGATCGAGCAGTGACGTTGTCAGAGGCGAAGGATGACGCTCACCAAGGTCCCCTGGTTCAGAGGATATGACCCCGGCAGACCTGGTACTTCTTTGTCGGCTCAAAGTCTAGCCTCGCTTTTTCCCCCTTGTACTCACTGTGTCAACAAACGCAGGGTGTGGACCCGCCGGTATCCCGGAAACAGACCCACGCCACTACGTCCAATGTCTCACCACGTCCTGTGTTTTACTTGAACAATATGCAAACCAAATAACAACGACACATTTAACTAGTGACATGTCAAATGTCCAATCCTAATTATAACCTTTACATAAAAATATTATATCTATACAATATAAAAATAAATTATATCTATGTATTATAAAATAAATTAAAACAGGCTTTAAAAAACAATAAATTAAACACGAGATTGTTTTGGAACTAAGTTCCTTTGGCACGTTACAGCCTCTGGAGCCAGCAGTCACGAAATCGACCGATGACGATAACTTGAGTAAAAGTTGACCGATTTAGTTGAAATTTGGTACACATGTTCATTTTACCAATGTCCAGTACAAGTTCTTTGGAAAACGTTATTCGCCCAAGCGTTCGTACGGGACGCTCGCGTAAACGAGAGGTTCAATTGTAAAATTGAAATTTTAGGACTGGAAAAATTTCATCTATTCAATGAGGCAAACAACTTCAGTAAATAAAAGTTTTTAGTGAAGCCAACACCGACACCGCTATGAAGTGTTAGATAGCTAACTTTTAAAGCGACCTACACGTTTAAAATAGAGAAAACAACGTTTTTACCTATATCTTACTTTCTAACATAACGATATTTTAATAAAACTTCATACACATCGTCTATATATACTATTGAAACAGGCATGTAAAATTTCAACCTGATGCAAGCAGAAGTTTTTATGTAGTGAAGTGATATATTTTATAATATTTTAAATGTGTTAGAAACTCATTCTACTACAACCATTCTCTTTACTATCAACTCATCATGTTTAACTTTTTTCTCAATATTCAATACATATCTATTGCAAGAAGCTTGCTTCAATGATAAAAGAAAGTATTTTTGTTAATTTTGCATGAATTCCGCTAAGTACAAATAGTTAGTTAGTTTTAATTTTGTCTCTTTTCTAACTCGGCCATGTATAAGTAGTTAGTATTGTATAACTTGGCAGAGAGATTTTATAATTTATATTTATTGAAAAGCGTAAGGAACTTCATAAGATTTCTAGATGTCCCTATTTTATCAATTTTAGTACTTAGTTGGGTCATATAGGGTGTAAAAATAAGAAGATCACTGCATAAACAGGCTATATTTCGCCCCCCTCCGGGGCATAATCATGCCTAAAACATCAATAAGAACTCATAAATATAACCATTTGTATAAAAGTACATCATGTAACATGAAGAATTTAACAAATATAAAAAGCGTCTTACCTAATCATAATCAGTAAAAGTTCATAATAGTAAAAGTTCGGAGGGGGGCGAAATATAGCCTGTTTATGCAGTGATCTTCATATTTTTACACCCTATATGACCCAACTAAGTACTAATAAAGTAAGGAACTTCGTTTACTAACATTTGTCCCACGATACCGCACGTATTATTTTATTTTTATGGGAATCGATATCATCAGCAATGGGGGGATGATGGTCTCATGTCTGCAGTGCTGTAACTATGGGCCCGTGCGGGCCCGCATTGCGGGGGGCCAGAATAACTAGAATAAATCCAGAAATAACTAGAATTACTACCCTTGTACCAATGTCGAGGGGGGCCCCCAATCCTGAACGCAAGAGGTTTTTTTTTTTTTTTTTTGCTCATCAATTTTCTTTGGCGAGGGGCCCCCAAACATTTCTTGCGGGGGGCCCCCAATGGTCTGGCTACGGCACTGCATGGCTGCTGCGTTAAATACATAAGATACTCCTTTACTATTATGAGCACAGTTAGTGGAGACAAAGCTGTCTTATTAGCGCGTGAGGTGACTTCGAAGGGTAAATTTGGAATGAAATGAGACTGAGAGTGGCCTCATTATGACACCCCTCTATATTCTTCCTGCTGTATTTTGGACGGAGGCAGGAGTTGGAAGGCTTGGAGCTCCCCCCGAGTTGACTATAATCAGGTTGTTGTTAATAAACTAAACAATTTGTTATAAGTTTTGAGCTTGGATGTATGCAGCAGGAGTCTGTGTAAAAGTTAATAACATTTGTTTTTAGTAGGTAGGGATTTAAGTTTAAATTCGTCAATAGTTAAAGAAATAGTTTAGTTGTTACATTTTAAATTCGTAATAATACTAGCTCGTAAGAACATAGTTTTTATTATAAATACTTTGTTTATACTAAATAATATGCAATATGGATCTGTGAGTTAATGGCAGGTTGTTTTTATTTATTTATTATTTTTTTAAAAACACTTCGAAAATGTTCATAGCAATTACGGTTGTTGAATATGTTTACAAGCAACTTCGTTAATAAGTTCGTGTTGGGGAGGCTGAAACTAAATTTTAATGGAGAATGATTTTGTATTGCTACAGAGTCTATGTGATGAATTTTAGCTTGGTCGCATGGATTACTCGAAGAGGGTAAAGCCCTTGAAAGATATCGATTACAGATGTCAACCATTTAAACCGTTGCACATATTTATAAAGATAAATGAAAAGTGTCTAGTAGTTAATTTAAGTTTAGTAAACTATTATATTTCCTTGGTAGTAAAATAATATTATTATTTAATAATTCTAGAGTAAAGTTGGGTATATGAGTCATTGTGAGAGTAGCGACAAAGCAGGGAAAGTACCAAGTAAGTTGGACCTGCCTGTATGAGTAATACTTAGACCCAGCAGGTCGTCCAGTACTACTTAATAATCCTACTTAGATAACAACTTATCTACAAATCAAAAATTTAACCACTTGAAACCCCTTTACAAGTAGGTCAAGCACCGATCTCTTTAGCTTAATCTTAAAAATACTTATTTTTAAGTTCCAGTTATATACGGCTATTTACTGGTACATAATAGTTAACTTCTAAAATCCACCTCTAAACTCCTCTAACCTCCTCTAACCACCTCAAACCACCTCTAACCTCCTCTAACCACCTCTAACCTCCTCTAACCTCCTCTAACCACCTCTAACCTCCTCTAACCACCTCTAACCTCCTCTAACCACCTCTAACCTCCTCTAACCACCTCAAACCACCTCTAACTTCCTCTAACTACCTTCAACCAGCTCCATATGAGTTTATCTACGATTGATACGAAATATAAACATTGTATCTCTGTTTAGATGCGAAGAAAGTGATCCTTTACGTACTTGTATTCATTGCGCATGCGCGTCTCATAGTTCTGCAGAATTCCTCTTCTTTACCACCCTAGGGCGGTAAAGAAGATGAATTCTTCAGCTTTACGCACGATTAGCGAGTTTGTTTACATTTAACAAAACTAATTGGATGTTCATTTATTAAAGTAACTGTTTATATTATAACGAGAGTTTAGTGAAAAACAATGACTGAATCAAGTGACTTGGACGAAAATGTGGAGAATAATACTCCTACTACAGGTTTGCCTGTTTGTGAGAGGCACAGGATGCTCGACTTGTGTTACTGGATGAATGGTCACATGAGATTTAGATCGGGTTCGATTCCTTGTGAGGTCACATTTATTTTGATGCAATATTCAAATGTTGGCTGACGGTTGAAATTAATATGAGACAGAGAGTGGCCTCATTATGAAACCCCTCTAAATGCTTAAGTAGCTTTTATAGTATAATGGTTCACAAAACTGTCCAACTACAGATAGACATGAGAAAACAAATACGTGTGGTGTCGCGGGACACCCGGTAGCAACCAAGTTCCTTGCATTTTTCATTAAATATAAATTTTAAAATCACACTGCTAAGTACGTATACATTGCTAACTACTTATACATGGCGGAGTTAGAAAAGAGACAAAATTAAAAGTAACCAACTGTTTGTACCTAGCAAGAGTTAAGGAAAAATTAAAAGAAAATCATTATTTGTATCATTAAAGCAAGTGTCTTACTATAAATATATGTTGAATATAAGAAAAAAATTGATCATGATGAGTTTATAGTTAAAGAATATATGTTTGTTAAAGGAGTTTGGATTGAAATAGGACTGTTATCTACCTACCCGGCCAATTAATTTAAAATATTATAAAATATATCTCTTCCCTACTCTAAAGCTTCTGCTTGTATCCGGTTGAAATTTTATATGCCTGTTTTAATTGTACTTTAGACAATGTGTAAGTAGTTATATTAAATTCGTTATACGTTGGAACGGAAGATGTCGGTAAAAACGTTGTTTTCTTTATTTTTAACGTTTGGGTCCACTTAAATAAATTTAGCGAACTTTATCACTTCATAACAGTGTCGTTTTACTAAAAAAATATTTAAAAACGTTGTTTGTCTCATTAATAGATGAAGTTAGAATGTTTTCTTGGATTAAATACGCAGTATTATAATAATATACCAAATATATTGAAATAAGGGTCAGCACAGATCAATTTTACTTTTAACAACACCGTGATTATATTTTCGATATTTACAAAACCAAGTGACATTTTGACATATAACAAAAATAAACAAGTCAAGTAACAGGCTTCCATAATAAAATTGTTTCCCGTCTTTTTGAAGCTTACGTTTACGCAAGCGTTGCGCGTGAACGCTTGAGCAGATAACGTTTTCCGCAACGAACTTAGCCTGGGCATTAGTAAAATGAACATGTGTACCAAATTTTAACTAACTCGGTGATCTTTTACTCAAGTTATCGTCATCGGTAGATTTCGTGACGGTGATTTTGGTCGTTTTTAGGGTCCGTAGGCAAAACCAAGGACCCTTATATTTTCCTGCGTGTGTCTGTCCGTCCGTCCTCTCGCGTGCTCTCACGGCAACGCACCTTTCGTCCGATCACTTTGAAATTTGGCATGTATGTGTCTTGTACCTACCCACATATTTTAAAAATATAGCGACTTAAAAAAAATAGGGTAAAAAAACTTAAGGGTTAACATTTTTTAAATTTTTTTTTGACACCGTGAGGGGTATCATATGAAAGGGTACGTCGAGCTGATTACAAAAATATATAATTCTTTGGATATATCTTTGATAGGGCGAGCGTAGGCAAGTTTGAAGTGGTTGTGATACGTGTCCTCTGACTAGCACACTCTTGACCTGTTTATTTTTGGATTCACTCCCGGGCTTCAGAACATGCCATAAGGAACTTCGTTCCAAAAATGATCGCCCGCGTATAAAACGTATTTCCGTGGAGGCATTTTTGAATTTAGTGAAATAAAATAATTCGGTTTTTCAGAATTACGTCAATACTTGCGTTTGCTTGAATTAGCTTGCAAGCAATAATAATTATATTAACATGTAATCTAAATCATAATAATACTTAGACACCCGGGAAATATTCAAATAAATAAATTATAATCTTTAAAAAATATTTTATTATATTATTCTAATTCTCTTCTACTTCATCGCAATTTATATAAATACCTATATTATAATACGTAATTCAACTATGATAATTGTAATAAATATTTAGAAATAATAAGAAGGGAAGTGAAATTAGAAGAATGCAAATCAAGTATTTGATTGTTTGTGAATCTAAGCAGGTTAAGTACCTAAAGGGTTTGTTATTGTGTGTAAGATGAAGTCCCTTGTATGACTCACACATCAAGTTTCGCATAAACATCAAGTTGAGGTAGAGACCGCTGTACTAGATCTACCTGCTGTGAGTTAAGCTAATCTAAAGTATTAGATGCAATAACAACTTAGCTAAGTAAGGTTACTTGCCTCGCAGGACTTATTCCAACCCTAATCCACAATCAAAACAACTTTCTATTTCATTAGTCATCTATATTTTTTTATCTTAAAAATCTAACGTGCGGGGTGACTCGCAACCTTTTCCTTACCAAATAATTCCAAAACGGCGAGAGATTTAAAATAGAAAAATGGAAGAAAATAAAAATTTATCTTATAAAAAGGTATAATTTGTGCGAATTTCAGGTCCATCGGCAAAATAGTTCCGGAATTATTTACCGTTAAAGTTTTATAGTTAATAAGTCGATATTTTCAAAATGGCGGCATATATAAGAACAAAATTCAGAGTAATTGTTTATCTTATAAAGAGGTATAATTGATTAAAATTTTAGCGCAATCTGAAGTATTTAGATGTTTGCTTCCCTGTCTCTTTATCGGTCTGCCTGTTGTCTGTCGCTCAATTTTTGCGAACCAACATATCTTAAAAACTATACTCATCTAATTTTATTAAAATTGGTATGGAAGGTCAAAATTGTCGGTCCCATATAAGTTTCAACCTTATGCGCCTATTTGATTTTCTTTTACAGGCGCACGTAAAGTGATACACTTAAAGATTTCGTACTATATTTAAAATGTAAAAGGTAGAGCGGATACATAAAGAATAGCTTATAATAAAACGATATAGCTCTCGACAAGTAAATAATATCGTATAATGAGTACTCCAGGATAGCGTTTAACAATTTTAACAATGTCGTATAAAATAAAACTGCAGCGTATAATAAGTAAACATAGCGTGTAATAAGTAAACATAGCGTATAACAAAAAAAGGCTTAGCTTTTAACGATATAAGCGTAGGTATAACGAGGAATAGGTAGCTTTTAACAATGGAACCGTATGTAAGACAAGAAATGGTTAGCTTTCAATAATAAAACTCAATGTATAACCAGGGCCGTTTCTAGATGTTTTGCCGCCCTAGGCGAAAATTAAAAATTGCAGCCCACCTCCCTCCCTTTTACTATCAACGCCTTTTCCATTTGTCATCCAGGCTAGAAGAAATTAATGTATTACATACAAAAGAGCTTGTATTTAACTTATATCCCATCAAAAATTAAATAATTAAATAAGGACTGTTACATTTTATTTCATTTCACATAATCTCTTACATCTTTAGTGGTATTTTAGGATCTTTCTTTTAACTTTCTTTGGCTCTTTAGTACCTTCCTTACCTATATTTTAGGAAAAGTCTTTAATAAGATCTCTAGTGTCCAGCTGGTAAGTAATGTCTTTTTCTAATAAAATAGTGGCTAGTCTCACAAGTCTTTATTGGCTCATGGAACTGCGCGGATAGGTTTCTATTAATTTGAGTTTCTCATCAAAACAACATTTTCATCTCACTTGTTTTGGCCCATTTCAACCAAAAGAGTTGTTAATTTGTCTCCACTTGAGTTTATTTAGTCAAAGTAAACACATATAAATAATAGTTAGGTATATATGCTTTTGAAAACAATAAAATTTATCCTATATTTATTTCTTATCTCCTAATTTGCTCGATTTTTTCATTTTTTGATTAACCTTTCATTTTTCCCTCTTCCTTTTGCCGCCCTAGGCGACCGCCTACTCTTGCCTATTAGTAGAAACGGCCCTGTGTATAAGAAGAAATGGGTAGATTAAAATAGGACATAACTATTTATGTGCAGTCATATAATATATAAAATCTCTTACAAAGACATCTGCAATCACCTATTTACGGTTATGTATGTATATAACAACCGTTCTTTATTAGTTTAAGTTATATGTTTGAGTAACTTAATCCTTAAGTTACGTACTTATTTGAAAGTACAGTGACCTTACGTATATACATATATGTAAGGTCCTATATGTATATATATACATATAAATGAAGGATCTTTTTTTATTTCTATAATATACGCTTAGATGGAAATACCGACCCAGCTAAATACCGTTCATTAGGATTTACCCATTTATTTTTTATGCGGCGCCTAAATTTTAAAGCAGGTGGAGCGGCTTTGTATATATTAGTCATAGTCATATAATGTGATGACTAATAAACACTTGTTTTGATTTAGTATTAAGTTAGAATGACCGCCATGCAAAGTACCGTTCTTTAGGGCTTAGAAGATTTGTTTTTAGGCGGTAATGCTTAAGCTGCGCTTACTTTATAAAGCAGGTAAAATGGCTGCATGTATAACTAATGTCCTAAGTTGTTTTCCTGTAGGATTAAGTAAACTTTCCGCGCTAAGTACCGTTGTATTGGGCTTAACATTATAATATATAGTTCTAAAAGGACATTAATTGCGGAAAATTTAATAAAATAAAACTTTTAAACATTTTACTGTGATAACTTATAACAGCAATTGTTAGGAGCGTCTAAACTATACGTGTTACAGTAATTACACAATCATAATATAAAATTAAATTAAAATATCCTGTCAATTAGTGTGGCACATAGCTTCCTCCCATCCTGATTATATTATTGTAATGATGTTATGCATTTACAAACCGTTATTGTCTAATTTATTGAATAATAGTCCAGTTTAAAGCAAAAAAGGGGCTGTTTACAAAAATGCGTCATACAAGCAAGAGACTGTACAAATTATCTCTGGGGCATCCTGATTGAAATCCTATAAAGTCCCCGAAAAAAAGGGGTTGATTTAGGAATTTATTTTTTGCTTCTTCTACCTTAATTATTAGAATATAGATTAGAAATAGAAAAAAAAAATTGAAGTAAATTGTTTATTTTGTAATTATCTATAAATTTGATTCTGATAGTTTATTCTCTAAACCTAAGCTAGTAGAAGCAAAAAAAAAAAAAATCCTAAATCAACCCTTAATACAGGTACTCTATAATAGTAAACAATTATGTATTATTAACTTGTAACCTCACAACTACACCTATAACCTCGTCCAGGCGTGGTTTCGATAAACTATAAAAGTTTCATACAAGTCACAGTGGCGTATCCAGCGGCTAGGTCTGGAGGGGCACATTCTATGTCACTTTAGTTAGGGGGGGGGGGGGGGGGGTATTCGTAGTGGTAACAAGAAAAGGGAACTACTTGTTCAACAAAGCAGCTGCCCCCCCCCCCGAAAAAAATGTACAACCAATAAACAAAAGAATCACTACGCCCAAGTAACAATAACTGTTTTAGAACGTTTTCGTTAGAAAATGTTTTTCTGATGCTTACTACAGTTCAATATCTCACTGTAAGTCAGGGCGTCATCTGCAATTAATTTTTTTTTTTTGGGGGGGGGGGGGGGGGGCTAGAAGATTTTGAAAATATGACCTCTCATAACAGCGCTTTTATAAAATTGAATTTTTGAAATTGAATATGAGGTGAAAGTAAAAAATATGTATTAATAAAAAAAAATAAAAAATACGGCTGATGTATATTTTAGCGAATTTTCAAAGAAAATTACGCTATTTTTACTCTATAGGGTCTGGGGGGGGGGGGGGGGGGCACGTGCCCCCTGTGCCCCCTCCCCCCTTGGATACGCCACTGACAAGTCAGATAAGTACTTTTGAAGCTATGGGAGTAAATAGATGTCTGTTTGTGCGCATGTGGAAGAGAAACAAATGGGTGCAGACAGTTAGTTATATATATTGTTGGGTCGCAAAAATTTAGCGGCAGACGGACAGACAGAGAGACCAACGACAGACACGGAAATATATATTTGTCTTGATGTCTGAAACGGATTTCTGTCTGGCAATTTTTTAAATCGGAGACTTATCTTTTCGCTCTTCGGAACGATCACATAGATTTCGTTACCTTCGGTATGCTCGGAGGAAATTGGGGGGGGGGGGGATTTATTAAATTTGACAACTCTGGGCTGTAACTGCATAATATCATTGACGTATTCGAAATTGGATGCGAGGAAGCTATGTGCCACACTAATTGGCAGAGTATTATTATAATATACCTATTTGCTATCAAGAAACAAAAATGCAAAAAATAGGTCGTATATATTCAATTATTAAAAAAAAAATGTATAGCTAAGGGGTCCTAAAATAACTTGAGTTAATTTATAGATACTTTATAGATAATTTTTTTATTTATACATTTACTCTTCAAATAGGGAAAATTGTTAAAATAAATGTTGGTGAAGTTTGATTCAATCTATAATATCTTCACACGTCATGCAAAACTATGTTTAAGGACTGACAATATAAAAACAAATCTAACCATCATTGCAACCTGCATGAACAAATATAACATATTGCTCAACCACACGCAGCAGAATGACTCATATTTTCAAGGGGTTACATCGGGTTTATATCATCTTCTAATTATACCACTTCAAATTTCTTACTTGCGTAAAACGTCCACACCAAACTTTTGGCAATCATTTATATGATATTACCTACTAGAGAATAATGATCAAATATAAAACAAATACTAAATTTCTTTAAAATCGGACAGACATGCAAGTAAAATAGCCTATGGGTACGATTTATTTATTACTATTCAATTTCATTTTATTGTTTATTAAAAATCCATTGAAATTTGGTATAATAATGAAAACTTTCTCAAATACATATTGTTGCTGAATTTAAATTACATAATATACAATTATAATAAATTTCAAAACAACTCATTTGTATGAGCCGTTAGGCTCATACAAATGAGTTATTTTTATACTATACCTAATGATTGCAGTGTGAGCATAATATTACCAATTACAATATATTAGTGAGAGTCCTCTCAAGTTTTTATAATGTAATATGCACGGGCACTTATATTTGTTAAAAAAATATTATGAAATTGATTTTATTTATTTATTATATATTTAAGTATAAAAAAAATAAATAAAAAATATCATTAAAAACATTTTAAAATAGACTGCCAATTAGTGTGGCACATAGCTTCCTCGCGTCCTATCATGTACTATAACAATTATTGTTATATCACTTTATTGTTAAATATTTTATTTTGTAAAAACTATTAATACTTTAGCGATCTTTAACACTTCCTAGTGGTGTCGCTGTTGGTTTTACTAAAAAATTGTATTTGAAAAAAATGTTTGTCTCATTCAAAAGATGAAGATAGATTTTTTTCCCTGACATAATATTCCAATTTTAAATTTAAAGTTCACGTTTACACGAGCGTTGCTCGTTAACGCTTGGACGGATAACGTTGTCCAACGAACTCGTCCTGGGCATTGGTAAAATAAACATGTCTACTAAATTTCATCAAAATTGGTCGACATTTACTCAAGTTATCGTCGCACGTTTCATAATTCGCGGACACACAGACCGACAGACAGACAGACAGACAGACACGAGACCAAAAATGTTCCCTGTTGTCTGAAACGGATTTCTGTCTTGGAATTTTTAAAATCGGAGGCATAAAAGTTTTTCGTTGTCAAAAGTGAACACAATGCTTCCGTTACCTTCGGTAAACTCGGAAGCAAAATTGTGTAGATAAAACTGGTGCGAAACTTGCTCTTATGTAATATAATTTGTCAGTTCAATGTTTTCCATCCGTTATTCACTTCGGCTTTCCACGGTTAGACTGAACATTTATTCACTAACATTTTCTATATACAAATAATTTCTCTCTGGCGAAATCGAATCAGACCTCTCACCCTTTGGAATTAGATGTACTTCTGATCAATAACTCGGAAACTATAGAGTTTATAAGTCGAGTAGTATATAATAGAGTATATGATTTTTTTTTTTTTTTTTTTTTTTTTTTTTTTTTGCATTAGCTTTTCAACTATACAGCCATACAAGTATTAATGTTTTTTATTTGCTCGTTTTCCTATTAATTTAAATTGTTATTTGTTCACTGTTTAGAAAGTTGTATATTTCACCAAACATACAACTTCTTTCACGATATTATTGCTTTGAAGAATGCTTTTATAAAGAACTGGTTGTTTTATTTTATCTGAGATGCTGTGGAGCAATCTCTCCCTACTATCTCTGTACTTTGTACACTTCATAATTAAATGCTCTAGATCTCCGACTTCATTACATCTGTCACACATATCTGAGGAGCTTCTTCCGAGTATATGATATATCTTGTTTTATTGTTCGATAAAATTTAGGTTACAAGTTAACTATAAAGATCGAGAAATTAATTTTAACTAAATTTGGAGGCGCCGCCTTTCAAAATCTTATTTGTTTAGTCACAACTACAGTTTCAAAAATGTGATTAGTTATCACCTTTATCTTTAGCATTAAGTACTCATGAGATTTTTTTAGAAATTCGGAGCAGCTCATAGATCATGTTAATTTCTTCTTTATTAACTGCCTGCCATGCCAACATTAAATTTATTCCTACATAGATTCTTTTATTAATGTAAAACAAGACCTTAACGACATTAATAATTTTTTACCGTCTATAAGAATATATAGGTATTTGTATAGAAAACTCAGGGTTTCAGCTCATGGTCTATTGGCTACTGTGTATTTGCTCAAAAAATCACATTTCATATACAAGTTTCATTAAATGCTATATTTAAACTGCTTTGGGTAATTTTCAAGCTTTATACACCAGATAATATTGCATCTGAAAGTATAAGTTTATTTTATTTGGAGAACAATGAAGAATAGCTTGAGCCAATATGAGCAGAGATTTTGATGGATTTGCATACATTTGAGGTTTCCTGAATCCTCAAAAGTCGTTCTTTCTTTAAAAAAAAGTTGGTCTGTCAACTATACGGTCTGTGCAGACGAGTGGAGCCTATACTACTACACCAATTATGATTAAATTATGCCATAATATAAAATGCAAGTTATTTTTACCTTTGAATTTGAGACGCTACACACAAAAACTGAAAATAGACGAAAACATTTACCAAGAAGTTGATAAATAAATTGTAAAATGTACCTTGTCTATTTACATACGAATCTAACCATATACTAAGTAGTTTTAAGGAAATATCAAGTTTACGAGATATTGATAAAAAAAAATAAAAAAATATACTGCCAATTGGTGTGGCACATAGCTTCCTCGCATCCTATCACATACTTTATTGATTTTACACTTTTACAAGCCATTATTGTCTAATTGATCTAATTGTTTCCCCCGTTTTTTTTAATCTGTCAAAATTGTTTGGATTTTTTACATAAATTAAAGTATCAATTTTGCAAAAGTTAAAGAGCGCAGACGTTTCAAATTATTCTAGGGCTATCTGCGGGTTACTTTCAATTAACTATAAAAGTTTAATTTGAATCAGATAAGTTCTTTTGAAGCTTTAGCAGTAAATAAATGTATGTTTGTGCGCATGTGGAAGAGAAATAAATAGGCGTAGAAGGTAGAAACTTATATGGGACCAACAATGGGCTAATTATGACCTACCATCCAAATTTCATTATAATCGGACGTGTAGTTTTTAAGATATGTTGGTTCGCAAAAATTGAACGACAGACCGACAGACCGACAGACCGACAGACCGACAGACCGACAGACCGACGGACTGACAGACCGACAGACAGACACGG
Source organism: Gerris lacustris (assembly GCA_951217055.1). NCBI lineage: Eukaryota > Metazoa > Arthropoda > Insecta > Hemiptera > Gerridae > Gerris > Gerris lacustris. The sequence goes on along the minus strand of OX578277.1, from coordinate 116,253,614 downwards.
AACCAAACATGTTCCCTGATGTCTGAAACGGGTTTCTGTCTTGAAATTTTTGAAATCGGAGACCTAAAATTTTTTCGTTCTTCAGAACGATCACATAGCTTCCGTTACCTTCGGTAAGCTCGCAAGCAAAATAAAAAAAATGCTGAAAATCAAAAAACAATAAATGTGTTTTAAAATTTTTTGCCAAATTAGTGTGGCACGTAACTCCCTCGCTTCATATCGTCTACTTTAATAATATAATGCTATTAAAACCTATTATTATCTTATTTACCTATTCAATTCCCCCCCCCCCTCTTTTATTTAAAAGTATCAACTTAGCAAAATTTAATGAGTGAAAAATCAGACAGGTAAGTACTTTTAAGATGTAGGTGCTATAAAATGCCTAATAAATTATAAATTTGCTTTTCAAATGAACCTATGATTATGTACAACCAATAACACAATATGTGAGCACATTGACCATATTTTGTTATTGATAATTTTTATTAGTAATCTTCAAAAATAGGAATCTTTAATATTTAATTATATAAAACCATTATTTCAAAGTTAACCGATGAATGATTTTGTTAATCTATAGAAATATAGACTGAGGATGACTTTAATAAGGTTTGAAACGTCTCCTTTAAAAATAGAATAATTCTACATTTATTTGACACCTTATCATCCATCCATTTAAGTAACCTATAAAATATCTTTGGACCAATGTGAATAAGAACAATTTCAAGATAAAAAGAACTTTTTATATACTACGTTTTTAAATTTTCTGTTGAATCGTATGTAATGTTGATAATATAATTGTTATATAATATATAATTTAATATAATGTTAGTAAAAAAAATAGTTCCGAATTGATTTACTTCACACAAATGACAACCATCCAGAGAGCTGATCTTAAACCTATAAAAGGTTACATCTTTGTACAACGGATCTCCCCAACACCAAATCTAAAGCGTGCCATCGATATATTTGAAATAATATTAATAATATAATCGATATTTCCTGTTTTGCTGTCATTCAATGTTTATCTATCACAAATTTGAGACCCGTCAAAATGAAGATTGCGTAAATATTGGATATGGCAAAACAAATAAAATAACTGGCGGATTTTTTCCGAACTAACTTTCCGCACAGCAAAATTTGCTGAAAACTAATTAAATTCTGCTGAAAGATGGCTAAAAGTATTAAAATAATGCATTGTCATCGTGTTCTGAGCTATGCTAAAAGTTTCAATTGTCTAGCTACTCGGGAAGTTAGTTAGAAATCGATTGCCAGATTTGTACCGGACAAACAAACAAACAAAGAAGAATGCAAGCTAATAAAAACGTAGTAAAATAATTAGCATAGAGAGTTAATTCTTATATTATGGGACCAAGAATGGGCTAATTATGACCAAAATTTCATTAATATCGAACAAATAAGTTTAAATAATATTATGATGGTTCCTATAAGGACTGAAGGACTGATACCTATAGACACGATACCAAAAATGTTCTTTGATGTCTGAAACGCATTTCTGTGCATATTTGTTTTTAAAAATATGAGAATAAAACAAAATTTGGTTTTTTAGATCCAGCTCACAATGCTCTCTTGTTTTCTGTATGCTCGGAAGCGATAAATTGATTAAATTTCAATTTAGACCTATTTAGTAATGAAAAAGTTTTTGTTGAGTTCGTCATACCGATTATTTTTCAATAAAAATGTTTAAAATTAATGTATAATGGATAGATGCCATGTTTAATTTTTATTTTGAAGTGGGTGAAAAGTTAATGACCTTAAGTCTGTAATATTATTATAGTGTTAATAACAAGAGGGTGAGTAATAATTGAGAATAATAAGAGGGTTGTTGAAGGGTGGGGTTGAGCGAAGGGCTAAGGACAAGGGTTAGAGGGCGTGGTCAGAGTATAATGGTGGGGAGTATGTGGGCGGGGCCTAGTAGAGTATAGCTGAGGATCAAGTTGTCTACAAAGCATTCAGTCTCATCCTGGCATCGATCCAACACACTCCCTGTACATCGCTTCTATACAGAGATAACCTTACTAATAACCTTCTACATTGTAGAAAATAATCAATAATTATCGTTTGTTTACATTGGCTCTTATCAGCGCACAGTTCTTAATGTAAACCTTACTTCACTATAGACTTTGATTCCTTTTTAGTTTTATATTTAGCTTTAAAAAAAAGGTTAAATTTTATAAGAATAATATTAAATTATTAAAGTAATGATGGTGGTGAGTGATAGAATGATAGTTCCGCCATGTCCTGCGTCAGCTGATTTCTCCGAATTTCTTAACTACACATTGACATCAATGGTAAGCTTAGATTTTATTTATACCTTTGTTATAAATAATGACCTACCGTCATTGTTTATAACAAATATTACATTTTTATTAAATGATTTTTTTTTAACAATAATTAATTTAATATTATTCGAATAAATATATTAAAATTTTACAACTTTATAGTGATAATAATGCAATTTCAGTACGTTTGGTTCTTATTCCTAAAATAGATTCTGCTTTCAATAAAATTAAATGTTTATTCAAATATAATAAACTATAATTAATAAATGTAATACTTATATATTAATAAAATTACAACTAGACATTCGGATATTAAATTTGATATATTCAAACAATAAATCTTCTCTATTGTGAATTTACAAATAATTATAATGATATATTAAAAATACATTAATATACCTGCTAAAAGGTTATTTTCACAGGTTACTTTTGTTGATTTACCTATTTTTAGTTATTAGTTATTATCTGCTATTAATTTATACAACTTTTAGTTATTTACCTATATAATTAATTTGAGTGAATTAACGGGATTTTAATGCAATTAAGGTATTGATTTGATATTTGATGATAATAAACGCTATTTAAGGTTTATGACAATATACTGGTAAATTAAACTAGTAGGTAATACCTAGTTAGTAGGTTATAAGTGTTTGTTATTTACTATCTTTACTTGACTAGGTACCTTCAGTGTGGATTTGATTTAATTTCACTACCTAAATTTTTGTTTATTTTTATTTATTGACTTATTAGTTAATTATTAATATGGTATTGATGTACCTACTGTTGATTATACGAGTGATATACCTGTAGGTAGTAGGTACACATTAATATTTTAATCAATTTATAAAATATGAAGGTATTTACCTATACCTAGTTGGAAATTCTTTTGTCGATTTATTTCTTTACTTCCTGATTTCAATTATCAGCGCTTCTTTAGATTTGTTACTCCCCTTAAAAATAAAACAGTGGGGAGTGACAATCTAAAGAAGATGTATAGAATGTTCTTATTTAGACTTTTACTCCCTTTATAAAGACAAAAGTGTGATATTCCTTTGTCCTAAAGTATATTGGACTAAGCATACCTTTCTCTTAATAGTTGTTTAGTCAAAGTTATTTATATTAAAAAAACCTAGGGGAGTAACGTTCTAAACAAGTATCCGATTATCTAGGTTATCTGAAATACCTGACGGTTATTACAGTAATTTGGTGGTAGATAGTTATTTTCCCCATGAATATATGGGGCTCGGTTCCCAGATTGGAGACTTTTATACATTAATGATTGAGAGAATAGTCAAAAATAATTTTTATGTAAAAAGTCTTCAATCTGAGAATTGAACCCGAATTAGTTCTGTCTTTAGGTTTTTATTTTATGAAAAGTGGTTTAAACCTTTTATCTCACTAATGAACATATAAAGTATTTATTTGTTATTGTATGTGTGAGATTTTAAATGGATTGGCCCCATTTTCGAATAATAATACATAATTAAAAATTATTATGTTAGATAAGTACAGTAGTCGCCGCTTAATGTGATCACGGTTAATGTTATCAACCGCTTAGTGTGATCAAAATAGCTTGGAACGGTCCCACCCAATACCGATACATTAAAAATTATCCGTTTATTGTTATCAGTATTTCGTTTATTGTGATCAATGTCGAGTCAAGATCGTTGAATTTTTTTATACAATTTTCGGGGAATTTCTCAGCCATTGGTGAATAAACTTCTGAAACAACGGAAGGATATCAAATGTTCCTCTTTAAAGAACGAGAACCAAACCCACAAAAGAAGATGTTGAGTGTGCCTTAAAAAAATGGGTTTTGAAAGAGAGAGCAAAAGACGGTCGTGTTAATGGTTCTTCACTTTGTCAAAAAGCTGAGGAATCAGAAAAAAAAAGTGGGAAAAACTGACTTTATAGCTACAGAAGGATGGTTTCATCTTTGGAAGAAACACGGAAATATCTGTTTCACAAAATTATACGAATAACAGGCTGAAGTAGATCATGAAGGGGCACATTCCTGGCTACAGACAAAAGGCAAGAATTACTGGCCTAATAGTCATCGGCTGATGTATTTAACACCGACGAAACAGGCCTATACTTTGGAGCTTTACCGGAGCAGACTTACGCTTTGAAAAATGATAAGACCAAAGGCACGATGCTATGCTGAACTAATGACGATACTATGCTTTGCTAGTGATTGGAAAAAGCAAACGGCCGAGGTGTACTAAAGAAGTGAGTACTGAAGAAGTTGTCAGTTGACTATGAGGCTAACTCAAAAGCCAGGATGACTAGCCCAAATTTCAATGATTAGTTATTCAAATTGGACAAAACTCTCACCCGCAATATTTTATTGCTTCAATTCTGTGCCGAGAACTTTCTACACTACAACACGATCAATATGAACGTTTTGTATTTGACGTAATAAAAAAATCTCAAGTTTAATCAACAATTGAACATTATGTCCAAAGATAGGAATGTTTTACTTATAACTAGTACACGTATGTGTATTAATACATTTATTTGTATTACATAGTTACGTTCCTTAAACAGCTATAAGTTAACGTTTATGTAAAATATGTACCTATGTACTTATTTTCTAATGTGTAAATCGCAAGTGTTTTATGTGTGTACGAAATAATCACGGTTTTTTCCCTTTTTTTTAGTTTTACTCCCTCCAGTAGTGCCTTTTGCTTATTATTATCAGTCGGTTAATGTGATCACTAGGCCTTGGTCCCAAAGTGATCACATTAAGCGGCGACTACTGTACCTGCTTATCGTTGTCTCTTGTATTGCCTTAAAGTTTAATTAATCTTAGTTAAAAATACTCTTTCCTTCCTGCGAGAATCGAACCCAGACATGTTTGAATTTATACTTCTTGTAGATTGATGAAATTAATTTATAATTAAAATTAATCTGACCTCTGTTTGAGGTCAAACGGGTTAGTATTTTTAATGTTGCATCGATGATTTAGGATAAAAATGAGTCTTACCTTTCTTAGAATCGAATACTATACGTTCTGGAATTTGTTTGTGTCTTAACTTCTTATATATTGCTGAATGGGCGCGATCATTTACTTTCTGTTACACTGTCGTAACGTAATAAATAATATTAGAGGAACAATATAATGGGTCCAGTACTTAGAGCAGTAAGTTTTGCTTTTATGCGGGTTGAGCACGTGACTAACATAAGACTTACATCCTCAGGAAGTAAGTCACCTATGTAAGTCCTGAATGAAACTTAAGAAATTAAACCTTAAGTGCATCCATGTCAAGTTTGCCGGTTTCGGTCAGGTAAGCACCGGCCACGTGCAAGCCTTACTTATACAAGTATTTCCTTTGCTACCGCAAACAAGAGGTACTCTAACAACTTTGCAAGTACTCAGCGTACCTTACTTTGTTTGTGTCACTTAAGTTATGAATACTTGGGATCACTACCCGAAACCAATTAAACACAAGGCTAAATGGACCGTGAACCAGGTGTTCAAATTTCCGGCAATATAGTCCAAAATCGAAGACGAAACATGCCCTTTCTTATACTCATTTTATAGTTAATAATAATTATAAAAACATCTAATAATTATTAGATTGTTTATTATATACATTTTACATTTGAGTATAAATTAATTATTTATTTTTGTTATAAAAAATGTAGGTATATATGTATACATATATAAATATAAATTATAAATAAGAAAATGATTAGTGAATCATAGCGAATAAAAAAGGAAAATTGGGGAGTTTATTTTAAAAATATCACAATGACTAATAATTATGACTGACTAGTATGAACCAATATGAAAAACGAAATTATTAAAAAAATTATTTTAAATTTTAATTATACAGATTAATACCTTAAGTGAACGACCCGGTTTATAAGTATAGATCTATACCTATAAAGTAGGTTTATACGAATGTAAGATGAAACCTGCCTGTTAAGTATTTGCTATTAAAAGTTTTTAAACAATAAATTGATCAAGTTCTGTCTTCAAATAAGTTAGTCGCTGTAATTATTCACTATAAGTATAAGTATTTGACTAAATTTCGGAAGAAATAAGAGATTTTTTATCGTCTTAAAGTTCGTAAATGAATTGATCAAGATATATTATTTTGTATGGCAATGAGTTAATTGCTCAAATATTCAGTAAAAACAAGTGTTTATTCATTATAATAATAATTTCATTGGAACTTGATAATAATGATAGTCATGTGTTGTGATAGGGTTACGACTGGCTGGCATCCAATATGGAAGGTGAGGGAGTGATAAGAAATCAAGGAGTGAGGACTATCACCACTTCAGGAACCATAACCACATCACCACCTGAGCATGATGATTCATCACATTCACCAGCAGAACCGTAAGTATATCATCAGCCATTTGGAAATTCTTATATTTAATTTGCTTTCTTTTTTTAAAGCTCAAGCTAAGTTTGAGCCACTTCTTGACTACTGAGAAACCTAAAACTTGCACACATTATTGTATTCCCCACGACAATACAATAATCAATTGTCAGTTTTACAAAAATATATAATAGCCTGGAATCAAACATTTTGTTTTTACATTTATACTTGTAAATTAATCAATTTCAAAAGGCGACCATTCTTATTATTCGACAATAAAGGGAATTCTAATTCCAATGAAGAACATTTTTACTGTTTGAGTCTATAAACAAACAAATACAAAATTCTCACTTTTATAATTTATAGGCAGAACTTTCCACTTATTGTATTATGGTCTGTTGTACTAATATGGTCGGTTATACCGACTTTTATGAAGGCACGAATAAATTTTAATGAATAATATTGTCGTTAATATAAAGTTTATTCTTCAGTCTTCCTTAGGTCTATAGGGTATTAATAAATTTTATTGCTACTCCATGTTTGGCTATATTTCACCTCCTTTGAGGCATCTTCAGGCCTTTATTTAATCCTTGATTAAATAAAGGCCTGAAAATACCTCAAAGGAGGTGAAATATAGCCAAACATGGAGTAGCAATAAAATTTATTAATACCCTATAGACCTAAGGAAGACTGAAGAATAAATTAGATTAAAGGGTAATACACTACGAATATGATAAAGTTTATATAATCAAAGAAATACGTAGTAAATAAGTAGTGCTTTTGTTGCTAAAATCATTTGTGTAGAGGGATTATTACTTTTATGGATAACATTTTCCAAGACAGTAATTGCAATGGATACAGTCTTATCCGGATGATTCTTGCCATTAATTCAATATTCTTTTTGTTCTTAAATTCCATGATAACCTATAATGGGTTCAATACTGAATAATTTAAATAAATGATCACAAGAAGCATTCTGAGATATATTATATTTCTGAAATATAATACAATATTTTAAGATCTAAGGAAGACAATATCTAATAGTCTAATAATGGCACTTTACTCACGAGGTACATACAATATTTTATCTCCAGTAGGAAGAAAATACACATTTTCGTCCATAGCACAGTTTTTATTTATTATTTTAATAAATAACAATAATTATTAGAACTTCTAATAGCAGATATAAGAGATTCAATATTAAAAACAAATAAGAATTGGAATTAAACTCAATTAGAAGGATATTTAGATGCAGGTTATAATGTTGTAAACAAAGATAAACCTGGTCAAAAAAGCGCAGTGCCGCCAACCTGATTTCAACAACTTCATTACATAATTAGCCATACATTTTCTACTATTTATGAAATAATTAAGTTGCAATCTTTACTTTTTCTCCCTACTTTTTGAGTCAGGGATGAAAAGACCTGTTTTAGTCCCTCTAAACTAATTCAAAATCATAACTTTTTTCCCCTACTGGAGATAAAATGTATTTTTAAATTATACATGTAATGGATGCTGTATTAACCTTAGTATTGGCTTCCTTAACCGGATTGACGCGGAGCACCTATACGCATTTATTCAGCGATGCTGGAGTCAACACAGTGGTGGGGTGCGCCTTGCCGGAGTAATAGTTCTAATAGTTTTAAAAGAGATATTTAATTTAAATTTGTGTGTTATCGTTGCTCTGCAGGACCAAAGAGGAGTTGGAAGTGTTCGAGTACAAGATCGAAGAAGTGGAGAGGGCGTCCCCTCAAGAAGACGCGTCTCTGGAAGAGGAACCTGTGACCGAAGTTGAAGTAGTCACCAGTCAGGTGGGTTCGAACCAGGTCACCCCTAACCACACTCCTATCTCTCAGCTCAGTCCTCAGATGCCCAACAGTCATCACGGGCCCGACCAGCAAGTCGAAGGATCTCTTCCAAGATACTCCACTATTCAGCAGAATCAACCTGAACAGCAACAACACCCCAGGGCGTACAGTCCTCAGCAACAGCAACGTTATTACCAGCAACAACCTACCTCTCAGGTGAGAAATAAAACAACTTTGAAACCGTCAAAATTTCATTAATATCGGACGAGCCAGTGGCGTATCCAAGGGGCACGTGCCCCCCCCCCCCCCCCCCCCAGACGGGCCCAGATCCGATATAGTAAAATAAAAAAGAAGATACACCGTATTCTTTTTTTAAATACATATTTTTACATTCACCTCATACTTAATTTCACCTCAGAAATGCATAAAAGCGCTGTTTGGAGAGGTCATATTTTCAAAATTTTCCCGGACAAATTTCATTAATATCGGACGAGCCAGTGGCGTATCCAAGGGGCACGTGCCCCCCCCCCCCCCCAGACGGGCCCAGATCCGATATAGTAAAATAAAAAAGAAGATACACCGTATTCTTTTTTTAAATACATATTTTTACATTCACCTCATACTTAATTTCACCTCAGAAATGCATAAAAGCGCTGTTTGGAGAGGTCATATTTTCAAAATTTTCCCGGACCCCCCTCCCATATACCCACCCCAATTATTAACTGCAGACGACGCCCATGACTTACAGTAAGATATTGTACTGCAGTAAGCATCAGCATAACATTTTCTAACGAATGGAGGTTCTAAAACAGTTATTGGCGGAGATTTTTTTTTTTTGGGGGGGGGGGGGGGGGGGGCAGCTGCTTTGTTGAAACTTAGAACGTTGACTTATGAGGGTTTGGGGTTTCATCATCTCACTGGCACAGAAGATGCTGTTTTGTATAGTATATAGTTATAATAAAAAACTAGGGTTTCCGGTGAAATCCTCGTCACCAAGGGGTTCAAGTGCTTGGTTTCGCTTCCACCACTGGAAGCATCTTCAGGGGTTTTGATGCATAGTGATGTTGACTCGACGCAAACACAGGATATACTGACGACTGTAGAGAAGAACGGCGTATCTTGAGCTTGCTGCGAGTTAACATCACGATGCACCACACCCCTGAAGAAGCTTCCAATAGTGGAAGCGAAACCAAGGACTTCAACCCTTTCGTGATGCGGATTTTACCGGAAACTCAAGTTTTCTATTACGAGCCAACCCGCAGAAGTCTGCGCACTGTTATGTAGTTATAGTTTTGTTTGATATAAATAAGTTAATTTTAGTGAAGAGACGTCTTCCTTTGTTCCTATATTATAATCAAGTAACTCCACTGCTCACCTATACAATAGTTAGTAGTTTGTCATTAGTTGGGCAACATTACATTCTACCAAAGCGTGTCATCTTAATTTAAGTGTTTCTTTGTTTCTTTGATGAAAGAAATGAATAAATGAAATAATAATAATTAAATTTTTTTAATTTGTCTCTTTAGAAATTCGTTCAGGTGAAGTACGAACGAGATGAGAAACAGAACTATACATTGCTGGAAGCAACAGGTGGTCAGGTCGCAGGATCAGGTAACTACCCTCAGTCAGGTTCGTTCGTAGAAGGTACTTACGTGTACCACGGAGCGGAACACGGAGGACCTGTTGAAGTGTACAAGGAAGAAGTATTTATAAAGGACGATCCCAGCATGGCTCCCAACTCTGGCAGCAGTGCGAGTCCTGCTCCTATCCATGTGGTTCCCAAGCCGCAGCATTACCTCATGTATCCTGATTCACAGCCGCCATCACCTCAAACACAGGTAACTTTAAACTTCAACTAAGTCTTAAAGCTCGTTTATTTGCTTCCGAGCTTATCGAAAGTAACGCAAACATTACCTTCATTCTGAAGAGCGACTTTATTATAAGGATTAGTCCCCCACACTCAAAGAAACCCTCCCTTACATTACGGCCTGTATGCCCATATCTTACATGAATCACATATTGCAGAAACGGGAAAATTCCACAAAATTCAATTTTACAGGAAATGAAAAAAACGTTTCATGACCTTAACTATGTGTTAATGTAAAAAAAATCGGTCCGAGACAACTCAGACAAACTTTCTCATATACGAGTTCATAATTACTTAGCCCAGTGTTTTCCATTTATTAGTTTTCTTATGTACATTTAATTATTATTGAACATTTTATCAAAATGTATCATAAAAATAACTTCTCCTGGGCGGGGAATCGATAGAGCCCTGGAAATTAATCATTTCTGCTCTACATAAAAAATATAAATTAGAAATAAATACAGTTTCGCAGGAGATGTAACAAAGCTTCTAGATCACAAAAATGCAAAAAAGTTGATATCGTAAAAAATGGACATATCTCCTTTCTGCAATTGTGATTTACATTATATTACGTCCATCACACTTGTACACCACACAAAATTGTTCCAAAAAATACATCTTTCTAAAAAAAAAAAAAATTATTACACCCTTTATGTTCGCTTTTAACTTTATTTATTTATTGTTTTATGACGTGATCGACAACTTGTTCATACTTTATGAACTTTGTTTATATAGTGTAAACCAACTTACCTTAAAGGTTATAATATATTATTTGAAAATGGTTGCAAACAGGTTATCCTAATATCAATAACAAAACGAATATCTTAATTAAGAATAACAAATCAATAAAATAATTAATAACTAAATTAAAAGTAGCAAATAATTAAATTAAATGTAGCCTTTAATAGTAAAAAATCGTAAAATAAATATAATTAATTAAGAGTAAGAAAATACACAATAAATTATTAAATTAAGAGTTACAAATCACCAAAACAAATAACTAAATTAAGATTTACACAAATTCTGTATATAGGAGTAACAAATCAACTTGAATTCTAATAGGGAAGCAAACCTAAATTCAAATTCTAAAAGAAAGTTTCTATCCAATAATTTAAAAACAGAGATTGATTGATAACGTTACAACGATGATTAATCAGCTTAATCCTGCTGTTCCAAAACACTTTCATATTCCTGCTGACTTAACTTACTGACATTCTAGTTAAAAACTCACTTCATTTGAATAACAATTCAAAGAATTGTGGAAAAATCATTACTCAGCTAATATCCTTTTCTTTAAACAAAACATATGAATGAAAATAGTAAAAAAGATAAGGTGAAAGTCCATGAATGAAATAGTATCCAAAATAGATAAACATAATTAGGACTAGGTCAAACTTTAGACGACAAAAAAAAAAAAAAAAGAAATTGCAATCCATTCTAAATTTAGATAAAAATCTTAATGAAATTTTCGTACCCAAAAAACAAGAACAAGAAATATATTGCATCCGGTTTTTATGAGATGTATTTTTAAAAAACCAAAATAACCCAAAAAAAGCCACTCATTTTTAAGGAAATCAGATGTCAAATGTCCAACCTCATCTGGCGCCTTGTAACGTCCAGACAAAAATGGATATCCTTTAAAATTACCTGCATATCATGATCACCTTTTTTAAAAACCATAAAATTAGCTTAACTTTTTTTCCTTACAAGAAAAGGTAAATTTCCATGTTCCTGATGGCTCCAGACAAAAACTACGAAGGATTTACACAAAAAGGACCTTTTATTTCTAATTAGTCCTTTTTTGTCTCAAGAAACTGATGTTGCAGACTTCTCATTTTTTTTTTGCTCCGGAAAAGTAAAATCAATGAATGAACAAAAGGTCGGGTTTTGTCAAATAAAAAAACCAAAACAAAAGGTTTCCATAGTGTGGTTTTTACAATGAACCTTTTTTTTGGTACCTTTGTACCTTTGATGGGTATCAATGAAGGGTCAGTTTGGTAACAGGTCAAATAGAAAATCAACCCAATATCCTAGACGAACAGGAAAGGTACCTTCTAAGAGAAAAAAAACTAGGGTATCCAGGTAGGTCAAGGCTTTGAGTTTTGACCTTTCCCTTCTGAGGTTTGGACCCTTTTTACGCGACGTTTTTATAAAAACAATGCCACACCCTTTTTTCGGTGAAACGTTTAAGAACCTTTTACTTTAATATACCTATTTGAATTTATTTAAAATAAAACCGTAATCACTAAATCAACTCAAATATAAGTTTGAGTCAAAATAATAAATAAAGCTCCGTTAGAGTTCTTCCCTTGCACCTTCAATATAAATCAGTGACATTTTTTTAATAATAGGAAAATATAATCGCCTTTAACTCTTTCATACGTATTCCACTCGTATATATAGGAATATTAAAGCCGTTGTCCCCGCATTAAGCATGTAGATTAATTGTCTTATCCACATTATTGTAGATTTATTGTCTTGTCCATTGTCTTATCTACAAGATTTTTTCTTGTGGATACATTTACACCTTCCAAAATTTTGGAAATAGTCAGTATTTTTCACCTCTCTATCATTAATACTTTTCAAAAATAATGAATGAATTTTAGACACATGTTTGTCTTTGAAGAAATCTTCAAACTTTAGAAATGAAAATTAACCAACTTGGGTTCACATGAGTTAACCGATACATACTTTGAATTAAAATTATTCTAAATAAAGATTTAGAAAAGCGGAGGATCAGTCAAAAGTAAAAACAAACAAAAATCGGAAAATCCGTAATTTTAATTGATCCTTGCTAATCCCATTTTGTGTTTAAATTTTGAATTTGAAACATTCGATACTTCACGTAGCTATCATTAATAGATATAGGATAATTAATTTCTGAACATTATTTCCGGGTTATGATTTGATTTCATATGTGTTCCAAATATATACTCGAAATAACTTCTTGGTTCAGGCTTAACATCTGACGCAATTCCACAAACGATATATCACAGATAAAAACATTTTTGTTAACGAGTGATCATAAAATGTTTAAATTTATCTTTAATATAAAAAAATAAAAAGTGATGAGATAAGTCTAATTATTAATTAATTGATATATTATTATTATCTATTTTATGATCAAGTAACATATCCGGTCTCGTATTTATCTGACGGGCCGTCGTTAAAAATGTTTGCGAACCATCCTATCTTTAAATCTATAATTCTTGAATTTTAATAAATTTGTGATGGTAGGCCATACTAAATTTTAATTATTAACCTATTTAACATATTAAAATTTTAATAATCAATAATTAATTTTAACAATTAATTCAACTATTAATAGAACAAATTACAACAATTATTATTTATTACAACAGTTATTAAACAATTAATAATGTTAACATATTAATAATCAGCTCGTTGTCGATTGCATATTATTATTAATTTTAATATTACTTAAAAATATGTGGGACCCCGCAGGGAATCGAAACAGAACTATATCTTATGTGATCATTTGTCCAATAAAAAGACGCGAGGGAGCTATGTGCCACACCAATCGACACACATTATTTTTTATACTTAAGTAAATAAATTTATAAAATAATAATTATATTACTATTTAAGTTAATATTTTTTGTGTGAAATATTGGACGGTACTACACAGGAAACGGGATGTTACGTCAAACATTAAGCGGGAAAATAGGAAAAGCATCGGAACGGAGTGACGGGATTCCCCGGACTTTATACACTTGAGACAAACTTGTTTCCCCCTCCACTTTGTGTACTTAACTCAGTCACAGCAAAGCATCTTAAATATTTCCTAATTACTAGCTCTTTAAACTCATTTCGTATTTGTTAAACATATATATATGTATATATACATAAATATAGTGTGTGTGCGTCAAAGAAAAAATCAATAAAAAAAAGAATTTGGTAGTTGCTTTGTTGAACGAATTTATCCAAACATTTATTTAAAGTTAATTATTTATTTAATGTTGATTTTTTTTTTTCAAATTTCGTAAAAAAAAAGGAAATAATAAAAAAAATCTGGTGTGATTTTATTTTAAAAGGTTCTTTTGCTGCAAACAATAATTTGACCCAAAGTGTTTATTAAGTAAATATAAATATTTGTTGTATATTGTAACTTATTTTCAAGGAACTTTTTTTCGAGTATACTTAAATATTTCATACGTCCTTGAAATATTGTTACATTTGTGCTTTACGTAAAAATTATTTTGCCATTACGTCGATTTATCGTTGTAAATGTACATTGGTAAACTAAGTAACACCTTCAAAAGTATTGACATTGCTTCACTTAGAATTCTCTTCTAACTGGGCCAACTTATGGTCAGATTTTAGACTCGTTAATTTACGATAAAATAATCACTTTTTACTTTCTCATATAAAGAGAAAGTATTGTGATGGCGCGAAAATTCGATTTTGAGATTTTGATGGATTTACACGTTTTGAGGTCCCCTGAGTCCAAAAAAGTGGTTTTTAAAAAATGTCTGTCCGTTGTCTGTCGTCTGTCGTCTGTCGTCTGTCGTCTGTCGTCTGTCGTCTGTCGTCTGTGCAGACGCCTGGAGCCTAAACTACTGGGCCGATTTTGACGAAATTTGGCATACATGTTCAGAAAAATCATACCCCGAGGCGAAATCGAGAAATGAATTTTAGCTCTAAATTTGGGGGCGCTACCCCCCAAAAACTCTGAAAAAACGTGAAAAAAAATATTTCTCGAAAACGGTTCCGACGATTTTGATTAAACAATTCTAAAATGTAGTCCATTTAAATACGAATCTAACGATATAAGCCGTTTTCCCGGGAAAAATCTAGTTCCTGAGAAAATAGCTTAAAACGCGGGCGGAGAGAGCCCGGGTTCGATTCCCCGTGCAGGGGAAGTTATTTTTATGATAAATATTCATGAAATGTTCAATAATAATTAAATGTACATACGAAAATTAATAAATGGAGGTAAACTGAGCGAAGAAATTATAAACTTGTATATGAGAAAGTTTGTCTGAGTTGTCTCGGACCGATTTTTTACTTTCTCATATACGTAATTTATATACAGAGAAAGAATTGTTATGACACAAAATATCAAATTTAAAATTTGACGGATTAACTCCGTTTCAAGGTCCCCTTAGGCTGTGCACACTGAAGAAACAACTTGAGAAATTTGGCCTTTTTTTTAGGGTTTTAATTTTTTTAAACTTTTATTATATATTAAATATAATAAAAATAAAAAACTTCCACTCTTCTTTAAAAATTGCTATATTTCGCCATCACATTATGGCTTCTTCAGGCTACAACAATGACAAATTGAAAATAAATTAATAATAATGTCATTACATTAAGTTTAAAATAAATCTTTTTATAAAATATAAAATGTTTTTCCTTTAAAAATCTACAAACATTAATATTTGAACATTACCTTGTAAATTCCCTCTCATATGAGTCTTATTTTGTCAAAAGTTTTCTTTTAATAATTCTAAATGTAACATTACACATTGTCACTGTACATATGAAACTGGGAATACACTTAATAAAACCATATATATTTCCATATTACTTAATAAGGCCAAATTTCTCACGAAATTTCTACAAAAAGTATAAAGAAGGGTACAAAAGAAATTTTGTTTTTTATAAGTGAAGAAACAAGTTTCATGAAACCAATGTCATAAAACTAGTTTCACGTTTCAGTGCACAAAGTGGAAACCCTTTTTCTGACAGTTTCATCATGTCCTCTAACGAAGATGTATTATTTCAATGTATCACAAAATAAACGCTTCTTAATGCACTCATTTTATAAAAACAACTGAACACCAAACAAAACGCTGTAATCAAAACTGAAATGATAAGCAAAACAATAAACATGAAATCACCTGCAACTTGGTTTCGACGAGACCTGAGTTTTTTGTTGCGTGAAACCAAATAAAACTAGAGTTTCGAGAAACTTGTTTGATGAAACCAAATGAGACTATATAGTTTCAAGAAACTCAGTGTGCTCCTTTCTGTATGTTTAAAATCAAGTGTTTTCATGATACTAAAGTTTCACGTTTCATGAAGCTTGTATCTTTATTGTGCACAGCGCCTTATTCTACACAAGGGTTTTTATTGAAATAAGTGGGTTTGTTTTTTGGACACTGTGCAGACGCGTCGACCCTAAACTCTAGACCGATTTCGAACAGATTTGATATCCGTGTTAAGAAAGAGTTGATGATTATTTTTCTGTTTATCCTTCTTCAGAAAAACAGTTTAGCATACTCTATACTCAGTTTTCCTCACAGGAAATGTGTTTTAATAAACAATAATTTGAATTATATAGAAAGATGATAATTATTTGTTGTTAGGTTGTCTACGGAGGTGAATACAGCGGGTACAAAGGAGGCGGGTACTGGGGACCTGAGTACGTGTATCAAGCAGTAGAACAGCATTCGAACCAACCTGCGCAGAGAGTGTACGATGTTATTCAGCAGTGGCCCCATGAGGAGTACGATCCTGCTACCGGTAATTAAACTTCTGTTTCCAACCATAACAAATGGTATATTTGCTGTGGTATATTGTTTCTTCAACTATGACTAGATGTGAGGAAAGTTTGCTAGTGAAGAACAAATACCCATAAAGAACCCCTAAAGAAAAACGAAAAGAAAAACCCATAAAGAACAAATTTCGCTTGACTATTGAGAATAACCCTCTGGTGGGCGGCACGGTACATTCATCTGAGAGACCAATGTATTGTGCCCGCAATATTCTGCAATTCTTGTATCAGTGTGATCAATAACGTAAGTGATAGGATGCGAGGAAGCTATGTGCCACATTAATTGACAGTCTTTTTTAATCCTAATTGTGATTTTAATTGTTTTTGTAAAGACTAAAATTAAAATAAAACGCTGCAATAAGGAAACACAATTTGGCATCTAGATGTTCTCACATTGCTTTAAGAATTTTATTGTTCTGATGATAGTCCAATAAAATGTAAATAATATATTTGAAAAAAATCTACTTTTTCTGCAATTTAATGTTCATTAAACGGCCTGAATTCCATTTCATTCAATCACAAATTTATTAGGAAGAGATTATTTGTATCTGCTAAACCAGCTTCACTTGTAAGCTTACATGGCTTTGCCTATCCTCTTATTTTTAATTCGTTTAAAATAATGTAATTCATAAATACAAATCGATTTCGTAATTAATATCGATGTATTGTCCTCAGACAATAAAAATATGTAGCTGCATTTATATTCTCATGTTGTCCAGATTTGGCAACCAAATTCATTAACAAGCATGGAATACATTAAAACATACAAAAAACTGAAGTAGGAAGGTGGAGTCACAATACAGGGTCCAAACTACTGTTCATGTACTGTGTAAAAATGTATTGTAAAAAATGTATTACAAAAGCGGATGAAAATACTGATATGAGGAAATTGTTGCAAAAGCCAATGTGATTAAAAACTTTGATAACAGCTTCAGAGTGCATAGAACAATTCTCATAGTGCAGGAGATAGCGTGCAAAAAAGTGTCTGACTAACATCAAGCTAGAATTTTGTATACAAGTCAATCTTTTAGCGCCTTTTAAGAATATGTGGTCGGCTAAGTTCGTCTGCGGGACATAGCTTGGCAATAGGCGTTTGAAAAAAACAAACCGGTGGAGAGCTTCCATGTCTCACCACTTATGTAGACAGGCGACCACGTTGATTTTTAGTAATATTTGAATAACTAACCTATCAAGTGTGAAAATATATCGACTTGATTTTTGGTCTACTAACTAATTCTATACTTAGGATCATGAAAAACACATTGTCCACCATAAGTGGTGAGACGTGGCTAAAAGATTGACTTGTATACAAAATTCTAGCTTGATGTTAGTCAGACACTTTTTTGCACGCTATCTCCTGGACTATCATATAGATATATATCATCAATTGCATTTGTAATATATTTTTAAAATTCTAAAGAGACTTGTAGACAGCCTGTATAATAACTATATATATTTGTTTTAATATTGCTGAAATACTGGGTTACTAAATATATTATGTTTGGGTTGTTGTTCAGGTATGCAGATAGGTATGGGAGGACCCGGTGACAGTATTAAGGAGTGTGTGAACTGTGCGGCCAGTGATACGCCACTGTGGAGACGGGACGGCACTGGACATCACCTCTGTAACGCCTGTGGACTCTATAACAAGATCAATGGCGTCAACAGACCACCTGTACGAACCACAAACAAGAAAATACCTAACGTAAGTAATAACTCTATTATTAAGTTTTTGGTAGTATTCATACTACGGAAAGTTTACATTTTAATTTAAATCAAATTATAATTATCATTAGCACTGGGAGACAGACAGAGAAAAATAGACTTCAGCGCCGGGACTTGAACCACGGACCCCTACATTTCCAGTGTAGCGGTCTATGTATCTCTATGTAGAGGCCCGTGGTTCAAGTCCCGGCGCTGAAGTCTATTTTTCTCTCTCTGTCTCCCAGTGTTAATAATAATTATAATTTGATTTAAAGTAAGTAATGACTATTTATTAAATACCTAACTGATCACAAACAAGAAAATATCTAACGTAAAATATTACCTTTATACCTATTACAAAAATACCTGTATTATAATAAAATAAAAATCTATTATCATTAATTTACTTATAATTATATAAATAATAATATAAATTATTTGTGACACGTTAGTCGGTTAATTAACAGATTGTTTTAAAATTTTTAAAAATAATGAAATTGTTTTGATGGTTACAGCAAAGCGGTAACAGACGGGTTGGAGTAAGCTGTGCTAATTGTAATACTAACACTACAACACTGTGGAGAAGAAATAACCAGGGTGAGCCCGTGTGTAACGCTTGTGGACTTTACTTCAAACTCCATCAGGTACATTATTTTTTATGGCCTTTTTTTTTTATTAATTGATTTTAAATATGGCGGCTATATTGTAATTGGAATCATTTTATAATCCAATTGACCAATAATATAATTATCCATATTAATAATACAATAATCAGCGTATCGCAACTCTGCCTGAAACCAACGTCAAAGACACTGGCATATCGAGTGAGTTGTAATGCCGGGGGGGGGGGGGGGGGGGGGGAGACATGTTTGACTGTCCTGTACTTCACAGAGGTGATGAGTAAAGTGATCATGTGTTGCCTGGATCCTAATCATGTGTAGGGAAGCACGTAAAACAAATAGCAAAAACAAAGGGAAACGTATACTACGTTCACACAATCGTTTTGAAAGCGTTTCGGATCCAATTCGTTTTCAAAACGATTCCCGTTCACACAACAAAAAATACAGTTGATCGAAATATTTGTTTTTGAAATCTCGTAACGGTGACGTCACGAGTAAAACCTTCTTTCTTGTTACCCAATATGTCCGCGAATTTTTACATTTTATTTACTAGTTATTAAAAGTTTTTACAGGTTCTTTATAGTATTAACTTTTGTTTAAAAAGTGGATAAGAGTAAAATAACCTGATATCTCGATCCCCTCCACGACCTGTTCACACGAGCGTTTTGAATTTCGATCCCCCGTTCCGATCACGTATTTTTGGTGGATCGGATCTAACCCGATACGATCCGTCGATCTCCGTTCGTACAGCGTTTTGAACTAGTGGATCGTTTTCAAAACCGTTTCCAAAACGATGTGTGAACGTAGTAATATAACATATTGCTTCCAAGACGCACTTTCTTCCCGTTTTTGCATCACGGCGCAGTCAGGATGCGTCTTTTTATTCAAGGTGTGTCTTACAATCGATGTATTCTAGTTCCACATATATATTTTAACAACTTTTTTTCTAAAAAATTCTCTTTCAAGAAGAATACCGCTCAGATCTTGTTTTTACTTTTTATTTCCAATTCTCTGAATTCTGCCGGGATATCATTGTTGGCGGGCATTCCAACTTCATCAATTTTCAGGAATTTCAACGTGTTCAAATTCTGATGAGATTTTGGGTAAAAGGGGTTCAATTGTACCTAATTATTTCTTGTTAGCTTAAAAATTTAATTTCAAAATCTAACCTTAGTATTTCTCTGCCAGCGTCTGTCTTAGATCTAAATAAAGATTTAATATTGCAACAATATTCACGATAGACTGTCTAAAATGTTCGTCGGAACAAGTTGTTACAAAAGAGAACGTAAGATTTTCCCTTTGAAAACAGGTTGCGTCTTATATTCGATTCATTAATGTCTTTCCCAAATTTTTGCTTTGAAAATCAGGATGCGTGTTATATTCGATGCAATATTGTTTATATTTATTTTTTGTACGTTGCTTTGTTCATCTGCATTACAAATCAAGATATCGTAAGATTAATGATTGAGTTGTTATAAGTTCAATATATATTATTATAATATTTTAGAAAGATAAATAATATATTTGTATTGGTGCAGGTAAACAGACCAATCACAATGAAGAAAGATGGAATCCAGACGAGGAAACGTAAGCCAAAGAATCCAGCTCCTACCCCCACCAGACACGACCCTTCCAAAGGTTACTTGCATTCTTTTAATTCATTTTGACAATACATCGATTTTTGAGTCTTATTCACGATGAGTAAAAAAAAATTATTAGTAATAATTAAGCTCTTGACGTCACATTGTTTTATAATACAGTAGAATCTCGCTTACACAACCCTCAATAACACGACAACCTCAATTACAAGTGCAATTTTCAAATCCCCTTGAGATTGCCATAACACATAAAGTTAAATTAACCTCTATAGCGCGACTATTATTATCCAAACAACCTCAATTACACGATTTTTTTCAATTCACAACGTAACTCAGAACCTCTATCACAAATAGTTTTGAGAAGTCAACCTCTATAACGCGACTATATACAGGAATGGGTCGAACTTGAACAAGTCTAGACTTGAAAACCCCGCCCCACCCCACTTTCAACATTCCATTAACCTCTATAACACGACTGATAGCCAAAATAACCTTCATAACACGGCCCTTAACAAAAAGAACACCTCGATAACAAGACTGTTTCCCTAATCCCCTTAAGGCTCTACCGCCCTTTGAGGTTAGGAAAAACAGTAAAATTAAAATTATACTGGTTCTAAGCAAGATATCAAAAATCTAATCACAGGCTTCATTCCTAATTTTAATTCTGCACAATTTGAGCCCTATTTCAACTTCCTATGATAATTAGTACAGGCGCCATTTTAATACGAGTTTTATTGTTGTATTGAAATGGCGCCTGTACTATTTATCATAGGAAGTTGAAATTGGGCTCAAACTGTGCAGAATTAAAATTCGGAATGAAGCCTGTGATTAGATTTTTGATATCTTGCTTAGAACCAGTATAATTTTAATTTTACTGTTTTTCCTAACCTCAAAGAGCGGTAGAGCCTTAAGTCACTTCTTATCGAGGTTCTACTGTAATATTTACCATGAAATAATAATTTGTATGATTACATTGTTGTTTAATAAAATTCTATTTGTTGCAGATTACAAATTGGGTTACCATGACAGAAGAGCGTATCCTGAATTTATCACACCTTTATCTCCAAGCAATAGAGGTTAATATTTTATTTTTTGATATAAAATATTAATTTAATTATTAATTTATAAACAAATTCCATTAAACTCAGACGAGTAGTTTTTAAGATATGGTGCGGTTGCCTGACAGACATTGATCTCTGATATGAGGAACATATTTCTGTCTAGACATTTTTTTATAATTTGGAGACAAAAAAGTGACGTTCCATATATGATGACAATCCTTCCACTACCTTAGGTAAAATTGGAAGCAAAACTAATATAAAACACCATAATATTATCTTTCCCATTTCAACTAAGAAATCTTCAAAAAATATGTTTAAAATATCTGGCACTTTCCATTTTTAGTATGATGTACCCTTTAATTTAACTATGATATTTGCTGTGTTAGTCTTCCAGGGTATTAAACAAAATAAAAAAGCTATTCCATTTGCTTTTGCTATTTTCTTTTGGTGATATTTCGTCTACATTTTTAGACATTTTCAAACCTTCATCAGTCATTAAATTACTATACAGTAACACGTCACATTTTAAATTTCAATGAAAATCATTTAATTTAAATTAAACTATGAGTCATGATCATACAGTGATGTCTGATTCATGACTCATAGTTTAATTTAAATTAAATTATTTTCATTGAAATTTAAAATGTGACGTGTTACTGTATAGTAATTTAATGACTGATGAAGGTTTGAAAATGTCTTAAAATGTAGACGAAATATCACCAAAAGAAAATAAATAAAATAGCAAAGCAAATGGAATAGCTTTTTTATTTTGTTTAATACCCTGGAAGACTAACACAGCAAATCTGGCACTTTTTTTCACAACGTCTCTTGACAACCAAATTTAAAGGCAAGATGGAAATTTGTATATATTGTGAGTGTCGTAGAAGTATTATTATCGAATGTATAAAAATATTTATTTTCTTAATCACTTTTAATTATTAATTTTTTGTTTTTAATTTTTGTTTTAAGGAGGTGAAAAGCTGAGTGGGATGATGTACGTGGATATGCCGAAGCAACTTACTGACGCAGACATCCTAGCTACTGACGCGTATCTAAACCATGGTCCAGCGCTACTCTCCGCTTCACCCACCATCAAAATGTAATACAATCTTCCATATTACCAACAGTTGTACTATCTTACGCGTCTTCGATTCGTTTTGTGTGAATTTACATTGATCACAAATACCTTGGAAGGGTGAAATGGAGCATAGTCAAGAAAAAATGTGGCTCAATCTTTGGAGACCATAGGTGGCGCTAGAAACGGATAGATATTGTAAATTAATTTTATCAGTTTTCAATGCCATTAAATCATTATTAACAACAGGCAAATTAAAATATTTCTATAACTGGTGGATAAAATACACAAAATTTCATTAACCCTGGAATGCTAATGGCAGTCAAATTGATAAGCACAGTTTGACTCTTAACCTTCCACGCTCGTATGTGATGGTGATGGATACGCCATCCTTCTGCAGTGCCTACATTGATTGGTAACAGAACTGCCAGTGTAGCAGTAGAAGTAGAAGTCCTTTTGAGCATACCTATTTACATCGTTTACTGGTAAATTCCCGTCAAAGCTACTTCCTTGATTCGACTAACGTTTTGTACTAAATGAAATTAATTAGTACGTAATGAATGGGCCTATGGTCTGGGCCAATGAGCAAAGGGTAAGGGGCAACGGGCCTAGGATAAGGGACAATGGGCCTAGGATAAGGGACGATGGGCCTTGTGTAATTGGCCTTTGGACAGAGGCCAGTGGCCGGTATAACTTATGTATGGAGCATTGGGCCTAGGGCTTGTGGCTGGGACATGGGGCTTGGTGCATTAATGTTCACCTAATTTCATACGTATTCTGATGTTCCTAATAACTTATTATTCACCAAATGTTCGTATATCTCATTTAAAATAATAATAATGAGTCCTTAATTGTTTTCTGTTCATAAAAGCCTAGTTTCTACATTTTTAGTCGAATCAATGAAGGTTTAGTATTACCAGCCATCCAATTACCATTAGCATTCCAGGGTTAAACAGATAAAACACAAAAAATGAATTGCACAGTTAAAGTTGCTGGCAATGTTTAGAAAATCCATTATAGATTTAATAGATCAAATTATCATATCATCAAATCAAATCATGCGTTTTCAGCGTTGACACAGTTTTCTTCTTGATAACTCTTCCATCCCGGATCAAAATTTTCAAAACTCTACCATTTAAAGTACAATAACTTATCACTACTTCATTTATAACATTGATCATTATTATTATTATTATGAAGATGGGTTAATTTTACTTGACGAGTATGTTGGTGTTGTTTGCAGAACAGGCGGGGGCCTGGAGAACACGGGGAAGGACAGAGTCAGTGTTTTTATCTCGTCAACAGCGGGGAATCACAGGGAGCCCAGCTCAGCCTACTCATACCCGACATACCAGGACAGGATCAGCAGCCATTACAATCACCCGCCACCAGGGAGCAGCACCAGGCCAGTCCGCAACAGAAGAACTGATCATCTCCAGATCATTGGATGTTCAGACTGACATTAAGTGGTGCCACTTTATAATCATAACTAGAGAGATTATTAGAATAGAAATTAACGCAACAATATTATCACCGCAATTTTATATTAAAATACACAAAAGCGTTTCGACATTTGACATCATCATCAGTGTTGAGTGTTAACATAGTAAAGTCTCTACTCTTACTATGTTAAAACTGAACACTGAAGATGATTTTATATGCCTAAACGAGTTTGTATATTTTAATATAATGATGTGGTGATAATATTGTTGCGATACTTTCTTTTTATCCCTCATGGCATAATTGTGATCATCTCCAAATAGTATAACCTGTTAATAAGTCGTCTATCTGCTAATTTATATTACTAAATTAAGATGAAGAATAGTCGTTATCATATTATATCAACTAGAAAGACCAGTAAAGGGTATTCCTTCTTAGGAAATCCACACTAACCTCATTCCTTTAGAGCCATATTAAGATGAACAGCAATTATTATCATTTATCCAGTTAAAATCAGTGAAATGGTCCTGCAAAGTAAATCCATCCTTACCTTATTTCATTAAAGCCATATTAAAATAAACAGTCATTACCATCATTTATCAACTAGAAGAACAGGAATAGTCCAACTGTAATATTGTGCAAAAAAAGTGGTTATCATAAAGCTAGAATTTCGAGAATTAGTTAATATTTTGGTGTCCTTTAAGAATAAGTGGTAGCATTCGTCTGCAGGACATAGCTTGGCCAAAGGCTGGTAAAAAAACAGATTAGTGGAGAGCAGCAATGCCCCAATTTTGACGGAAAATGTGACTTTCTTGATCCTGAATACACTATTAGTTTGCTGACCTTTGACCTTTTGACTGACTAAAATTACCTTTTGATCTACTAACATCCATAAGTTAGTTGCACACTTGATATGATAGCTATTCAAAGTAGTGACTTGGCAAATGACAAACTAATATCTTATTTTATTTTTGATTTAGTTACAAACAAACTTTGTATTCATGAAAGTCACATTTTCCGGCAAAATGGAAGTGACATACCCGCTCTCCACTGATGAACAGTCATTTCCATCATTTATCCTCTGAAAAAGCAGTAAAATGTTTGTCCTGCTTAGGAAATCCATCTTCACATTATTTGTTTAAAGCCATAATGGAATTCATTACTATAATCAGTCATTACTATAATTTATCAACTTATAATTATTATAAAATCAACAAGGACCTTCAAATGGTCTTTCCGGCTAGAAAATCCATCCCTATCTCATTTTTAACGCCATATTAAATTGAAAAGACACTAACCATCCAAAAATAAGAAACAATACTGACACATCTTCTATTAAAGTAACGTTACATCTCTAGATGACATTGACAATTTCTGTTCAGTGAATCAAACTCAATATCGTTCTTATCAATCCTCGTTAACAGCTGATAATCTTAATAGTATCTAATAATCACAAAATAACCTCATCCAATAACAGGAAATAACATCAGAACTGCCTTCAGCAGACAAACTAAAATTCATTAATAGAATATGTTCTAGATTAATCTCCAGCATTCCATATTTAAATAGAATGACTATCCAAAAAATGTTTTTACTCCACCAAGTCATGCTGGATCTGATGAGATAAACCTGTTCAGGTAGATTTCCATGTTTCGTAATCTATTTTAGTTTTCATGAACAAACGCTGCATCTACTATTTATTGTTTATCTTATAGGCTTAGAGACACATTACATGAGAGATTAGACAGAACGTTATCATTGTAACTCTTCCACAACTTTGTTATTCCTTTGAATCAATAATTTTTTGCCAATATTAACAGAACAGCAGGTTGTTCATCTAAGTTAAATAGAAGAGGCTATTCATCTGAATTCAACAGAGCAGGGCTGTTGGTCTTAATCAAATAGAGCAGGTTGTTGATCTTAATCAAACAGAGCAGATTGTTGATCTTAATCAAATAGAGCAGGCTGTTGGTCTTAATAAAATAAAATAGGTGGTTGATCTTAATCAAATAGAGCAGGTTGTTGATTTTAATCAAATAGAGCAGGTTGTTGATCTAAAATAAAGAGTTACCCACATAGCATCAATACGAATGCATCAGGGCCGGATATAGCTACCGCCAGCCCCCGCGGTGCGGGGGGGCCCACGGTCCTGGGGGGCCCAGTCAGAGATGTAGAAAAAGGTTTTTTTGCATCAAAAAAGGCAAGAAGGATATTGTGATCAGTGGCGTAGCTATGGGCCCGAATTGCGGGCACGTCCCCGGTGCCAGGGGGCCCACAAAAAAACATGAAACTACTATCTTTGTACCGCAATGTCGATGGGGGCCCCTTTAGAGTATAATTAAATCTAAACTAGAATTATACTCATATACCTTTGTCAAGGGGCCCCATTCAGTGCTGAACGCAAATGTTTCAATTATAATTTTTTTTGGCGAGGGCCCACTGCTCTAGGTACGCCACTGATTGTGATAAACTTAACATTTTTCCTAACGTGTCATGAGTCAAACGGAAGTTTGAAATTTTTTGTTTCATTTAGTTACTATTAGATTTTTGTGATGTTTTCACCTTATTCAATATGGTCAATGCTAAATTAAAGGAGAGAAACTGACTGGCAAATCATATTAACTGATATTAATAAATTTTACATTTTTTACTTGTAATGCAATTTTTAAGCTTGCCAGCTACAAAACAACTTAATAATTTGTGTTTTTCTTAGTTAAACTTCAAAATTCGTCCCTGCGCCAAACCTCTTTTCCTGTAAGGACAAACTTGCCCTCAGAAATCCTTAAAACTCATCTTTTTGCACTTAAATTTTAAAAAATTCTCCGGGGGAGTACCCCCGGACCCCCAGCCGTTGTTTGTTCAAAGGGGTCCAGATTCTAACTTGCCCTGGGGCCCGGAAATCCTCTCAGCGGCCCTGATATATAATACATATATCTGGTCATTATACATAATAACCAAATCAGCTCAGTTTTTTTTACCTAAACGATAAAATAGGTATCTTTGAAAAGGACTAACGAAAAAAATGTAAGACCCCATTTTCGGATAAGCTTGAAAAAAATTTTATTTGAAATATTACAAAAGTTAATATGAAAGGGGAGTAGTTATAAGACACCCGGTATAATATTGTTGTTGTTGTGAGGAGGTAAATTGCATTATTATTTATTTGAGAGTATTCGCAGTATATTACCCTTCATTTCCATACTATGCTTATGATTCTTATTTAGGTCTTTAGGGCATTAATAACACCAAAGTCAATCCGTTTTTGGCTATATTTCACCTCCTTTGAGGCATCTTCAGGCCTAACCGATTTTTAAAATTTTATTTCTCATATCTACATTAACTTTTAACTTACATCTTTATATAACATGTTGACACAACTTTTAAACAAAACGTGACACTTTAAAAAAAAAAAAAAACGTGTGGCGTCGCAGGACACCCGTTAGGAACGAAGTTCTTTACGCTTTTCATTAAATATACAAATTATAAATTCACACTACTAAATATACGATGCTAACTACTTATACATGGCGGAGTAAGAAAAGAGACAAAATTAAAAGTAACTAACTGTTTGCACCAAGCGGAGTTAAGACAAAAACATTGTTTGTATCATTGAAGCGAGTGCCTTGCAATAAATACTTATGTATTGAATATTGAGAAAAAATTAATCATGATGAGTTGATATAGTTAAAAAGGAAGGTGGTAGTAGGTGGGAAACAGGACTGTTTTCCCCTACCCGGCCTACTAATTTAAAATATTATAAAATATATCTCTTCCCTATTCAAAAACGTCTGCTTGTATCAGGTTGAAATTTTACATGCCTGTTCAATTTTACTTTACATTACTTTGTGTATGACGTGTTATAAAAATCGTTACGTTAGAACGTAAGATATTGGTTAAAACGTAGTTTTCTCTATTTTAAACGTTTAGGCCCGCTTTATAAATTTAGCCATCATTAACACTTCATAGCAGTATCGGTGTTGATTTAACTAAAAAAAAAGTTGAATGTCTCATTGAATAGAATAAGTTAATTTTTCCCGTCCAAAAATTTCAATTTTACATTTGAACGTTTACGCGAGCGTTGTTAAAATAAACATGTCTTCCACATCGGTCAACTTTGGCGAGGTAGTTCAAAAGCGAATTTGAGATGAAGAATGAATGCGGTGCGTGTAAAATTAGGTTGTATAGTGTGTAGTTTTCTTACTCTCTTTGATCATCACCAGGCTCACCGATAGTGTAGGACTCCCATTCTACACTAGCCAGTAAACTCCCTCCCCCCCCCCTTCCGAATAGGACCTGGCCTGGGTAGGTTGGGGGCCCATTGGAGTTTTTCGCGGGGGGGCCCGAAAATTGAAAATCCGGCCCTGGAATGCATCATTTCCTTGGAATACAAAATGTAAAAATAATTGAGTCCTTTATTTTAATAACATAATATTTACGAATATACATTTTAAAATATATATTTAGAATTATACCAATCCTTTTATAGTTATAATAATTTGTATTTTTTTATAGTACAATATTTGTAAGTACAAAAAATTAACAAATAATTATAATGAAAAATAATAAAATCCAATAAACTTAAATTAATTGTAAATATTTATGACTTACAAAACTGTTTCCTAAATATTTATTTACTTGACTTGAAAACAAATAGACTATTAATATTGACTATTTTTATATAATATTATCGTGTAACCTTTTTTTTTATAATTTTTAGAAAATAATAGAAGTTAACATTATTTTCCTAATATATATTATTCAGTTTAACAAATACTATAGTTATCCTATTAAAATTAACTATTAAAATAAATAAATTTATTCCTATTAAAAATTAAGTAAAATTAAAAAATAATTAAATAAAATATTCGGAAGTCACAGTAAATAAACTGATTCTTTTTTTATATGATATATTTTCTGTATCTGTTTAATATTTTATATTTATTTTTAATATTATTATCTAGTCAATATTTTTTTAAAATAAATTTTGAGGCTATTCGTAATTTAATATGCATATTTTAAAGGTATATGCATTAAATAATATAACAGAAAATAAATCCAGTTTTGAATAAATGAAACTAAATGCTAAAATTTACAAATTTTCTTTATTAAATTTCAAATAATAAAATAAGAAAAAGTTATCAAGTTAGATGTTGAATAAATAATATTTCATTCATTGTTATAAATTCATTAGGATATAAATTTAATATAAATATATTTTTATTTTATTAAAAAAACAAAATATAATGGCGATTTTTTTAAAAAATTAAATACATAAATACTGTTCCTAATAAATCTATTATACGATTTAAACATAATTTTTTTATTTAATAAACTAATTTAATGTTTTACTTATAAAGAATAAATAGGTTAATAAAGAATAAATAGAATTTATATTTGTAATATGTAATATATATTTTTATTTTAATGATAATTTATTGTAAATATTTTTTTTGTTAAGGTGTTAATTATAATTTTATTAATTTTAGATATCTATATTTTTGCTTAAAAGTGTAATTATTTTTTTAAGGAAATAGAAAATTAACTGTGTCTACCATTTTTATGTTAGATCATAGAATAATTATAATTATTGATTTTATAAAATTTAATCAAATTATTTATTAATATATTTTTGGGAAATTAAATTTAAATGTAAAAATTGCAATATTATAATAAAAGAATTTTATTGAAGATATATTTTTCTTTTCTTTTTTTTTAATTTTTATTATTCCTCATGTACGTATCTAGTTTGTATAAGACCCTGCGGAGCAACTCAAAACAAACTGATGAAAGACGCAAGTCATTAACCACTGTGAGTGTCAACATTTGTAATTGAATGGGACTTATAGACGACGTAACCAGTTACAAGCCAATTAGTAACCCCTCAGTAACCAATTAGTTGCCGGCAACTCAACTTGCCGACTCGTATATATGATTTGAGTTCTCTAGTTGCTCTTCCGAACCTGCAGTTTTATATAATGCAGATGTTTCATTTTTAAGTTTTAGGTAGTATTCATGCTAAGGAAAGTTTAAATTTTAATCTAAATCAAATTATAATTATTATTAACAAAGAAAGACAGACAGAGAAAAATATACTCCAGCGCCGGGATATGAACCACGGGCCTCTACATATCTAACTTTCTTTTTCTCTCTATATTTAAACTTTCCGTACTATGAATACTACCTAAAACTTAAAAATGAAATTTCTAATTGCTTGTACAAGGTACAGGTACTAAGTGGGTACTTTATAATTATAAGCGATACTTCTCAGTCTAGTTCTATTGTCGTTAATGTCGACTTCTAGACTTGTAGAAAATTGAAAGCTTAATTCGGGACTAGGTATCGTTACTGACAGAGGAAATTATTCTCCAGTGTATAGCTCAGTTGGTAGAGCGCTATACTGGAAATATAGAGGCCCGTGGTTCAAGTCCCGGCGCTGGAGTCTACTTTTCTCTGTCTGTCTCTCTTTGTTAATAATAATTATATTGATTTAAATTATAATGCAGATGTTAAATATAATAGATATATGAGAGAGTTAGTGAGATACGGTCTAAAGAAAAAAACTAAGTGTTTACCAACTAGTTTCGTAAAATATATTTACATCATCAGGGTAACTTACATATGGGCTTTTAACGTACAATTTTTATATTTTTTTATTTTATTAATATAAACAAACCTGTTTTATAAATTGACATTATTTATATATTATTATTATCATTATTATTATTATTATCATATATCTACACTTTAACGGTTGCTAACTTAAAATTTAATCCTATAGTTAAATATAATGTATAAATATTAATATTATACGAAAGTAAAATTATTTTTTTTTAATTTCCCCGTCACTTATATACACGGCTATAGCTACAAGTGTGCCTAATTTTCAAGTTTCTAACTATTCTGCAAGTCACTTATAATTTTAATTAAGTGTGAGTCAGTAACAAAGAATGTCAAAGTTTGAAACTATCCTCTTGCAAAGACTGAATATTAAGGGATCCAATTTTTTACAGTGTCTTAAGGTACTTAAGCCTAGGGTGTGTGTAGGGCCTAATAGTTTAGTTCGCATGAATAAAAAAAAAAAGATTTTCAAAAACATCTGTTGGACGTCCGATGTCTGTAGTCAGTGCAGTGTGCAGGAGCCTAAACTGCACTTATTTGAATAAAGTAAATAAATTTCCGAGAAGAAATCAGAAAAGAAATTGGGAAATTAGAAACATTATTAGTGCTGCCAATAAAAAAAAAACACGATTAAATCATGAAAGATAAATTCTCAAAAACTCAACTCCATCTTAAATTCTATTTTTGTAGAACATTTATATGAATTTAACAATATAAGTTATAAGTGGGATAAATTTAGTTTCTAAGAAAATAAAGTAGGAGTTCAGATTCGGTTCCCTGCTGGAGAGCAATAATTTTTGATAAAATGTTCAACTATAATTAAATTTAACCTGGAAAACCCGATGTAAACTAATAGATATAAAAACCCCGGTCGAAGTAATTACCTGTGTAGGTACATATCATATAAGAGGAACTTTAGTACCAGTTGTATTAGACAGATTCTAATACATATATTATATTCAAATGAACTTTTTCACACATTGTGACCCAAGATAGAGTATTCGAGAGGAAAAATGTTCTTATTTTTGGGTTTTCGAAAAAAGTCATTCATTATAAAAACTCCTGCTTGTTCTTAAACCTCTAAAATGTATCAAATTTTCTTGGTTTTGTGTACAGGGTGTTCTTTTTTTTCAAAAATTTGAAACTATAGCAAAGAGTAAACTACTCTTATTTTTAATGGTATCGAAAAATATTATTTCGTAAAGTGGTTCAGCATTGAAAAAAGTATAAATATTAAATAGGTATTAATTTATTTTATGAAAACAAAATAAATCAAATAATAAGCTAATGTAATAAATAAAAAAAAAAATTATCTTAACAACAAGAGAATTCTAATAAAGGAAAGAGATATTTTAGAGGTGTATTTTTACAAAATACACAATACAATTTTTTTTATTGTATTTTTACAAAAATTAAATAATTTTTTACATTTACAATGAACCCCCATTCAACTACAGGTTAACACTGGCTCAGATGTTCGCTGGTCGGAATTTAAGGTCTAGATTAGATGTTATGATCGAAGTAAAATGGGAAAAAAGTAATCTCGCTGCACGGGAGAATGGCCTAAAAGTATTTTGGTGTGCTGAGTCCGAATCTGAAGTCAAAATTTCTCCTTGAAATGCGCCTAAAGTTCGGAAAAATTGTGTTTTTGGGGGTTTTTGACCGACTTTTTAGCCTAAAATAATAATTATGTAAAAAAAAAAAAAATATTGGGCGTTTTAATATCTTAATCTGTTGACCTTACTTAAAAAAAATCGATTCTTCCTCATATTGAGTCTTGGTATTTCTATTACTTTTTCAGTGGTATAACAAATGTTTTCACACATTTTTCTGACATTATTCTAGAGAATTACAATATATGTGAGGCAAGGGGGGGGGGATACTAAAAATGAATACATACAAGTTGTGGTTTTGCCCAATTTCTTTTAGTATCCCCCACCATTTTTCTTAACCCCTCCCTTCGGTCACATATATTGTAATTCTCTAGAATAATGTCAGAAAAAAAGTCACAAAACATTTGTTATACCTACCACTGAAAAAGTAATAGAAATACAGACTGAATATGAGGAAAAATACCCCCCCCCCCCTCCCCGATTTTGAGCAACATTGGTCTAATTCAGGAACTGAGAAATCGTTTTTAGGAAATTCACGTTTGAGCATGCGCACACGTTGCTATTGCTAGGTACGAGGGCAATAAAATTCCTAGAGGATAAAATTCGTCTAGGGGCTTACCCGCTCAACCCCGAAATTTTCACCCATATTGGTCTATTAATTCCGGAGCTTTGGCTGTTACAACAATTTTTAGCTACACTAATGTAATAGCGCATGCGCAGCTATTAGCGATCCTAGAGGTGGCCTTTTACGAAATTTTGCGCTGATTCGGAATATAATACATGAATATGTTTCAGATACTACTTTTCAGAAAATGAAAAAAAAATTGGTACACAGAGGTACGGGGTACAAAAGTCAATATAGTAATACCCTTCAAGATGCATGTCGTTGGAATGCTCTTTAAGAGTACAGCAATTGTTGTTATGTACTTTTGCCATATATTTTTTATATATATAAGAGTGGAAAGTAAAAATGGCAAAACACGTTTTTATGCTATTTTTGACCCTAAATTGTCAAAATGTGACCCCTAAATGGACTCCAAATATTCTGGCCAACGAACTCATCCTTTCTTTTGATATTATTGGCATTTTAACATCTGTTTGGATTTTGCTTCCGAGCTTACCGAAGGTAACGGTAGCTACCGCGATCGTTCTGAAGAACGAAAAAATTTTAGGTCTCCGATTTCAAAAATTCCAAGACAGAAATCCGTTTCAGACATCAGGGATCATTTTCGGTTCCGTGTCTGTCTGTCGGTCTGTCTGTCTGTCGGTCTGTCGTTCAATTTTTGCGAACCAACATATCTTAAAAACTACTCGTCCAATTTTAATGAAATTTTTGTGGTAGGTCATAATTAGCCCATTGTGGGTCCCATATATAAGTTTCAACCTTCTGCGCCTTTTTGCTTTTCCACATGCGCACAAACATACATGAATTTACATCTATAGCTACAAAAGTACTTATTCGATTTGAATGAAACTTTTATAGTTAATCTAAAGTTACCCGCAGAGTTAGCCCCAGATTAATATGAACTGTCTGTGCTCTTTAACTTTTGCTAAATTGATCATTTAATTCGTGTAAAAAGTCAAAACAATTTTGACAGATTAAAAAAAAAAAAATAAACGGGGGAAACAATTAAACCAATTAGACAATAATGGCTTGTAAAAGCATGAAATCAATAAAGTACGTGGATAGGATGCGAGGAAGCTATTTGACACACCAGTTGGCAGTCTATTTTAAGTGCATCCTACCGTGAGATATCGTCTGGAGTGACACAAACGTATCACTAAAACAATTCGCTAAAAAAATATTAACAATCAATGTTAAACAAGAAAGTACATTACGCGTCTAGTGTGGAAAGTAGCATTTTGCATGCGAGTGTGGTGTTTGCACTCAAGCAAAAGCGAGGGTAGTAAAACCACACGAGCAAAGCAAAATGCAGTTTTCCTACGAGTTGCGTACCGTACTTTATCTACGATTGCGGATTTTAATAAGAAATACAGAAAAAAAAATTAATAAACTTGCTGTATGTAAGTTCGTATTTCTCTTTTGATTAAGATGATATTAATTCATTAGTTGTATTTAGTGCCGAATTAATTATTTCGGAAGGCGTATAATACTCCTCATTTTCTTCAAAATCACATAAATCACTCATTGTTTCTCTAAAAACTCGATATAAACAGTTACTTTAATTAAACAAACAGCAAATTAGAATGTAAACAAACTCGCAAATCGTGCGTTAAGGTGAAGAATACCTCTATTTTTCGACCTAGGGCGGAAAAAAAGAGGAATTCTTCACCTCATTATGAACGCGCATGCGAAATGAATACAGCTACGGAAAGAATCACTTTCTATGCATCTAAACAGAGGTTTAATGTTTATATTTCGCATCAATCGTAGATAAAAATATTTTTAATAATAAATTGAATGAATTATATAGGTATTATTGGATTTTTGTATTGTTATTGTGACTATGATATCACGTTGTTTATATATAACTTGTTCTTTTTTTTAAAAAAAAAAATAAGGTTAGTCAAAAACCCAATTTAGGGTACCACGGGGATATGCCGATTTGAAAATGTGTAAAACTGTTACAGGTACGTCGGTACGTATATGTTATTATAAAATGTTAATTTTCAATAAATGATAATTATTATAATTGGATTTAAATTCAGAATTTTGTCTTACTATACATTTAAAATTTATAAAATCTTTGTGTCCAAAGGGGTAAAAAAACTCTTTTATAATTTGTTAGGTAATATTTCGTTCCTCCATTTGGAACATTTTCTAACCTTGTTGTCTAAGGAGTTAAAAATCATTAGAGAGTTAAATCGTCAATTTTACATAAAATTAAAAAAATTAACAGAGGTGAGTCATGAGGAGTTGTCTATTCGACGCCTGATCAATGACTCTACGGTACATTTAAAAAGTTTTGTTAATTTTTTTTTACTGTTTTATTCAACATTAATGCGTTATTTTGAAACAAATACAAAAATACAAGTACCTGTATAGCTTAACTGAAAAATATACTGTAGAAAGGGAGTTTTTAGAACGATACAAGATGTCTGTTGCGAATTATTTTCAAAGATCTTTTCTATAAAAAAAATATAAATATTAGAAATAAGAATAAAAAGAAGAAAAACTGCTGTAGGTAAGTCTAGACAAGGAAGGAGAGAGTGAGTTAGGGATACTTTGTGTCTGTCTGTTTGCTCCTTGTCTGTCTGTACGGAAGGATGTTGTGGCGGGAACAGAGTGAGCAGTTCCATTAACCTGAACATGGCTATGTGCTTTAGAAAGCTTTTAAAAAACTTTAAAACTTGAGTAAGAACCACTGAGACGTCACGACACGACCGACTCGAAGCTAAAAAACATTAGAGTCGGTCGTATCTCGTCGTACTCTTCCTTCACTTGCGCCCTTCATATTGTCTCCTGCGAGTATCCCTCTTAGAACAAGTCACAGATTCGTGGTGCGAACCAAAACAAAACAGAAATAATGCTTTATTGGCAAGAGCAAAGCTATAAATCTAATTAATGTTTTTTCCAAGCATTTCTATAGAGAATTGTCAGTTTAGAAAAGTAGCGAAACCAGCAGCGAGTAAACTAGTTGAGAACAAACCAGATAAACCTCAGAATAAATAGAAAACTAACATTTCTAATATAAATCAATACAGAGCTCGTACAAATACAAACTAATAAATAGTGAAATCACTCCACTTTTAACTACAAACAAATCACTGATAATATCTTCAATGTTCTACCCTCGTCATTTATATATATATTGACGAACATAAAGAGTTGCCCCTTAAAACTCATACTAGACTTTCTCATAATGTAAGAGTCAAACAGTGGTTTCATTTTCAACTATTATTTTCTGTTTCCCTGCTTTAATTTAGATGTCTCAAAATAGTTATTTATGTACCTAGGGCAGGGGCGGCCAACCTTTTTCAATAGTGGGCCACAATCGTAGTTCCACAAACACGGAGGGCCAATCCCCCCCCCCCCCCCCCCCAGTCACCCACACATTCATCATAAAAAAAGCAATTCACACAACATTGAAATTATATTTTCTATGCATATTATTAAATATAATAGGAATATAGGTAATTCAAGAACCAATTTATATTATAAAATTCACACAATCAGAAAACATTATGTGAATAATTTTATATTCAGAGAATTTATTATGAACGAGAGAAAAAAGAGAGCAGCAAAAACGCGAAGGAACCAAAGAAAGAATTGACATGCCTGTTGATTTTCAGAAATCATCTAAGGGTGCGCTTCATCGGACTTTTGCAGCCTGGATCGTATGCATCGGGAGATCAAGAAGAGCGATGTCGTGCGATATCATTAGTTATCAAACCGTGTCTATCCCTATCGCACTTGCATACATTTAAATTTACCTAGAAGTTTACCCAATCACATGATTGTAGGTCTATTGTGATATCCAATCATTAAAGTATTGACAATTATGTTATTATTATATTAATAAAATAAAAATCCGGGTAAAAGTCGATTAACAAACTTTGAAAAATAAATAAATACTGACAAGTTTCCGCGGGCCACCTCAAAAGGCGTCGCGGGCCACTTCACGGCCCGCGTGCCGCGGGTTGGCCACCCCTGACCTAGGGAGTAAAGTAAGCCATTATTCCCTGAGCGAAAAAGTTGGATCTTGAGGCGAAGCCGAAGGAATCATGGTCCCTAAATCCCGAGGCGTAGTCGAGTTATTTTATCTCCAGTGGGAAGAAAATACACATTTTCGTCCATTGCACAGTTTTTGGAACGAAGTTCCTTATGGCACGTTCTGGAGCCCGGGAGTGAATCCGAAAAAAATGACCAAAATCACCTTCTCAAAATAACCATCACAAAATCACCGACACGCAAAATCCGTCACGAAATCTACCGATGGCGATAACTGGAGTAATTGTTGACCGACTTAGTTGAAATTTGGTACACGATGTTCATTTTACCAATGTCCGGGACATGTTCGTTGGACAACGTTATCCGCCCAAGCGTTCACGCGCAACGCTCGCGTAAACGTAAGCTTCGAATTTAAAATTGGAATTTTTGGACGGGAAATGATTCTAACTCATCTATTTAATGAGACAAACAACTTTTATAAATAATTTTTTTTAGTAAAACGAACACCGACACTACTATGAAGTGATAAAGATCGCTAAATTTATTAACCGATACCGGACCAAACCGATTAAAATAAAAAAAACAACGTTTTTACCGATATCTTACGTTCTAACGTAAAGATTTAAATGAAACTTTGTATACATCACCTACAGCACAATTGAAACAAGCATGTAACATTTCAACCTGATACAAGCAGAAGTTTTTGTGAGTTAATGATTTATATTTTTTATTTTAATATTTAATTGGAATATATGCCGACGGGGCCTGAAACAAAGCATCGTAGAATGACACGCAATACAGCTGGAAGTTTTAATGCAGTGTTGCCAACCTGATTTCAATCAATTCACTATATTTGCCATTCATTCTCTACTATTTACAAAATAATTAGGTTGGCGAACGTGGATTATAATCCCGTTTTTACATTATTTCCCTGTTTTCACATTATTTCCCCTTTTTTAAGAACGGGGATGAAAATACCAACATTATTACCTATAAACTAGGCCTGGAAAGTTACTTTTCGTCCCTATTGGAGATAATAGTTATTTATGCACCTAGGGAGTAAAGTAAGCCATTATTCCCTGAGCGAAAAAAGTTGGTTCATGAGGCGAAGCCGAAGGAACAATGGCCCCTAAATCCCGAGGTGAAGCCGAGGGAGATAATTATCGCGAGGGGAATAATGGCACTTTACTCACGAGGTACATACAATATTTTATCTCCAGTAGAAAAAAGATTCACATTTTCGTCTTTGCACAGTTTTTATTTAATATTTTAATAAATAACTATAATTATTAGCACTTTTAATAGCAGATATAAGAGATTCAATATTAAAAACAAATAAGAATTGGAATTAAACTCAAATAGAAGGTTAT
Organism: Gerris lacustris; assembly: GCA_951217055.1. Lineage (NCBI taxonomy): Eukaryota > Metazoa > Arthropoda > Insecta > Hemiptera > Gerridae > Gerris > Gerris lacustris. Next base: position 116,215,050 of record OX578277.1, on the reverse strand, counting down.
TTAGATGCAGGTTATAAACAAAGATAAACATGGTCAAAAAAGCGCAGTGCCGCCAACCTGATTTCGACAACTTCATTACATTAGCCATACATTTTCTGCTATTTATAAAATAATTAAGTTGCAATCTTTACTTTTTTGCCCTACTTTACTTTTTCGCCCTACTTTTACTTTTTCTCCCTACTTTTTGAGTTAGGGATGAAAAGACCTGTTTTAGTCCCTCTAAACTAATTCAAAATCATAACTTATTTCCCTACTGGAGATAAAAGCAATTTTTTTTGCTTATCTTTCAAAAACCTATAGTAAATATAATCCAAGCAGAATCTATAGATCAATATTATAAAATTAAAAATTAAATTAGAATTGGTGTGGCACATAGCTTCCTCGCATCCCATCACCAACTTTATTAGTGTTTTGCTTTTACAACTCATTATTGTCTAATTTTTTAATTGTTTTTCCCTTTTTTGCTTCCGACTTACCGTAACGACATTTTATTGTGTCTCCGATTTAAACAATTCCAAGACTGGGGTCTATGTCCATACTAAGTGGGTCCCTACTTATTACAATAAATGTAGCAATATTAAAATTAATATGCAACCAACAATGTAGTTTTTCTAAGATTCGTTGGTTTACAAATATTAAACGACAGATAGACCGACACACAGACAGACTAACATGGTACCAAAAATGATAAACCATTCAAATTTCTTAGAATTAATATACGTATTTTTGAAGATATAGTTGTAAGAGTAAAAAGTAAATATATATGTTTGCGCGCATGTGGAAACAAATAAGCACAGATGTTTCAAACTTATATAGGACTAACAATAAACGAATTATGACCTGCCATCCATATTTGATTATATTTAGACGAGAATTGACAGGCAGAAACGCAACCAAAAATGTTCTCTGATGTCAGAAACAGATTTCTGTCTTGGAAGTTTTGACATCAGGTAACTTCTTTGGTTCCGTGCATGTCGCTCAATTTTTGCGAACCAAGGTATCATAAGAACCTAATGAAAATTAGTTGGTTAGTCATAATTAGCTCATTGTTGGTCCCTTATAAGTTTCAACCTTCTGCGCATATTTGTTTCTGTTCCACATACTTCAAAAGTACTCATCTTATATTCATGAAATTTTGATGGTTGCGATCAAAAGCATCATAAAGGTCACGGTTTTTCTGCATTTAGGTTAAATTAGGTTAAGTTTAAATATCTCCCCAATTAATGGTGTTTTCAGAAAACCACGGGAAACAGGTAAAATAATATTATATGGCTCTCAATAAACGTCTAAAGAACAGAAAGTTGCAATAAGAATTTACTTTAAAATTCAGATTATGGTGAAATTTCTACTCATGACTGGATAATGGTAAAATAACTTGGTTCAGCGAATTTATTTGGTCTGAGTTTACATGGTTATATTTAGTTATTATTGAACATTTTATCAAAATGTATCATAAAAATAACTGATCCCAGGCATGGAATGAACCCGACCTATCACTTATTAAGTTATACGGGATAAGTTATATGTATATATATATATATATATATATATATATATATATTTTTCTTTTGGGTTTTAGTCCCGATCAACTGCCAGGGTTATTACAGGACGGGGGTTATCCGGCCACTTTACTCATCTAATCGATGATATCATCAGTGTGAAACATGTCTTACCCCGCTGGGATTCGAACTCACAGCCGGGGTTTAGACCTTTGTTTCAGAGTCGAGTGCGCTAATAAGTTATATTAAAGTTAGATTCGATTAAATTAAATTAAATCTCCTATTAATTTTAGAATATTTTATCAAAATCATCGGAACCTTTTTTCGAGAAATATTTCATTTTTACTATTATCGGGAGTAGCTCCATAAATAATGTAGAGCTAACATTAATTTCTAGAATTTTGGCTAGGGGTATAATTTCATGGTCAGAAAAATCTTGTGCCAAATTTGATAGCTATGAATCCAGTTGTATGAATTTGGACTCAAAACGTGTGGATCCATAAAAGACTCAAAAACGAATTCACAACTATTCTAATATACTTTCTCTCTTTATAAACCAAGTATATGAGAAAGTAAGGGGGAGGGATGAAATAAATGATACAATATTGGGTGGTAAAAACAAAAGTTAATTAGAACGTGATGACTAAGATGTATTGGTACTGAACTTCATAATTGACTGGAGAGGTTGGTAAAGTAACACAACTGTATTGACACCAAAATGGTTTATTAAAACTCACACACGCGTTTCGTGTGTTTCTTCAGTGTGTGTGTTAACTTAGTAAGAGTATTAAAAATGTCGAGACGCGTATTTGATTTTAGGTTTCTGTACAAAGTACAAAAAGAAATCTTATAAAACGGCTCTGTCTGTCTGTCCGCTGCTCTACTATAGCTAGGAACATGAAATTCGGCACACGGGTGCATCTCGGCATTTGAGACAACTGGACACATTTTGGATATTTCACACGTAATATTTTCAAGATGGCGGCGAATATAGTGGGCGACTAAAAATAGTTCTTAGTAACTATGGCATGTTATACATCAATTTAAAGGTCTTGAAGTGTAGAAAAAGAATATGCAATTATTAAAATTTTCAAGATGGCGGCCAATATGGTGGGTAACTAAACATTGCTTTAGTTACCATAACATGTTATACATCAATTTAAAGGTCTTGAAGAGTAGAAAAAGAATATTACTATTAAAATTACTGTAATTATATTACACTTAATAATTTTAACTTTAATGTACAGAAACCGGCGATTATCGCCCCACGTACTTACGTTAAGCGCGCCTTACATGTTTAATATAAAATTGTGGTGACAATATTGTTGTGTTACTCTCCACCATCATCTCTAGTAATAATTACGTGATAGTACGCTAGGAAGCCATGTGCCACACTATGTTTTATTCTCGTTAATTTCTTCTATTTGTTTTTCAATTTAACCAACTAAATTGTGCCCGAGCTAGTGTTCTTAATTATCAACTGTCGTTATATTGACAATGTTTACCATTTCAAACTATCTCTCTCCAGACTCCAGATCGTCAGCTGTCTGATCATTTGGAATCTCCATTTAATTTTATTTATTCGAATATATAAATATATACTTTATAACGTTACGATAACAATACTCTGAAATAAATTAATGCTCAATTAAATATATTTTAAAAAACACATGTTAAGGTAATGTTTATATAATAAACAAGAAATAAATACGATTTACTATCTTATCAATAATATTGTACATTAATTACGTTTGACAATTAAAAGGAAACAAAAAATTAACCAATCATTTGATAATTATCTTGCCATGGGTTATTATCTTCTGCATATTAATGTGCACACACTCACACACACAAATGTACATTTATATATATATATAAACAATTTATATTTCTACTCTTTTGGAAAATGATATCAGTGAATATCATTCTATACTATTGTATTTATTTATATTTGAAAGCTTTCTCATGGCACGGGTCGAGTTTTTTTTTTAAATATACATGAAGATTACTTTATCCTTTAAGCAAGATACCAAATAAATAAAAAATCAAAATCCAAAAAAATGTCCTTTTAAAAAGGTTTAAAAAAAGGGTATATTATATATATATATATATTAAAAAAACAAAAGGTTAATAAAAGAGAGAGGGACAGTGGCCGAGGAGCGAAGACAGCGGGCGGCTCCTCAGTGGCGGAGTGTTTAGGCGCCTCTGTCCTTTATTTATGTGCCAGCCAAGGATACGGACTAATTGGTGTCGCTGTGGAACTCCCATACCTTGTTTCACCTATAAGAGAAGGCGAAACCCATCTCATACTCAAATAGGAACCTGGAAATCTAAAATTACGGGGTTGCTTTCAACCCTTCAAACTTGCAAGCAAAGGAACAAACGATGTCTCGTTGAAATTACGTTAAACATTATTTTTGATTTGGACATTGATTTTGTAGGAGTTTAGGTGGAACTAGGAAACGTAGGATTATAGGCTATAGTTGTGTGGACGTATGACTATAGAACCAGGTTAGGACCCCTTCTCACGATCCTGTTTCTTTCATAATGAAATGTAATATACTCTACTACTCATACAAAATATTTAAAACATAAATTATTTTAATGTTTCTTTTTATAGTCCAGGAGATAGCGTGCAGAAAAGTGTCTGACTAGCATCAAGCTAGAATGCTGTGTACAATTTAAGCTTTTAGTGCCTTTTAAATATATGTAGTCGGCTATGTTCTTCTGCGGGACATAGCTTAGCAATAGACATTTGAAAACAAACCGGTGGAGAGCGGCCAGCGGCCATGTCTTATCAATTATGGTACAATATCACTTTCATAATCCTGAATACAAAATTATTTAGAAGATCGAAAAGCAAGTTGATGTTAGTTTGTCACTTGTTATGTTAGTTATTTAAATATTACTCGAAATTTAAGTGATTACATAGCCAGGAACAATTATCATCTACTTGATTTCTGGTGTACTAACTAATTTCGTACTCAGGATCATGAAAATCACATTGTCCACCATAATGGGCGGGACATGGCCGCTCTTCACCATTTTGTTTTTTTCAAACGCCTATTGCCAAGCTATGTCCCGCAGACGAACTTGGCCGGCCACATATTCTTAAAAGGCACTAAAAGATTGACTTGTATACAAAATTCTAGCTTGATGTTAGTCTGACACAATTTTGCACGCTGTCTTCTGAACTATATGAAATATTATTTTCCGTGATAAAATGATAGAATTTTGGTTTGTTTCAAGTGAAAATAAAACTATTTTTAGTATTTATAATTATTTAATTATACCTTATATTACACAGACACTACTGCATATCAAAATGAAGAAAACATATAGTTAATATTACCAAATACAATTTATTTTTGCACGCTTTTATTTTAAACGTGTGTTAATGTTAGCCCTTATTCTGGACATATGAATGGATGATCAAAAGTTTTAGTTTTGATTTTTTTTGTTGGACCGATAGCTTTTGGTATGCAGTCAAATGTCACCACAAACGTCTTCACACAAAAATTGTTTATTTACATTTTTTTGTGTGAAGACGTTGTTTGATTAGTGATGGTTAGAGGTGGTTCGAAGGGGTTAGAGGTGGTTAGAGGTGGTTTGAAGGGGTTAGAGGTGGTTAGAAGGGGGTTAGAGGTGGTTAGAGGTGGTTAGAAGGGGGTTAGAGGTGGTAAGAGGTGGTTAGAAGGGGGTTAAAGGTGGTTAGAGGTGGTTAGCGGTGGTTAGAAGGGGTTAGAGGTGGTTAGAGGGGGTTAGAGATGGTTAGAGGTGGTTGGAGAAGGTTTGAGGTGGTTAGAGAAGGTTAGAGGTGGTTAGAGGTGGTTAGAAGGGGGTTAGAGGTGGTTGGAGAAGGTTTGAGGTGGTTAGAGGTGGTTAGAGATGGTTAAAATTACAATTTTTGTGTGAAGACGTTGTTTGGTTATTGAACTACATCTCTAACATGACGTCACGTTCAAGATTATTAACAGGTCTCCGCTTCATACCGATTTTATACCGTGAATTTTTAAGGAGCAATAAAACAGTTGCTTGAGGTATGACATTGTCACTGCTGTAAGGTTGAGTTGCCACGGCCTGTGACTTGGCAAGCCTCTTGTGCCTGGAGACGTGCTCGTATGTTTGTGGTTCGTCGAATCCAATGGGAAAGGTCGAGCCACAACGAGCCATGTCCAGCGATGTATGTTGCAGTTCGACTTGAGGTACAACTCACTTCATGTCAACTCGATCTAAATCCCGGGCCGTGGCAACCCAGCTTATGTACACTGGTGGATGATCAGTTCGGCGTCGGTCTCGCCTAGCTCGGACTTGCTCGTGCACGCAGTGTGAAAGCCATCTATTAATATAATATTATTTCCACCCCACCCCGCTCTGTATGAAAATAAAAAAAAAACTTAAAAACAAATTTAGATTGGAGGCCCAAAAAAACAAATCAAAAACCAAGTGGATCCCTAGTTCGATTCCCTGGGGGGTCACAATTTGTTTTTCCTTAATGACAAGGTAAATAAAGTGTACCTTATACCCTAATACCCTATCATAGGGTATTAGGGTTCTAAAGAAGGTGTAAGGAATGTTCTTCTTCAGACTGTTACTCCCCTTATAAAAACAGAAGTGTGATATTCCTTTGTCCCAAAGTATATTAGACTAAACATCCCTTTGCCTTAATAGTTATTTAGTCAGTCATTTATATTCTTAAAAAACATAGGGAAGAAACAATCTAAAGAAGTACCAAATAGTAAATTCAATCAAATTATAAGTAGTTGGTTGTTTCTTTGGAATGTAAGTCCTTATTATATTTGATTAAAACAAGCTTTCGCCTAGGGAACCTAGGCTTCTTCAGGTTTTTGAAATACTGTAAATTTAGAGAAACAAATGATCAAAATGAAAACGAATTTTGGAAAAGAAAGAAAAGATCCTCGACTGTGTTTTTCTCCAATGTGTGATAGCGACTCATCATGAAAGAGGTGTAGTTATTGGACTACACCTTGGTTATTGAACTACACCTCTTTCATAAAAAGAAAGAAAGAAAAATCAAAATTTTCATTTTGATCATTTGTTTCTCTAAATTTACAGTATTTCAAAAACCTGAAGAAGCCTAGGTTCCCTAGGCGAAAGCTTGTTTTAATCAAATATAATAAGGACTTACATTCCAAAGAAACAACCAACTACTTATATAAAAAAACCAAGTCCACAAAAGAAAAACTTCAATCAAATTACTTCAAATTTTTTTTTTTTTTAGGGAATAAACCATAAAAAAGTAAGCAGAATACATATGAAGTTATCAACTCTCCAAACGTAGACAAAGCGTCATAAAAAATAGTGTTTTTAATAGTTATTTATGCACCTAGGGAGTAAAGTAAGCCATTATTCCCTGAGCGAAAAAGTTGGTTCTTGAGGCGAAGCCGAAGGAACCATGGTCCCTAAATCCCGAGGCGAAGCTGAGGGAATTAGACTCTTTAATTCCCGAGGCGCAGCCGAGGGAATAACTCTAATTAGCTCCCGAGGCGCAGCCGAGGGAGATAATTATCGCGAGGGAAATAATGGCACTTTACTCACGAGGTACATACAATATTTTATCTCCAGTAGGAAGAAAATACACATTTTCGTCCAGTGCACAGTTTTTATTTATTATTTTAATAAATAACTATAATTATTAGCACTTTTAACAGTAGATATAAGAGATTCAACATTAAAAACAAATAAGAATTGGAATTAAACTCAAATAGAATGTTATTTAGAATTTAGATGCAGATTATAAACAAAGATAAACATGGTCAAAAAAGCGCAGTGCCGCCAACCTGATTTCAACAACTTCATTAAATTAGCCATTCATTTTCTACTATTTATATAAATAATTAAGTTGCAATCTATAATTTTTTGCCCTACTTTACTTTTTCTCCCTACTTTTTGAGTTCAGGGATGAAAAGACCTGTTTTAGTCCCTCTAAACTGGTTCAAAAGTATAACTTTTTTTCCCCTACTGGAGATAAAAACATTTTTCAATTAAGGGAGAAAATCTGTTACCACCATTGTATTGAAAATTTTTAAAGAGTTGTTTTTTTGTTTTTTTAAAATGTTAATAACTTTGATTCTACTTAATATTATTCGTTGAAAGCAAATCTACAACATGCGCCACATGTTAGGTCACACCACTGAATTCATATTAATGGTTTTCGTTCAGTCAGTTTTGCGCCCATAATGTCGGACCTGTGATGACAGACAGACATGAAAAATGTTATGGCTAGTTTTGGTTTTGATGAAATTTGGCTTAGATCTTTAAAATCAGATTATATTGCAGAACAGTTTCTGTTAATAATAAGTAAAATGATAATAATAGGAAAATATTAAAATAAAATAAATGTTGACAGGATCTCTGATAAGGAGACGCCGCTCGTGGGTCTCAATCATGTGATTTACAATTTAATTATTGAAATTAATTTATAATTTAATAATCTCGGGGCCACTTGATATTGAGAAGACACCTGTAGGATTAGGCGCGCAGCAATATGATTTGAGGACATGTTCTCGACAAGAGCAAAAATATATATATATATATATATTTTTTTTTTCTGTCAAACGTTTTGCTTCCGAGCTTACCAAAAGTAACGAAAGCTATGCGATTGTTCTGTAGAACGAAATATTTTATGTCTCCGATTTAAAAAAATTCCAAGACAGAAATCCGTTTCAGACATCGGGGAACTTTTATGGTTTCGTGTCTGTCTGTCGGTCTGTCGCTCAATTTTTGCAAACTAACATATCAATTTAATCAATCAGTAACAAGTATCAAACAATTTATTACAAGTATATTAATATAAATCAGAGGCGGAACTAGACCTGCTGAGGCCCGTGTGCAAGATTTTTTTTGAGGCCCCCTCCCCTCCAAGATGACCAAATATTTTTGTCACCTTATTTTTCAGGATACACATAAGATTTATAATAAATTGTAACAAAAAACATTATTTTATGATAAAAAAAAAAAATAAATAAATTAAGTTCGTATTTATGGACTACATTTTAGAATATTTTATTCAAAATCGTCGGAACCGTTTTCGAGAAATATTTTTTTCAGTTTTTAAGAAGTAGTGCCCCCAAATTTGAAGGTAAAAGTAATTTCTCCCCGGGGTATGATTTTTCTGAACATGTGTGCTCAATTTTGTCAAAATAGGCCCAGTAGTTTAGGCTCCAGGTGTCTGCACAGACAGACGACAGACATTTTTTAAAAACTACTTTTTTGGACTCAGGGGACCTCAAAACGTGTAAATCCATCAAAATCGAATTTTCGCGCCATTACAATACTTTCTCTTTATATGGAAAGTAAAATGAGCAAAAAGTTGCCTGTAATGGTACTTTTTTACTTTAGCATCCCCCTATATCCCTTTGTGTTAATAGTTATTTAGACAGAGGAACATTATACAGAGAAGCATATATTCCTTAGTCTAAATTACTGTTAAGACGAAGGGATATTTATTCTAATATATCTTGGGACAAAGGAATATCACACTTGTGTTTATAATTGTGATCATATCCCTTAGTCTAATCAACTATTAAGATAAAGGAATATTTTTTAATATAGAATTTCCCCAGGAGTCTCAATGTCTTGGGGAGACTAACACACAAACCTTTTTGACTTTTTTAGGGCAGACTATCGTTTAGAACCAAGGGGGGTGCTAAAGTAAAAAAGGGCCCTTGTAATTAATACAAAAGAATGAATTTCGAGTAGGTATATGGCTCAAAATAAAAACTCTTTATTTTACATTTTTATCTTAGATCCATTATTTTAGCTGTTAGACTTGAGTTGAATACTTTAATTCTTGGAGAAAAAATGCCAAGAGTAAAAAGTTCTTATTTTAAGCCATAGAATCTGACTTTAGCCTTAAAAATATGTCTTCTATTAACTTTTTCATATTTTAAGTACTGCTGCAGAGCATTTTAGCGCTCAAAGTGCTTAGCATTTTTTCTGTAAGCGCATTTTAAGTTAACATAGAACCCAGCAAACCGCGTCTTTCTTCCTGCGGTAGATTCCGGAGATATTGAGTGGATCGTGTTAGGTGGCCCCTGAGTATATTTACAAGTTAAAAATGTATAATTAATTTAAAAACTCACGAAAGATAGTTACATTTTGATGAAACATATACAGGATAATACAAAACATAAAATACCCAAATGTATAAAAATAACGTCATGTTGTAAGTCAATTTTTTATATTAATAATATTATCTTAATAAGCATTTAACATCAACTGTCTCAAAAAATGATAATAATAATAATAATTATTATGTGGAAAAGAATATAGATGCCTACCTCATAAAAATAAAATTAATAATGACAATGGTAATAAATAAAATATAAACTAACTTCACCTTTTTAGTAAAAATATTCTTTATTTTTTATTCATTTATTTTTATTTTATTATTATTTTTGTTTATAACTGGCCGAGCGGAAGTGAGGCCCCCCTTACCCCGAGGCCCGTGTGCGGCTGACCCCATGCACACGGCTAGTTCCGGCACTGATATAAATAAATAATATAATAAACATTATTCCTACAGATCACTCCTATAATTTTTATTCTTATTAATCATTGAATTACCTGCTGATAAGGAAATATAAATACATATCAGCAAATCACAACATACACAAGCGTCACCTAATATAAACATAACAATAAACAAACAAATACTTGATTGGATCATTCATATCTAATATATACTCAATTTTATTTTAAATTTAACATTTCAAAAACTCTATTTCATTTCTGATCAAAAAATCTTCTTTCTGATCAACTGTGCAGACCTGTTGAATGTAAAAGTGTCTACAAGTTACTTCCTGATTTATTAATACCACTTGTCGAACTAGGTGAGCAGATTTTGACGACACTGTCCCCTCTTTGGCTAGCATGATTGCATCCCGATTTTCGAACCTCAATGGCATATTGTAGATTAATGGTTATGTAGATCCCATAATTTAGATATTAGTTTTTTGAGCTGAGCGAAGCGAAGCTCTTATACTACACTTTGCATTTTTTCTGACGCATACTCCTCCTGAACAGTTAAACCGATCTGAAAAAAATTTGGCACGGCCATAGTGACTAACCACAGGAAGGTATAAATCTGAAATGGTCCAAATTGGTACACAGGGGTATGAGGTACAGGTACAAAAGTTTCCTCCTAAACGGCTGAACCGATGCACAAAATTTGGCACGGTCATAGTGACTAACCACAGGAAGGTATAAATCTGATATGGTCCAAATTGGTACACAGGGGTATGAGGTACAGGTACAAAAGTTTCCTCCTAAACGGCTGAACCGATGCACAAAATTTGGCACGGTCATAGTGACTAACCACAGGAAGGTATAAATCATAAATGGCCGAAATTGGTACACAGGGGTACGAGGTACAAAAGTTTCCTCCTAAACGGCTGAACCGATCCGCACAAAATTCGGCACGGTCAATGTGACCAACCACAGGAATGTATAAATCTGAAATGGTCCAAATTGGTACACAGGGGTACGAGGTACTAAACTGCTGAACCGATTCGCACAAAATTCGGAACGGTCATAGTGACTAACCACAGGAAGGTATAAATCATAAATGGCCGAAATTGGTACACAGGGGTACGAGGTACAAAAGTTTCCTCCTAAACGGCTGAACCGATCCGCACAAAATTCGGCACGGTCAATGTGACCAACCACAGGAATGTATAAATCTGAAATGGTCCAAATTGGTACACAGGGGTACGAGGTACTAATCTGCTGAACCGATTCGCACAAAATTCGGAACGGTCATGGTAACCAACCACAGGAAGGTGTAAATCTGAAATGGACAAATTGGTACACAGGGGTGAGGGTACAGGGTACAAAAGTTTCATCCTAAACGGCTGAACCGATCCGCACAAAATTCGGCACGATCAATGTGACCAAACACAGGAAGGTATAAATCTGAAATGGTCCAAATTGTTAGTATCGTATTATATTTTAGTATCGTTGGAAAGCTTAGAACATTTTCTAAAAGAAAAGTACTCATATGTTCTTTCATTCAAAATAGCATTTGCTGAGTATTCATTTTTACCAAAATTATTAAGAATTATTCTTTTTCTGATGGTGGTGGAACTTAATAACCAGTGTAGGTGCATCGAGTACACTTTCAGGAAAACTTCCTTATTTACTTACCTTTCAAATATTACTCACGGCTTTACCATTTATTTGAGTAATAACCGACGGCAGTTAGAACCACACAGCAACTTATAATTAGATGTTAGGCCGTCGCTTGGCCACCAAGCTCTCATGATCTGACACCCATGGATTACTACATTTGGGGACAGTTTAAACAGGAAGTTTACTAGATAGAGATCGGATCTGAAAAAAACCTGAGGATGAGGATAGAACATGCAGCAGAAGTTATTAGAGATGCATTAAGGCTATAAAAATGACTGTAATGGAAATAAGGAAAAAAGCAAGAGAGTGCATTAAAAATAGGGATCGACATTTTGAGCAACACTTTTAATTTATTTTAGCTTTCACTGTATTTGTTAATTTATTTATTTTTTATTTTACGATCATATGTTTGATTATAAGTTATTTCTGCTTTAAATCTAAATAGAAGCTTCCTTATTAACTTCAGCCTATAGCTTAGTAATTTAAAACAATTTTCAACAAAAAATGTTTCATTTATCATTATTGTATTTAATTATAAATTACTGCATGGTACGTATTTTACTGTAATTTAGAATCATTTTTCTAACTTCCATCGGTTATTACTCAAAAAACGGCCAAATAAATGGGTAAAGCCGTGAGTAATTTTTGAAAGGTATAAGTAAAGGAGGATGCTTTCCTGAAAGTGCACTCGATGCACCTACACTGGTTGTAAAGTTCCGCCACCATAAAAAAAAATCACAATAATTTCAATAAGAGTGAATATAAACTCAGCAAATTCTATTTTGAATGAAAGGACTAATGAATATTTTTTCTTTTAGTAAATTTTCTAAGCTTCTAAACGATACTAATATCATTATTTTAGCATATTCATATTTTAAGAGCCACAATTCATGTTATGAGACAAAGAGGTCACCCCTCAAAAAGTCACTAAATTTGACCTAGTGGCAGAACGGTTGAGAATTGGCCTATGGTATATAAGATGTTTTTGTTCCATATGAGGTGCATACTAACACTAACGCCCTTTAAATTTTCCAAACTTTAGTACACCCACGACCCAGTCGCCCTGTAGTCACATTGAATGTTATTTATCTGTAACTCAGAGGTTAAAATATTTTACTTCCAGGTGGGAGAATAAGTTAACTTAACTGCCTGGTTTTTAGGGTGTTAAGTGATTAACTGCCTGGCCGAGCCACAGGGAGTTATGGCATAACTCCCTGTAAATTCAGTGCAGGCAACTTAATTCTATTAAAAGAACTGCGTTTAAACGGATTTTACGAAGATTTAAGTTGGCATCACTATTTATTACAAACATGACTTGCAATCAGCTGTTTTTAAATATTTCTTTGTTTTGTTTTAAAACGCTCCGTGTTTTGAATAAATGTTTTATTAATTGTGTTGTTTTTAGTAAAATGTATTAGTTCTTTTTTAAATTTTCTCGTTTTTATTTAAATATAAAGTTATGCAAAATAGATAAAGAAGGAATGATGATGGAAGATAACTTAGTGGACCTTTGATGAACTGTTTTCAAACATTCCCGATGATATCGTACAAGAAGCAAACCTCCCTTCTGAAAAAGCAACCTTCCTTCAGGAGGTAAAATCTTGTACGTACCTCGGAAGTAAAAACCGCTTGTACCCTCGCGATAATTAACTCCCTCGGCTTCGCCTCAGAAACCAACTTTATCGTTCAGGGTGCAATCACTTACTTTACTCCCTTGGTGCGTAAATAAGGTTTGACTCACTAAAAACAAAAAATGAAGTAGAGTTTGTTCAAAGTTATTAATATTTCTACATTGCTTATCACTTTATTTACTGAGAAAAGAGTAAAAATATTTTATCTACGATTGATACGAAATATAAACATTATATCTTTGTTTAGATGCGTACACAGTGATTATTTACGTACTTGTATTCATTGCGCATGCGCGTCTCATAGTTCTGAAGAATTCCTCTTCTTTACCACGACAGTGCGGTAAAGAAGAGGAATTCTTCAGCTTTACACACGATTAGCCAGTTTGTTTACATTTAACAAAACTAATTTTATTAAAGTAACTGTTTATATCGAGTTTTTAGTGAAAAACAATGAGTGAATCAAATGACTTTGACGAAAATGTGGAGAATAATACTCCTCCAGAAATAATTAATTCGGCAAAAAATACAACTAATGAATTAATGCCATCTTTATCAAGAGAGAGATACGAACTTACATACAGCAAGTTTATTTTTTCTTTATTTATTATTTAAATCTAACAATCGTAGATAAAGTACGGTACGCAACTCGTGCGAAAACGGCATTTTGCATTGCTCGGGTGCAAACTCCACACTCGTATGCAAAATGCTACTTTCCGCACTCGACGCGTAATGTACTATTACCACAATTACCTGCCAGCTTAATGCAGTTCAGACTCAGACCACGCAAAGCCAGTAAAAAACTGTCACACTTAATATAATTTACTTGAGATGTACAGAAATATAGATTTATAAAACAATGCTTAATGAAAATAAATCAGTAGAAAGTGAAAATCTATTTATAATTTCACTTTCAAATGATTTAAAAACCAAAAACAAAAAGTGAAATTTCAAAAGACAAAAAGACAATTGAAGTTTGTTTAAGGAAATATTTTGTTTAGAGTTGTAGAATGAAGAATGAAATTCCATTAGAGTGTTCAGACATTGATTCACTCTCAGCTTAATTATTTTATTTCAAGTTAAATTATTGAACAATAGAATTAGAACAAGGTTGCACCAAACATCCGAAATAAACTAATGTTACTTCAGCACACTATATAACTCTTTGTTAGATAGCAGCCGTGGATAACGAGGTTTAGACCAAAGAAATGCCAAAACAATATTTGCAGTAACACAAATCAGAAATGAGTGGAGCACAAACTCTGTGTGCCAGTCTAGAGTACTTGAGAGGAGAAATTTGCTTGATTTATGGGTTTTAGAGAACTATTAATTATAAATCACAACTCCTATATATTATGAAATTAATAAAAATATGATATTTCCTAGATTTTTCTACAGGGAGCATTTTTTTAAAAAATTACCCTAAAGTAAACAACCCCTGTTGGTGGTATTTGAAGACATATTATTGCTTCCGAGCTTACCGCAGGTAACGGAAGCTATGTGATCGTTCTGAAGAACGAAAAAATTTTAGGTCTCCGATTTCAACAATTTCAAGACAGAAATCCGTTTCAGACATCAGGGAACATTTTTGGTTCCGTGTCTGTTTGTCGGTCTGTCGTTCAATTTTTGCGAACCAACATATATTAAAAACTACACTTCCAATTTTAATGAAATTTGGGTGGCAGGTCATAACTAGCCCATTGTTGAACCCATATTATAAGTTTCAACCTCCTAAGCCTAATTTGTTTCTCTTCCACAAGCTCAGAAACATACATTTATTTACACCTATAGCTTCAAAATTACTTATCTAATTTGAATGAAACTTTTATAGTTTATCGAAAGTAACCCGCAGATAGCCCCAGATTAATTTGAACCCTCTGCGCTCTTTAATTTTCCCTAAATTGATATAGTCAGGGTGCCCATGGGCAAAAAAGTCAATTATACATACTCTTTCCAAACCTCTTTGTATGGCTTGTATAGGCCAAGTCTAACACCGTTTTCCTCTGTGATTTTATTTGGTTTTGGGGCGTTTTTCATTATTTGAACCCTATAACTTCGACGCGTCAGACTGGAAAATCGCGTCAGACAATATTAAAATGTTGACTTATAGGGTTCAAATATCGTATCTTGAGAAAATCAGCTGGATATTAATTAATAATGATTAATAGTAATTAATATTAATTAATATTGATGCCCTGTTATTAAGTGAAAAGAAAATATTTTTATTTTCAACCTATTTCCATCTCTGAAGACCCGTAGGATAAGAAAATCATTTAGTTTA
Organism: Gerris lacustris; assembly: GCA_951217055.1. NCBI lineage: Eukaryota > Metazoa > Arthropoda > Insecta > Hemiptera > Gerridae > Gerris > Gerris lacustris. The sequence continues at coordinate 116,199,490 of OX578277.1, read as the reverse complement.
TTATATAAGTAGAGGAAATAGGAGGAGGCAATTAACGGGAGCCCTGGAGCCAAGGTCGCCGAGCCGTTCCGGACCATCAAACAACATCCCAAGGTCATCTAAAACAGTGCCAGACTGTCCAACGACATGCCAAGGTCACCAAATATTGTCCCTGCCGCTTCCGGGTTAGGGTTATCGCCCTCGACCTTGCCCTCGCCCTAGAGTTCTATATTTTGCCAAGTTTATTTACGTAGACGTCAAGGACAATGGGATAAAATTAAGTCTTGTAACAACATGTCTATACGATGTACCCGGAATCAAAAAATCATCGAACCGTTGCAATCATCCAACCGCGAAGTTATTCAATTATCTGCATAAAAACCTGTAAACCTGTTATTATTAAATTAGTTTAATGTTTGTCGAAATACAATGTCCTAAATTAATATAGTTATACTGCTATATAGAAGAATACAGATAAAATAAAAGAAAAAATGTTCTTACATATTATACTAAGTCAATTAGCATATAGTTAACTGCAACATTATCGATGTCGACACCTCCTAATTCCACTAGACCCCCCTTACCTAATAAATGAATAAATAATATAATTCAAAAATATTAAATTTATAGAAGCATTCTCGTTGTCTAGAGCCTTACCACCACCATTATCTAATAACCTAAAGAATAGCCCCATATAAAGAGAAATACATACATAAAGACATATTCTTATATGACTGACTGATAGCTTTGCTAATGTCCCGCATCCCGTATCCTTGATTATGCAGATGTAAACGGTGCTGCTGTTTGTTGATGGATGCACTCGCATAGTTCCTCCTATTTGTTTTTAACTTATAAATAAATAATAAATGGTATAATTAAAGGTTTAAATATGGACAATATTTACACATACATAGAAGGATATAGAAGAAAAATTAATCCAAGATATTAATCAATAATCTTAGCGCTATCCCTTATCTATTAACTCATTTTTTAGTTAACTTATAAATAAATAATAAGAGGTATATGGTATTAAATAAAGGCAATATGACTCATTCATAAAGATATAGATGACAAAACCGCTAATTGTCCTTTGACTTATAAATAAAGGAAAATGAAAAAGTAATCCTATCGATGTTTAAACTTATAGAAAAGGATATAAAGGAAACAGATTCTTATATTAGTCAATAAACCTTTAGTTATACAACATTCTTAATATCGAGAATCTTATCGTTGCTTATCTAATAAATCATTTTCTAGTTAACTTATAAATTAATAATAAGACGTATAATTAAAAGTTTAAATAAATGCAATATAACTCATACAATATATAAAGATATTGATGTCGAAACCACTTATTGTCCTTTAACTTATAAATAAGGATACAATAAATGTGAAAGACCTTTGTAGACCATGTCTACTATGGACTATAAGACTATATCTTTATTTATGTATGATTCTTTATCAGGTACTATTTCTAAGTTTAAGTTATTAGAGAAGTGGCAGCGATAAGATTCTCGACATTAAGAATGTTGTTTAACTAAAAGGTTATTGACTAATATATAAGAATATTTATCCTTTAAATCCTTCTATATAATTGTGAACATCGAGAGGATGACTTTTTTGTGTTTATTTATTTATAAGTTAAAGGACAATAAGTGGTTTCGACATCAATATCTTTATATATTGTATGAGTTATATTGCATTTATTTAAACTTTTAATTATACGTCTTATTATTAATTTATAAGTTAACTAGAAAATGATTTATTAGATAAGCAACGATAAGATTCTCGATATTAAGAATGTTGTATAACTAAAGGTTTATTGACTAATATAAGAATCTGTTTCCTTTATATCCTTTTCTATAAGTTTAAACATCGATAGGATTACTTTTTCATTTTCCTTAATAACCTAAATTAGTAATAGTCCCTTATAAAGACAACACTCCAATATGGACATATTCTTCTATACCAATTACAGATCGCAAAGGTGATTTATGTTTTTTAGAGTTTTCCAACGCATGTGTCCCTTATATAAAAGGACAAGAAATATCTTACAAATTGAAAAATTTGAGGCGTTATATGAATCGATTTATTGGTTCGAAAAAAAAGAGCCGTCAGACAATGTAGATTTGAATTTTTCTATGGAAAGCAAGATGTAATGTTTTGTAATTAAATATTAATAGATAAAAGTAAATAAATCAAATTTAGAGGTTTGGTCAGTGGCTGCTCATGGCATATGTGGAAAACAACAACCGAAAAACAGATATTGGTAACACAAATTATACAGAAGAAGAACAACGGCTAACCAATGGTAAATTATTTACTATTATTGTTAGAAAGGAGATATCTGCAACAGTTATCTTAGAGAAAACTGTTCTGGATTAATTTTTGCTTAGCATGGAATAAAGGCAAAATTACCATATTTCCTGCTGTGATAACAATGTAGCCAAAGCGATCCCGAGTATTGTCGTTTTGGAAGGTATGGAAATATTTAATAAAATATATAATAATCCGATATCAAATGTAGAATTATCCAATATTAAGAATTTATTGGACAGAGTACTAGAGTCAATTTAAGTGCGAAATAAACGATCATCACCTCTTAGAATAAAATTTCTCAAATCCGATAACTAGTTTGTATAATATACCATTCTACTCTGAGTCCCTCCCTAAAATGAAATAAACAATCGCTACCTTAAGTTAACAAGCCCTCTACTAAATAGCTGCTGTGTTATGTTTAACAATCTTTTACAACAAGTTTATCATAGTGTACGAAATCTACCTAATGGATTTAGACATAATCCGGAACATATGTACCTTAGAATAATTCTACAAAAATGGTAGTAAAGAATATATTTTAAGCATAAACCCGATAGCAAGATCTTTCCTAAAAACTACAAGAGGTGGTTTGGTTGTATTTTAGAGAAGTTGATCAAAATAGAGAATATCATGGCTTATATGAGTGTGATAAACTGACGTATTAACAAGTTTTCTCTTAGAAACTACATGCAGGCAAGAGGTGGTATAAATCCGAAGAAGTTTATTATGCACATACGCCAAGCATAGCATGGCTAAATAAAATCAGCAAACTCCGCCAGACATGTTCTAAAAGCTGTTCTACCTTATCGAGCGAGACTAGGATGTCGTACAAAGTGGAATTGACGGATGTCAAGCGGGACTTATTGCAAGAAATGTCTAACATTTTAATTGATATACAAGTGCGCGAATTCTACCTAATAGACTTAGAAATTACCCAAGATTTGGTTGACGCAGAGAGTACGAGAGTTGTTAACCCATATAGGTAGTGTAAAAGTAACATAGAAGTACTACAATAATGAGGGTGAGACCTTCTTCTCGAAACCTGCAACTTTGATTTCTACACTACCGAAACAACTAAGTCTCGAGACTGTGATTTTCGTTTCCAAGGCTGAGAGTAAAGTGAATCTAAAAATACTACTGTTTACCAAAGATAACACAGTAAGTATCGACTGTTTAACATGGATGACAAATGGTGCAAAGAGTTAAGATTTACAACCAGTTTATATGACCGGTCTACGAGACCCGGACTCAATAAACAGATCAGATATGCGATAATGTTGTAGACTTTGTAAACTGCCCAGATTCGAAGTTAAAACAGGGTTTTCTTGTTTTCTCTGTCTAAAGAGCATGGCATTATGCAAGAGGAGGCATCAATATGCAACAATAATGACAAGAACACAAGGACATAAGTCTTGCAATATATAAAACCAATGGTGATGCTACATTTAATGGTCACTTATTTCCAACATAAATATTACACAGATGTGTTGAAAAACTACACTGGAGTGCACACTATCATATTTCTTTGGTTTGTTAGAATTTCCGATCGCGGAGAGCGCATGATCAAATGTCAAGGTCAACAGAAAAATAAAGTCTAGGAGCAGGTAAAAAAGGGGGAGCTGGCCGGTTGGCTCTTAGTTTATGCGCGTAGTCGAAACCATTAACATGTCCTCCTGCCAAAAGTACAATGTTTCCGAGCTCGTGGGTAGCAGGATCAAACCGACCAACGAACGATTTGGGCTGTGGTTGCTCTTGGAGAACTTGGACAATAACAACCTAATTACCGATATAGGTAACATAAATTATATAGAAGGAGAAGTGTTGCTATCCAGAGTTGACTTAAAGCCGCTTACACCGCTAACAGACCAGTTTTGCGACAATGTAATGTTAGTAAAAATTACCGATATAACAGACTGCGAAGGAGATGTCAAGAGAATAGTAAAGAAAGATATTTGTGGTTCCTTTAATAGTTATCTCCGGGGGAAATTCTCCACATTTGTTTCCGCCAGACATGGAGTAAAAGCCAAACTACCTTTTCTCTTACAAAGCGAGACTAAGATGGCGGAGAGAATCCGAAACGTTATTGGAAGAGACAGAATGGAAAATATATATAAGAAGTTTAAAAATCCCGTAGCCATCCCGTACAAAGTGGAGTTGGCGGACGTCAAGTTGGAGACTTTATTACAAGTATTGCCCGCCATATTAACAGATCTACAAGAGCACGACTTCTATCTAATGGACTTAGATATAACCCAAGATTTTGTTGGAGTTTTTAACAAGAGAGAAATGTGCGAGTATTTAACCAGCAATTGTGACTTTCATTACCAAGGTGGAGAGTACGAAGAATTTAAAAGTACAATAGTTAAAAACGATAACACTGTAGGAATAGACTGTTTAACATGGATAACACCGAATGGCGCAAGAGTTAAGATCTACAACAAATTTGTATGCCAGGTTACAAGTCCAGGAGTCAATAAACAGATAGGCAACCATATTGTAGATTTTATAAACTGCCCCGATTCGAGGTTAAAACAGACTTTCTTGACTCCTCTGGCTAAGGAGCATGGCATTACGAGACTGGAGGCAACACTATACAACAACTACAACAATAACCAACCTCTAAGTGATTGTGTAAGTCTTTTAGCGGAAAACAAGTTATATTTGCAAGATGCTCCATTTTACTCCGTCTCCATCCCTAAAATGTGGACAAAACTAACCGATAGACTCCAAAACAGCTGTTGCCTTGTATTTAATAATCTTTTACAGTACGTGTACTGGGGAAACAGGAATACGAGAAAGTTGACAGGTGTACAAGTTAAATTACCGAACAACCCCGACCATCGACAGAAGTTAATTAATTACACCTTATATGCATTCAGTTTTAACTTTTTACCGGTTAATTATATAGAGATTGTAGAAGATGCAACCGATAATGGTATTGTAAATGTAATGCATAAGTGCTACATTAAGGATGGCGGTGAGACCTTCTTCTCGAAATCAGCGATCCTGTTTTCTACACTACCCAAAGACGTAAGTCTTGAATACTGCGGATTGGTTCCCACGAAAAAAATAATACCCCAGGTATTACGAAAAAGAATTAAAATAACCAACAAATCGTTGCCTTGCACAGTTAAAGAGATCGAACCCTTGTCTACTGTCTACCTAGCATGTGCGAAGAAACGTAAATTAGAGCTTGAGGAAGTAGATTTAAAAAGAAGAAAGTCGGAGTTCTTGGAAAATACAACTTCTATAAAGGAAAAACACAAAGAGCTGCAGGAAAAGGAGAAGATGATTAAAGAAACAAAGGACCGGTTAACTAATTACTTTAGAAAGTTATGGAAGAATTTGGACACAACAGGAGTGTATAATATTTCTGCATTTACTGTAAACAATAAAAGATCTTTTACATGCGTTGGAGTGCTAGCAGAAAAAGATGGAGATAAAAGTGTTTACTTCTTAAAAGGATACTATAAAAATACATTTATAAATGTTTACAGTAATCGAGAAAAACTTAAAAAAGAAGGCTACATTTATACTCCATTTAATGGGTTGGATATAATAAGTTTAGCAAACGAAGAACCTTTTTTAACATTTAAAACAAATGGGGTTACTACATTTAATGGCCACTCATTCCCTAAGGTAGAGGAACTTAAATATCACACGGATGTGTGGAAAACTACAGACAACACATTGTCTTATAACCAGGAAGACGTAGAACAAGTTAACAACATTACTATGCAACAAATTAAAGGTAATATTAAAGTAAAACATTGCCATCGACTGGAAGAACTGCAAGAAGGAACACAACTAGTTGTTTGCGGGATCAAACAAATACATTTCCGAAAGAGAGACCGCTTTATTTTGCAGTTTGAAAACCTGGATAAATTATATATATCAAATTACTGGTTCGAAAAAGAAATACAAGATGTTAATGTAGACTTAAATTACAAGTTAAAAATTAGATTGGATAAAATTAAAACCACTGTCTGTAAAAGTAAAGAAAGAGTTGTATTCTGTGTATAAAATATACACTTATAAAATAAAGAAAAATATTACAAAAGTGTCTTTTTTTTTTTTTTTATTATTACCTAAAAAAATCTGCAATTACCTCCACTGGAGCTGAGAACCTGAGCTGGTCCTGGAAAGCCACTGGAACGGACAAATACACACAGCAGCTTAAGTTTTCGCCCCGCTATTACCACCCACTTACTGGAGTTGGGAACCTGAGCAAGTCCTGGAAACCGACTGGAACGGACAAATACACACAGCAGCTTAAGTTTTCGCCCCGCTATTACCACCCTCTTACTCGAGTTGGGAACCTGAGCAGGTCCTGGAAACCGACTGGAACGGACAAATACACACAGCAGCTTGACCACCAAGACCGTTTCGAGGTCAACCGCCACTCAAATTTTCGCCGGGCAATAACGTAAAACGTTAGCAAGTACGCCCCGACCACGAGAACGTCGGTGTAAACACTCCCTTTTTTGCCTCCGACCATGCGTCGATAGCGTAAACTCTCCAGTTTTTTACCCCTGACGACCAAACGTTTATGCAATCGCCGGAGATATAAACGAGTGCGTTTACACCTTCATCACGTGGTCGAGGCAAAAATACTCCCTTTTGTGCCCCTGACGACCCACCAGACCGCAAGCGTTTATGCCAAGGGGTTCGAAGCATAAACGGGTGCGTTTACACCAACTCCATGTAGTCGTGCTCCCATTTGTGCCCCGACCCTGAGCATTAGAAAGCATAAACGGATGCGTTTACACCAACACCATGTAGTCGTGCTCCTATTTGTGCCCCGACCATGCGTCGATAGCATAAAATCTTCAGTTTGGAAGCATAAACGGGTGCGTTTACACCACCTCCTTGTAGCAGTAAATGCTCCCTTTTGTGCCCCAACCATGCGTCGATAGCGTAAACTCTCCAGTTTTTATCCCGACCACCATCTGTTTATGCCGCTAAACCTCTTGACTCTTGGGGCACAGGTAAACGCGTCCGTTTATGCCTCTAACCACATGGCGATGGCATGAAAACGCACCCGTTTACGTCCAAGTTTTCGTCTCCATCGTCACGTGACCGTTGACGGGCGACCTGGATATCCTTTGTTAACGCTAGCGGACGTGATGGTGGGACACCCAATGTCCTTTGTAAACGCCGGCGCACATGACAGCGGGGTATCCTGGTGTCCTGCGTTTACGTTAGCGGGCGTGACGGCTGGAGATCCAGATGTTCTTTGTTAAAGCCGGTGGACGTGACGGCGGGACACCCCGGTGTCCTGTGTAACGCCGGCAGACATAACAGCGGGACATGCGGTGTCCAATTTAACGCCGGCGGAGGTGACAGCGGGACACCTAGGTGTCCTGTTTAACGCCGGTGGACGTGACGGTGGGACACCCAGGTGTCCTATATAACGCCGATGGAGGTGACAGCGGGACACCCCAGTGTCCTGTGTTAACGCCGGTGGACGTAATAGTGGGACATCCCGGTCTCCTATTTAACGCCGGCGGAGGTCCGGTGGACGTGACGGTGGGACACCCCGGTGTCCGGTGTAACGCCGGCAGACATAATAGCGGGACACGCCGGCGGAGGTGACAGCGGGACATCTAGGTGTCCTGTTTAACGCCGGTGGACGTGACGACGGGACACCCCGGTGTCCTATATAACGCCGATGGAAGTGACAGCGGGACACCCCAGTGTCCTGTGTTAACGCCGGCGGACGTAATAGCGGGACATCCCGGTGTCCAATTTAACGCCGGCAGAGGTCCGGTGGACGTGACGGCGGGACACCCCGGTGTCCTGTGTAACGCCGGCAGACATAATAGCGGGACACGCGGTGTCCAATTTAACGCCGGCGGAGGTGACAGCGGGACACCTAGGTGTCCTGTTTAACGCCGGTGGACGTGACGGTGGGACACCCAGGTGTCCTATATAACGCCGATGGAGGTGACAGCGGGACACCCCAGTGTCCTGTGTTAACGCCGGTGGACGTAATAGTGGGACATCCCGGTCTCCTATTTAACGCCGGCGGAGGTCCGGTGGACGTGACGGTGGGACACCCCGGTGTCCGGTGTAACGCCGGCAGACATAATAGCGGGACACGCCGGCGGAGGCGACAGCGGGACATCTAGGTGTCCTGTTTAACGCCGGTGGACGTGACGACGGGACACCCCGGTGTCCTATATAACGCCGATGGAAGTGACAGCGGGACACCCCAGTGTCCTGTGTTAACGCCGGCGGACGTAATAGCGGGACATCCCGGTGTCCAATTTAACGCCGGCAGAGGTCCGGTGGACGTGACGGCGGGACACCCCGGTGTCCTGTGTAACGCCGGCAGACATAATAGCGGGACACGCGGTGTCCAATTTAACGCCGGCGGAGGTGACAGCGGGACACCTAGGTGTCCTATATAACGCCGGTGGAGGTGACCGCGGGACACCACAGTGTCATGTGTTAACGCCGGCGGACGTAATAGCGGGACATCTCGGTGCCCTATTTAACGCCGGCGGAGGTGACAGCGGGACACCCCGATGTCCTGTGTTAACGCTGGCAAGCGTGACGGTGGGACACCTAGATGTGTTGTGATAACGCCCAGATGTCCAGTTTTAACGTCGTGCCCCAAGAGTCAAGAGGTTTAGCGGCATAAACAGATGGTGGTCGGGATAAAAACTGGAGAGTTTACGCTATCGACGCATGGTTGGGGCACAAAAGGGAGCATTTACTGCTACAAGGAGGTGGTGTAAACGCACCCGTTTATGCTTCCAAACTGAAGATTTTATGCTATCGACGCATGGTCGGGGCACAAATAGGAGCACGACTACATGGTGTTGGTGTAAACGCATCCGTTTATGCTTTCTAATGCTCAGGGTCGGGGCACAAATGGGAGCACGACTACATGGAGTTGGTGTAAACGCACCCGTTTATGCTTCGAACCCCTTGGCATAAACGCTTGCGGTCTGGTGGGTCGTCAGGGGCACAAAAGGGAGTATTTTTGCCTCGACCACGTGATGAAGGTGTAAACGCACTCGTTTATATCTCCGGCGATTGCATAAACGTTTGGTCGTCAGGGGTAAAAAACTGGAGAGTTTACGCTATCGACGCATGGTCGGAGGCAAAAAAGGGAGTGTTTACACCGACGTTCTCGTGGTCGGGGCGTACTTGCTAACGTTTTACGTTATTGCCCGGCGAAAATTTGAGTGGCGGTTGACCTCGAAACGGTCTTGGTGGTCAAGCTGCTGTGTGTATTTGTCCGTTCCAGTCGGTTTCCAGGACCTGCTCAGGTTCCCAACTCGAGTAAGAGGGTGGTAATAGCGGGGCGAAAACTTAAGCTGCTGTGTGTATTTGTCCGTTCCAGTCGGTTTCCAGGACTTGCTCAGGTTCCCAACTCCAGTAAGTGGGTGGTAATAGCGGGGCGAAAACTTAAGCTGCTGTGTGTATTTGTCCGTTCCAGTGGCTTTCCAGGACCAGCTCAGGTTCTCAGCTCCAGTGGAGGTAATTGCAGATTTTTTTAGGTAATAATAAAAAAAAAAAAAAAGACACTTTTGTAATATTTTTCTTTATTTTATAAGTGTATATTTTATACACAGAATACAACTCTTTCTTTACTTTTACAGACAGTGGTTTTAATTTTATCCAATCTAATTTTTAACTTGTAATTTAAGTCTACATTAACATCTTGTATTTCTTTTTCGAACCAGTAATTTGATATATATAATTTATCCAGGTTTTCAAACTGCAAAATAAAGCGGTCTCTCTTTCGGAAATGTATTTGTTTGATCCCGCAAACAACTAGTTGTGTTCCTTCTTGCAGTTCTTCCAGTCGATGGCAATGTTTTACTTTAATATTACCTTTAATTTGTTGCATAGTAATGTTGTTAACTTGTTCTACGTCTTCCTGGTTATAAGACAATGTGTTGTCTGTAGTTTTCCACACATCCGTGTGATATTTAAGTTCCTCTACCTTAGGGAATGAGTGGCCATTAAATGTAGTAACCCCATTTGTTTTAAATGTTAAAAAAGGTTCTTCGTTTGCTAAACTTATTATATCCAACCCATTAAATGGAGTATAAATGTAGCCTTCTTTTTTAAGTTTTTCTCGATTACTGTAAACATTTATAAATGTATTTTTATAGTATCCTTTTAAGAAGTAAACACTTTTATCTCCATCTTTTTCTGCTAGCACTCCAACGCATGTAAAAGATCTTTTATTGTTTACAGTAAATGCAGAAATATTATACACTCCTGTTGTGTCCAAATTCTTCCATAACTTTCTAAAGTAATTAGTTAACCGGTCCTTTGTTTCTTTAATCATCTTCTCCTTTTCCTGCAGCTCTTTGTGTTTTTCCTTTATAGAAGTTGTATTTTCCAAGAACTCCGACTTTCTTCTTTTTAAATCTACTTCCTCAAGCTCTAATTTACGTTTCTTCGCACATGCTAGGTAGACAGTAGACAAGGGTTCGATCTCTTTAACTGTGCAAGGCAACGATTTGTTGGTTATTTTAATTCTTTTTCGTAATACCTGGGGTATTATTTTTTTCGTGGGAACCAATCCGCAGTATTCAAGACTTACGTCTTTGGGTAGTGTAGAAAACAGGATCGCTGATTTCGAGAAGAAGGTCTCACCGCCATCCTTAATGTAGCACTTATGCATTACATTTACAATACCATTATCGGTTGCATCTTCTACAATCTCTATATAATTAACCGGTAAAAAGTTAAAACTGAATGCATATAAGGTGTAATTAATTAACTTCTGTCGATGGTCGGGGTTGTTCGGTAATTTAACTTGTACACCTGTCAACTTTCTCGTATTCCTGTTTCCCCAGTACACGTACTGTAAAAGATTATTAAATACAAGGCAACAGCTGTTTTGGAGTCTATCGGTTAGTTTTGTCCACATTTTAGGGATGGAGACGGAGTAAAATGGAGCATCTTGCAAATATAACTTGTTTTCCGCTAAAAGACTTACACAATCACTTAGAGGTTGGTTATTGTTGTAGTTGTTGTATAGTGTTGCCTCCAGTCTCGTAATGCCATGCTCCTTAGCCAGAGGAGTCAAGAAAGTCTGTTTTAACCTCGAATCGGGGCAGTTTATAAAATCTACAATATGGTTGCCTATCTGTTTATTGACTCCTGGACTTGTAACCTGGCATACAAATTTGTTGTAGATCTTAACTCTTGCGCCATTCGGTGTTATCCATGTTAAACAGTCTATTCCTACAGTGTTATCGTTTTTAACTATTGTACTTTTAAATTCTTCGTACTCTCCACCTTGGTAATGAAAGTCACAATTGCTGGTTAAATACTCGCACATTTCTCTCTTGTTAAAAACTCCAACAAAATCTTGGGTTATATCTAAGTCCATTAGATAGAAGTCGTGCTCTTGTAGATCTGTTAATATGGCGGGCAATACTTGTAATAAAGTCTCCAACTTGACGTCCGCCAACTCCACTTTGTACGGGATGGCTACGGGATTTTTAAACTTCTTATATATATTTTCCATTCTGTCTCTTCCAATAACGTTTCGGATTCTCTCCGCCATCTTAGTCTCGCTTTGTAAGAGAAAAGGTAGTTTGGCTTTTACTCCATGTCTGGCGGAAACAAATGTGGAGAATTTCCCCCGGAGATAACTATTAAAGGAACCACAAATATCTTTCTTTACTATTCTCTTGACATCTCCTTCGCAGTCTGTTATATCGGTAATTTTTACTAACATTACATTGTCGCAAAACTGGTCTGTTAGCGGTGTAAGCGGCTTTAAGTCAACTCTGGATAGCAACACTTCTCCTTCTATATAATTTATGTTACCTATATCGGTAATTAGGTTGTTATTGTCCAAGTTCTCCAAGAGCAACCACAGCCCAAATCGTTCGTTGGTCGGTTTGATCCTGCTACCCACGAGCTCGGAAACATTGTACTTTTGGCAGGAGGACATGTTAATGGTTTCGACTACGCGCATAAACTAAGAGCCAACCGGCCAGCTCCCCCTTTTTTACCTGCTCCTAGACTTTATTTTTCTGTTGACCTTGACATTTGATCATGCGCTCTCCGCGATCGGAAATTCTAACAAACCAAAGAAATATGATAGTGTGCACTCCAGTGTAGTTTTTCAACACATCTGTGTAATATTTATGTTGGAAATAAGTGACCATTAAATGTAGCATCACCATTGGTTTTATATATTGCAAGACTTATGTCCTTGTGTTCTTGTCATTATTGTTGCATATTGATGCCTCCTCTTGCATAATGCCATGCTCTTTAGACAGAGAAAACAAGAAAACCCTGTTTTAACTTCGAATCTGGGCAGTTTACAAAGTCTACAACATTATCGCATATCTGATCTGTTTATTGAGTCCGGGTCTCGTAGACCGGTCATATAAACTGGTTGTAAATCTTAACTCTTTGCACCATTTGTCATCCATGTTAAACAGTCGATACTTACTGTGTTATCTTTGGTAAACAGTAGTATTTTTAGATTCACTTTACTCTCAGCCTTGGAAACGAAAATCACAGTCTCGAGACTTAGTTGTTTCGGTAGTGTAGAAATCAAAGTTGCAGGTTTCGAGAAGAAGGTCTCACCCTCATTATTGTAGTACTTCTATGTTACTTTTACACTACCTATATGGGTTAACAACTCTCGTACTCTCTGCGTCAACCAAATCTTGGGTAATTTCTAAGTCTATTAGGTAGAATTCGCGCACTTGTATATCAATTAAAATGTTAGACATTTCTTGCAATAAGTCCCGCTTGACATCCGTCAATTCCACTTTGTACGACATCCTAGTCTCGCTCGATAAGGTAGAACAGCTTTTAGAACATGTCTGGCGGAGTTTGCTGATTTTATTTAGCCATGCTATGCTTGGCGTATGTGCATAATAAACTTCTTCGGATTTATACCACCTCTTGCCTGCATGTAGTTTCTAAGAGAAAACTTGTTAATACGTCAGTTTATCACACTCATATAAGCCATGATATTCTCTATTTTGATCAACTTCTCTAAAATACAACCAAACCACCTCTTGTAGTTTTTAGGAAAGATCTTGCTATCGGGTTTATGCTTAAAATATATTCTTTACTACCATTTTTGTAGAATTATTCTAAGGTACATATGTTCCGGATTATGTCTAAATCCATTAGGTAGATTTCGTACACTATGATAAACTTGTTGTAAAAGATTGTTAAACATAACACAGCAGCTATTTAGTAGAGGGCTTGTTAACTTAAGGTAGCGATTGTTTATTTCATTTTAGGGAGGGACTCAGAGTAGAATGGTATATTATACAAACTAGTTATCGGATTTGAGAAATTTTATTCTAAGAGGTGATGATCGTTTATTTCGCACTTAAATTGACTCTAGTACTCTGTCCAATAAATTCTTAATATTGGATAATTCTACATTTGATATCGGATTATTATATATTTTATTAAATATTTCCATACCTTCCAAAACGACAATACTCGGGATCGCTTTGGCTACATTGTTATCACAGCAGGAAATATGGTAATTTTGCCTTTATTCCATGCTAAGCAAAAATTAATCCAGAACAGTTTTCTCTAAGATAACTGTTGCAGATATCTCCTTTCTAACAATAATAGTAAATAATTTACCATTGGTTAGCCGTTGTTCTTCTTCTGTATAATTTGTGTTACCAATATCTGTTTTTCGGTTGTTGTTTTCCACATATGCCATGAGCAGCCACTGACCAAACCTCTAAATTTGATTTATTTACTTTTATCTATTAATATTTAATTACAAAACATTACATCTTGCTTTCCATAGAAAAATTCAAATCTACATTGTCTGACGGCTCTTTTTTTTCGAACCAATAAATCGATTCATATAACGCCTCAAATTTTTCAATTTGTAAGATATTTCTTGTCCTTTTATATAAGGGACACATGCGTTGGAAAACTCTAAAAAACATAAATCACCTTTGCGATCTGTAATTGGTATAGAAGAATATGTCCATATTGGAGTGTTGTCTTTATAAGGGACTATTACTAATTTAGGTTATTAAGGAAAATGAAAAAGTAATCCTATCGATGTTTAAACTTATAGAAAAGGATATAAAGGAAACAGATTCTTATATTAGTCAATAAACCTTTAGTTATACAACATTCTTAATATCGAGAATCTTATCGTTGCTTATCTAATAAATCATTTTCTAGTTAACTTATAAATTAATAATAAGACGTATAATTAAAAGTTTAAATAAATGCAATATAACTCATACAATATATAAAGATATTGATGTCGAAACCACTTATTGTCCTTTAACTTATAAATAAATAAACACAAAAAAGTCATCCTCTCGATGTTCACAATTATATAGAAGGATTTAAAGGATAAATATTCTTATATATTAGTCAATAACCTTTTAGTTAAACAACATTCTTAATGTCGAGAATCTTATCGCTGCCACTTCTCTAATAACTTAAACTTAGAAATAGTACCTGATAAAGAATCATACATAAATAAAGATATAGTCTTATAGTCCATAGTAGACATGGTCTACAAAGGTCTTTCACATTTATTGTATCCTTATTTATAAGTTAAAGGACAATAAGTGGTTTCGACATCAATATCTTTATATATTGTATGAGTTATATTGCATTTATTTAAACTTTTAATTATACGTCTTATTATTAATTTATAAGTTAACTAGAAAATGATTTATTAGATAAGCAACGATAAGATTCTCGATATTAAGAATGTTGTATAACTAAAGGTTTATTGACTAATATAAGAATCTGTTTCCTTTATATCCTTTTCTATAAGTTTAAACATCGATAGGATTACTTTTTCATTTTCCTTTATTTATAAGTCAAAGGACAATTAGCGGTTTTGTCATCTATATCTTTATGAATGAGTCATATTGCCTTTATTTAATACCATATACCTCTTATTATTTATTTATAAGTTAACTAAAAAATGAGTTAATAGATAAGGGATAGCGCTAAGATTATTGATTAATATCTTGGATTAATTTTTCTTCTATATCCTTCTATGTATGTGTAAATATTGTCCATATTTAAACCTTTAATTATACCATTTATTATTTATTTATAAGTTAAAAACAAATAGGAGGAACTATGCGAGTGCATCCATCAACAAACAGCAGCACCGTTTACATCTGCATAATCAAGGATACGGGATGCGGGACATTAGCAAAGCTATCAGTCAGTCATATAAGAATATGTCTTTATGTATGTATTTCTCTTTATATGGGGCTATTCTTTAGGTTATTAGATAATGGTGGTGGTAAGGCTCTAGACAACGAGAATGCTTCTATAAATTTAATATTTTTGAATTATATTATTTATTCATTTATTAGGTAAGGGGGGTCTAGTGGAATTAGGAGGTGTCGACATCGATAATGTTGCAGTTAACTATATGCTAATTGACTTAGTATAATATGTAAGAACATTTTTTCTTTTATTTTATCTGTATTCTTCTATATAGCAGTATAACTATATTAATTTAGGACATTGTATTTCGACAAACATTAAACTAATTTAATAATAACAGGTTTACAGGTTTTTATGCAGATAATTGAATAACTTCGCGGTTGGATGATTGCAACGGTTCGATGATTTTTTGATTCCGGGTACATCGTATAGACATGTTGTTACAAGACTTAATTTTATCCCATTGTCCTTGACGTCTACGTAAATAAACTTGGCAAAATATAGAACTCTAGGGCGAGGGCAAGGTCGAGGGCGATAACCCTAACCCGGAAGCGGCAGGGACAATATTTGGTGACCTTGGCATGTCGTTGGACAGTCTGGCACTGTTTTAGATGACCTTGGGATGTTGTTTGATGGTCCGGAACGGCTCGGCGACCTTGGCTCCAGGGCTCCCGTTAATTGCCTCCTCCTATTTCCTCTACTTATATAAATGCAGAGAATTTTTGTTGTTACCATATTATTATTTTCACAAAACAAACTAAAAGTTAATATTTTAGAAAATGATTAAAACAAAATATTTATACATTTTTTTTCTCTTCCGAACTACCTTTCTAAATACAATACCCAATACTGTATTTGTCGACACCATCAAACATAATGGAGTTTTTATAAAGAATTATTTAAAAAATGAATTATAATAATTATAAAAGAAAACTCTGCCAATTAGTGCAATAGCATCCTATTTCCTAAAATTAAATGATTTTATACTTTTAAAACTTATTAATATCCCATTTATTTCAAGAAAAATTCACTAATGTCAAAATTGTTTTGGATTTTTTATATTAATTAAAGTATCAATGTAGCAAAATTTAAAGAGCGCAGGCGGTTAAAATGAATCTGGGCTATCTGCGAGCTACTTCCGACGACCCATCAAAATTTCATAATAAATCAGATGAGTACTATATAGGTGTAAATAAAAATATATGTTTGTGCGCATGTGGAAGAGAAACAAATAGGCTTAGAAGGTATAAACTTACATGGGAACAACAATGGGCAAATTACGACCTACCATACAAATTTCAATAAATTCGGACGAGTAGTTATTAAAATATTGGTTCGCAAAAATTGAGCGACAGACCGACAGACCGATACGGAACCAAAAATGTTTCCTGATGTCTGAAATGGATTTCTTCTTGGAATTTTTGAGTCGGATGCCAAATAATTTTTCGTGTTTCAGAACGATCACATAGTTTGCGTTACCTTCGCTAAGCTCGGAAGCAAAATTCTCTAGGATACTACTCTAACTTGGGGCACACTGTGAAATAATAAGGCCGGTCGTACATGGAGACGCAAAGCAGGGCAGCATAGATTTTTTCAACCGCTGAAATACACGAGTCAACGTGCCAATGTCAGGTCCAGAAGGGTAGTACAGCTGTTGTTTGGCGTAGTACTGGCTCTTCGTCTCATTTCGCGAGCATATTTCTGCAGCTGAAAAAAAAAAAATGTACTTTATCTACGATTGACACCAAATATAAACATTGTATCTCTGTTTAGATGCGTAGAAAGTGATTCTTTACGTACTTGTATTCATTGCGCATGCGCGTCTCATAGTTCTGAACAATTCCTCTTCTTTACCGCCCTAGGGCGTTAAAGAAGAGGAATTCTTCAGCTTTACGCACTATTTTACATTTAACAAAACTAATTTGCTGTTTGTTTAATAAAAGTAACTGTTTATATCGAGTTTTTTTGTGAAAATTTGATTTAAATGATTATGACGAATATGAGGAGAATAATACGCCTCCCGAAATAATTAATTCGGCACAAAATACAACTAATAAATTAATGACATCTTTATCAAAAGAGAAATACGAACTTGCATACAGGAAGTTTATGTGTTTCTGTATATATTATTTAAATCTAACAATCGTAGATAAAGCACGATACGCAACTCGTGCGAAAACTGCATTTTGCATTGCTCGTGTGGTTTTACTGCACATCATTCATTTTACTACCCTCGCTGTCGCTCGGGTGCAAAATGATACTTTCCGCACTCGACGAGTAATGTACTATTACTGCCCTCTGTTGTCTACGCCTTAAAGAGGGCCTTGCTTAAACATAACGGACATTTTCTAATAAAGATTTTAATTTTTTTTTATTTCATTATTTTATAAGTAGGCGATTTATTTTCTTCTATTATGTATAAAATACAAACATTTCTTGCATAAAGAAAGCCTCGAGTTTCCCAACTTTCTTTTGATCTTTGTTTTCTTTAATTTATTTCTTCAAGCTTAACTTAAACTTTGTTAGAACAATAAATATAAAGAAAACAAGGAATTTAGAAAGTTCAAACCGAATGTGTTTGAACTTTAACAATAATTTATAACTTATAACAAAACTAATTTATAACAAAAAAAAGGTTTTTTCAAATGAAATAATGTTAAGAATAATAAAGTACGGAGGATATTAGCGAGCTAATTGCACCGAAATATTCCTTTTTCCTCGTTATAAAAGATCATGAACGTTTTAAAAGCAATTCGACACGAATATAATGAGTTTGCTGGACGCGAGCCAGTTAGTTGAACCACCCTGTGTTGCGGCCCAACTATGAGTGTCTGTCTGTGTGACTGTGTCTGTCTGTGTTTACTTTTCTTGTCCATTAAATTCTTATCACTCATATCAATTGTGATAATCTAAAGTGTAATCATTAAATTAACTTTCTAATATATAATTAATTTAATAACGTAATTAAATTTACATAATATCCTAATTGTTGGAAATTTATACTTCTACATAATATATATGTAGTATGTATGTAGAGAGAAAGTGTTCTGATATATTCGATTTTGATAAATTGACAAATTTTGAGATCCCAAAATTAGACTCTAGTCCAAAGGAAGATTTTTTTTATTTTAAAATATCGGTCTGTCGTCCCTCTGCGGGCCGATTTTGTCGTTCGTTATTTTTACGATCATACGCATATTCAGAAAAATATTTGTTTTGTTTAATACATTTTTTAATGGAGAAGGTTTTTATGATTTCGAAATTTAAGTTGAAATTATTTAAATTTCGTACACAGGGGTACGGGGCATGGGGTACAAATGTCAAAATAGTATAATATACCATACATGATGCAAGTTGTCGGAATGGTCTTTGAGAGTACAGTAATTGTCAAGTACACTTTTGTCATATTTTCATAAAAGAGGGAATTTCAAATAAATATGGGTAAAATGGAAAAGCAGGCGAAAAAATTCTTTTTAATTTAAAAATTTGAACCCATGTTTTTCGCATGGTCAACGGTCAACTATATGTTGCTTGCTCCAGAGTAGAAACTCCAAAAACTCTGTACACCATACACCAAATCAGATAACGAAAAATACTGTTTACCAATCGCGTTACGCTAATAATTAGCGTGTTTAATACATTTTAAGTTTAATTATATAGCTAATTGAATATTGAATAATATTGTTCATTCACGTAAATTATTAACAATAATTTTTTATATAATTCGTTATCTATTTATACCAAGAGTATAAATTTAGCAACCGTTAAATTATGAATTATCCTTCAAATTAGTGAGGTACGGTTTAAATAAAAAAAAACTACATAGTTTGACCAACTAGTTTCGTGTAATTTGTACACATCGTCAGGGTATAACTACAGATAATAAACAAAATATACTGAATTTAAAGTATATACATGTTGAAGTTGACATGTTGACACACCAGTCCTATTCCTAACTTCAACATGTATATACTTTAAATTCAGCATATTTTGTTTATTATCTGTAGTTATACCCTGACGATGTGTACAAATTACACGAAACTAGTTGGTCAAACTATGTAGTTTTTTTTATTTAAACCGTACCTCACTAATTTTAAGGATAATTCTATTTATACCAATAAAAATTATGGAATCTCATCAGTATAAGCCATCTTTCATTATTCTACAACGAATATAATATAGATTCTAGATTGCATACACATGACCCATTATATTTATATATACAGAGGTAAATAAAATTATCCACAGGCAGGACGACGTCTGCCGGGTTTTGCAAGTATATAATATATAGGGGAAAGGCACCTAATATGGCATAGTGTTTTTCGGCAATAGGTTTCCCCCCTCCAAATAGCGAATTTTGTAGCACAAAAATATCCTAGTGATAGATTAACTACTTAAGTATAATGAGCCAACTACAATGACTAAATATTTAACACAAGACTACTGAGAATTTTTAAAAGGAAAAAATCCAAAAACCATGATAAAAATTGTCGCCCCTTAATATAGCATCCCATGGAAATCACAGCAATGATCTGGTTTTTATCTCTCTACATTAATGTAAAATAGTTATCTTTTATAATTATAAGAAATTAATATGTTTATTTATTAAATGCTGAATATTAGATCGCATTGTTGAAAAGGCACCCTTAATATGGCATAGGTCTTAATTGGGAATATTTCATATGCCATATTTGGGGGAATCAGGTTTTTCACATCAGTTCTTCCATAAAATAAACAATGAGTTGAAAACATAAAACTGATGGCTGCACCTTAATATACACAACATACTGAATGTACATCTGTAACCATATTTTAGTTAAGTACTTACATTACACTACTTTTGGCCGATCAAAAGGAATCACTATAAACTTTTGTTGACATTAAGTTTGGGAAATGACTGAATATTGAGAAAACGGTGAGGAGGTTAAGATATATCACTATCTCCCTAGCGGCACTACTTTATAACTACTTCGTTGAGTCATTCGCTGACAGAAATTAGCTCTTGGTTAAAGAGAAAACCCACTATGCCACATTACCTGCCTGTGCCATATTAGGTGCCTTTACCCTATCTATATATATACATATATATATATATATATATATATATATATATATATATATATATATATATATATATATATATATATATATATATACATTTATATATATATATATATTTATATATATATATATATACATTTATATATATATATATATATATATATATATATATATATATATATATATATATATATATATATATATATATATATATATCCGCCAAATTTCATTTATGTTTCTATTTTAAACTTATTCTTCGTTACACATATTTTTTTAAAATATATATTTTTTTTTTTTTTTAAAATGGCGGTTAGTTTGTTCTTGAGATTGTTTCTTTATAGTCGAGGGTGGTTTGCAATGGTTTTAATTTATTTAATTAATATTGGCAGATAGATAGTTGTAGAAATGATTTGACATGAGAGAGAGAGAGAGAGAGAGAGAGAGAGAGAGAGAGAGAGAGAGAGGAAGGGAGTGGAGGAGTGTGTCGAGGCGTGACGCAGCTTTAAAAGCAAATCTGTGTAATTCGAAAACAAGGACTGGAATTGAAACCAAGTTGACGCAGGTGTCTAATATTGAGAAGGAGTGCAGGGTTTAGCCACGCGACTAGTTCAGCCTCGCATGCTTCGTTCCTGTAAAGACAATTAGTAGAAACTACGCTAAGTAGTCCGGTCTCCTGTTTGTTCAAGTAGTAAAAGGACTCATTGTCAGCCAGCAAGTATCCTGTATCCTGTATCCTGTATCCTGTTTGAGGACGCGTGCTGATCCTGAGCTAACAAGTAAATGCATATCCTTAATGTGTTGTGTTTCTTGTTTTAGTTTAAAATTACGAATAAAGAAAGCAGCACTGATAACGGTAACAGTTCCAACCAATAGTGCTCGTGTAACTTATTGTTGACTGATACTTTCTTAGCGTAACTTTCCAAGCGTAGATATACAATACACCGTTAAAATTACTTAAAACTATGTTCTTTTGTTGATTTGTATGCATTTTAATGCTTAACCCCGCCGTTAGTCGCGAACTAAAAACTAACTAAGTTGCATGTTTATCTTTGAGAATAGAGATGTATACAATTTTAAATACAAGCTTCAATCTTTCACGTTGAAATTTCCTTTAAAACTCACTACTGTAATGTTACTATACTAGTAATGTTTTGCGATCGTATCGGCCATGTTTGTTTTTAAAATGACTACCTAGTAACATATTATTTTTCTGAAAAACTTAGGGACCAATAATACCTATGTTGGTTATATTTAAATTTGTATTGCAAATGAAAATAGTCTCCTAATTAGTGTGGCTTCCTTGCACCCATGCAAGAACTATGCATTTACAAACCATTATTGTGTCATTTATGTCATTGATTTCAAGCTTACCCAGGCCCGCGGTAAGCATGTGATGCGCTCTGGGCCCACCCGCGCCCTCCCCCCCCCCCCCCCCCCCCCGATTAGACGATATTTGGCATACATGTTCAGAAAAATCATACCCCGAGGCTAAATAAAGAAATGCATTTTAGCCGTGAAAAACGGTTCCGACGATTTTTATTAAAAACTTCTAAAATGTATCAGTACGTTTAAATTCGACTCTAACGACATAAGCAGTTTTCCTGAGAAAATAGCTTAAAACGCGGACAGATTCCCCGCCGAGGAGAAGTTATTTTTATGATACATTTTCTTGAAATTTTCAATAATAATTAAATGTAATTACCAAAACTAGCAATTGGAAAATACTGGGCTAAGTGTTATGAACTCGTATATCAGAAAGTTTGAGTTGTATCAGACCGATTTTTTTATAGCAAATTCAATAATTATATCTTCAAAATCTGCCCAATGAAAAGAACCATAAAATTGTTTAGTTTATTATTGTCCCATATAAAGAGAAAATTTTAGTTTGATGGATTTACACGTTTTGAGGTTCCCTTAGTCCAATAAAGTGTTTTTTAAAAAATATTTGGTTGTCGTCTATCTATGAAGACGCCTGGAGCCTAAACTACTAGGCCGATTTTGACGAAATTTGGCATACATGTTCAGAAGAATTATACCCCGAGGCGAGAAATTAATTTTAGCTTCAAATTTGGATTTGGGGGCGTTACCCCCAAAAACTCTGAAAAAACATGAAAAAAAAAATTCTCGAAAATGATTCCGACGATTTTGATCAGAAACTGCTAAAATGTAGTCAAAACAAATCTGAGGATATAAGCGGTTTTCCCGGGAATAATTTAGTTCCTGAGGAAAAAGATTTTGTTGGGCCTAACCTCGTGCGCCCCAAAACCTCTGCGCCCCTGGGCCGGGGCCCACCGGGCCCATTTGTTAAGTAGGCCTTGAGCTTACCGAAGGTAACAGAAGCTTTTTGATGGTTCTGAAGAACGAAATTTTATTATGTCTCCAATTTCAACAATTCCAAGACAGAAACCGTTTCGTACATCAGGTAACATTTTTGGTTCCCTGTCAGTCAAATTTTAAGTCTGACACTCAATTTTTGCTAACCAACATATCTTAAATACTTCTCGTCCGATTTTATTGCAATTTGGATGGTAGGTCATAATTAGTCCATTGTTGATCTTGTATAAGTTTGTACCTTCTGTGCTCATTTATTTTTCTTCCACATGCGCACAAACATACATTTATTTACACCTATATCTTCAAAAGGATTGGGGTGATTAAATAAGGACTCGTTGAATAGTGAAAGCGACCTGTGCTTCTTTTATCCAAGGTTGAAGAAGGAGAATGTGACTTGGGGTTATATTAAATACATTTTGAAGGTTATGGTGATGGTGGTATCAATTTAAGGGACTGATAGGATTGCCTTTTCATCTGCGAAAGTGGCAAGGTCTGAGGAATGGTGTTGAGGGATTTATCGTGGGTAGATAGAATACAGAAGTGGTCCAAGAATACTGCCCTGAGCTACTCCAGCACTTACAGGGCAGATGGAAGAAGATGAGATTCCTAAACTATCACAGAAGATCTATTAGTGAGAGAGGACTTGGAGTTTCCAAAGCGTGCCAAACTATATGAAAGGCTTGTGCTTCATTCAGGGAAACACCAGAGGAAAAATGTTTCTTCTTTAGGGTGGAGGCAATGACATCGACAATAACACTGTTGGATGGTGGACAGCACTGATGGCAAACTGATGGTTACGTATGAATGGTATAAATGTGCAAGAAGTCCAAGACTTTTCTTATTACTGGGAGGAGACTTATAGGTCGATAGGATGAAGGCAGTTGAGCAGGCTTAAGCCGGCCATACACGTTGCGGTATACAGCATACATATTTGACAGATAAACCTGAACAGGTAAACCGGAGTGTGTGTGCTATCAAGTTCATAACTGCACAGTTATGACTTATGACACACGCTCCGGTAGACTTATGCAGGTTACCTGTGCAGGCTATCCTGTAAGGTATACCACAACACGTATATGGCCGGCTTTAGGTGGTTTTAGGAATCATTACTATAGTGGCAAATTCCCATTGCATTGAAAAGTGAGTTGATGAAAAGACAGGGGCAAATGTAAATTTAAGGAAAAGGTACACTTTTGTTTAGCAAGTTGTTCTCTAAGTGTGCTCTATGGTGTGCTATAACCACCTCTAACATCCTCTAATCACCTCTAACCACCTTTAACCACCTCTAACCACCTCTAACCACCTAGTCAATTTTACTTTTACCTGATACTTGCTATCCTCAAATTCAATTTAATTCTTAGTCTATATATGCGCACTAATATTATATAATATCTTTGTAAATGATTTAAAGAAAATTTTCTTAGGTTTCCAATAGTGTGACATTACCTTATTGTAAATAAAAAAGAAATACATTTTTATCGTTTTGGATTCTTAGAACTTTCTAATCAAATAAGTAATAAAAAAATAAAATGATATAATCCTGTGAACTGCTCTAGAGAATCACTGTTGTAATTTTATTGATTTTTGCAAGTAAATAAAGATAAAACAGAAGTATGTAGTAGAATTACTTTGAACATTTCTCTATTAACAATGTAAGAATATATTATACTTAGTATAATCTCATTCAATTTAAATTTATATTACTCTTATCTTTAAAAACCACAACATTCACCTTATTTTAGTTCCTCTCTTACATATACATACATACATATACACACACATATATATATATATATATATATATATATATACATATATATATATATATATACATATATATATATATATATATATATATATATATATATATATACATATATATATATATATATATATATATATATATATATATATATATATATATATATATATATATATATATATATATATATATATATATATATATATATATATATATATATATGCATGTATGTATATAAATTCACTTTACAATTACTTTAAAAATCAAAGTAATGGAAGGATTTATATCTACATACATCCAACATATTATAAATACATACACAAACACACACATATATAATATATACATATGATATGCACATAAAAAAGGGATTTTTAATTAAAGTTACTAGTACATCCTGGAAACCGGAAAAAAATAAAGTAAATAAATAAACTTAAAAGTAAAATGACTAAAGCTACTCGACTACTGTGACTTTAAAAGATTTATTACTCACCAATATATATATATATATATATATATATATATATATATATATATATATATATATATATATATATATGCATGTGAATAATATATGTATACGATTTATTACAGACTTCAATATTATGTTATATTATGTATATATATATATATATATATATATATATATATATATATATATATATATATATATATATATATTTATTTATATATATATAAATTTGTAAATTGTAAAGAAGTCGTGAATTTTCATGTATTACCATGTTGTTGTTTTGTTTTTTATAATTTCATTTGAACCAATCAGATTTGAGAATTAAGGTTGTTTGTTGGTGCTGTTTTATTTGATTATATTTTTTATTTTTATTGTTGTGTTTGTTTGTGTCGTGTATATAAGATGTATTTCAATGTTGTTTGAATTTAATTTATTTTTTATTGTTATAGTTTTTTTTGTTTTTTTTTAAACTTATTTGTTTCTACTTTTTTTTAGTTGTGTGGATTTGGTTGATTTAGAAGTATTCAAATGAGGCAGGTTTTTCATTTATTTTTTAAACTGGATGCGGAGTTTTTTTTCGTTTAGGATCTTGGAACCAATATAGAGAAGAAGAAGTGATTGGAGGCTTTTAAGGATTGTTTTTATTTTATTTTTTATATCCTTGTTGTATTAGTAATGGAAGCGTGTCCTGATGGACTAAGTGGACTTCAAGTTTATTCGACTCTGAGGGTGGAGAATTGTCCACAGCACATCCAGTCCTTTCAATTTTGGGCTCTTCGCCAAAAAATAAAATATAAAGGGTGAGAATAGTTCTTTTTTAAGTTTTTTTTTATAGCTTGGAGGGGATGATTTATCCTGCCAAATTTAAAAGTAAGAAATTTAATAATAAAATTATATTTAAACAAGAAGAATTTGTAAAGTGTTAAATTATTCGTAAATAAGCAAGAAACATTTGTTTGAAAGACGAAGTGACAATTTGAAATAATCTGCCTCATCACGCATTCTCAAACAGAACAATTATCTTACGTTCAGTGGCGTTACCATGGGCCCGCACGGGCCCGCATTGCGGGAGGGCCCCCACCGTCAGGGGGCCCCCCTTACCAACGACAAAGGGGGGCCCCAGTTCTAAACGAAAAAGGTTTTTTCTTTTGCTCATCAATTTTGATTGTCGAGGGGCCCCCAAAAAGTTCTTGCGGGGGGCCCCTAATGCAATATAGGTACGCCACTGCTTACGTTTAGGTTTATTGTACTGAAATTGTTTCAAATCAATATTAAAGAATAATTTAATTATAATCAGTAAAACGTTTTATATTATTATAAAGTATGGTCAGCAGAACTTTAAACGCATTTTCCGGTAAAACTGTACATAACATGAAATATTTTTATTCAGCACATAAAAATATTTCGAAAAATTATATTTTTACTCTGGTGTTTTTTTTTGCAGATTGTGTTATTAAAAAAATCGGTACAAATGTATATTTACCAATTTTTAAAAAAATAAACAAATGAGAAAGGCGTAATGTAACATTTAGGCCATAATGATATGCAAATCAATCTGATTAAGAAATAACAAACGTTTTAAAAAGTGGTCATGTGACACGGCACCCGGGAAAAAGTTTACTTTCATGTTTTTTAGTAAGTATAAGACGAATTGATAAAATAATAAATACTTGATTTAAAGAGCATTAAGTGTGAGATATGAGCCATCCAGTTAGATATAAATATGTACAATAATTGTAGACGCTATGAGAGATCAAAGCAAAAAATTTAAAAAAATATTAATCAAATCGATGGAGGTACGAAAATAGTCATAGAATCAAACTTGTAGATATGTCAAAATCAGTAGCTGTTTGTCCAGTAATTTTCTCGATACGACAGTAAGTCGTATCGAACGATGTGACCGCCATTTTTATTTATTTATTTTCTTAAAAAAATCATCTTTTTGGATTTTTTTTTCTGTCAGTTATACGGATGTAACTGCAAGTGTGTCAAATTTCAAGTTTGTAGCTATTCTGGAAGTCGCTTATAATTTTGATAATGAATGAATGAGTGAGTGAGAAACTAAAATGTGAAACTTTGAAACTTTCCCTTGTTGAAAAGACTGAATTATTAAGGACTCAGTTTTTCACAATGTCCTTAGCTACTTAAGCTTAATCTATGTTTCAAATGTCCAGCGTAAGAGGAAGTAGAGATAGATACGAGGGTGAGAAAAAAAGTGAATTGGTTTAAGAAAATAAATATACACATTGCATGCTTATACTGGAAATAAGCTTAAAGCACTTCCGTGCTCTCAGATTGATTTTTTTGAAAATAAAAAAAGTAAACAACCATTTGTTGAATATAGAACAAATAGTATTAGTAATTCATAATAGTATTAATATTAACAAATAGTCATATATAGAAAAATTATTGTGAGGGTGCAAAACTTTATTTGAGATTATGATGGGTTTACACTATTTGAGCTCCCCTGAGTCTAATATATTGTTTTTAAAAAATGTCTGTCTGTCATATTATGTCGTTTTTCGTCTGTGCAAACGCGTGGAGCCTAAACTATATATTAAGCTTATTTTGACGAAATTTGGCAAACATGTTCAGAAAAATCATACCCCGAGGCAAAATCAAGAAATTAATTTTTGGCCTGATTTGGGGGCTCTATACCTCCTAAAAACTTTAAAATTCTAAAAGTGCAGTCCATTTAAGTACTAATCTAAGCCATTTTCCTGGAAAAAATCTAGTTTCTGAGAAAATTGCTTTTTTATATACACGGACTTGTTCGATTCCCCACCGAGAAAAAGTTATTTTTATGATAAATTGCTATTTTTATGATAAATTATGATTTTATAATAAAATGTTCAATTATAATTAAAATTACTCTCAAAAACTAATAAATGAAAACACTGGGCTAAGTAATTATGAACTCGTATATGAGAAAGTTTGTCTGAGTTGTCTCGGACTGAATACAATTTTTAAAATGTATTATTTTGTTTTTCTTCAAATCAAGACTTATTAGCTAAATATATCTAAAATATATTCCTAATAGAAGATCTAATGTGAACATTTTGAATTATTAGAATATGAATTTCGAAAATTTCATAGTTATAATGAACATTATAAACAGAAGATTAAATAAGATTTTGCATTCAGTGCTGAGACTTTTTTCCTCCTAGAAAATTTTAATTGTATAAAATAATAATCATAGAACTATGTATTTTTTAATTTTCTTTTTTTTAATTTGCCATAAAGATAAATGTCTTGCGGAACAGGTCTCTAAATCATCATTTGATACAATATGTAATATAATAATTTGTTATAACAAATCAGGATTTGATCCTTTCAATATTGGCAATATTTCAGTACATCATATTCATACCCTAACAAAACGGTTCCAAGTTCACCATGTTTATATATATATATATATATATATATATATATATATATATATATATATATATATATATATATATATATATATTGCCGATCCATAGTATTAATATTCGTTGTATTGAAAAATTAATTAATCAATAATCTTGTGCGAAGTCAAAGAGAAGACTAAATATATATGTCTTGTCTCCCGTTGCATCAAAATCAAACTTGTTAAAAACAAAAAAACAAACAAATAAATAAATACTCCTACAGCTACTTTCACTACAGTAACTCAGTTACGGTTATACTTCAAAATAGTTATTTATGCACCTATGAGTAATATGATATGATTATTTATGATATGAGTAAGACTCATCGATAAAAAGAAAATCTAAATTCATCCAGTAAATTTAAAAAATATCAAGGAAAAGCTAATGAGGCAGGTCGAGCGGGTCATAATGAAGAAAAAAATTTAATTGAGTATTTTAGAGTGTGAAACAAATCGCAATAGTTTTATTTTGGATTGACAAAATAAACGTGCAAATGATCATTTAGTGACTAAAAATTTATGAAAATACTCCCGAACGAAGTCGAGATGCGTATAGCAAATGGAGAATCATTAGTAGCAAGAAAGAGAGGAGAATTAAGTGGTGTCTGTCAAGGGCTTAAAGTAAAGATCGACGCTTTACTGGTAGAAGGACTAAGCCACAATTTACTTTCAGTTGGGAAGTTAATAGAAAAAGGGCGAGAAGTTCATTTCAGCAAGAATGAAGTCAAAATTATTGTAGGTAAAACTAAATTGTTTGTATTGAATGTAGATTTCGGTGTAAACCAAATAATTATAGAAAGTGGTTACAAGGTATCTGACGGATTAGCAAATATTTGACACCGTAGATTGGGTCATTTTAATGGACGCTCTAAGAAACTTGTGGGGTTACCTGGCGGTACGGAGGTATGCAGCCAGTGTATCGAAGGCAAAGCAACAAGATTACCCTTTAAGCCTAAAAAGATGAGGTCAACAAATATTAGAGATTTGATCCCCACCGACATTTTTGGACCAATACATCCTGCTACTCATAACGAGAGAAATATTTTCAGGTCATAATAGACGACTATTCTCATTTTTTAGATGTCAGATTAATGAAATATAAGAGTGAAGCTAAAGAAAACTTAAGACTATATCCAGAGACTCAAAAAGCAGCATGGGATGAAGACCATAAATATACGGTGAGACAACGGTGGTGAGTTTGAATCTAATTTATTCAAACAATATTGTCGGTCTAAGAGCATAAAATTACAATATACCATGCCTTTTTCTCCGCTAATGAATGATTGTGCAGAAAGAATGAATCGGACACTTTTGAATAAAATAAGAACAAAATTACTTGAAACAGAGTTGCCTAAACATTTATGGGGTGAAGCATTAAGATGCTCAGCATATGAAATAAATAGATCTCTTACTGCAGCTAATGAAGGAGAACCCCCCTCGGTTAGATGGTATGGAGAAAATAACCTATCTATAAGCTTAAGGTTTTTGGCTGACAAACTTGGGTAGTGAATATGCCAAAGAAAAATAAACTTGATCTCCGAGCAACACCCATGAGAATGGTTGGGTACTGTGTAGGAGGCTATATAGATTGTGGGACCCTACTGAAAGAAAAATAGTATGTTCTAGGGATGTTAGATTTGATGGAAATATAATAAATCACAGTGAAACAAAAAGATGTGAAGATGTGGTGAGAGAGATGACTAATTTTGATAAAAGTAATGAAAATTTGACAGAACAAACCGATATTGACGTAATTGAAGAAGACGGTCTGGATATTGACGAACCAATAGCAACTATGAAGAGGAAGGAGAGACGTAAAAAGACCAGTGATGTTCACAGACTATGAGATGTATAGTGCTTACTGCTCCTTAACTGAGGTGAAAGATCCTAAGACGTACAACGAGGCAGTAAAGAACAAAGGATGGGTTGAAGCCATCAACAGTGAACTTGATTCCTTGAATAAGCTCGAAACCTGGGAATTACCAGGAAGTTGCGGAATTACCACCTGGGAAGTCAGCTATTGGGGCGAAGTTGGTCTTTCGGACTAAAGAGGATGGAAGAAAGATAGCCCGCCTAGTCGCCAAAGGATTTCAGTTAAAAGAGGAGAGTGAGTTTTACCAAACTTACTCATGTCTTACGCATGTGGAAGAGAAACCAATAGGCGCAGATTAAAACTTATATGCGGGACCAACAATGGACTAATTGTGACCTACCTTCCAAATTTATAATTAAAATTGGACGTATATATTTATTAAGATATATTGAAAAAAATTGAACGACAGACCGACAGACCGACACGGAACCAAAAATGTTCCCTGATGTCTGAAACGGATTTCTGTCTTGGAATTTTTGAAATCGGAGACCTAAAAATGTTTCGTTCTTCGGTACGATCACATAGCTTACGTTAGCTTTGGTAAGCTCGGAAGCAATATTCAGTAAAATTATTGAATAAATCACAATATAAACGTTTGGTTAAAAAGGGTGGAACAATGTTTATTTGTGGTGGGGAAGGGGTAGATAATAAAATGAGACGTAGAATTAGTCAAGTGCGAGGGTCCTTCTAGACTCTAGAAGACTCTAGAATCCGTCTAGAGTCTAGACGGATTCTAGCGAGCTGGATGGAATGAGAGCCTCCAGGCCGGTTAGATCATTCCTCACCCAGATAACATCATGTAAACCTGTCATATCTCGATAACATGATTCAATCCATCTCAAAACTGTCATTTATTCGATTCAGATCGATACAATACGCATAAAAAGGATATCTTAATGCAATAAATTAATTTAACTTTTAATAATTATCCCCCTCCCATAAATAACCTCAGTCATCCGGCTAACATTTTGGGAATTTATCAGACATTAATTTTCACTGCAAACATGAAGTTGTAAACCGAATTTTATGAATGGACGAAATTTTGTCTTTTTCATGCATCATTTTTTGTCTTAAAATCTATTAAATTGCATTGCATCGAATGTATTAGTTTATTTTGCTTCCGAGATCATCGAAGGTAACGGAGGCACTATCGATCTCAAGAAGGGAATTTGTGTAATATCTCCTTTTCTAAAATTCCGCAACAAAAATAAATTTCTCATACATCAGGGAACATTTTGATTCTGTAACTACCTTGTCGTTCAATTTCTGCGAAGCTACATATCTTAAAAACTGTTCGTCCTACTATAATAAAATCGGGTTACTTTGGTGCTGTGCGCCCTGAGCAACAAAATCCATTTCTCTCCAGCGATTTAACATGATGACATCGCGCACATTTTGAACATTTTCGTCTGTTTTTGACATCGAGGGGCTACCCGAACGGAGTTTATCCTCACTTTTGTCCATTTCCGAACTCGGCAAAACAATTGTAAGTTGTCACCTGGTTTAGAGCTTTCATCCTGAAGCATTCACATTGGTCTGGTTTCCTTAACAGATAACGAAATTTGATGCTGTGGCGTCGATCTTTGAAGTTTCACATAGCAAATTAGGTGAGAGCATTGGAAGGAGCTCGAGAAAACATTGAATCTGTTAAAACAATGTGAAACTTCGATGGTTTCTCTTTAACGTTAATCGGCCTACTGAGCAGGTAAAGTGTCTGTTAACATACGTAGCCAGAGAAGCTGCTACTCCCTAAACAGTTATATTTTCCTTCTTTTTTTTTGGTTACCCCCTCGTATATCTACACCATATTTTGTCTCATAGTCCCATTTATTTTAATTTGAGATGAGGTTTTAACAATAGCAATTTTAAGAAAGATGAACTCGGTAGGCACAGCACCATTCATATATCAGTAGCTACCCCATATTGTACAAACGTTACGATAGAAATTATTCACTTTGAAAAAAAAGTGCTTCTTTTATAAACTTTGCCTTTCATAAATTAAATCGATTAGGAACCTTTGGAATAGCTAACTCGTACACTCGTACCTATTTATATTTTTAAAATCTAACAACTAATTTTTAAAGGCTTTATCTGTATAGGTAGTATAAGTATTAATAATCTTTGAAAGTGTAGTATTTTCCACAAAATCACTCGTTTGGAATTCGATACGTCAAATTAGCTTTAGGTATCCCACCTACCTATAGGTCTGACTCCAATAAAACTTCTCGAAACAAAATATTATAACCTTATTCAAAAAGTTATCGAAATGGAGTGATGTGGTTAAAAGCAGTGGCGTATCCAGGGGAGGGGGGGGGACAGGGGACACGTGCCCCCCCCCCCCCCCCCCCCCCCCAGACTGGCCCAGACCCGATAGAGTAAAAAAAATGCGCCGTATATTTTTTTCAATACATATTTTTACATCCACCTCATATTAAATTTTACCTCAGAAATGCATAAAAGCGCTGTTTTGAGAGGTCATATTTTCAAAATTTTCCGGGGAAGGGCTTACTTCTTTTTTTTTTGGGGGGGGGGGGGGGGGTTGTTGCTTTATTGCTTTGTGGAATAAGTAGTTCCCTTTTCTTACTACCACTACGAATCCCCCCCCCCAATTCTAAACTGACTTAGAAAGTGCCCCCTCCAGACCTAGCCGCTGGATACGCCACTGGTTAAAAGTGACTTACTTAGTTACTGCGGTAGTTTGCAGTGTGTAACCCTCAGTGCGCATGTGAATTGCTTTAAAATTCGTAACATTACCTTCTCCCACATGTAAACAATGATTATAAAAGCAACTAAACAGTGAAGTTATATTCATATCTTACAGCTTACAACGCCTTTAGATAAAGGCGTTTAATTTATTAAAAGATGTGCCCTAATGTGATTAATCTTTAAATAGAGGAGGAAAGAGGGGGGGGGGGGGGGTCTAACTTAGCAGTCTAATCTAGCGTATTAAAGATAAAAATTAAAGGTGATGCACTGTTTATAAGTAGACTGCACTACAGAACAAGTTACAAAACATAGGTACTTACATACAGGCACACTTGTATGTTTCCTCTTCGCTTGGGACCATTATATCGTACTTATCTTCTAGAGGTAATTTAAGAGTTTTTTTAGGCTTAGACGTAAAGGGCTTTAAGGATAATGGGTTTAAGGGGGGGGGGGGACAGAAAGGTGAAAAAGGGTGACTTGAAAAAAAGAAAAAGAAGCCTAGAGGGAAAAATAAAGTCAAAACAATACGAGAGGTTATATTGTATTGATAAGAGACAGGGGAGGGTGCGATAAGAGAACGTCAGGTCCATTAAAGTAGATGCAATCTGGTACGAACAGGCGGCACCAGGTGCTTGCCTTATTTATAAGACGATTCTAACCGAGTGGGTGGAGCCTGAGGGGATCATGTGTAGAGTAGGCGTGGCCGTGTGGGCGTGGCTTGTAGACAGGTGGGCGTGGCTTTGCTTTGTACCGTTGCCTGGTTGCAGTGTTGCTTGGTCAACCCAGTCTCACGCTGTCCTTCTTCGGGCGTCCTTATCTCCGACCCGCGTCTATTTCATTTATATCCTTCGTTCCACATTCAAATTTAATTATTATTTTTTTAAATTTTTCATCCTCCGTGTCATCAAAAAAAAAGTGCTGAGATTTACAATTTAAAACTTTTCTTTTATATCACCATATTTTTTTTTAAATTTCAAAACAATATTTTGAAGAACATTCTGGTGAATCTTCATCATCAACAACACAACTCCTTTTTAGGATTTAATTTGTAAGTTTTATTTTATTTAATTTATTATTCATTAATTAATATTATTTAAACTTTTTAAATAATAGGTACCTACCTATACATATGTATTCTATAGGTAATGAGACTTTCTAATAAAAAAATAAATAAATATAGGTAATATATTTGTACCTATGGTATACCTACAGAAGGTCAGGCCCCTCCCAAAGCCCATCAGCCATCGGGGTTATAATCAGACTTAATTATGTATGTATTATATAGGTATTTCATTTTTAGGTTTTTTCCGGATTTATATAAATAAACAATTTTTAATTACTCACGGTAGCAAACATTAACTGTTTTTTGGCTGAAAAGTACTATTTCGCTGATTTTTCATTAAAATATTAAAAACAGGCAGGGAAGTAATTAAAACAGTCAGGGAAATATTTCCCTGCCTAGGCAGGAAAAGTACCTACAGTGTTTAGGTACCGCAGTGCGTGTCATAACATCTGTTTTATTTATGCTGAGTTTTATTTTAATTTGTGTTATTTTAATTTAGTTTAATTCCTACTTGTTTTATTATTAATGTATTAATATGTGTATCTAAGCTTCCATTTTTATCTAAAGAGCGTGATTAGATAAAATATAGTATGCAACAAGGCAGCAAAGGAAACATTTCTGCCTCGATTTGAGACAATGAATACAGCCTGCCTCGACTTCGCCTTGGCGGTCATTTAGGTGAATTACCTGCCTTGCCAGTTAATATTGATAGCCTGTCCTCGCCTCAGGCTCTGAAGCTGTAACTAATTCACTCGTCCGTAAAATTTCATTTTGTTGTATGTAGTTGCATAAATAACTATTTTTGTAATTTTACATACCTACTTTGGTAACTAAGTATAAATAATTGGTACCCTGTAGGTATGTAAAATTTGTAAAAGTAATTATAAGTTGTTTAACAAAGATCTTTGATCGAGTTTAACAAAGATAGTTTATTTTATAATTATAGATTTCTTTTATTTTGAATTTTATTAATCTTTATATAAGTATGAATTCACCTTTTATGAAACGTTTATTAAATACCTACCTAAGTGGGTTTACTAAATACAATCTAGTCGGTACTGTACTTTGATGAGATTATTAATGGAAATATTAGTGGAAAGTTCATTAGAGAAGCTTTTATAAGATTTGTAAGAGAACTCTTATAAGTTTTGTAAAGGAACTTTTAAGGTTAAAGGATAATTAAAATAACATTTTATAATTTTAAAACCAAAATGTTTACTAAGGGAAGATTAAGAGTGCAGTTAAGTCGGTTTGTTGTCCCTTAAGTGTCAACGTAGGGTTTCCCTTTACCTTCCACCGGCACTTGGTGGCCGCGAGGCCGAAGTTAATTATGAGAAATAAACATTCATTTTTAGTTGAGAGGCTTTCCGTTTTTCATTGTTCTATTTTACTAAAGGAACTTTTGTGAGTTTATTAAAGGAACTTTTATAAGAATTTTTAATAGATAATTAGGTGCCTATTTTATTTATTTATTCTATTTTTTCTTGCTAGATGGCCTTATAAAGGCTCAAAAGATGCTTGGTAATATAAAGTAAACAAATTAGTCAGTTAAATTTAATATATTATATTATATGTATTTAATATATATAATACATTTTTGAAAGAATCTTTGTAAGTATTAAAGGAACTTTTATAAGAATTTTAAGGAAAACTTGTACAAGCCTTATAACGTTATATAAGTTGTCCGTATAAGCCCTCATATTATTCATGCATAATTTTCTAGTAGGTATAATAAGATTTAGTTTTCAAATGATCAACATTTTTCTATAAAATAAACCTATAAGTGAATATTTAAATACTTGATATGTGCCGGTATCGAACTCATATATATAACGATCACTTAAAATACGGATCTACCAAGGAATCCTCTCAGGTGGTCGCCAAATGCTGAGAAAATTATGCCTTCTTACATTAATCGGTATTCGCAGGGTACCGAACCAAGCATATTTTTCGTGTGTACACAGAGCTGACGCAAGGGCCGTGCGAGACATGCAGACGCATGTGGCGCCGTCTGGGATGTGGCGCTGGCGAAGCCAGCGTCCTCCTTGAAGAATTATTTATTTTTTTAAATGTATTATAATAAATAAATGTATTATATTTATTTATTATTATAATAGTCCAGGAGATAGCGTGCAAAAAAGTGTCTGACTAACATCAAGCTAGAATTTTGTATACAAGTCAATCTTTTAGCGCCTTTTAAGAATATGTGGTCGGCTAAGTTCTTCTGCGGGACATAGCTTGGCAATAGGCATTTTAAAGAAACAAACCGGTGGAGAGCGGCCATGTCTCACCAATTATGGTGGACAATGTGATTTTCATGATCCTGAGTACAGAACTGGTTAGTAGACCAAAAATCAAGTTGATGTTAGTTTTTCCCTTGACAGGTGACCACGTTGAATTTTAGTAATATTTGAATAACTAACCTATCAAATGTGAAAATTACATCGACTTGATTTTTGGTCTACTAACTAATTTTGAACTCAGGATCATAAAAATCATACTGTCCACCATAATTGGTGAGACATGGCCGCTCTCCACCAGGTGTGTTTTTTTAAAACGCCTATTGCCAAGCTATGTCCCGCATTCGAATCTAGCCGACCACATATTCTTAAAATAGGCGCTAAAAGATTGACTTGTATACAAAATTCTAGCTTGATGTTAGTCAGACACTTTTTTGCACGCTATCTCCTGGACTATAATAACATATTCAGTAATACCTGACTAAAACGGACCCTAATGACATGGAACCTGTCAAAATTAAGTTTTTAAATTACATCAATATAATTTAGTCTTGCATAACAAAAATAAAAAATTGGAGAAATCAGAGGAACTCTGTAACTTACATAAAAGAGAGAGAGGAACGAAGCAGGCTCAGTCCACTCTGGCCTTATAATTCTTAATTGATTTGGTTTTCGAGATTACCCAAGGTTACGGAAACTGTAATCGTTTTCAACAACCAAAATTATTTAATTTTGTCAATTTGGATCCAAAAACTGTATTGAACCGGTATTGAAACATCATGGAAACGTAGATGCGGAGAAGATTTCTGCCAAACTAATTGGCAGACTATTTTCAAATGTTTGCTCTAAACATAATGTCGGCGCAGCCGGTTGTATATATTTTGTTTTTTGTTGTATCACTTTGTGCCGTCATTTTCCTTGACATAAATTGTTTTATAAAGAAATAAATATTATTTTACGGTGTTGTAAAAAGTGTTAAGAGTCTAATAGTAGATTACAACCAGTAAAGGAATAATCCAAGTAGAGAATCTCGCTGCTATTAGGACCGGCAGCGATATGGCTCCCCAGACTGTACACGATACAGGATAAGTGCCGAATCCATCTCTGTTAAGGAATTAGGCCAGGCAGAAAATCATATAATTAAAATGGTTCAAAATACAACCGGCTGCGCCGACACATAATAATATACATGCGGAAGAAAAGAAATAAAGATATCGTGTTGAGGATTAAAAAAGCAAAATCTTTACTCCATACTCACTAACACGTTTAATTTTGCATCATCCATTTGTTTTCGTCAAGACTCTTACGGACTTGACTTGTCGGAAGGCGTCGAGTCGTCAAGAGAAAAGGGTTCCATTAATTTACCTAAATGGAGTGTTGTTTATGAGACTGTAGTCGTTGAACGTAGCGGTCGCTTTGACAGTCAAGCCTTAAAGTGAGGAACTGACAGAGGACAGGGTAATACAAGAAGAAGAGAAGAATGGAGGAAGACAAAGGCCAGGGGTTTGGCATGCCAGAAACATTGAAAACATTCGCATTCATTTGGTAGATTCGCATGCTGAGATCCAGGTTTTTCCAATATAATGCAACATTGATTTCAATTTACGTGCAGACAATTTATTCGTGTTATGCCGTTAAGTTGAGCTTCATATTGACACGTCTAATGTTGAATTTAATATTAACAAAATAACGAATGAGGTACTTACACGGAACGCGTTACCCTCTATCACTTTGAAAAAACGTGACAATATCATTTTTTTTTAAAAACGTGACAATATAATTTTTTTTAAAAAACGGTTTCAACAATTTTAATTAAAAAATTCTAAAATGTTGTAATTTTAAAAGCAAATCGAACGATACAGGTAAGTCGTTTTCCCGATAAAAATCGGAAAATAGTTCTAAACTTGGATGGTAGGAGACCGGATTCGATTCCCCCCCGAGGAGGATTTATTTGTATGGTACATTTTTATAAAATGTTCAATAATATTAAATGCAGCCACGGAAACTCGGAATATGATATTGGGAGAAAACTGGATCAAGTAATTATATTTGTTTAGGTGAATGTTTAGTATGTGTCGAGTTTTACTCATTTCCCGATTGTTGGTAGTCCAATATTCCTCGATGTAGGTAGTCGAATATTTTGCAAGTATATAACTCTTGTTGAATAAGACAAAAAGCTTGTTTATTATTTGCTAACACTCACGGCTTATTGAGTTTTCTATTTTGGGTTACAGGGTTATAGGATGTTTGATGGAAGACCATCACATCTATCAAAGTATTACATGACCAACTTGAATAAACCGCTACACAAAATCCCTCAGAAAAACAAAAACAATACAGCAAAACATTCACCAATAAATCAGAATTACGAGAATAGAATAAGGCAACACTTGATTCAACCTGTAGAAATTTTATTAAAACAAAAACACCTGTTGGGTACTATGTTGTATAAGTTCTGCCACAAAACTTCTCTATCTTCATCATCATTTCGACCAGGAGTTTTTAAATTAATTTAGGTTTGGGTGATTTTGCTAGTTATAGAACGGAATACCATTTAACGTTTCTAATTTATATGTGCCGACAACCCTTAACTATCACAATTAGTTATATTCACGTTAATTTATTTCTGACTTATAGTAACTTAGTAGTTTAACTTACTCTGGTAAAACTGGTTCGATTTCAATTAAATTTGGATGGTAGTTTATAACAAGCCCATAATAATTTCAAGCGTCTGCGACCATAGCTTCCTATCCCGCGGGTGCACAATGTTGTTTATCAAATATAAGTAATTGCGATGGTATGTTGAAAGTACCCTACATATTATCCCACGAGAATTACAACCATCTGCGATAAAATTAACTTTAGAAAATAATTCATTTGATCCCACTGGGCATCGAATCAGACCCAAATATCTTATACAGTATGGAACCTCGATAATTCGGACTAATTGGGACCGCAG
Organism: Gerris lacustris; assembly: GCA_951217055.1. NCBI lineage: Eukaryota > Metazoa > Arthropoda > Insecta > Hemiptera > Gerridae > Gerris > Gerris lacustris. The sequence continues at coordinate 116,160,122 of OX578277.1, read as the reverse complement.
ACACTGTCCGAATTACCGATTTGTCCGAATTTTCGAATATGCTATAAAACAACTCTTTTGCAGACGAGAGGACCTGATAAAGGATCGCCTAAACTTCTTCATTGGGTAAAAACCAAAATATGGCTTACCCAAAGAAGAAGCTTCGATGTACATCGCATCGTCTAAAGCGGTATCATTTGCCGTTCGCGTAACGTATTCCGGTATTTTGATCCCTCTTCAGAATCTAGCTTTGACGCGTATTTCAGTATTGCAGTATGCTATCTCGTTTTCATTTTAAATCACTGATGGTATAGATTTCCCCACACCATACTTTTTGCAAGAGATGCCCCACTTTCACCTTTGGATTTTTTTTCTAGAATTTCTAGTTATTACATTTTTCAGTAGGCTGTCCGGATTTTCGAGGCTCCTGATTTTAGAGGTCTGAATTATCGTGGTTCTACAACCTTCCATGTAGTGATACGTCTTGAGGAAGCTATTGGCCACACTATAGTTGACAGATTTATAATTTAGACAACTTTTTTTTAATATTGTTAAATTTTTTTTAAGTCAAATTTATTGAAGATTTTATTATTTGATTATAGTCCAGGAGATTACGTGCAAAAAAAGTGTCTGACTAACATCAAGCTAGAATTTTGTGTATAAGTAAATCTTTTGGTGCCTTTTAAGAATATATGGCCATCTAAGTTAGTCTGCGGGACTTAGCTTGACAATAGGCGTTTGAAAAAAAAAACAAAAAACATTGGAATACCGGCCATATATGTCTCGCCAATTATGGTGGAAATTGTGATTTTCGTGATCCTGAGTATCTACAAAGTTAGTTATTAGACCTAAAATCAAGTTAATGGTAGTTTGTCACTTGATAGGCTTGTAAGTCAAAGGATCTTGAAAATCACATTGTCCATCATAATTGGCGGGACACGACCACTCTCCATTGTTTTTTTTCAAATGCCTATTTCCAAGCTATCCTACACCCGACCACATATTCTTAAATGGCACGAAAAGATTAACTTGTACACAAAATGCTAGCTTGATGTCATACTCTTTTTTGCACGCTATCTCCTGGACTATTATAAATCATAATTATTAAAAAAAATAAAATTACATAAAAAACTAATCAATTTAATTAAAAAAAAATATTCAAATTAAAACATGAGTTAACTAGGTTAATGATTGATGTAACAAAATATCAAATCTTACTTTATTTAACTTATTAAGTTAATAAGCACACTCAAGTTAACAACTTATATTCATACTTATTAATTATAAACCAGTTAATAAAGCACTCAATCTAAGTTTAATCAGAGCCACCTGCTCATCGCAAATTTATTTTTATGTACATATTATCTACTCACGTATAAATAGATAATAAAACATTTTTTAATTGCTATTGCATCAATCCGGCACCAGAGATAAAATAGTACAATTTTTACTTCTTAAAAAAAAATGTAAGCGACTTTTCAGACAGAAATTTATGGGCCATAAAGACAAAAAGTACGAAGCGTCTTTATGCTGCAATTGGAGCTCCTTCTGCCGCTCCTGGTGTATCAGCGAGGCGCTGGGACGCCTACAGGAATAAAAAAAAAATAAAATAATAATGAGTATAAGAATAACAACAAGACAATCGGGCGGTAGAATGTGGGTAACCGTTAGCAGACCCCAAAAATGCGATTTTCTGCATCACTTTTGATTATTTTCCTCCTTTGATATTTTACTGAGAAAGCAAGTGCAAGTATTTCAGCGAACGAATTTTGTTGTTCTTTTGATCGTTGGAATCGATGCAATTTTTGGCGCCAATTTTATTTTATCCCACATTTACGACTTTTTTATTGTAGCTTTATTTATCGCATTATAAAATAAAATATTAAAAAATTGTGATATTTTACTACATTTTTATTAGCTTGCTTTCTTGTTTGTTTGTTTGTCCGGTACAAATCTGGCAATCGATTTCTAACTAACTTCCCGAATAGCTAGACATTTGAAACTTTTAGCATAGCTCGGAACACGATGACAATGCATTATTTTAATACTTTTAGCCATCTTTCAGCAGAATTTAATTCGTTTTCAGCAATTTTGGTGAACGGAAAGTTAGTTCGTAAAAAATCCGCAATTTATTTTGTTTGTTTTGCCATGTCCCATATTTACGCAATCTTCATTTTGACGGGTCTCAAATTTGTGATAGATAAACATTGAATGCCAGCAAAACAGGAAATATCGATTATATTATTTATATTATTTCAAATATATCGATGGCACGCTTTAGAATTGGTGTTGGGGAGATCCGTTGTACAAAGATTTGTCCTTTTATAGGTTTAAGATCAGCTCTTTAGATGGTTGTCATTTATGCGAAGTAAATAAATTCGGAACAATTTTTTTTTCCACTAACACTATATATTATATAACAATAACAATTATATTATCAACATTACATACGATTCAACTTTAAATTGAAAATTTAAAAACGTAGAATATAAAAAGTTATTTTTTTCTTGAAATTATTTGCCATCATTTTACTAAAATTTGAATTTTTTTACCTTTATTAGAGGTTACAATAGTTATTTATGCACCTAGGGTGTAAAGTAAGGCATTATTCCCTGAGCGAAAAAGTTGGCTCTTGAGGCAAAGCCGAAGGAACCATGGTCCCTTAATCCCGAGGCAAAGCCGAGGGAGATAATTATCGCTAGAGGAATAATGGCACTTTACTCTCGAGGTACATACACTATTTTATCTCCAGTAGGGATAAAATACACATTTTCGTCCATTGAACAGTTTTTATTTATTATTTTAATAAATAACAATAATTATTAGCACTTTTAATAGCAGATATAAGAGATTCAATATTAAAAACATATAAGAATTGGAATTAAACTCAAATAGAAGGTTATTTAGATGCAGGTTATAACAAATGATAAAGAAGGTCGAAATAGCAGTGTCGCCAACCTGATTTTAACAACTTCATTACATTAGCCATTCATTTTCTATATACTATTTATAAAATATTTAAGTTGGCAATCCTTACTTTTTCGCCCTACTTTTACTTTTTCTCCCTATACTTTTTGAGGTCAGGGAAGGAAAGACTTATTTTAGTCACTCTAAACTAATTCAAAATCATAACTTTTTCTCCCTACTGGAGATAAAGAAATTTGTACAAAATATGGCCCTCCTGATTTCGAGAGTTGCTTAAAACAATATGACACCGGGCGGTATGTTTTCCCGTGCCGGACGCTACCTCCCCATCCGCTCCTTGGCGTGCAACACAACAGGCTCAAAATGAGCACCAGCGATGAAAAAGTAACAACGGAGAAACAACTCTCGCAAGAGCATTAAAATATTAGGAATTTAAATGTACAGTCACATGCACAACAAACATTCTGAGCACCTCAGTCAAATTTTAGAAGCAGAAAAATTACGCAAGTTAGGTACGCATTACGAATTTTCACAGACAGACTCGTAAACGTTTAACAACTGGAAACCGAACATTCATCTATTTGCAGAACTAAAATGAATGCAAGTACGATGCATCATTAACCACCTTGCATTTAAATTCCATCCAGAACTCACTAAACATCACCTACAATAATAGACTGCCAATTGGTGTGGCACATAGCTTCCTCCCATCCTATCCACGTACATTATTGTAAGTGTTAATTGTTTCCCCCGTTTTTTTTTTAATCTGTCAAAATTGTTTTAATTTTTTACATGGATTAAAGTATCAATTTAGCAAAAGTTAAAGAGAGCAGATGGTTCACATTAAGCTAGGGCTATCTGCGGGTTATTTTCGATAAGCTATAAAAGTAATAAGTAAAAATAAATTCTACCTATAAATTCTTTTGCAATAGGGGAAAATAAATGTATGTTTGTGCGCTTGTGGAAGAGAAACAAATAAACGCTGAAGGTTGAAACTTATATGGGACCAACAATGGGCTAATCATGACCTACCATCTAAATTTCATTAAATTTGGACGTGTAGTTTTTAAGATATGTTGGTTCGCAAAAATCGAACGACAGACAGACACGGAACCAAAAATGTTCCCTGATTTCCGAAACGGATTTCTGTCTTGGAATTTTTGAAATCGGAGACCTAATATATATTCGTTCTTCGAAACGACCACATAGCTTCTGTTACCTTCGGTAAGCTCGGAAGCAAAACTATAAACTGAAAAATTAAAATCTATTTACACCATTTACAATTTCTTATTAGGATTTTTCTTATGGAATATGGAAAAACAAGTTGTTTCTCATTTTGTAGAACATAAAGTATAGGTAAATATAAATAAATTTCACCTTATACCTATTCGATATTTTAATTAGTGTGATACTTGTGCCAAGTTAATTAATTAGTACAAAAGATAAACACTATTTTATACATAGAGGTAATTAAAAATGAAGTAAGCGTGTTTCTTTATATAGGTAAACCGAATAATTATAATTTTAATTGCTCAATTCTCATGAAATTGAGTGTTTATTGTATATTTGTATCTAAAGTGAACATTATTGACATCAATATAAAACAACAATCAGTTAATTGTCTCCGAATTCAACATTTTTATCATCTTAAAATAAGTTTTAGACATCAGGGAAATTATGCTTCCGAGCTTACCGAAGGCAACGGAAGCATTATCCGATTTTAAAGAAATTTGGTTTGTCGAAAGGGATCTATAATAATTTCAAACATCTGTACAAATTTAATATCAATAAAAAATAAGTTTGACCACCCCTCAGGATTCGAAACAAAACCTTAATATAGGATTTTACATCGACTACTACCTGGGTATCGAGGAATTAAGAAATGCAAGCACCAGTAAATGCTTGCGGATTTATCGATTTAATTTTACCAACAATGGTGACCTGATGGTCGAGTATATACCTTGAACAAGGAATAATTATTTACGCACCAAGTGAGGAAACAAAGTCATTACACCCTGAGCGTTTTTGTTGGTTCCTGAGGCGTAGCCGAGGGAACCATGAAATTTAATCCCGAGGCATAGCCGAGCGAGTTAATTATAGCGAGGGTACTATGACGTTTTGCTCCCATGGTACGTACAAGATTTTTCCTCTAGAAGGGAGAAAACCAACACAAATAAAACCTGAGACTTCGATTTATCTACTGATTTAGGTATTAATAATACCTAAATCATATTATCATATTATTAATACCGTATTACTAACTAAATTTACAAATTTGTATACCTTTAATTTTAACATAAACTTTTTAAAACAAAAGAAAATTATTTGTTTATCTCTAAAATACGAGAAATCAAAAACATAAGTATAACCTTATGTTTTTTTAACCTTATGATTAGATGTAACCTACCTCTTTTCTGTAAGTCTTGTTTAAACTCAGTTATGATGTCATATAATATTTTAAAATGACGATCAAAATTAAAGTATCACGGCAATCAAAAGTACGTTTTATTTAAACTCTAATATTGGCTAATTCGGATTGTACGTGCCCTGGAAATTTCTTCGTGTTGGACCTCTACCTGGTTTATACACAGGAGGGTTGTTTTTCTTCAGGAAATGAGCGGTGTGGAGCGGCTATTGAAAATTCAAGGGTACACAAAATTAAGGTTTTTAATTTAATATGCGGGATTTTATCACCTAACCTCAAAGTGGGGGCACGTACAATCCGAATTTACCCTAATATTTTTTAAAAAGAGCTGTTAACCTGTCGAGTCATTCAGTTAAGAAAGAACTGCTTCGTGTTACAAAACAGGAAACACTGATTTTTTAAAGAATAATAAGTTGGCTCTACTGTTGCTTTCCACCACAATTTTTACTTTCCGCCACGATTTTCACAACTAGGCTTCCTCCCTGAGATGCATTCCTCCCTATAAACTAGGGTGGAAAAATAATGTTTTCTCCCTTCTGGAGGAAAATACATTTATTCCGAAATGTTGGTAATTCTACAATTTTGCTTTTGATCGACTACCGTATGCCCAGTTTATTAAAATTTCAGCCTTATCACACATTGCTTCCATTCCCACATGTGGAAAAATATAATTTTAGACAATATCATGTCAAGACATATTATGTCTTGAAAAAGAAAACACACAAGAAAGACGTAAAGAGCTTAAATGTTTTAGGTCGTGTGATGAAAAGAAACGTGGGGTGACTCGAAACTTTTCCTCACCAAATAATTATAAAATGGCGGCAGATATTAAGTGGAAATTTGGAGGAATTATTTATCTTATATAGAAAGGTATAAAATTGGTGCTAATTTCAGCTGAACCGGTGAAATACTATTGAAATTATAAAGCATGAAAATTTCAAAGTTTAAAAGCCACTAATTTATATGGTTTTTATGTGCGGCGCTCAACTACATGTGTAAGGACTAATTTTTGCTCCAAGTTTCATCTCTCTGGCTTAAAAAACTGACAGACGCACACTCATACAGATACCTAGCTAAAAAATACTCATATGGTCTTAAAAACACCCAAAACGGATAATTCCGTTGAAATCTCTGTTTAGGATTTTATGTCGGTTAAAATATTCTTTTCCTATAAAGACAAAGAAAAGTATAATGAATAAAATATAAAATGTTTAATAATAAAGTTAATTATACGCTAATAATGGTTTTGTTTCTGTTTGTCGGTCTGTCACTCAATTTTTGCAAACCTATCTTCAAAACTATTCCCATATAAGTTTTAATTTTTTGTGCCCATTTGTTTATCCACCTACATCTTTAAATCTACTTATCTGATTTTTATAAAATTTGGATGGTTTGCGATCAGTGATGAGCAAGACTTATATTTATATGAAATAAGAAAAAGTTTGATGTTGCTATAAGTGAATCTACGGCTGTGTTCTGTCACATTGAACATTTTATATTTTTGGCTCTACATTTAAAAAGAAAAGAAAACAAATGTGTATCCCTCTAATATTTCATGGTTGGATCAAACTAAAGTGTGTCTGAAGATATTTTTAGACTCTGTGTATTTCATTGTATCCGGCTGGATAGTTTCTTTTGCTCGGTTAGATTTTTAAGTGAAGGAGACGTCACAAGATGATCTGGAAATATCTGAGAGATAAAATTAGAAAACTGAAAATACTGGTTCCTACATCTTCATATCAATACCCATGTAGTAATATCTAAATATCTTTGTCAAATTCTCTGTATTTCTTAAATCAATTTGTGCAAACCTATCTTAAAAACTATTCCCATATAAATTTTAACCTTTTACGCCCATTTGTTTATCCACCTACATCTTCAAATATACTTATCTGATTTTTATAAAATTTGGGTGGTTTGTCGAAAGTAGCCCACAGATATCTCCAGATTAATTTCAACCGTCTGTGTTCGTTTATAGGTTTGTTCCAACCACCAGTTCCGAATTAGTCCGAGATCAACGTAATGTGCATGCGCGATCATTACTCAGTTGTGAATTGATTGGTGATTCTGTTTTGTTGGAACGCTCCTGAACTCGAACCAAACTGTTTGATGTGGTAGGTTTTAGCACTGTTATCAGAACAACTTGTTAAGTTGATCGTTTATGTGATTTTGCGTTCCGGTGCTATCAAAAATACCTGAACTTATTAATATTAAAGATATGGATGAGCCAATAGTTGATGAAGATAAGTACCAGTCGCTTAAATCAGGGCCTGATTTAAGTGATAATAAAGTTGTGAAAGGATAAAATCATTAAAGTATACAAAATAGTAAATAGTAGCGAGGAAGCTATGTGCCACACTAACTGCCAGACTATGTAATTCGCGCAATTATTGTTAAGAACCGATTAATACCAAATACGGCACTTTTTTACTTTAGCACCTCCTTGGTCTCCTTGGGATGTTGTTTGTCTCCCCAAGACATTGAGACTCCTGGGGCAGTTTTATCTTTAATATTCCTTTATCTTAATAGTTAATTAGACCAAGGGATATGATCACAATTATATACACAAGTGTGATATTCCTTTGTCCCAAGGTACATTGGACTAAATATCCCTTCGTCTTAATAGTAATTTAGACTAAGGAATATATGCTACTCTGTATATCTTCTTTTGTCTAAATGACTATTAACACAAAGGTATATAGGGGGGTGCTAAAGTAAAAAAGTACCCTAAATACATTTATATTTTTTTCTGGAATACATTTATATTTTTTTCTAGAATATAGAATATACAATATACATTTATATATTTTCTTGACCAAGCTTTGTCCAATTGATGTGAATGAGCAAATGAGCTGAAGAAAAAAATTATATTTAATTTCTTTCTTCAAATTCTTACGTCACAACTTTACTTCCTGTCATTGTATTTTGTTTTTATCATTTGGTTATTAGGCTAAATAAGGCAGCATGTAATTGATGTCAAGGAAAAGGTATTTTATGTTATTATAACTTTTAACTTTTTGATATGCATATAAGATGTTATGCTTAGCTATATTTTTCCGGTATTATTTAGTAATATTGAAGTATGAAGTCATTGTTTTATGTTAACCATACAAGTCAATGGTAGTGTTAGTCGTAGTCAATGTGTTCATAATATCGTCAACTGTATATTTCAATTAATAGAGACAACTATCATTTAGCCACTATCATAGTCGTGCCTTAATTACAGTTGGTATGTTAAAGTTTATAATAAAATAGTTAACTGTAAAGTGAATCATATAGCCGCAGTGGTGTCATAATTATAATAAAAGATAATCAGTGTTTTTTTTTTTTATCTGAAATTGCCTAGTTGACAACTCTTTTAGCGAATTTTCGACGAAAATTAAGCTATTGCAATAGCTTCAAAATTTTTGTATTGTGAATTTTTGAAAATTTTCTCCATGGAAATCCGTTTTAGACCATTCTTATAATCGATTCCTGAAATTTAACACATTTTTTATCCATGTATACAGTAGGGTCTCGCTTATCCGGACCCCGCTAGTACGGACATCCGTATAATCCGGACGGGCTAAAAAACTATGTACAAATTGGAACCAAGGCTAATTCAGATTTATGAATTGTTAAGATTATAGAAGTTTCTGCTTTTATTGTCTATTAAAATTTATATAAAATTGTTCCTAGAATAGTTTACAGGTGTACATTCCAACGTTCCGACACGAGGAATACCCGGTATTACTGTTAAAAATTAACAGATTTAGAATAAGTAAGAACATCGACAAATCTCTTTTGGTTCCATAGAAATGTAGGGCGGAAGATATAAAGGTAGTGTATTCAAGGAAATACAATAAAATACGAGTAAGATGGTGAGAGAGTTTTAAGAAACACGTAGCGGGGGCTCAACGCGGTTCCGTGAAATTTTTCCAAGCCGCGTGTGTATAATGTCTCAACTTTTTGTGAAATGATTAGCCGTTGCTCGAATTTCATATCGGAACACAGCTTGTTTCCCTGGAAGTCCCTTCTATATCTGCACCTGCTTAGTAGATTGTAATTTTATTTTAATTCATTTGATATTCGGACTGGTGACGGTACAGTCCTAAAATAGTGAACATAATACGTTGTACAAGTATGTTTTTGAGACTAGTAGAAGTAACTTTTAAGATAATAACATCGATTTTAATAGTTTTTCTCAACTAAAACTTGTTTTATATTACATTTTAAAACTGATTCCGTTTAATCCGGACTGGGTCCGGTCCCGTCAAACCCGGATTAGCGAGACTACTATGTATTATATTATGTATGTGCCACACCCGACGATATCTCACCCTAGGATGCACGTAAAAAATCCAAACAAATTTTAAAATGTCAATAACATCAAAAGAAAGGATGACTTCGTTGGCCAGAATTTTTGGCGTCCATTTAGGGGTCAAATTTTGACAATTTAGGGTAAAAAATAGCATAGAAACAATTTTTTCCATTTATATTTATATATCCAGCCAATAATACGCAGATTTATTAGAAAATTCGCTCATTAAGTCATGGTGCAGGTCTTCTCTTGTCTTATCTTATTCGGATCCTCTTCTACCTTGCGGTGTTGAGGAAAACAAAAAAGATTTGCTCCCTCCCCTCCTCTGTCCAATGACAGGGATCGAGCACGTTGGAGGAAGACCCCTCTCTGGACCAGGGTGGATGTGATGTTGTCCATCCACGTGGTTCTTTTCCTTCCTCTTAATCTTCTCCCTTCACATCTGGCTCCCAGGGCTCTCTTAGGGAGTCACTCACTGTCCATCCTATTGACGTGGCCGAACCATCTAAAGTCGAGCATTCTCAACTGTTCTCAATAAGGGCTGGATTGTCAAGCCCAGTCTTATAGTAGAGTTCCTCACCCGGTTTCACCTGGTTTTACCCGCTACCTTCCTCAGGTACCGTATTTCTGTAGCTTGGACTCGACTCTGGTTTTTCTTAGTCAAAGTCCAACACTCACAGCCATAAGTCATTGTGGGTACGTAGATGGATTTGAAGACTGTCATCGTCATCTTGGTTCTCGACTAACTTGAGCTTTGCTAATGAAACCCCTATTTATGGCGTGAAAAAGTCTGCCTGTAGCTGCTATTCTTGCTTCTATTTCTTCTTTGCACTCACCCTCTGAATTCACCATCCCTCCTAAATACTTGAAGCTGCACCTGTTCTAAGTGCACGTCATGAATGGATATCTGATGTTCCTTCCTCTCTCTTGCTACTGTCATTGTCTTAGTCTTAGCGACATTAATGCTAAGACCTCTAGCTTCGAGCTCCTCTGTCCAGACCTTCAGTAATCTCTGGAGCTTCTCAGCAGACTTTCCTACCAGAACAACTCCTCAAAAGCCATCGCTGAGAGAGTAACTGGTTGCAGCTGCCAGTTACCAAGATGGTTAAAGTCCAACCTAACCTCTTGTTTTGCCTTTACAGGCCTTGACGACATCATCCATAACCGCACGATGAAAAAGAGAGGGCTTAAAATATCTCCTTGTCTGACTCCTATGTTTGTGGAGAATTCTCATGGGCCATGACTGGTCTTTTTACTACGTTTTTATTAGCTTGCTTTCTTGTTAGTTTGTTTGTTTGTCCGGTACAAATCTAGCAAACGATTTTTGACTAACTTCCCGAATAGCTAGGCACTTGAAACTTTTAGAATAGCTCAGAACACGATGACAATGCATTATTTTAATACTTATAGCCATCTTTCAGCAGAATTTAATTCGTTTTCAGCAAATTTTGCTGTATGGAAAGTTAGTTCAGAAAAAATCCGCAAGTAATTTTATTTGTTTTGACGTATCCCATATTTTTACGATCTTCATTATGACGGGTTTAAAATTTGTGATTTTTTATTAAGAGGTAAACATTGAATGACAGCTAAAAAGAATAAGTAAACAAAGAAGTATATTAATTGACGTATGACAACCAGGTGAGTCCACACCTGTGTACCTACTAGATATCGGTTTATTTTTTCTGTGGCCATATCGATGGCCACGGTTTAGATTCGGTGTTGGAGAGATCCGTTGTTCAAAGATTTGTCCTTTTATAGGTTTAAGATCAGCTCTCTAGATGGTTGTCATTTGTGTGATGTAAATGAATTCGGAACTATTTATATTTCACTAACATTTTATACAACAATAAAAATGATATTATCAACATTACATGTTATGATTCAAAAGAAAATTAAAAAACGTAGTATATAAAAAGTTCTTTTTACCTTGTAATTATTTTATTATTAATCGCTCATAAATCTTAAGAAAGTCTGTAAGGTAAGAAGTTGCAAAGATCGTTCTGCGAGAGCTTATTATATTTAATTTAAATGTTTAATGTACAATTATTATTCTTATTTTAAATGTTCTGCAATGTTCATAATTATTAATATATATAGTGTTTAACATAATTATTAAATTTTAGTTATTTAACTTGATTAATTGTATTTTAATGGCAATACATAATTAAGTTTTGTAAATTTGTTATTACTTGTTGATGAATTATTGTCTATAAGGGATTGATTAGTAAGCTGTGTGTACTAGCAACTCATTATAAATGAGCAGCCACACATATGTTTTATTTGGTAAAGCATTTGGTCTCTAGTTTAAATAAATCTGACCAAAAACCACTTGTGTGGTAAAACAACACCCCGCCAAGTCTGTGGTCCAAAAAAGTTGTGAAATCAACTTTCTGTCCCGCCAAGTGATGGCATTCTCCTGGCCCAACACTGTCAACTTAAATATTTATCAGCTTCTTCTCATTGGCGGTGTGCCTGCAGTACTTCCCAAAGTTAACTGGTTGTACCCCACGCATCCTCTGCAAAGAAAGTAGTAGTTGCATGGGGTCATTCCTTGAAAGCTTAATATGTATATTACTTATTTCTATTTTATTTGCTTTTTGATAATGGGAAAGATTTACTGCAATGATCATTGTGGCAGAGCCTTCAACAACACTGTTAAAAGGCTTTCCTCACACCGCCAAGGAGAAGAAGCTGATAAATATTTAAGTTGACAGTGTTGGGTCAGGAGAATGCCATCACTTGGCGGGACAGAAAGTTGATTTCACAACTTTTTTGGACCACAGACTTGGCGGGGTGTTGTTTTACCACACAAGTGGTTTTTGGTCAGATTTCATAACTTTTTGTACGGTCCCTAAGGAAGGATTCTCTAAACTGTTTATTCCCACACATTAGAGTCAAATAAAAGTGAAGTTAAGAGCTGGACAAGGTCTATGGAGATTGGAGAACTACGAGACCTATGACATTAAAAGAACTTATCATTCTTATAGTAACAGCATATAAAGATTTTTAGCAGCATTTGGCCACCTAGATACACTAACATTGCTATCATTTGCGCAAATCCAGCTGGATCCTGACCTTCTACAAGTAACGAAGTGACCCCTTAATATTGTCTTAATTATACCTACCTTAATTATAAAGTATATATGTTGAAAGTAACTAATGGATATAATTACAATAATATATATTATTATTACATATATTTTTATATTTATTGTTATGATAATTATTATTATTATTATTATTATTATATATATATATATATATATATATATATATATATATATATATATATATATATATATATATATATATATATATATATATATATATATGTAATGATATATATATATATATATATATTATATTATTTTTTATATGTAATAATATAATATAGGCTCACTACTTCGCATGACGCTTACTTGGTTTCTACCCATTTTAGACTGTTTGCTAGCTTGGTTTCTCGCTCCACATTCAACGTAGGAATAATTTGATTGATTTTAGGGGGGGGGGGGGAATGCACTAGGGTTCTAGACGAATCCAAAAAGCCCTCATTTATTAAAATCGGTTCAGTAGTTTAGGCTGTAGGTGCGTCAACGTAAAAGTGAGTGTTCGCTAGCTTGGTTTTCTCGCTCCGCGTTCAGCGTAGGGATGAGTTATCTAATTTTTTTTTATCTAGGAATGCACTAGAGCCTTAGACGAATCCAAAAAGCCCTCATTCATTAAAATCGGTTCAGTAGTTTAGGCTGCAGGTGCGTCAACGTAAAATGAAGGAAGAATAAGAATAAGAATAAGAATAAGAAGTCATCAAAACTACCATTTTCAAACCTATTTTTCTCTACTTCTACTAGACCGATTTCGACATTTTCTTTTTTATTTTGATCTACAGGACACGGCCTTCAAAGGTATTACAAAAATTTTTCGGTAGCTTGTACGTATTCCACGCTGCAGACCCTCAAAAACCCTAGTTTGTCACCTACAGTATATATACACTGGCAGCCTTTTGTGAAATTTTGACTTTTTTACTTGGCGGGGCGGAACGCTGCCGCGTTCCTAAATAATACGAATTTATCCATATAAGTCGTTTTCCCAGGAAACATCAAGTTCATGAGAAAATAGATTATATTGGAAAGGGTAAGAGATAAGGTTCGATTCCTCGCCAGGAAATAATTATATTAATATAAAATATTAAATTATTAACATAATATGTAACAGTGAAAATCTGAGACAACTAACAAATGGAAAATATTGGACGAAGAAATGATCTTTATGAAAAACTTAAGTTAAGCCTAGTCCACACCAGTAGACACGTTGCGAGACATTTCTATAGACGTCTATAGAAATGTCTCGCAACGTGTCTATAGACATCTGCTGAGATCGTCTATGGTCTAGGTCTAGCGTCCACACTTGTAGACACGTTGTTGCACCATGTCTACCATTTAGAATGGAAAACCATAGACATGGGATTTTTGGTCTAGCAACGAGACCGTCGACGCCGTTTGTCTCAGCCGATGTCTATAGACAAATCGCTAGATATGTCTCTGAGACCAAAATCGCGCAACATGTCTACTAGTGTGGACAAGGCTTTAGACTTGTATCGGCCCAACTTTGTTTCATATATAACTAATTTTCCTTCAACCAAAGTTGTTTAACTAAATATTAAATTTACCCAGCATTGTTCATTTTAACAAGCAAACAAAGTTTAATTGTAAGACAGTTTACTTAATTATATCACTGAAGCATAAACAAAACCATCCGGCTTTTATTTTCACCTTTGTCAAACATTTTTTTATCTTCTTATTTTCTTAAAATATTATATAAAACTTTATACAACTTTGTATAATTTTTAAAATACTACAAAACTTACCTTCGAATTAATAAATTATTAGCGTTGAAATGCAAAATTAATCCGGATACAAAAAAAAAAAATAGCAAAAACAACAAAAAAAACTCAACACAAATTGTAAAAAAAATATATTACTTATTTTATGCACTTAAAAACAAAAAAATAGACAATAATTAATGTAAATCATTTTAGCTGCTGAATACTAAAGTATGTTGGTCAGTTTATTATAAAATATGCGGAAATATCAAGAGAACGAAAAAAACCATAATATATTACAGAGTCATAAGTTAAAAAGGAAAAAAAGAAGGAAAATGATTAATTCTATTAGAAGGTAGTAAAAGCTCGCTCAAGATAAAATCTAAAATAATTCTTTACATATTTTCACCGAGTCTGGGTCACTTTGACTTCCATCATTTCTTTCTTTTTTTTTCTTTTTTTTTTCTTCTGTAACATCTTTATTCATTTTTAATTGCTATTTGTATATATAAAACAATATTTATAGACTTTGCAACTCTGTTCTGCTTCCCAGGTAAATAACCTGTCGTAAATTAAATGAAAGAAAAAAACATTCTACACACATACACACATGTAATATACACACACATACATAATATAATATACACTGTAACTATAGCTATACGTCAAGAAATGATGTATATCGGTTATTTTACGAACTTTATTTATTATGAGAAAAATGTTTTTAAAACAACATTATTAAAGACTGATTTATAAACATACTATACAACACAACACAACATAATATTCCAGGAGCTGTTCGTACTTATGCGTAATAACAATAAACTAGACTTTTGTCTGAGCTCAATTTTGTCGTATCTCCCAAGAATAGGTGGTCGGTGGTTCGTCCGAGAGACAAAATAGGCAATTAAGCTAGTACAATTAGCTAGTATGCACAATTTAAGCTAATAAAATATACCCTTGTTTAGACTAACTAACCTAATTTTAGATTTTACTGGTTGATTGTATTATTCCAAATACAGAAAACCCATTTCCCACCAAAAATAATGGGACATGGCTCGTATCAACCGCTTTTATTTGGGGGAAGTTTTACCTACTAAGCGAAAATCTAACATCAACTTAATTTTTGATCAAATAACTTATATATTTTGCTTTTGAGCTTAACGAAGATACCGAACATTTAATTGGATCCAAAAACTTCTTGACAGTTATCCTTTCAGACATTAGGAAGCAGTTTTTGTCTCCTGTCTGTCTGTCGGTCTGTCCGTTGATAATCATGCAAAATATTATATCTCAAACAAGTAAGGCGCGCTTCACGTAAGTACGTGGGGCGATAATCGCCGGTTTCTGTACATTAAAGTTTAAATTATTAAGTGTAATATAATTACACTAATTTTAATAGTAATATTCTTTTTCTACACTTCAAGACCTTTAAATTGATGTATAACATGTCATAGTTACTAAGATTTTTTTTTAGTCGCCTGCCATATTGATCGCCATCTTGAAAATATGACGTGTGAAATTTCAATAGTTGCATATTATTTTTCTTCATTTCAAGACCTTTAAATTGATATATAACATGTCATGGTGACTAAAAACTTTTTTTTAGTCGCCCTCCATATTGGCCGCCATCTTGAAAATATTAAGTTTGAAAAATCTAAAATGTGTCCAGTTGTCTAAAATGCCGAGATGCAGCTGTGAGCCGAATTTCATGTTCCTAGCTATAGTAGTTTATGAATGAAACAAGCAGTAGACAGACAGAGCCGTTATATAAGGTTTCTTTTTGTACAAACCCAATTGAAAGAAAATTGTAGGTCCGAATTAATGAAATTTATACGCCTGGTGGTAATTAGCCCGTTCTCTTGTTATATTTATTTCTACCTTCTGCACTCATTGCATTCTTTCTCATGCACACAATGTTGTTTAAATTACCTATATCTTTAAAAATTATCCTACAATTTTGAAGGAACTTAGATAGTTTGTCGAAAGTAACCCACAGATAGCCCTATATTAATTTTAACCTCCTATGCGCACATAGATCATTTGAAGAAAAATGAGTGGGAACCTAAAATCAAACCATAATCTTTGTATACGTAGATAACATAATCTTTGGTTTTAATAACAGCTTTATCTTTATAAGGTCTCATCCGAGCTTGAAAATAATGGTATGGTTGAGCGAAAATTTGCCACAAAGATTGTATCAATTTTATAATTAATAAAAAACCAATATCTGGAATGGGAGAATCGAAACAGGTCCCAACGTCACAACTTTTAATTCCTGGTGTTATAATTAAAGGCATTATGTTATAATCATGTGACGGTGTGACTATTCGTCCAATAATATAGGACGCGAGGAAGCTATGTATTAGCTATGTGTAGCTGTGTATTAACCCTTAAATGCTAATGTTAGTCGAATCGACGAGCACAGTTTGAATCTTAACCTTTTACACTCGTATGCGATGGTGATGGGTACCCCATCATTCTGCAGTGCTTGCACTGGTTAGTAACACACCTGCTAGTGTTGCGGTACAAGTCCTTTAGAGCATACACTCGTTTTCTGGCAAATTCCCGTCAAAGCTACTTCGTCGATTCAACTAACGTTTAGTAATAGACATAGGGAATTAATTGGTCGTCGAATGAGCCTATAGCCTAGGAAAATGGGCCTGGGGTAAGGGACAATAGGCCTAGAGGTAAGGAGCAATGGGCCAAGGGTAATTGGCCTTGGGCCAGAGACCGATGGCCGATAATTTGGGGCCTGGAGCACTTAGCATAGTCCCTAGGGCTTTTGGCGTGGGGCATGGAACCTGGTACATAAATGTTTACTCAATTTCAGATTCTTCTGATGTTCCTATTCAGTTATTTGTCATCAAAAGTTCATATATCTCACTAAAAGATTGAATAATGAGTTCTTAATAGAATTCTCTTTATAAAAGTGTATAGTTTCAACCCGAAAGATGTATTTTCTGCATATGTTAGTCGAATCGACGAAGGTTTAGTAATACCAGCCGCATCTAATTACCATTAGCATTTAAGGGTTAAATTGGTAAGATATATATTTTTTTAATTTCATAGTTAGTTGCAGTTGCACTTGACTAATATTAAGTTGTGTTTGTTTTTAAGTCCATACTTTGTTGAGGTTGCGATATCAGGTGTTGTAGTTACTAGCAGCTTAGGCTGATAAGAGATACCTGCTCACCCGCATAACCTCTTCCTATTTCTAACTGATAAAAATGATAATGATAACCTTATCAACTAAGGTTCCACGCTGTTTACAGTAACACCTATGAAACGTTTCAGTACAAACCATGATATTAGATGAGAAGATATTAACAATTAGTTTACCATCGTAGATATTAGTTTCTAAAACTATAAAATATGAAATTTTCGTTTTAACATAAAAGTTAGAATGTAAGAGATAAAAGTAAATTTTTACTAAATGTACATTTTAATTTACACTGTAGAAAAAAAATCGTTAATCTATAAGCTCAAATTAGAATAATCTATATAAATTTCTAAAACAATATCATTGTTCGTTTTTAACAGCAAAAGATAAATTGGTGTCTGCCACGCGAGGAAGCTATGTGCTATAGCTTCCTCGCCACATAACTTATACTTTATTGATTTTTTGGTTCTTCTTTAAACCATTTCTAAATAATTTCATTTTTCCAGTTTTTTTTTTATAAAATACTTTTCTAATTGTTTTGAAATTCTTCTATTTTCATGCATAAAATGACAGTTTACATTTATTTGGGACCATCTGTGGGTTATTTCCGACAAACTATCTTAATTTCTTAAAAATGTAAACAGCATATACTTTTAAAAATACATTAACACCTGTATACATCACACTTGTACAATGTGTGTACGCATGTAAAAGAGAAAGCAATAGGCGCAGTAGGTTGGGAATTATATGGGGACCAACAAATGGGCTGATTATGACATAAGTCAATTAAACTAGGATGACTAGTTTTTTAGATAAAGTTGGTTACAGAAATAAGACCCATTGACATTGAGACACGAGACAAAATAGTAGCCTCATGTCTGTACTTCAATTTGAAGACATAAATGAAGTAGAGGTATAAGAATTAAATAAGCTACATTTGAGTGAAGAAACAGAACAGAAAACAAGTTGCTCACAAAACATTGTTTTATGAGCATTAAGTTTACCTTCTTTTAAATCCCTGATTCAGAATTAACAGTGAGACCGTCCTTGTTTTTGATTGAGATGGCTATCTATGTGCATGCACTGCAATTCTTTATTTCCCATATGTGATATATTTTTATTTAATTTTTTTTTTTTTCAAAATTAAATTGCAACTCTCTATCCCTATATATTTGAGAGGGCTTTGCGGTTTAGAGCCCTTGTGGCTTGCGGTGAGCGCCAATAGTGGGATAGTAAAGGTGTAATAATTAAAGCAGACCTTTTGTTTCATAATTAAACCCACTGAAAATGTCTACAGACCAATTAAAGAAGCTAAAGCTAAATCAATTAACAAATAATAGAGAATAAACTGAATAACACAGAAAACATAATGAAACATGAAACTATTCAACCCTTCATACAGATCAGGAGATAGCGTGCAAAAAAGTGTCTGACCAACACCAACCTAGAATTGTGTGTATATATAAATCTTTTGGTGCCTTTTAAGAAAAATTGGTCGGTTAAGTTCGTCTGCGGGAGATAGCTTGGCAATAGGCTTTTGAAAAAAAAAGAGGTGAAGAGCGGCCATGTCCCACGTCCCACCCTTTTTGGTGGACAATTTGATTATCATGATCCTGAGTACAAACTTAGTAAGTAGACCAATAATCAAGTTAATGGTAGTTTGTCACTTGATAAGTTAGTCAGTAAAATATTACTCCAAATCAAAGTGACAACTAACGTCAACTTGATTTTTGGTCTACTAACTAATTTCGTACTCAGGATCATAAACATCACATTGTCCTCCAAAACGGGTGGGACATGGCCGCTCTCCATCGTTTTGTTCTTTTCAAATGCCTTTTGCCAAGCTATGTCCTGCGCAGGCGAACTTAGTCGACCACATATTTTTAAAAGGCACCAAAAGATTAACTTGTACACAAAATTCTTGCTTGATGTTAGTCAGACACTTATTTGCTCGCTATCTCCTGGACTAGAAGTTGCATAATTTGGATGCAGTATCTCCAGCAATTCTGATGAAACGTAGAAACAATCACCTGGACTAATATACTGATCTGATTTTAGTAATCATCGGTTGTTGTATTAATATATCTGTCTCCATTATTTATTTAACTTATTAAAAATAATGACGACTCAATTCCTGGTGCTACAAGTTGAGTATAATGGCAGACGAACACTCCTCAGTAGGGCCAACAGATTTGGGGTGCCTATAAGATCTTTGCCAAGGGCGCAAGGTATCTCAAATCGGGCGCTGATCCTGTGTGGAAAAGTAGAAAAATGGCAAAATGAACAAACCTCTGTGATTCTCCTGCCAAAGTTATCCTTTTATACTCTTATATCTTATATATAACATTGTATTGTATGTGAGACATAGAAGGTAACAACAGAAATAACTCTGGAACTGCAAGTATTTCGTTAACCCTCGCCATCATCAGATAATTAATTGCGAAGATGGCTGGAGGTGATATATAACAAGAACCTGCAGACTGCGACCTAAATGAAGCGTGTCTTCAGATTAGGGAATGAAAGTCGCAGAATAGATAGACCAAACTTTAAGAGAGACACGTCTCCGTAAAAAGAAACCCACTTAACTGGAATCTGTTAGGACTGAGACCGAGGAACCCATCCGGCAAGTCCTGGAAAAATACGGTTGTAGAGGAATATAGAAAAACAGGAAAAACCCTAACGAGAAACTAAGAAACTAACATAGACACAGCATTGACATAGTATCAAGAAATTTTATTTTTGCTTCCGAGCTTACCGAAGGTAACGGAAGCTATGTGATCGTTCCGATGAACAAACATTTTTTAGGTCTTCGATTTAAAAAATTCCAAGACAGAAATCCGTTTCAGAAATAAGGAAACATTATTGGTTTCGTGTCTGTCTGTCGGACTGTGAATCTGATGCTCAAATTTTGTGAACCAACATTTTAAAATTTCACGTCCAATTTTAATGAGATTTGTATGGTACATCAACATACGCACAAACATACATTTATTTTCACCTATAAATATAGCGTCAAAAGTACTTTTCTGATTTCTATGAAACTTTAGTAGCTTATCAAAAGTAACCCACAGATAGCCCCAGATTAATTCGAACCGATTGCGCTCTTTAATTCATGTAAATAATCAAAATAATTTTGACATATTAAAAAAAAAACGGGGGGAGCAATTAAACAAAATAGACAATAATGACTTAAAAAAAAAAAAATCAATAAAGTACGTGTTAGGATGTGAGGAAGCTATGTGCCACATCAATTGGCAGTCTATTATAATTTATACCACCTTAATCAACCTCAAACAACCAACTCTAACCATTTCTAAAACCTCTTCTTCCTTCAAATCACTGCTAACCACCTTAATTATCACCTCTAAATACCTTTAACCTCCTCTAACCACCTCTAACCTCCTGTAACCACCTCTAAACTCCTCTAACCTCCTCTAACCACCTCTAACCACCTCTAACCACCTCTAACCACCTCTAACCTCCTCTAACCTCCTCTAACCAAAAGGTCACCAGTAACAACCTCTTGAGTTTAAATTTCTAATAAGTAGAATCTAATTATTACTTGTAAAAAGTGAAATGCTTTACGTAAGGTGGTTTTTAATTCTTTGACAATAGGTAATAATAGCGTATTGTTTGAACTTCTATTCATTGAGTATAAACCATTCCTGGCAAATAAGACAAAACAATTCTCAAAAGAAGGAAATTTCTTCTAAAAACGTTATCAAGGTTTTTTGGTGAATGTTTTGACCTGATTGAGAATCGGATGTCATTCAGAGACAATGAGTCTGATTGACTTTCACTTACTTCTCAAGTACTTTGAACTTCATCAAGCTTGTATGTCATTGGCTCTGTGCCAAAAACTTTGTCCTAAGTCTAATATAATCTTTAACTGGACTTCATCATTTTGTAATACTTGTTCTTGTTAGAGAGAAAAGAAAGAAGTTCGTTAGGTAATAATATTACATATTAATAAAATGCACGTTAAGTAACTCTGAAGCACGGTTCTACCACCTAGCTCTACCACACAGCTATAGTTATTAGACACTACAGCTGTATTTTTAGTTTAGTTTTAAGACTAGTTTAATTTAAACTCAGTTAACATTAATATTCATTTTAAATTCTATGTTGTATTCTTAATTTATATATATTTATCTGATTATTATTCGATAAAATCAGTTTGATTTAATCGAAATATATATTAGATATTTATTTTTTTATATTATTACATTTTAATTTATTTTATTTTTAACGCGCGAACAAAACTTTGGTAATTAGACAACTTACTACACTGAATTAAAATTCCATATCTTATTTAATGAATTTCTTATTAAACGAATTTAAATTGAGTTCAACAAGTTGTTAAAATTTCGTTTATCTTCAGAAAAGATAAAAAGTGAACTTTTCTCCCTAGTTTACATGGAGGAAATTTACTCATTGCACCAAGTGAGGTTGAGCAGGGAGTTAACTTGATGTTAACTCAAGGGGATTAATCATCAGTCAAGGGGATTAATCATCAATCAAGGGGATTAATCATCAATCAAGGGGATTAATCATCAATCAAGGGGATTAATCATGATTTTAACTGCCTCGGCTCCGCCTAGGAGTTAACGTCATGATTGTCTCGGCTTCGTCTTAGGTACAAACTTCATCGGTCAGGTACAATCACTTACTTTACTCCTTTGATGCGTAAATAAGTATTTCAATGTAGCAAAATCAGATCTATTTCCATCAATATCTTGGAAACTATAGGTTTCCGTTAACCCCAGGGAAACCACTTATTCATTTTAATTTGTATTTATTTCTATTCATTATACATTTTTTTATTAATTTATTGTAATTTGTATTTATTTGTATTACATTTTCTACAACACGATATTCTTAAGAACTAGATTTTTTTAATTACTAGATTATCTTAAGAACGAGATTTTCTTAGGAAGTAGATTTTCTTAAGAACTAGTTTTTCTTAGGAAATAGATTATCTTAAGAACTAGATTTTCTTAATTACTAGATTATCTTAAGAACTAGATTTTCTTAAGAACGAGATTTTCTTAGGAAGTAGATTTTCTTAAGGACGAGATTTTCTAAGGAAGTAGATTTTCTTAAGAACTAGTTTTTCTTAGGAAATAGATTATCTTAAGAACTAGATTTTCTTAATTACTAGATTATCTTAAGAACTAGATTTTCTTAGGAACTAAATTTTCCTCAGTAAAACGACTTGTACGAGAATGACTGAATTGGTATTTAAATGGACTACAGCAATGTTTTCTTTTTAGAGATCTTGAATTTTTTATTTTGTGTTTTTTTCGTTGTGTTGGATGTATTTATAAACAAGACAAATATTTTAATAAAACCACTTTTTTGAACTGAAAGATATTTAAAACTTGATAATCACAAAAAGGAATTTTGGGCCATCACAGTACGTACATATACTACTTTGTACATATAAAAGAGAGTAAAAAGGTTAATGTATAAAAATATGAATATAATGATGAGAGTAATAAAACGTACTTTTAATCTGTATGTATGGGCATCCTTACACGAAACAACCTCTTAAAACTTTCATGTAATTAAATAATGTGAATTACGTTATTTTCTTTTGCCAGTTGTAATTAATTAATATTAGAATCTTTCTTTTTTTTATTTTAATTAATTTGTAAAAATTTTTTTTTTCCTTTTCGAGAAATTAAAACCGAAATATCGTTTCGACCACCCTCGACGAAAACATATTAAAATGTCCAAAAACAATTTCTTTTACATTTTCTTTGCGATTTTACGAGTTTCCTTCTTTTTATTATTATTTTTGAAGAATTAGAAAACAAAGAAAGGAAGCCGAAATTATCTTTTAAATTGCCGAAAAATTCAAACCATTTAATGTTTTTTTTTTCTTATCACACAGAAACAATTAAAACTTACGAAAACAAAAACCGAGTTTAGTTGATAAAAGAATTTTTCAATGTGTGTGGTCCCAAATTAACAAATTTATAATGAGAAACAAAAACGCAATATATCTCGTGAGATTCGTAAATGTGAACAATACAATTCAACAATAACGGTATATATATATATATATATATATATATATATATATATATATATATATATATATATGTTATATGTATATTGTTTAAGCCCAATTTTCGTTGTTTTTTTTTGGTAATGTATGTTAATTCCGAAGCGTTATTTTTAGAAGGAGCCAGTTAAGTGTAAAATGTTCTGTAGGTAGGTTAATATTTAATTAATTATGTCTTCGTTGCGTTTTTATTATATTAATTTTATTATTCTTATTCTTTAATCCATTTTTATGTTTTCTTATTTCTGTCCATTTCATAATGAGTTAAGAATTTAATTAGGTCGGGCAGGAGATAGGTAAAAAAAAGTTAAGAAAAAGGAAAGGTAGGGGTTTTGTTGATTTTTTTTTATTAACATAAAAATGAAAAAAAAAAAATAAAAGGATTCAAAAGCCATTGTCCTGGAACGGACCAAACAACTTACTATAAGAGGAAGGGTAATAAAATTAAGTATTTTACAGAATAAATGGTTAATATTATAAAAAAATATTTCATTACATTTAAAAAAATGTTTATTGATTAAGATGACTGCAAATTTGCATTGTAACATGTGATATTAACATGGTGTTTACATGGCCGGAATAACACGAACACCGAGTACCTAGCCAAGTTAATTCACTTTGTTCTAAATAAATACAGTCAAATAATAATACAACACAACTAAATAAACGAAGATTAATAATATATATTACAGAAGTTGAGAAATATATAACAATAATTTATTGTTATCATAATAATTAGTTAACATATTATTAGGGACAAACATATATTTTAATAAATACAGATCTTAATTAATCAAACATCTAACACCTTTGTAAATTGTCTCCCAATTAGTGTGGCACATAGCTTCCTCGCATCCTATTTTGTATTAATTAATGATTTTATACTTTTTTTACTTCGTTTTTATTAACTTGCTTTCTTGTCTGTTTGTCCGGTACAAATCTTGCAATCGATTACTAACTTCCAGAATAGCTGGACATTTGAAACTTTTAGAACAGCTCAGAACACGATGACAATATGACAATACATTATTTTAATACTTTTAGCCATCTTTCAGCAGAATTTAATTGGTTTTCAGCAAATTTTGCTGTATGGAAAGTTAGTTCGGAAAAATCCGCAAGTTATTTTATTTGTTTTGACATGTTCCATATTTATACAATGAATGACAGCGAAACAGGAAGAGTAAACAAAGAAATAAATTAATTGACGTGTGACAACCAGGTTTGTTTACACTTGTGATTTAATTTTTCTGCATCTGCACTTTTTTTTTCTTACCGTCTCCTACACGGGGGCATATCAAAGGCACGGTTTAGATTCAGTGTTGGGGAGATCCGAAGTACAAAGATTTGTCCTTTTACAGGTTTAAGATCAGCTCTCTAGATGGTTGTCATTTATGTGAAGTAAATAAATTTGGAACTATTTTTTATTTTCACTATCATTTTATTATAACAATGACTATTATATTATCAACATTACTTATAATTTAACAGAAAATTTAAACACGTAGTATATAAAAAGTTCATTTTATCTTGTAATTCACAACCTATTGTTGTCTAATATATTCAATTTCCTGCCCATTATTTAAACCTGGCAAAATTGTTTTTATTTTTCACATGAATAAAGTTTCAATCTAGCAAAATTTAAAGAGTGTAGACGGTTGAAATTAATCTGGGCTATCTCCAGGCTATACTTTCGATAAACCATCAAAATTTCATAAAAATAATTTTAGTATTTTTGAAGATATAGGTGTAAATATATGTATGTTTGTGCGGATGTGAAAGAGAAACAAATAGATACAGAAGGTTAAAACATATATGGCACCAATAATGGGCTAATTATGACCTACCATCCAATTTTCAATAAAATCGAACGAGTAGTTTTTAAAGATATGTTGGTTTGCAAAAATTGAGTGACAGACAGACATGGAACCAAAAATGTTCCCTGATGTTCCACGATCCAAGTATACTTGGACCAAGTCAGCTTTGACGCTACTTGGATCGTGTTAACAGGGTATCAAAGTCAGATCACGAGAAGAAGGACGCCATCATAGCCCATGCTTAGATTATCAAGCGTCAGGTTTAATATGGTTTGCGTCAGGAGCGTGCTTATAATATGTAGTTATGTGGATTGCTGACGAGAGAAAAGTCACGCGTCAGTGAGTACACTCATTTAGGGCGATACGTCGGTAACTAGGGACCTTACAACATGCAAATACGCATCTATCATATACGACAGCGAATAGTTGTGGATAAATAGAACGTGTTTACACCAATATATTGTTTCAAACATAAAAATTATAGGTTGTAATTACTCATACAAAGTACACTAACCATCCACTATAACAATGCGCTCACTCACTTGACTTTGTATAAACACACAGCTTTACCATCTAATCTAACTTTTACTTCGTTTAAATTTACACATATTATAATATATATATATATATATATATATATATATATATATATATTTATATATATATATATATATATATATTATAATTATTGTTTCCGCACATTAATCAAGGTATGATATATGAAAGGTGGAAATAATAATTTATACTCGAGTAACAAACAATTAGCATGAATTACCCTGTTTAATTTACCAGGTAAATGTATAAACAAAAAACTATTTTTAAAAAGAACAAACTAATATTTTAATTGCAATGGAAAATAAAGAAGCTTAAGTGATTTTTTTTTATTTATATAATTTCTTGTACAAGAATTATTAACTATTCATTTTTAGTTTTCCACCAGTAAACAGTAATTCCATAGTTAGGTTTTTTTTTATCTTGAAAAATAGGTCGTCTTTTCTTTTGTTATATCATTATCTAGTTATATTGCTTGCGAACTTACCGGAGGTAACGGAAACAGTGAGGTCCTTTTCAACAACAGTCACTTTTTATGTCTCTGAATTCAATAATTCCAAGACAGACATCAGATCACAAGATTTGCTTCAATATGCTTTATGGCGTAGTATTTGAGAATTATAAGGATAAACGTCCTTCTAAAATTGTGTTTTTTAATGTTTTTTTTTGTGAATATCTCGTAAAAGAAACATTTCTGGATCCATTTTTATTGGTACCTTTTTTGTTCAGCTACAAATTTTCTGTAAGGAATCCTAAGCCCCGTGATTTCGTTCAGGAACACTATTTTTGTATTTGTACAAGAATTGGTTGAGATTCTGTCCGATTAAGTTCATGCTTGGTAATCCACCATGATTCTAAACAAGTAAGGCGGGCTTCACGTATAAGTACGTGAGGCGTGAGGCGATGACAGATTGATTGTAACCACATTTATTTCAATGATCTCTGCCAGCCTTATTTTGGAAGGCTGGGCACGAACTGGAAAACTTTTCTAACCATAAGGAAGGGTCAAAATAGGGTCCACTAATCCCTGAGCACGAACTGGACAACTTTCAGGACCAGGTAGAGAGTGGCATGCGATAGCGTGTAAAGCCCCATTTATACGGTGATAGTTGACGTGATAGTTGCTGTCATGATAGCAACTATCACGTCAACTATCACCGTGTAGACGACGTGATAGATTCTCAATTTTCAACACGGTACCTTGTCCACCATACTATTAGTTTCTTTTGTTAAAGACAGGCCCGGTCCTAGCTTCATAGCCGCCTGCGTGCGGGTGACGCTCGCCCCCCCCCCCCCCCCCCCTTATCATATGCAATATTTGTTTGTTTATTTATTTATATTATATACATTAGATTATTATTATTGATCTATTATCTATTATTATTCATATTATCCGACGTCATTTATCAAAACGTTAAATTATCTGAACTGGCTTCATGGGAAAAAAATGAAGAGCCACCGCATAATTAATTATTAGAAAGAGCGTTTTTTGCTGTATAATTATATTTTTCACTATGTATACTATAGATAAATAAACAAATATGCTTTTTGTTTAAATGTGGTTGATTATTTTACATATTTCCTTTTTTACTTTCTCATGTACCTAGTATATAAAGAGAAAGTATTTTGACTTTTGTATTTTCAGTTATAACAAAATCGGAGTAACAGTCGTTTTAGTGATAAAACCGTTTCGATAAGACAGTTTCGCTGACTATATTTTTTACTATCGAGTCATAAGAAAAGTGCGATAGTTGTGTGATAGTTATAAAATGCGAAAGTTGTCCAGTTCGTGCTCGTCCCAAGGGGGCTGCTTCTAAAAAGTTGTCCAATTCGAGATCGAGGATTAACCAGAGCAGGTTAAAGTTGTCCAATTCGTGCCCGCCCTTTTGGAACCTTTTAGGTTCCGTAGGCAAAACCAAGGACCCTTATATTTTCCCGCGTGTGTCTGTCTGTCCGTCCGTCGCCTGCTCTCATGGCTACAACTTTTGTCCGATCTCTTTGGAATTTGGCATATATGTGTATAATACCTAACCACTCCAATAGTGTGAGGTTTAAGCACCCAAATCAGAAATTGAATCGGTCAACAATTGTGGACGCCGTAAGAGCTCAAAGTCAATTTTTTTTTACAAAAAATAAAATTTAGCTCAATTTAAGGTAGAACCGATGAAGGTACGAGAAAAAAGTCATAGGACCAATGTTGTAGATCTTTTAAAATCAGTTACCGCTGGCGCAATCAGCTTGTTGATACGACTTACCGTTTAGCCACAATACGCCTCCAAAAAAAGTGCGTCCGCCATCTTAAATTTTTTAAGGGGGGTAAAAATATTATATTATTTTAACTTTTCGGATTTTTCCAGTCGTTTTGGGCCAATTTCCGACCAAACGCAAAAAACCGCGAGTCTCTATAATAGGTGGTCTAGAAGTTCCCAAAAATTTTGATTAGCGAGTCAGTGGGGTTTGGTTACGGTGGGTCAACCTAATTTTTTTAGGTTATGTTTTATATACTTTTTTTTATAAAATTGTTAATAACCTTGGTTCTACTCGATATATTTAGATGAAACCAAGCCTACAAATTGCGCTCACATCTGAGAAAAAATTAATCGATTTTATTTAGCCAGTTTTACGCCTATATAAAGTCTGACTGGGGCGCAGACACACATACATACACACACACATACAGACACGAAAAAAGTTAAGGCCGGATTCGGTTTTTGGAATGTATAAAATGAAAAAGTATCCAAAACAATTTCAATTCTGACCAATGTACTGTACAGACAAAACTTTAATTTTATATATATAGATATCTCGGAGATTAGATTTTCCCGAATTAAAAGTTATATAGTTAAATTGGAATTTAGTAGATTTCAATTATTTTTTAGATCTCTAACTTCAAAAATTCCAAAAAAGAAATCTGTTTCAGACATCAGGGAACATTTTTGGCTCCGTTTCCGTCTGTCGGTCTGTCGCTCAAGTTTTGCCTACGAACATATCTTAATCTACTCGTCCGATTTTAATGAAATGTGGATGGTATAGGTCATAATTTGTCCATAGTTGGTCCCATAGAAGTTCCCACCTTCTGTGACCATTTGTTTCTCTTCAATATGCGCACAAACATACATTTATTTACACAAATATCATCAAAAGTACTCATCAAAAATTTGAATAGTTTATCAAAAGTAGCCCGCAGATAGCCCCAGATGGATTCAAACCGTCTGCGCTATTTAATAATGTTTAATTGATACTTAAATTCATATAAAAAATTAAAACAATTTTGGCATATTAAAATAACGGGGGAAACAACGAAATAAATTAGACTAATAATGGCTTGTAAAAGTATAAAATCAATTAAGTATGTGATAGGATGCAAGGAAGCCATGTGCCACACTAATTGGCAGTCTATTTAAATTTTTTATTGGCAATTAAATAAAGACCTACTTCTTTTCTTTATATAACCTTTTTAAATTTTCTATATAACGATTTAATCTACCCTCAATTAGTTTATAATTAATTTTAAATGCTTCCTCTTCGTCTAATTTCAATTTAGTCATAAACAACTAACAATCCTAACGAAAATAAACAAAAAAAAACAATAAACATACCTACATATAAAAAAAGAACTGGGACAAGGGGGGACATTAAAGGCTAATTATGAAAAATATTCAAGAAAACCATTCCGGTTGAAACATAAAGGAAACTTTTTTTTGGTTGATCCTTTGCCCAATTTTTAATTTGCTTAAGTGTTAAAACCAATCACCGGAAATACTTTTCGCCTTAAGAGTTAATATATATACCTATATCATACATATATATATGTATATATGTCCCAAAACTGACAAATTCCGGTGGGGAAGTCATATAATTGAAGAGGTTAACCTACTGTTACGTATTTTTTTAAGAGGAGTGCTCTAGAAACACAGACATAAGGATATCACATTGAAAATAGAACTATGTTGAATGGAAGTGGTCGAATTTTTTCACTCTGCTATTGTAGTTTTTTTTAAAGATAAACCTTCACTTTTAAAAGTAGATAAAAGATAACAAGTGACGTGGGTTTGAAGTAGTTCTAGGACGGATGGTTTATTGAAAGCCATCCAGGTAGAAGGAGGAGTCCTGCAGGAACGATATCTTGTGATTAACTCGCAGGACGAAACACTTTCCTTGTCGTGTCCTTACCAGACGTGTCTATATCTAAACATATCAGTCCAAACTATAAATGGCGCTAACGTACTTCCGCACATCCAGACTTACCTACACCACATAAGGACTAATTAAGGGCTAAAGGACCTGTAGATCCAGACTAAGGACATCTGGCTTTTCCCCAACACATTAAGGACCTTTATTTTTGTTTTTAAATACCTCAAGGACATTTTAAAACCTTCGACACTCCCTTCATAGTTAAAATAAGGACAGAGGACAATGCATTTAGTACGTTAGATTGCTAAGGTGCGGAAATGCGTAGAATAGAATTATATCTAAAATGTTAAGGATAAAAAAAGAAAAATAGACTACCTATTGGTGAGGCACATAGCTTCCTCAAATCCTATCACTTACTTTATTGGTTTTATGCTTTTACAAGCCACTAATGTCTAATTACTTTTATTGTTTCCCCTGTTTTATTAATCTGTCAAAATTGTTTTGATTTTTTACTTGAATTAAAGTAACAATTTAGCAAAATTTAAGGAGTGCAGACGGTTTAAATTAATCTAGGGCTATCTACGGGTTACTTCCGATAAACTATGAGTTTCATACAAATCAGATAAGTACTTTTGAAGCTACGGGTGTAAATAATTATATTAGTCCAGGAGATAGCGTGCAAAAAAGTTTCTGACTAACATCAAGCTAGAATTTTGCATACAAGTCAATCTTTTAGCGCCTTTTAAGAATTTGTGGTCGGCTAAGTTCGTCTGAGGGACATAGCTTGGCAATATGCATTTGAAAAAAACAAAATAGTCGATAGCGGCCATGTCCCGCCAGTTATGGTGGACAGTATGATTTTCATGATCCTGAGTACAGAATTAGTTAGTAGACCAAAAATCAAGTCCATGTTATTTTCACACTTGATAGGTTAGTTATTCAAATATTACTAAAATCAACGGTGGCACCTGTCAAGGGACAAACTAACATTAACTTTATTTTCGGTCTACTAACTAATTCTGTACACAGGATCATGCAAATCACATTGTCCACCATAATTGGTGAGACATGGCCGCTTTCCACCGGTTTGTATTTTTCAAACGCCTATTGCCAAGGCCAAGCTATGTCCCGCAGATGAACTTAGCCGACCACATATTCTTAAAAGGCGCTAAAAGATTGACTTGTATACAAAATTCTAGCTTGATGTTAGTCAGACACTTTTTTGCACGCTATCTCCAGGACTATATGTTTGTGCTCATGAGGAAGAGAAACAAATAGGCGCAGAGCCATCACAATGGGGGGAGGGACTAACAATGGGAAAATTATGACCTACCAACCAAATTTCATTAAAGTCGGACGTGTAGTTTTTAAGATACGTTGGTGAGCAACATTTGAGCGACAGACAGACATGGAACCAAAAATGTTTGGAGACATAAAATATTTTCGATCTGCAGAACGATTACATAATATAGCTTCCGTTGCCTTCTGTAACCTCGGAAGCTATAAAAATTACTAAAAAAAAATCACAGGGAAGTACTTGCGACCAAGTACTTTTTAGGGTTTTGTAGAAGATTAAGCATGCCCGTTATGTAATTATGATTTTATTCTTCGATCTCAAGGGTCCGGGTTCGATCCCCCGGGGGGTCACAATGTTTTTCATCGGTAATAACGACTAGAAAAATTCATTTTTTCAAACCATTTCCATCGCTTCACCATAAGGTATAACCATGAATTATTTCGAAATTTTAGGACCACCCGTTATATAGTGGTTGGGGAGGGGGGAAATTTTTGGGGTATATTTTGACTTATAAAATTAATAAAGAATGAAAAATTTAAAAAAGCAAATATATATTTGAATCCTACTCTTCACCAGCTTTCATATGATACCCAACTCAAAATTTTTAAAAAATAAAATTTTTGGCGCACTTCAAATTTTCGCGCCCAAAATTGGCAATTTTTTAAAATTTGGGATGAACTCCCGGAATTTTCATCGCCCCACAATAAGGCATTAGCATGAATTATTTCAAAATTTTAGCACCAGCCAAAGTATAGTGGTTGGGGGGGGGAAAATTTTTTTTGGGTATATTTTGATTTTTTTACCCAATAAGGAATGCAAAATTTGAAAATGTATATATATCTTTGCGTCCTACTCTTCAGTAGCTTTCATTTGATACCCAACTCAAAATTTTAAAAAAATAAAATTTTTGGCGCACTTCAAATTTTCGCGCCCAAAATAGGCAATTTTTTAAAATTTGGGATGAACTCCCGGAATTTTTATCGCTCCACAATAAGGCATTAGCATGAATTATTTCAAAATTTTAGGACCAGCCGAAGTATAGTGGTTGGGGGGGGAAAAATTTTTTTTGGTATATTTTGATTTTTTTACCCAATAAGGAATGCAAAATTTACAAAAGCTTATATATATTTGCGTCCTACTCTTCAGCAGCTTTCATTTGATACCCCACTCGAAAATTAAAAAAAATATAAATTTTTGAGTTTACAACATTTTTGTGAATTGCGCATTCGCATATTTAATTTTGAACTTCTGTATATTTTTCCTGTGGTTGGGTCAAAAAGTTACACCAGTATTTCAAAATTCAGCTCTTTAGCTTAAACGGTTCGGGCCCTATGAACCAAAGAGCGACGGACAGACGGACACATCACCCTCGGCATAAGGGTTTTGAGAAGAATCTACAAAACCCTAAAAAGAAATTAATCTACAAAAATAATAATTCCTTTGTTTGGCAATATTTTGCCTCCTTCCGTAGAATCTTCAAATCCAATACAACCTTAATTTTCAATATTTCCAATCATGACACAACTATATTAACATTTACAAAGGCATTAATAAATTGTTTTAAAAATTGTTTATCTCCAGTAGGGGAAAAAAGTTATGATTTTGAATTAGTTTAGAGGGACTAAAACAGGTCATTTCATCCCTGAACTCAAAAAGTAGGGAGAAAAAGTAAAAGTAGGGCGAAAAAGTAAAGTAGGGCAAAAAAGTAAAGATTGCAACTTAATTATTTTATAAATAGTAGAAAATGTATGGCTAATGTAATGAAGTTGTCGAAATCAGGTTGACGGCACTGCGCTTTTTTGACCATGTTTATCTTTGTTTACAACATTATAACCTGCATTTAAATAACCTTCTATTTGAGTTTAATTCCAATTCTTATTTGTTTTTAATATTGAATCTCTTAAATCTGCTATTAAAAGTGCTAATAATTATTGTTATTTATTAAAATAATAAATTATAACTGTGCTATGGACGAAAATGTGAATCTTTTTTCTACTGGAGATGAAATATTGTATGCACCTCGTGAGTAAAGTGCCATTATTCCCCTCGCGATAATTATCTACCTCGGCTGCGCCTCGGGAGCTAATTAGAGTTATTCCCTCGGCTTCACCTCGGGATTTAGGGACCATGGTTCCTTCGGCTTCGCCTCAAGAACCAACTTTTTCGCTCAGGGAATAATGGCTTACTTTGCTCTCTAGGTGAATAGATAACTATTGCCCATAAGTTCTTTGTGGCACATAACTTCCTAGAGTCCCACTATTGGACGATCGTTATCGTGAGATTAAAATGTTATCCTATTGCAAATTAAAAGTGTCGAGGTTTAAACCTATTTGGATTCCAAGAGGTGGTACATTTAATGATAAATGTGAGCAGAAACTTAAAATTAATATGGGACCATCAGAAGGTTCCTTTCGACAAACCATCCACATTTCTTCAAAATTGGATAAGTACTTTTAAAGATATAAGTGTAAATCAAATAATCATTTGAGGCCATTATCATCCGAATTACATTAAAATCGTACGTTTTAGATTTTAGGGTACGGAATTAAAAAAAATGTTAACTGACACGACCCGCAGCAAAAAGTGTCCCATTTTATCTTAAACAGTTTTCTGCCAAGGAATTTTGGAATTAGAGACAAAAACAATTCCATCCATAGAATTATTACTATGCTTCCGTTTCTTTTATCTAATTACCACCCAATACCACTACAACAGAGTTTTGAAACCGGGTTGGATCTAAGGTTTGGTGCTTTGGGGTAGCACCAAGCCTTCTAACTCATCCCGTCAACTACAGACTCTTCAATCAAAGATCCTTGGTAAAATCAGCGATGCTCCTTGTTATGAATCCAACCTCATCCTCCACAATGATCTCAATGTCCGTGATCTATATCTATATCCAGATACCGGAAATTCCTCGAGTCCTTATTAACTCAACCCAATCCTTTAGTAAAACTTTTTTCTTCCCAATCCCCCCCTGATAAACCCAGCTCGTCGCCTGAGGAGGCAGTGACCCCGAGATCTTCTATGTATGGAATTATATAATAATAATTATTAATCAAATCAACTTACAGTTTACATTTTATTGTTTAAATTAGTTATTACTTATCTCACTCACT
This sequence comes from Gerris lacustris, assembly GCA_951217055.1. Taxonomy (NCBI): domain Eukaryota; kingdom Metazoa; phylum Arthropoda; class Insecta; order Hemiptera; family Gerridae; genus Gerris; species Gerris lacustris. The sequence continues at coordinate 116,125,528 of OX578277.1, read as the reverse complement.
AGTTATTTAATGGTTTTATTTGTTCCCATTCTGAATCATTCAAGCCAAAAGGAGTAATCAATGGATTACTACTTTCATCATGTAATTCACCGTCCGAAAAACAATTTATTACTACCACTTATAATATTATCGTTAACAATTTACGTAGTTGTGGTATTCAATAAAATAGAAAAAATCCACTCTCTGAATATTCTTTTTTAACCTCTATTATTTAATTACCACTCTCTATACAATTCTTTTCTTACCTCTTTTGTATAATTACCACTCTCTAAATATTCTTCTCTAACCTTTTCATTCTAATTACCATTCTCTAAACATTTCTTTTCTTACCTCTTTTATTTAATTACCATTCTCTAAACATTTCTTTTCTTGCCTCTTTTATTTAATTACCACTCTCTAAACATTTCTTTTCTTACCTCTTTTATTTAATTACCACTCTCTAAACATTTATTTTCTTACCTCTTTTATTTAATTACCACTCTCTAAACATTTCTTTTCTTACCTCTTTTATTTAATTACCACTCTCTAAACATTTCTTTTCTAACCTCTTTTATTTAATTACCACTCTCTAAACATTTCTTTTCTTACCTCTTTTATTTAATTACCACTCTCTAAACATTTCTTTTCTTACCTCTTTTATTTAATTACCACTCTCTAAACATTTCTTTTCTAACCTCTTTTATTTAATTACCACTCTCTAAACATTTCTTTTCTTACCTCTTTTATTTAATTACCACTCTCTAAACATTTCTTTTATTTAATTACCACTCTCTTCTAAACATTTGTTCTCTTACCCCTTATATTTAATTAATACTCTCTAAATATTTTTTACTTACCTCTTTTATTTCATTACCACTCTCTAAACATTTCTTTTATTACCTCTCTGATTTAATTACCACTCTCTAAGCATTGTTCTCTAACCTCTTCTATCAAATTCCCACTCTTCTAATAACCTCGTAATGTTTGTTTATATTTTTTACTTGTTGCACTTAAAGTTACTTAGGTGAATTAAAGTTTAGAACGGTAAGGTAATATTTTGACAGGTGGTTATACTAAGAGCAGGTTAAGGTTGCACCTGCATCGTGTAATCCTCCAGAGCTAAACCTTTAAGAAGATTACTACCGTGTAATGGGGCCTCTCTTAAGACTTTAAGACATCAAACTCTTAAATCATATTATACAAATAGAACGGGCTTAAACAAACACAAAAAATAAAATAAAAAAGTCCATTAGCTATTGGAGACAAATGAGTGAAAGGATGCCACCCTCGCAGGCTTAGCTCGACCTGCTAGGTCCTTCTTCTACTCCTTACTAATTCCTACAACAAAAAATTATATCAACTCAAAATATTCTAAGTGCAGTAGAACTTAAACAACCGAAATTCGATCAGTGGTTCCCTCCTGAGTCAAAAAGAAGGTGTTTTTAAAAAAAAAAAAAAAAAAAAAAAAAAAAAACATTATCCGTCTATAGTTTGTCTTCCATAGTTCTTGTTCTGACGTTGGGGCCAAAACTATCAACTACCTGGGTACATTTCAATTCAATACGTGTTCAGGAAAATCACACTCCAACGCGAAATCGAGATATTAATTTCTGATCTAATATTGGGGCGTTTTCAGTTTTTTAGGTGATGCTCCGCAAAAAACTGAAAACTCGTGAAATAAAAAAAACGATTCCGACGATTTTGATTAGTCCTTTTAAATACGGAACTAACTATACAATTCGTTTTCTCTGGAAAAATCTAGTTCCTGCAAAAAAAAAAAAAAAAAAAAATTATAAACGCGGACGATGAGAGACTCGGTTCGATTACTCGCCGGGAAGGAGTTATTTTCATGGTAAACTTTGACAAAATGTTCAATAATAATTAAATGTTACCACGAAAACACCGGGTTGGACAAGTCTATATGCGGGGCATCATGTATAGAAATGCAAAAAACTAACAAATATAATGCATAAATAATTAAAGTGTTTCCTGTATATTGATATAAATTGCATTATTTATGTATTCTTTTTCATTTCATACTCTCTAGAAAAACCAGATACGCTACATCGAAGCCCAGGTAATCTACAACAGATACATACGCCCAAGATTCCCAAAATCGACCTGTATACTGCTGTGTCTCAAAATAGAGGACTGAAGATAGAAATTGTATTAAGAGAAAACTTATGAAATGAAGAAGAATCCATAATTGGTGCGTTTTTTTTTATCAATATACAGAAAAGACTTTAATTATATGTGCCATTTTTTTACTTTCTCATATAAAGAGAAAGTATTGTGATGGCGCGAAAATTCGATTTTGATGGATTTACACGTTTTGAGGTCCCCTGAATCCAAAAAGTGGTTTTTAAAAATGACTGTCCGTCGTCTGTCTGTGCAGACGCCTGGAGCCTAAACTACTGGGCCGATTTTGACGAAATTTGGCATACATGTTCAAAAAAATCATACCCCGAGGCAAAATCGAGAAATGAATTTTAGCTCTAAATTTTGGGGCGCCACCCCCAAAAAACTCTGAAAAAACGTGAAATAAAATTATTTCTCGAAAACGGTTCCGACGATTTTGATTAAAAAATTCTAAAATGTAGTAAATTTAAATACGAATCTAACGATATAAGCCGTTTTCCCGGGAAAAATCTAGTTCCTGAAAAAATAGCTTAAAACGCGGACGGAGAGAGCCCGGGTTCGATTCCCCGTCCTTGAGAAGTTATTTTTATGGTAAATTTTGATATATTTTTCAATAATAATTAAACCTACTTACGAAAACTAATAAATGGAAAACATTGGCTAAGTAATTATGAACTCGTATATGAGAAAGTTTGTCTGAGTTGTCTCGGACCTTTTTTTTTTTTCATTTCTATACATGATGCCCCATATAGGCTTGTTCAACCCCCTTGATCTATTAATTATGAATTCGTATACGAGAAAGCTCATTATAAGGTGGATAGGACTGATTTTTCGGTAAGAAGACTGAAACAGAAGACCAAGATAGAAGACCAAAACAGAATACCAAAACAGAAGACCAAAACAGAAGACCAAAAACAGAAGACCAAAGCAGAAGACCAAAACAGAAGACCAAAACCGAAGACCAAAACAAAAGACTAAGACAGAATACGTGTAAATCTTTCACAATGTTGATATCGAAATTTGTTAACCATCAATACTTTCTCTGTATAGTTACTACTTATATGGGAAAGTAAATACTATTTAAGTGAGCTTGGTTTCAAAGTGTTAGTTCTGTACAAATTAACATTAAATATAGTTCTCAGAGCTTTAAGCTAAATTTCAATTTATCTCATATCAACTATTTATTTTTATTGGATTTGAAAACAATAAAATGTTGTTTACTTTATAGTGGAGTCTTTGTTTATTATTACTTCGCACTACAAATTTGTTGGCACCCAAGTTGTTACTCCGTCCGCTGATACATTGACTATATTTAAATGAACGCGATTTAATTGTAAATGTTGAGCCCCCCCCCCCCCGTGTACAAGTATTCAAACTTTAGTCTTACTCAGAGGGTGACAATAAAACAAACAAGACATTTCTATGGAAATGAAGTTCTAGAAGGAGGCGAAGTCCACAAGGAGGAGGGGGGGAGGACTTGATTCTAACAAAGCACTCGGGTCTCTCAGTACTTCGTACAGAGCTTGGGATAAAAAGTAACGTCCCACGCTTTGCCTATCTTACGTCACCGACTTCACTTAAATCTAATGTTCGCAATTTAACTCTGCACTTGGCTATAAACAGAACAATAAAAGCAAAAAGAAAATAAAATTTCCACATATTATTTAAATTTCAATTAGATCCGAAAAAATATATTTATACTTTCTGTAGAAAGTTTAAAATGTGGTGTATAAACAAATTGTAAACTTTATTTTTCGTTTTTTCTCTCTTATTAACATATTTCATATTTATAAAGATAAGCGGAGACGTTGTTGAAATATGACATTACAATATTGTTTGAATGTCATAAATAAAAAGGGTTTTATGAGTATTTTGATATTTTCTAGTTATTTTTTATGTAGTTTATAAATATATACAATATGTAAAATGGCAACTTTCTTTACACGTATATTTTGAATTAATTTAATATGAAACAAATCTATTACTAATTGAAAGTAGAAATTAATAAAAATGTTGATGTTCAGAGATAAAATCATTCCTTAAAGAAAATTATATAAAATTAAATTATCCAAGAATATTTTTTCACCAAATTCAAAAGGTCTGCAGGCAATTTAAGAAATAGGACGAGTTCGTTAACCATCATTATCGGCCCAGCCGTTTCAAGATGGCGGCCATTTAAAAGTTAGTTTTAGCTACAACTTTTGAACCACTAATCATATTAACGAGTAACAAACGTCTTCACATGCATTTTACTACGTTTTTTTTATTAGCTTGCTTTCTTGTTTGTTTGTTTGTCCAGTACAAATCTTGGAATCGCTTTTTAACTAACTTCCCGAGTAGCTAATCATTTGAAACTTTTAGAATAGCTCAGAACACGATGACAATGCATTATTCCAATACTTTTAGCCATCTTTCAGCAGAATTTAATTAGTTTTCAGCAAATTTTGCTGCATGGAAAGTTAGTTCGGAAAAAATCCGCAAGTTATTTTATTTGTTTTTACATATCCCATAGTATTACAATCCTCATTTTGACGGGTTTCAAATTTGTGATTATTTATTAAGAGGTAAACATTGAATGACAGCGAAAAGTAAACAAAGAAATAAATTAATTGACGTGTGAAACCCAGGTTTGTTTACACTTTTGTCCTAGTTATAGGTTTAATTTTTCTGCAGCTGTACTTCTTTACTTGTACATATTTTTCTTCTCTCACTGTCCCTACCCAGGGGCATATCAATGGCACGGTTTAGATTCGGTGTTGGTGAGATCCGTTGTACAAAGATTTGTCCTTTTATAGGTTTTACATCAGCTCTCTAGATGGTTGTCATTATTATGTGAAGTAAATAAATTCGGAACTATGCATTTAACATTGTATATAGCAATGACAATTATATTATCAACATTACATATGATTCAACAGAAAATTTAAAAACATAGTATATAAAAAGTTATTTTTATCTTGTAATTATTTATTATCCAAACGCAATAAAACTATCCCCTAGAGTATTATCCAAGACGTTCCTATTTTTTCTAACAAAATATTTGACATATGTAAAATTCCTTAACAAAAGCATATTTTTTTTTTATGACAAAGAATAACTATATTCCTTTTTGTAGATTTTCACTTTAAAAAATGATTCTGCCAATTAGTGCAGTTCATAGCAATTATTCCTCGCGCCTATTTCTTACACTTTAAGGCTCTACCGCTCTTTTAGGTTAGAAAAAACAGTAAAATAAACATTTTATTGGTTCTAAGCAAGATATAAAAAATTTAAGTACAGGCTTCATTCCTAATTTTAATTCTGCATAATTTGAGCCATATTTCAACTCCCTACTACAATAAATACTACAACTATTTCAATACAACAAGTTTTATGGTTGTATTGAAATGGCGCCTGTACTACATATCATAGGAAGTTATGAAATAGGGCTCAAATTGTGCAGAATTAAAATAGGGAATGAAGCCTGTACTTACATTTTTTATATCTTGCTTAGAACCTATAAAATTTTAATTTTACTGTTTTTTCTAACCTCAAAGGGCGGTAGGGCCTAATGATTTTCTGTTTTTACTAATATTGTCAAATTTACCTCAGCAAAAACAGTGAAACCTAACAGCGAAATAATTTCAAGATAAAAAGAACTTTTTATATACTACGTTTTTAAATTTTCTATTGAATCGTATGTAATGTTGATAATATAATTGTTATTGTTATATAATGTTAGTAAAAAAAATAGTTCCGAATTTATTTACTTCACATAAATGACAACCATCCAGAGAGCTGATCTTAAACCTATAAAAGGATAAATCTTTGTACAACGGATCTCCCCAACACCAAATCTAAAGCATGTCATCGATATATTTGAAATACATAATAATAATAATATAATCGATAAATAATATAATCGATATTTCCTGTTTTGCTGTCATTCAATGTTTATCTATCACAAATTTTAGACCCGTCAAAATGAAGATAGCGTAAATATTGGATATGGCAAAACAAATAAAATAACTGGCGGATTTTTTCCGAACTAACTTTCTGCACAGCAAAATTTGCTGAAAACTAATTAAATTCTGCTGAAAGATGGCTAAAAGTATTAAAATAATGCATTGTCATCGTGTTCTGAGCTATGCTAAAAGTTTCAAATGTCTAGCTATTCGGGAAGTTAGTTAGAAATCGATTCTCAGATTTGTACCGGACAAACAAACAAACAAACAAACTAGAATGCAAGCTAATAAAAACGTAGTAAAAAGGGCCAAATTTCAGTATCCCCGATCCTAAAATCTCAATCTATCAAAGTGATGATATCCTAAATTGTGCGGACAAGTCTGCACCTTTAGACCATAAGCTCACTTTACTGCTACTTTCATGGGCACGTACTCTTTCATTATCTTCCTGTAAACGGGTTTGAACACCTTTATAATACTTCCCAGCCATGTTGGCACTATTGTCGCCCTCTACAGGTCTTGTAATCCAAAGACCTTTGAGTATTTTTGACTTTGGCTCCCTGCATTCTTACTATTCCATTAACCACACGTTCGTTACGTTAGAACGTAAGATATCAGTAAAAACGTTGATTTCTCTACATTAAACGTTTAGGTCCGCTTTAATAGTTTTAACGATCTTTAACGATTCATTGCGGTGTCGCTGTTGGTTTTACTAAAAAATGTTATTTTTAAAAAATGTTCGTCCACGGAGAGAAAATTATGCTAAATAGTCAGTATAACTTATTCTGCCACCATTTTTCAACCGCGTACTAGTCGAAAAAATTCATTCCCATACTGAGGTGCAGTATAGGCCTATTCTGCGACCCAGCATAGACGTTTTCAGACTGCGTAGCAGTTGATGGTATACTGGAGTCAAGTCGAACATATCATTCAACTCCTGTGCAGCATAACCACTAAACTGTTTCGCAGTTTAAAACACCCCTATACTGCAATGCAGTATAGTTTGACTCGGCTCGGTCGCAGTATTGTTGTTTCCAGAATCGTGGCAGCCGAAAAAATTAATTAATAAAGCATAAAGGCAGTTGAAAATATTTAGTTTCAACTGGAATTCAGCATACCTCATAAGTACATTTATTACTATTTTTAATGAAATAGTTAATAAAACAAATAGTTAACTACGGTACGTTACATATTATTATTATTATTACATATATATAAATGTTCTGGAGGTAGTTTTGAAATAATTTAACAGTGTTTTAGGGGTACATTTATTTAGTACAGATTTTTTCTTGGGTAACCTAATCTAATCTATATGGTGTGTTTATTGGTTTTATTTTTCTTTACTTGAATAGTAATGTGTATAAGAACCGTTACGATTCAGAGGTTATATAGGTATTAAAAGTTTAAAAAAATACCCTTTGACTTAAGAGGATTAGACCTTTTTAGGAGAATCAGAAAAAACCATTATACTTATGCTTATGAAAGATAAATTTTAACGGTTATTCAAACCCTCAGTAAGGTTAAAATTTACCTGAATTGAACACTGGAACTGGCATAGTATTTGGGAAGTAATTTTGTATATATAGAAAGTATGCGTCAACCCCTCTTGGGCCGTTATGAAGCTTACTAATCTTTTAGACCATCCAAAAAATTACAAATAAATTTTGGAACTGCTAAAGTTTGAAGAGAATATTGTCAGACAGCAAAAATAACTATTGACAATATTATTATTGATTATAAGTGAGCATTAGAGACTATATTTAAACTTAGAAAGTATATACACATGATAATCTTCATCGTCTATAAGAACTAAGTTAATATAGACTGTGTGAAAACTGTAGTATCCACCTAAATAAACGATTCTCCCCTACGTTCTAGCTATGAAATAGAATAAAAGAGAATAGATTTGTATTTGCGTATAAAAACATGATTATAGTATATAGGTATTGAAAAATCAATCCTACACGTGGTTTATTTTGTCGTTCGGAACAATGTGCATAACTCTGTTAATGAAAAAAAAGGTTTGTCTCGTCGAATAGATAAAATTAGAATTTTTTCCTATCCTAAAATTCAAATTTTAATTTTAAAGGGCACGTTTACGCGAGCGTTGCGCACGAACGCTTGGGCAGACAACGTTGTCCGGCAAACTCGTTCTGAGCATTGGTAAAATGAACATGTGCACAAAATTTCATCAAAATCGGTCAACTTGTACTCAAGTTATCGTCATATTATGTTTCAGACACACCGTCAAATACGTAGCATATTTTGTTGAATAAAATTTAGGAAGCTCGCTATGTTCGCTTCAATTAAACTCGTGATTTATGAAAATGCATTTATTACTTAGAATGCGTTAAAAAAATACTACGTAAAATGAGTCACTAATAAAAAAGATCATCAACTGTGACTCAGTTGAAGATAAGGCAGGTGCATTTCAAGTCAACTGCGACCAAGTATAAGTACTTTGTCTTAACTGTGTATCAGTTGAACAAAATACGTCTTCGACTGCCTCCGAGCTGAAGGGCCGGTGGTAGGTGGGGGGAACCCTATATAAAGGTTACCCCAGCTGAACGGAAGTCATTCTTCAGTTGTGCTTCCTACATTACAGATCATTGCTTTAGAGTTCTTTACACTTCTATATCATTTTAATCTTTACATATTGTCTATATATGAGACTTATTCAGTTATTCGGACTTAAATTGGTGAAACGTTTTCTCCAAGCTTGTGCAATGAGTGAGGTTCGAGAATTGTTTCTTCAGTGGGGACTCGATGAAGCATGCATTCAAGCTTTAACAGGTAAGTCAGTTTTTCTCCTTTAAACCTAACAATTCTTAAGATGAATCATTAATTATTTGTATAATTAATGTTTATTGTTCTGTCATACACATATTTATCTATTGCGTCTCCGTGTTGCGTACTGTGTTATTAAATTTATTATGTTACTTTCTGTCAAATATGTCCATTGTATTCCTCCGCGTGGCTAAGGCTGTAGAGGGCTCGTAAAAAAATTGTTTAAATAATTAATATAATAATTCTTTATTCCACCATACGATTTGTTACAACAGATGATTACTCTTATAAATATGTAGCATAAATTATAACATTTCTCCTTAATTACATCAATATAAATTGTAAAAGTATTCTGAAATTAATAATAGTGCACCCCCGCATGAGATACTCGTGCGCGGGAGTGGCCGTTGAGGCTTATACATAAATAAAAATAAATAAATAAGTTAATAATTATTGTGTTGTACTATCGAATTTTCATATATATACAAGATGATGCTTTTTTATGTTTATAAGTGTTTAACTAAACGCTTTGTTCGCGCAATGTCAGATGAAGTCAGTTATCCTTTCACGTCCCTCTAGTAATAATAATGTTAATAACATAAATCATTTAAATGAAATAGCTCTTATAATATTCGCTGGTGCAGTCGAATGTTCTTACATTGACAAAGAAACAATAATGCTCTCCATGATAAATATCTATATATATATATATATATATATATATATATATATATATATATATATATATATATATATATATATATATATATATAGATATGTATATGTATATGTATATGTATATGTATATGTATATGTATATATATATATATATATATATATATATATATATATATATATATATATATATATATATATATATATATATAGATATGTATTTATATATGTATATGTATATATGTATATATATGTATATGTATATATGTATATTGTCTATTCTGCCCAAACAAGTCAACCGTACTGCCTTTTGTTTTTAGCCCAAGGAATAACTGCATTTTCCAATTTGGAGGAAATGTCCTCTGTGATTGACAAGAATTACATAGTGTCCACATTCCCTAACCTGGCGACATATTTGACATTTCGACGAAAGTACCTGGAGTGGTACAATGGTCGGAAGCAAGCACCGGTTAGTCCACTTTTATTTCGTAATTGATAGTATTACTTACATTTTGATCTCTTTTTATGACTATAACCATTGTATAAGCCATCGTTTATGGTTTACAATTTTGTTAAATCCTCAACACTTAGTAAAATCTAATGTGAATTATATTTACACTTGTGTTTAAAGTTTATTGTAATTAATACAGTGGTTTCTCCATGATTGTAGTAATATGAGAACTTACCCACGATTATTGAAGATTTAAATATTTGTTTAATCTTAATTACATTTTGCATTGGGCCAATGACAATGAAAGTCTTTCTAACAATCTGTAAGGCTACATATTCTATTATGTACATACTATATGTTTATCACATATACTGTGTGTAGGTGTAAATGACAAAAAACATAATTTTTCGACAAAAAATAAGTTAAAAAAATTAAAAAAGAAATTACTCTTAATAATAATTGTTGCTTGTTGTGAAATGAAAAATTGTCATATTGATAATTGCATGCTATGTGCAATGCACCCAAAGATTACAATTTTTAAACATTGTATCAAGAGAAAAGTGTTTTTTTTTTTTTTTTTTTTTTTAATTTTTGAAGAAATGTTACTCTATAAAATTATTTATTTATAATATCTTAAGGTAATTTATGTCATAAAAAGTAGATTTTTTTTTTTTCATTTACACCTGCAACTCAAACTGGGGACATACTGTATAGTATATACGCATAGGTATATAGATGTGTGTTTATTTGTAGCATTGGTAAATTTCCACTATTTTGGTCACCTATTTTTGACTGTCCAATTTAATTTTTTTGGTTAGTCTTAAGTTAATGCTTTGTAGTATTTTTTGAAAAAGGAATATTCATTCTCCTATGTACAAATCCCACTTTTATCATTTCTCTGATGCATAAGTCATACAAATGTATAGTGTTTGACAAAGTGTATCAACAATAAAGTACTAAAGCATTACTTAATACTAGTTAATTCTCACCCGTAATATTAACTTAAAATTAGTGATTTTTTTTGTACTTTTTTAACCTTTCCCAGCTTACATTATTGAAACGAATCCGGTTGTAAATTTTATTGGCGAATTAAGTATTAATGAATTTTGTGTTTTGATATTTTAGGTTATTGCTGAACTTGTAGACTTAAACAGCCAGTTGGAGGACCTAGAAGAATTTGTAAATACACAAAGCTCTGGGGAGCCTTCAACGAGTGAATTGTTCACATGTTCAACCCCCAAGCACTTACCTCGCAGCCAGACCGAAAACCAGGCAGAGCCTCTTGAAAGGATCCCTTCAGTATCGGAGAGTAATCTGAACCCAGCAGAGGTACTCCTCAGAAGTAAATGTCCACATTTACTGAAGAAGAGGGGCCAGGATCTTTCCAAATCAGAAATTACTGAAATAGGCCGTGTAGTTTGCAGGCATTTAGCCGAATGCATTGTAATTAACAAAGCAATAACGCTATCCTGTTTGGCTGAGTGGGGAGGACATTTAGGTCGAATTTTTCAACCTAGATATCCAGCGGATTTTTTCTTCCGATATACACAAAAAGTTTTACGGAATAAAAGATTGTCGTCAGAATCTGAAGAGGATCCGAGGCTGGGCCCCAGCTTTTCAAGAGAACCTGTTGGAGCTCTCTACAATACCTACAGGAACTTCAAAAAGACACTAAGGCTAGAGGGGTTGCTGAAGCGACAACGGACTCGTTCATCATTGCCAGGATCCAGTGTGGATGAATCACCGTCGTCAGAGAGCTCTGAGGGTTGTTCTTCGCTGACATCACATGATTCTCCACCAACCAAAAGAGGAAGATCCAGAAAACAGGCGACGAAAGCTGATAAACCTGGTGAGTCACTTTATTATAATATGTATTGTATGTTGTATGGACGAGTGAAGTTAATAGAACATAAAGTAAATAAACTGAGAAGTGAAAGTAAATTTAATTAGTGTGTTGTCTCAATCACAGTAAATAAAAACATCAATGTGCTTATATGGTGTATGTATAGTTAGTTTATTTGCTTTTAACGCCACTTAACATTAAATTTAAATATCTTACATTAAATAATAAGAAACATCATAAATGATCCTATTCCATGCCTACCACATTAACTGTGTACATACAACAGTCAGAAAGTTGTCATGACTGTAATTGCATTTTGATATTAATTTCAGAAACATCTGAAGGTGTCCGTACTAAGTTGGCAATTCTTCGGGAATACACGTCCACAGAAACCACGGCCTACCTTGAAGAAGCCTGGCGAGAGACCTTTGCCATCCGTTCTTGGGAAGGTGACACATCGGAGCTCACCATTTTAGAACAAATTGAAAAATATCCACCTCTTAAACAGCAGTCAACTGCTGAAATTCTTGTAAGTTCTTATATTCTTTATTCCTATCTTAAATCAGCATGCTTTTCCATACATCTAGATATTAACAATTTATATGGTGAGAGAGAAAGATAGGTTTAACAGGGAGGCGCTTTAATTTAAAACTTAAATTATAATTTGTTTTATTTCTGTTGCAGTTAAGATTGGATTTCGATAAGGTGGCAGGAGAAGGAAAAGCAAAAATAAAAGTAGCAGACCAGGTTGCCAAGTATCATAAAGCAATATTAAAATTGGCGAGAGACTCGTACAGCAAAGATCCCGCTCAGAGAAAGATACTTTTAACTTTCCTTGATCACGCCACATCAGGTGAATTTGTAAATGTTATACTTTTGATTCATTGAAGTAATGTCGTTTATTTACATAAATGACATTACTTCGCATGAATTTATTAAATATGCCTATTATTTTTGTAAAATAACTCCTATTTAGAGATGGATTTGTAAGTTGCCTTGTTACATTTGGAGGATGAGGAATTGTCTGATTTTAATTTTAATTTTTTTTTTTTTTTTGTTGATTAGGTGACAGTGCGAAGAAGATTACAGCGACCCTGTTCCTGTTGCCCTTCACTTTATCGTCTACAGGCTACAGAGAGAGGTCTACAGCGACAGGAAAAGAAGGTGTGCAGTCAGATCGCATTGGTTCGTTAAATTTTTTTATTTACCATACGACATCAGTTGCGGAAGGCAAAGACCGGGTTGTTAAATTAACTGCTGAGTTTAAAAGTTTAAAAAGGCATCTGCAGCCCTTCATTATTGCAATAGGCCCATCTTGCGTAGACATTGTTAAAGCATACATTGTAATTGACGGGGAGTTTTTATACGAATTCAACTCAACTGCAGATGCTGTTGAATTTTACCTAATATTATGCTATGCTCTTAATATTAAATTTCCTCCTGAGGCCGAGAACATTTGGATTCTAATATCAAAACTATTTTACAAAATAGAAGAGAGTTCCCTTCCCCAAAGTGTTTATTCCACTTGGGTAAAACTTAAACATTTTAAAGAAGAACCCGCAACTGATATCGTATAGTGCGTAAGGAAACAACATTGTAACAACTGTCATCATGCTATCGTGCCACGATTGTAAACATAGATTCAAATCTGTAAGCGATCTTATAGTTCATATCAAACGTATGCACCTTGACTTTTCACCAGGGGACAATCTTTCGTTGCGCTGTGGCGAGCCAGGCTGCTACAGAGTATGTGGCAGCTTGTATACCTTGCGTTATCATTTAAAGTCTGAACATTGTGCCACTTCTCCAAGTGGTGTCGCGCCCTCTTTAAACAACGTGGTCTGTGAAAGGAATGGGAACGAGGTAGGAGAAGGTATTAAAGACTCAGAAATAAATATCTCACAAGATGAGACGGTTAATGGGGAAAACTTACGCTTTGATTTTTCGCCCGAAAATTTAAAAAAAATATTTTTAGATACAGCTGCTAAGATGTTTAGCAAGCTACAGGCCAACCCACAAATACCCCTTAATTACATTCAGTTATTTTATAATAGGTATGAAGAATATATGAAAGACTCGTTTTGTTTTGTGTTAAATCGATTTGCAGAAGACAGTGCTAGAGATGGCACTTGTAATCACTTAGGGCCATTCACTGAAACTTTATTAGGATCCATAACACAGTGCAATGAAACTTTCCGCAGTCAACACCTCCGACTTAATTTTTACACTAATATTGGAACTTACATTCCCCCAAAACAGAAATTTATAATGAATCGTCCAGTGGCCGGACGAGGTGGTACAACTAAACTTGGGCCTTGTTTTGCTTCCTTTGTTCCATTGAGAAATGTTTTTAAAAAGGTTTTATCAATTCCTGGTCTTTTAAAAGAAATTGATAGTTACATAAATTTTTGCCAAAACTTCCCTTTCCCGATGAATATAATTCAAGGTAGTGCATGGCAGAAAACGTACTCAAACCATCATTTAAATGCAAATGAGAAGTTATACCCTCTTACACTTTATTTTGACGATTTTGAAACATCAAATCCCCTTGGTAGTCACTCATCCATTCACAAGTTGGGAGCAGTGTACGTATCCATGCCTTGCATTCCGCCAAAATATGCTTCCAAGCTTAACTATATATTCTTGGGTCTTCTGTTTCATTCCTCGGATAGGGCTGTTTCCAAAGGTAACGAGAAAATATTTGCAAGTGTAATAGACGAGCTAAATTATTTAGCTAATACTGGAGTAGAAATTGCTGTTGACAGTTTCACTGGCACTGTTAAATTCAGATTAGCTTGTATAACCGGAGATAATTTGGGATTAAACTCGATCCTGGGCTTTACCGAAAGTTTTAGCGCCTCTCATTACTGCCGGATATGTAAAGGAGGCAAACGTGAGCTAGCTAAGCTTACGCGTGAGAAATCAGATTTTCTTAGAAATATGGAAAATTACAATGAGGACTTGCAAAGTGATAACGTTTCAGCTACGGGCATTAAGGAAAGGTGTGTCTGGTTAAAAGTCAAAGGTTTTAAGTTATTTCAACATGTAGCTGTAGATATTATGCATGATTTATTGGAAGGTGTTTGTCAATATGTTATGACCCTTGTGATAAATTCTTTAATAAGAGATAAACTATTCTCTTTGAATTACTTGAACGATCACATCGTTTTGTTTGATTATGGCCCAGATTCAGGCTCAAAGCCTCAACCTTTGGTCTGGCAATCTGGTGGAATAAAATGGAGAATGTCATCAGCAGAATGCTTGACATTCCTTAGGTATTTCTCACTATTTGTAGGAACAAAAATCCCATTGGGCAATAAATATTGGGCTTTGTTTTTGCTTTTGAGGCGAATAATGTCCACTTGTATGACGGATGCCGTGTCTCCCTACCTTCCTGAGAACCTGGCTCAATATGTAAGTGATTTCAATAAACTGTACTTGAAATTATCTTGTCGTGATAGGTTACAACCGAAATTTCACAACTTGATACATTATCCTTCAATGTTAAAAAAATTTGGCCCTTTGAGACCTTTGTGGTCTATGAGGTTTGAGGCAAAACATAGAATACTTAAAGTGGCTGCTCGAGCCACAGGCAATAGGATAAATATAACAAAAACCATTAGCGTGCGTCATCAATTGCAGTTAAACGACATGCTCCTGGCTAATACACTCCCTGATACATTTAAACCGGCCAAATATCACAAATTATGTCCCTCTCTGTTGTGCGCCCTAAAAACAAAATTTAAATTGCCATCCTGTAACACCCTATATGGTGTCGTTAGTGTGGAGTTGGAAGGTATAGTGTACCGACCAAACCAACTTATTTGCATTGGCTTGGATGAAGAACGATTTAATTTGCCCAAATTCTTTTATATTGAACATATTTACATAGATAGTAAGACCCAAAATATTTTTTTAACCGGAAAAGAAATGTTTACGATTGACTTTGATGATCACTTCTTTGCCTATGAAGTCGAGGAAGGGAGACTCGACATGTCCTATAGACTTCAGGATACATGCTTCATCTTCCCAAATCTAATGTGTTCATTGCCCAATGGGAAAATATATGTGGTTTTTAGAAATTCCATAGATTAGTAATTGATACATTAAGTGTCTTCTTAGTGTACATAATTATTAAGAGCAATGTAACCTAATATTTCAAATGTATAACAAAATTAACAAAATGGTTATGAATAATATTTTTATCTTTAAATAAGAAAAGATAAGGTCACAAGAATTACAATGAATAGTAATTGTGATCAAACTATTCAATTATTAGAATGAATAAAAATATAATTTTGCACCACAAATGATAAATATGTTAATTATTGTAAGACTATTACAAAGTAAAATCAACAGATGTTTGTAAAGCTATTAAATATGTATGAACTATGTTTTCTTTATAAAGAATATTTTAAATTATATATATATATATATATATATATATATATATATATATACATATATATACATATATATACATACATATTATTATTAGTATTTGTATATAAATTAAATTTTATGATATATATTACACACATAAACAGCTTAAATTTTTTAAATTTAGTAAAATATTAACTTGTAATATTATGCTTTTAATTTATACCTTTATTATATATATGTGTGTGTGTGTGTGTGATGTGTGATAATTATACATTTTTAAACACACACACACACACACACACACACATATATATATATATATATATATATATATATATATATATATATATATATATATATATATATATATGTATATTATACACCTAAATATTATTTTATACATTAACTTTTAATATTGTGCCTAAATTTGTAACTAAAATATGTATAAACTATGTTTTCTTTATAAAGAATATTTTAAATTGTAATACTAGGCATTAAATGTGTTCATATACATATATATATATATACATACATATTATTATTAGTATTTGTATATAAATTAAATTTTATGATATATATTACACACATAAACAGCTTAAATTTTTTAAATTTAGTAAAATATTAACTTGTAATATTATGCTTTTAATTTTACCTTTATTATATATATGTGTGTGTGTGTGTGTGTGATAATTATGCATTTTTAAACACACACACACACATATATATATATATATATATATATATATATATATATGTATATTATACACCTAAATATTATTTTATTTTATACATTAACTTTTAATATTGTGCCTTAAATTTGTAACTAAAATATGTATGAACTATGTTTTCCTTTTTCTTTATAAAGAATATTTTAACTTGAAATTTATACCTCTATTATTTAACTTACATGAATGCATATATATATATATATATATATATTGGATTTTAATTAAATTTTATTTTATACTTATGTTGGACGTAATATATAATTGTAAATTTGTATTCATAAAAATAATAATAATAAAATTTTTTATGTAAAATCAAATCTGCCTCTTACATGTTTTTCTTCTAATTTAAAATATTACAATTATTTTTAAAGTCCTAATTTTAGGACTTAAGAATTAAGTAATATTTTAATAATACAGCAGCAGCTTAGATGAAAATAAAGGTTGTATGCAGTCGGGGGTAAGCATTGGCGTAACGCCTGCTCTACTGTTCCCAAATTTGGAGCAGTTGTGTTCCCAAATTTGGAGCAGTTAAGCAGAAGCTAAAGCTTACTCTCTCGACAGCATACCACCTTATATTTCATCTGGGCTGCAGCTGAAAGTATTCCCCTTTCCAACCAAACTTCAGTCGACACAACTGCTGTGTAGCAGTTGAAGTACAACTGCCAAGAAGTATAATACTACTGTGGCCTAGTAAGTAATAGTAAGAAGTAATATATTACGCTGCATAGCAGTTGCAATTAAACTGACAAGCAGTACAATACTACTGTGGTCTAGTATAAGAAATAATATATTACGCTGCATAGCAGTAGCAATTAAACTGACAAGCAGTACAATACTACTGTGGTCTAGTATAAGAAATAATATATTACGCTGCATAACAGTTGCAATTAAACTGACTAGCAGTACAATACTGCTGTGGGCTGGTATAATAAATAGAATATTACGCTGCATAGCGGTAGAAAATTGAGGGAGGCAGTTGAAATTCAACTGACTAGAAGTACAATACTGCTGTAGGCTGGTACAATAAATAAAATATTACGCTGCATAGCGGTAGAAAATTGAGGGAGGCAGTTGAAATTCAACTGACTAGAAGTACAATACTGCTGTAGGCTGGTACAATAAATAAAATATTACGCTGCATAGCGGTAGAAATTTACTTGTTTGACTGATTCACAGTTCAAAATGAACGTGAACGTGACGCTTGGACTGCACCATTGGACTGCGTCACAGTTGAAAATGAACGTGAATATGTCTTTCGACTGCTCCATTCGACTGCTACACAGTCAAAAATGAACGTGAATGTGTCACATTCACCTACTCTATTCGGTTGCCTCGCAGTATAGCGTTACACTAAGTTTCAGCATAAAAAGTATCGATATATCGAAATGTTCGATATATACACTCAGCTGAGTCACAGTATAATGGCCGCAGTATAGACTTCGACTGGAAGACCTCCTACGTTCAACCTTATTTACACGCAGCATCATTTCGACTGCGTATAAGTCGAAAAAAGTCCTTTTTTTCTCTCAGTGGATCTCATCGAATAGATAATGATAGAATCGTTTTCCATTCTGAAATAACAATTTTACATTTGCAGCTCAAATTTGCGCGAGCGTTGCGTGCGAACTCTTGGATGGATCACGCTGTCTAACGAACTTAGCCTGAGCATTAGTGAAAGGAACACGAATACTAAATTTCAACAAAATCGGTCAACTATTACTCAAGTTATCGTCGGACTTTTAAACGTTACACACAGACAGACAGGATGCATAATTTGTTGAATGTAAGAAGCTCGCTTCAATTAATAACTTGTTTCAAAAGCTGAAATAATCATGGTATTTTAGTGTGATAATTTGTATAATATTGATGTCTGCCAATGGAGAAATTTAAAATTCTATCTCTAATGGGAAAATATGGGCAAAGTTAAATAAAGAAAAGTGAGTTGAGCCCAGACTGATGTTCTGAAGACTGATGTTCTGTTTAATGAGAACTTTAATATTACTTGACGTTAGTTTATAAACCTATCGAAGTCCAGCTACTAATATATATGCAACCGAGCTTATATATCTTGGCCTCTTTTAGCGGTCTAATTCAAAATAAAATTAAAGGTCGCAGAAATGATTAACTATATATTTTATTTGTTAACGGTAGCGTAGAAGGCAATTAAATCAATTTTAACTGAAAAGTTTACCGAATTAAGATTCGGATGATCGCACACTATTATAAAAGATGTCTCTCGATCTTTAAGATTCATGTCAAAAAAATGATTTTGTAAAGAAGCCGTTTCCATCTTATATACTCGCCTAATTAGTGGCATCGACCTTTAATTAATTTTAAATTAAATACCGACATATTAAAAATGGCTTCCTTTACTAATACTGACAACAAGCCAACTTTAATAATCAGTCCGATGTAATATCAGACAAAAAATCTCATCAATATATTATAACGAGGCATCGCGTGGCTCTATCATTGAAGCGAGCGTACAGTAATAAATATGTATTGAATATTGAAAAATAGATAATCATGAATCATGATGAGTTGATAGATAATGGCTATGATAGTAGTACAGCAGCGGCTAGTAGTAAGGGAACTACCCTGCATTCTTACTATTCCTCTAACCACACATCTCCTTTTCAATTAATATAAAATGTATCACTTTGCTACAAACAAACTTCTGCTTGTATCAGGTTGAAATTTTGCATGCCTGTTTCAATTGTGCATTAGATGGTGTATATGAAGTTTTATTAAAATCGTTACGTTAGAACGTAAGATATCGGTAAAAAGGTTGTTTTCTCTATTATAAACGTTTAGGTCCGCTTTAATAGTTTTAGCAATATCCATTAATTCATAGCGTTGTCGCTGTTGGTTTTACTAAAAAATGTTATTTGAAAAAAATGTTCGTCTCATCGAATAGATGATGATAGAATCTTTTTCCGTCCTGAAATTCCAATTTAATTTATGAACCTCTCGTTTACGCGAGCGTTGCGCGCGAACTCTTGGACGGATCACGCTGTCCAACGAACCTAGCCTGTGTATTAGTAAGAGGAACATGTATACTAAATTTCAACTAAATCGGTCAACTTTTACTCAAGTTATCGTCGGACACGTAAACGTTACTGACAGACAGACAGACAAGATGCATAGTTTGTTGAATGTAAGAAGCTCGCTTACGCTCGCTTCAATTATGATTGAGTTAGTCTCCATTTTTGAGCATCTTTTGGCGCCAATATGTCAAAAACTAGACTTTTTCCGGGATCCCAACTTAAACAACTTTATTCTTATTTAAAACCTGAAAAATATTGTTTTAAAAAAATTAGTCGGAATAGTAGTTTTTTAAAAAAAAAATAGAATGCCAATTGGTGTAGCACATAGCTTCCTCGCATCCTATCTCATACTTTATTGATTTTATGCTTTTACAAGCCATTAATTTCTTATTGTTTCCTCCGATTTTTCAAAGTCAAAATTGAGTTGATTTTTAATTTTTTATTTTTAAATACCTTTATTGAATAAAACATATTAATACATAATAATATTTTAGTACATCAATATATCTTTTTTATTGATTTTACAATTTAGCACTACATAAGGTTATCTCTCCACTAGAGAACATGGAGTCCTGAGCTGTGGAGAGAGAACATGAATTAAAAGTATCTAATCAGAAAATTTAAAGAGTGCAGACGTTGAAATTAATCTGGGGCTACATTCGACGCACCGTAAAAATGTAATAATAATCAGATGAGTACATTTGAAGTTATAGGTGTAAATAAATGTATGTTTAAGCGCATGTGGAAGAGAAATAAATGGGCACATAAGGTTGAGGTTATTTGGGACCAACAATGGGCTAATTATGACCTACCACCCAAATTTTAATAAAATTCAACAAAATAAAAATATGTTGGTAGCAAAAATTGATCGACAGACAGACCAACAGACAGACCGACAGACAGACATTGAACCAATAACGATCCCTGATGTCTGAAACGGATTTCTGGCTTGAAATTTTTGAAATCGGTGACCTAAACATCTTTCGTTACCTTCGGTAAACTCGGAAGCAAAAATAGTTTTTGGAAAAATGTGTCATTATAATATATTAGTTATGTTATTACAGGTTTTACTCTATCTAATAATTAACCGGTAGCAAGGTACAATTCAAAAGCAACGTAAACTACAGCAAGCACTTACTTTCTCATATATAGGTAGGAGTGTATTGTGATGGCGCGAATTTTCCATTATGTGATTTTGATAGATTTAAACGTTTTGGGGTCTTTTGTACAAAAAAGTTGTTATAAAAAATGTATGTGAGTCGTCTCTAATCGGCCTCACGCAAAATCAAGAAAATCATTTTAGTTCTAAATTTGGGGGCCCAATACCTCCAAAACTCTCTGGGAAAAAAGTATGCAACCAATTCTTTGGATAGTGTGTCAAATTTAGGCCACAGATACTCCCACATTAATTTCAACTGTCTGCGCCAATTTAATATTGATTAAAAATAAGTATGACCCTCAACAGGGAATTGAAACCGATACAAATCTCATGTTACAATACTTCGAATAATAGGATGCTTGGAAGCTATGTGCCACACTAATTGGCAGAGTTTATTCATTTACACCACCTTGATCAACCTAACCCCCTCTAATAACCATCTCTAAAACATCTTGTCCCTTCAAATCAATCCTAACCACCTCTATTACCGCTCTAATAATTTTGAACCACCCCTAACCACCTCTAACCACCTCTAACCACCTCTGACCAACTCTAACCACCTCTAACCACCTCTAACCACCTCTGACCAACTCTAACCACCTCTAACCATCTCTAACCACCTTTAACTACCTCTAACCACCTCTAACCACCTTTAACTACCTCTAACCATCTCTAACCACCTCTAACCACCTCTAACCACCTCTAACCCCCTCTAACCATCTCTAACCACCTTTAACTACCTCTAACCACCTCTAACCACCTCTAAAACCCTTTTAAAATCACCGGTAACAAACTCTTGACATAAATTATTTTATTTATATGTAACATGTAACTACATTATTGTTATATTATAATTTCAAGAACGGTTTATCATTAATTTTTTTCCTGTTCTTAAATTTCAAAAGGAAGATTCAAGACATTATATATTTTAAGGACATGCTTTTCTTTGGCATCTAATCCTTATAGTATTGACGCCGGCGCCTCACAAAAGGAAAGAATCGATCCTTTTTATATACCTATTTATATGTATAAAAAAGAGTGACATAAAAATGTTACTAATTGAAAAGAACGATATATATATATATATATATATATATATAGTATAAAATAGGATATTTTTTTGTTTCAGATGAGGGACGTATCGAGGGATTATTGTTTTTGTTGTTTTTTCTTTAGCTACCTGTCTGGTTAGTTTGTCTGGTTTGCAATGGGTGACACACGTCTTCCACTTCTAGAAAAACCCCGTGAATGAGTCTTAAGAAAGGACCAACAAAATAAAAAAAAAAAGCAGTCACAAGAAGGATAACAAAAAAATCGAGTCACGTCTTTAGCCACTTCTCTTTTTTTTAAATACTCTTTATATATGTATATATATATAGATACAGAGTATGAAATAAAAAAGGAGGAGATGTAGAGTAGAGAGGAGTGAGAGGGGGGAGATATAAGTGTTAAAGTTGAAGTAGTCTAAAGTGGTATTCCTTGTTGAGGCTGGCGCCGGACCACCTTCCATCTCGGTGTAGAATGCCAGCGCTGTAGCAGCCTAATTATTTGGCTTCAAGCTTGGAAACTTCTTGCCGCTTCCATTTCAAACTGTCTTTTTAAACACCCTTTTTTTCAAAACTCAAGGCGAAATATAATTGATTTTCAAAAGATCGTTATTACATAATTTAAATTAGATTAAAGTGATATAATACTACAATTTTTAACATGACCTATGATCTAAAGTTTTTTTTATATACGTCTTCCAAAAAACTTCTAACTAGTACTAAAAAACCTACTAAGTAGTAAGTCAAACCTACTACTTCCAAAAAATTTCGTACCTACTAAAGGTCTATAATATCCGTGTACTAATATCCGTTACAGGCGCTCTTACCAAGTGAGCTATACTGGAGAATGATTTTCTCTGTCGTTACCGAGTCGTTAAGAGCGCCTTTAACAGATATATAGGAGGCCCGTGGTTCAAGTCCCGGTGCTGGGGTCTATCTTTCTCTGTATGTCTCCCGTAGTTAATAATAATTATAATTTGATTTAATTTAAAATTTAATCTTTCCGTAGTAAGAATACTACCTAAAACTTAAAAAAATTGAATTAATAATTATAACAATATTACACTTTATCCTTAGACGCCTTTATAAGTATTAAAAATTATACATATTATGCTATAAATTATTCTTGGACTAATCTTCTATCTGGGGTCAAATATGTTTCAGATAGATAAATATAAAATTAAATTCTTTACTCAATTAAATTACTTTTTTCTCATTAAGGAATTTCATTTAATTTATTGATAAATATATTTACAATTTTATTTTCTTCTATATCTTTAAAAATTATAAACATTTAATTTGAAAGTATTATACAAATAATCATTACTTTCAAAAATAATACGCGAAACTATTCCTTGATAAAATATGAAAACGTAGATTATTCCTTGAATATATTTCGTATCAAAGGAATTTCAATTAAATTAGAATATAAAATTAAAAATTCTAACACTATATTTAAAATATCATTTTCATACATTTGGATGAAAAAAAATATGAAAAGATAACTCCTTATCTATTTATAGATCCTTTTTCTTTTCTTTTATCGAAAAATGTTGTATGAATGAATCAAGTAAAAAAAGTAATACATATTTGTAAAGTACGAATATTTAAAAAGCAGTATTCAAATAGGAACTATAACTATGGTAAGTAATTTGAAATAATATACAGTAGAAGCTCGCTTTCACGACCCTCAATAACACGACAACCTCAATTCCAAGTGCTATTTTCAAATCCCCTTGAGATTGCCATAACACATAATGTTAAATTAACCTCTATATCGCGACTATTATTATCCAAACAACCTGTATAACAAGGATTTTTTTCCAATTCACATCGTAACTCAGAACCTCTATAACAAGTCGTTTTGAGAAGTCAACCTCTATAACGCGACTCTATACAGGAATGGGTCGACCTAGAACAAGTCTAGACTTAAAAACCCCGCCATTAACCTCGATAACACGACTGATAGCCAAAATAGCCTTGATAACACGACTGATAGCCAAAATAGCCTTGATAACACGACCCTCAACAAAAAGAGCACCTCGATAACAAGACTGTTTCCCTAATCCCCTTGAGACACTTCTTATCGAGGTTCTACTGTATTTACATATTATTGAAAGGAATATTTGACTGAACTTCCTAAATATTTCTAATATGAACTAAATAACTCTACCTCCGTGGCGCAAAACGTCCAATGCAAGCCTTGTTTCTACTACAAGGGGGCAATGCACTAATTATACCATACCCTCAAAATATAATTAAAATTGGATGGGTAATTTTTAAAATCTTGTTGTTCGCAAAAATGTTGAATGGCAGATTGACTGACAGACACGAGACTCTAAATATTCCCCGATGTCTGAAACCATTGATCTCTAACATCCTGGTTTAAACTCGGATACAAAAAAAATTGTCTTGCACAACGTGTGAGCCAGACGGAGGGCAAAGAGTTGGCACCTCAAATTCTGGACTTATGGCAGGCGCTGATACAAAGGACCACCTCCTGAGGGAGGAAAATGAAAGGGGAAAAAAGGTGAAAACTAAATAAAGAATAAGACAACTATTTTAGGTGAAAAAAGATGTAATAAATATTGATAGCTTTTGGGTGATATAAATATAAAGAGGAAAGAGGTAATAAAAACCGGTGATTGTGGTAGAGAGTTGGTCCTAGATGAGACTGCCCTTTTGCTGCTCTCCAAACTGGTGAAGGAGATGAGATGTGAAGGAGGTAAGATGTGAACAGGGCCGTAACTACAATCTTAGAGGCCCTGGGGCAAGATAATTCTGGGGGCCTTTCGGGGTGTTGAGGGGATACCTCCCCTTCCCCCCAGAAAAAGGGGTGTACGGGGGTCCTCCCCCGGAAATTTTTTGAAAAATAACCCCCAAAACGTGTTTTAATGCATTCTAGAGGTCAAATGTACCCACATCTATAGTATTTTATTTTGCACATGGCCTAAAATCGAAAATGTCTAATTTAGCCTCTATAGCTAAATCCTCACCTACCTCCTGGTTAATTTAGTTGGGCTTTACTACATAAATACATGTATAACTATAACTTATATTATACGATCTCTTCGTAACAGTTTAAGGAAAAAACTTTGATAAAGGTGAACAATATATTGAGTAAGCGTCAGATTTTTTTGTCAGTTCACCGTGTAATAGTCCTCAAAAAACTTTCTGGTGAACTACGTTTGTCATACGTTGTCATGGGGCCCCTGGTGCGTGAAAATATTGAATCCTATTCTGTAAATGTCTATGGGCCCCCTAGTTTCAAAAGAACCGTTTAATAATAGTCCATAATTATTCTCTCCTGAAACTAATTTTTTTGATAAAAGGCTTTTAAAATTCACATTATTTTGTTTTGCCCATTGAAATTCAAATAGGGCCGTAGAATCGGGGGCCCCGGGGCACTGCCCCGGTGGTAGTTACGGCCCTGAATGTGAAGGATGTTAGATGTGAAGGTCTTCTATGACTACTTCGCACTACACTTCACAGGTAGAAGAAAAGTAGTTTTCTAGGGAACAGAGCGTCCCTAGATGAAGTTTGAGTACGTTACTATGAGCGAGTTGTGGACAAGTGCGTCCTAGTAAGGCAACTGCAGTGTACTCAGCTTTTTTAAGGAGGTAGAATGCCTGGTGCAGGTGGTTAATTAGATTTGACAACCATTGAGGCTTTAAGGAGAAAGAGAGTAATGGCTGCCAAATCCAATCAAGGATCCGGTAGAAGTCAGGCAGCAGTCTAATTGATTTCATTACCTCAATTCCATATTAAAAGAACAAATTTAAAATAAACAGATAACTTACTGGTGGCCTAAACACAACGCTTGCCTTAGTTAAGCTTACCACCAAAATTTACCAAAATAAAAATACAAAAACAGAACTAGACTGTGTTTATATTACAAGTTGGTAAATGCATGCGACAAGTATATTATTGATTAAGTTATAAAGATGGCGCCTGATTCTTATATATAAACTACTAGAGATTACACATGACTGATGACAGTGTGTGCGTGAAGCAGTTTTATTGCTTTTAAGCACGCAAAAGGTTTCAAAATAATAATGCTTTCATCTCCCATTTTTTTACGAACCCTAATGTTTAGTTCACGTAAATGAAACTGCTCGGGCCTTAATTAAAGAGTCGATGTGTTAGATAATAAAACCCTCTGACAATTAGTGTGGCACATTGCTTCTTCACGTCTTAATTAAATTACGAATGGTGAAGAATGTATAGAAATAAAGTACAATGAGAAATATTTTAAAATTATATTTCCGATTGTTACAAAATTTAGGGCTTTAATAGTACATTACGCGTCGAGTGCGGAAAGTAGTATTTTGCATGCGAGTGTGGAGTTTGCACCCGAACGACAGCGAGGGTAGTAAAAACACATGAGCAATGCAAAATGCCGTTTTCGCACGAGTTGCGTACCGTGCTTTATCTACGATTGTTAAATTTAAATAATAAATACAGAAAAAAATAAACTTGCTGTATGTAAGTTCGTATCTCTTCTCTTGATAAAGATGGCATTAATCTTGAGTTGTATTTTTTGCCGAATTATTTATTTCTGGAGGAGTATTATTCTCCACATTTTCGTCAAAGCCACTTGATTCACTCATTGTTTTTCACTAAAAACTCGATATAAACAGTTACTTTAGTAAAAGAATAGCAAATTAGTTTTGTTAAATGTAAACAAATTCGCTAATCGTGCGTAAAGCTGAAGAATTCCTCTTCTTTACCACGCTAGTGTGGTAAAGAAGAGGAATTCTTCAGAACTATGAGATGCGCATGCGCAATGAATACAAGTACGTAAATAATCACTTTCTACGCATCTAAACAGAGATATAAGGTTTATATTTCGTATCAATCGTAGATAATAGTTATTTACGTACCTAGAGCAGTAAGGGCGTTATTACAGGCCGAGGGCGAAGTTTGAAAGCACGAGTGAGTTTAACGCCCGAGGCCTGTCATGTCGTTTACTGCTCGTGGTGCGTACACTATTTTTATCGCCCACCACATGTAAACTAATTACTAAAAATGCAGACTATTTTGCCGTAATCTTCAAAACAATAAATGCATATTAAGGTTACATCAGTACCAAAACAAACCACAGTTATAAAAATATTGATTGTTACTAATTGAACAGCTACTACAGCTTACTAGAGAACTACTAGCGCTTCCTGCACGCCGCGCCGCGGCCAGGAAGCGGCCGCTTCTCGAACTACTAGCGGCCCTGTAAAGATAAAGCATGCATTTTTACAGGCCCCAGGGCTGTAAAATGGAACTTTACCGGCCGCTCAGGATAGGAATGTTTACAAGTGGAGGGCGATAAAATATATTAAGTTTGTTGGCCATTAGTTCGGAAACATGTGACTAATAACACGCTAATGATGACTCATTGTTTAATATATATTGTACTTTCTGCTTTTCTCAATTAAAGATATTTTAAATTTGAAAATGAAAAGTCGGTTGTTGAGAATGATGACGATGCTTCGCGTTGCTTTCTATGTTGGGAAGTAAAAATGTTTAATATACAATCTTTATTCATTATTATTTAATGAAGGAAATAAAAATGTAATTTAGAATATGAATTACTCGATGGATGCATATCTGAGATAACAACAATACGTACTTGAATGTTATTCATTCATTTTAAAAACTAAACAATGCAACTGTTTACAACTTTATTAAAAGATTATGATAATTATTTTAATTTGCAGGTATTTCCTCTATATATGTTTAGGTATATAAATAGATATAGATATATGTTAATATGTATAGATGAAGGATTGTATTTCTCTGTTAGAGGTGGTCCAGCCTGTATTGTACATTCCTCTGCTAAGACTTAATCTGGATGTATTGTTTGTTTCTGTTCACAAAGCATTCCACGTATCTACTCACATTCTTTATTTATTTTAACGATCCTTCAGTGTATTTAATTGTTCGTTATAAAAAAGAGGGTTTGTTTCTCTATTAGATCATTATTCATTTATCCATTTTTCCTTCCTTGAATATTTACAAGCTTTGAAACCTTTGGAACGGTTCGTGGGGCTCAGGCTTGGAATCAGGGGCTATGTTTCTTATTATCGTGTAGGCAAAGCCAAAAATAAAATTAAAAAATACATTATTACATGTTTCATTAAATATAAATTATAAAATCACACTGCTAAGTACGTATACATTGCAAACTACTTATACATGGTGGAGTTAGAAAAGAGACAAAATTAAAAGTAACCAACTGTTTGTACCTAGCAAGAGTTAAGGAAAAATTCAAAGAAAATCATTATTTGTATCATTAAAGCAAGCGTCATACTATAAATATATATTAAATATAAGAAAAAAGTTGATCATGATGAGTTTTTAGTGAAAGAGTATGTTTGTTAAAGGAGTTTGGATTGAAATAGGACTGTTTTATACCTACCCGGCCTATATAATTTAAAATATTATAAAATATATCTCTTCCCTGTTCTACAGCTTCTGCTGGTATCAGGGTGAAATTTTACATGATTATATTTTATTTATTTACAAAACAAAGTGACATTTTTTACATATAAAACAAAAATAATCAGAACAAGTCAAGTAACAGGCTACCTTAATAACACTTTTTCCCGTCTTTTAAAGCTTACGTTTACGGGAGCACTGCGCGTGAACGCTTGGGCGGATAACGTTTTCCGACGAACTCAGCCTTGGCATTGGTAAAATGAACTTGTGTACCAAATTTCATCTAACTCGGTGAGCTTTAACTCAAGTTATCGTCATCTGTAGATTTCGTGACGGTGATTTTGTGATGGTTATTTTGTGACGGTGATTTTGTGATGGTTATTTTGTGACGGTGATTTTGTGATGGTTATTTTGTGACGGTGATTTTGGTCGTTTTTTTCAGATTCACTCCCGGGCTCCAGAACGTGCCATAAGGAACTTTGTTCCAAAAAATAAATTTGAGGCCTAAATAATTTCGTTTAAGAAGCCTTCATAGAAAACTAGAACTATATATATAGAGATGATTAGTAATGACGTCACAAGATGGCGTAAGCTTTCGATAATTTATTCGATTTGGTTTGTTATGTTCCTTTTCCTTATCACCTGTTATCAATCCCATGTAAAATGAATGGGAGAATTTTCTCGACTTTTTAAATAAATAATTATTAAATTATTATTAATTTATAAGACTTTTGAACCTTTGAACGTTATTATACTAAGTCTATTTTAACAATGTAAGATAAGAAAACATTAAAAATTGCCGTTCTATTGGTTTAAAAAAGTATTACTGTGAGTGTGTTTTATTGTGGTGATACCGTCCGGGTCCGTTCTTATTTATTGTTTATTTTTTAAATCGTTTTTCTATTTTAGTTTGTATATTATGTCTTCCACCTTCTCGAGCGTTATGAAAATTTCATCTATACTTCATTTTTTTCGGAGGACAAAGCTATTCTTCGTAAAAGTATGTCAGAGTACTTAAGTAATATTAAATTAATGTATTAAATTAGTTTTTTAATCAAAATTTTAAACAAGTATACATGCGAGGCACTCATATCTTATATAATTATACTCGTTAATATAGATAACAAAAAATACACAAATAATAATAGTAATAACAGTCTGCTCTTTGTCTCGTCATCAACGTCTTTTTCCTAGGCTGATCAGTGATCTATTGTATAGTATATAATTATGTTCCAACATCGGTTAAATATAATGCACATTGTAAGTAACCAGGAACAAAATATTATTAGCAAATAATCTTTTATTACCTGGCAGATTAAGTATCACTATCTTTCTACAAGTCCTGTACCCTGAGTATACTTCATTGAGTTTCAAAACTTGAGGAAAATTTATTTTCGGACACACAATATGAACACGAACACACCCTGTGAATTTTTATGACAACAGGAAATACAAAAAATCAAGTATAAAGATTAATAACTCAAATAGCTTTTTCGATGATATAACCCTTCACACAAATACTCATTTTAAATAACTGAAACGAAAGTTTTTAATGTTTTCTTTGTTACACTCGTTAAAAAAGACTTGGTACAACAATGTTCAAAGGGTGAAAACTCTTATAAATCAATAATAATTCAATAATTAACTATTTAAAAAGTTTAGAAAATTCTCCCATTCATTTTACATGGGTATGATAAGAGGTGATAAGAAAAAGGAACACAACAAACACTGAGTTAAATTTTCGAAAGCTTTTGTGACGTCACACTAATCATCTCAATATACTTAAACAATTCAATTTGCCTAATCTATATTATATAATAAAATAATAGTTTTGTCTGTATATATTAAATAGAATTATAGATACTTTTTCATTTCATAGATCACGAAAAATTTCATTTATTGCCAGTCTGTCACTGCATGTCTGACATTATATAAGCACAAGCCTGGCTAAAACCAAATTCATTTGGTGTTCACTAACATCTGCTGCATATTGAACGCTTATTATATAAATAAGCTATTCAGCATGTTTGCTGAAACCGGTAGACTGAGACAAATAAAAAACTACCTTATATTAAAATAGTGTGTTTTATTTATTAAATTTAATTTGTGTAACTATCACAAAATTTCGATTGAAACTATGAATTTTGTTTTTATTGTTATTTACTTTTGTACGTTAGAATGATGTTTTTTTCATGACATAATTGTAAGTTAGCGTTGAGAAGAAAGAGAAGTTTAAAGTAGAGAATATAAAGTTTGCATCGTGTCGAGCTTCTAACTTTGACTTAACTAGTCAATTTGATTTGGAAATGTAATTAAGTATGTAAATCAACATCTCCCGCATTTTTTTATTTGTTCGCGCAATTGTTTTTTTTATTTGTTTGTTTTTAAAGTTAAAAAAAATTATCGGAAGAACAAACTTAACAAAACAATTAACATAATCTCGTTTTAATTATAACGGGTTTATCTCACTAAAGAATTCTGATAATAGGTACACAACTGTTTAGCTATACCAGCGTTAATATATAGACGTATTACAATTTTACAATCGTAATCTCTAATCAAATTGAAATTGTAATGGAATTATTGGAACGAAGTTCCTTATGGCACGTTCTGGAGCCCGGGAGTGAATCCGAAAAAACCACCAAAATCACCGTCACGCAAAATCCGTCACGAAATCTACAGATGACGATAACTTGAGTAAAAGATCACCGAGTTAGATGAAATTTGGTACACATGTTCATTTTACCAATGCCAAGGCTGAGTTCGTCGGAAAACGTTATCCGCCCAAGCGTTCACGCACAACGCTCGCGTAAACATAAGCTTCAAAAGACGGGAAAAAGTGTTATTAAGGAAGCCTGTTACTTGACTTGTTTTGATTATTTTTGTTATATATGTCAAAAATGTCACTTTGTTTTGTAAATAAATAAAATATAATCATGTAAAATTTCACCCTGATACAAGCAGAAGCTGTAGAGTAGGGAAGAGATATATATTTTTTTAATATTTTAAATTAATTGGCCGGGTAGGTAGAAAACAGTCCTATTTCAATCCAAACTCCTTTAACAAACATACTCTTTCACTATAAACTCATCATGATCAACTTTTTTCTTATATTTAATACATATTTATAGTAAGACGCTTGCTTTAATTATACAAATAATGATTTTCTTTTAATTTTGCCTTAACTCTGCTAGCTACAAACAGTTCGTTACTTTTAATTTTGTCTCTTTTCTAACTCCACCATGTATAAGTAGTTAGCAATGTATACGTACTTAGCAGTGTGATTTTATAATTTATATTTTTATGAAAAATGTAAGAAACTTCGTTCCTACCGGTTGTCCCGCGACACCACACGTATTTTTTATACATATTGTGTGCTCGGACGAAATATATATCTATCAGAGTCCGAAGACTCGAGCAAATTTTCCCATACATATATTTTAATTTTAATAGTCTTCATTCTCTATGTAGAAAACTTTAATTTTTCTGTGAAAATAACATAATATGGTTTGATCAGTATTTAAATGGACTAATCTTCCGTTTAAACCGTCGGAACTGTTAGTAAGACAAAAATCACCATTTTTAAGTGATTATGATGAAAGCGTCGTCGAATTTAGAACTATAGATATTTCGCAATGGAGATATAATTTTTCTAAAAATGTATATCAATTTTACTACGTTTTTATTAGCTTGCTTTCTTGTTTGTTTGTCCAGTACAAATCTTGCAATCGATTTTTTAACTGACTTCCCGAGTAGCTAGACATTTGCAACTTTTAGAATTGCTCAGAACACGATGACAATGCATTATTTTAATACTTTTAGCCATCTTTAATTCGTGCGTTTTCAGCAAATTTTGCTGAATAGAAAGTTAGTTCGGAAAAAATCCGGAAGATATTTTATTTGTTTTGACATATCCCATATTTACAATCGTCATTTTGACGGGTTTCAAATTTATGATTTATGCGACAAAAAATTTAAAAACTTAGTATAGAAAAAGTTCTTTTTATCTTGTAATTATTTACGTTGAATTCTTGAAATCTTAAAACCGAATTTCAAGTTACTTTAAAATAAATACTTACCTATATTTACATTCTACGTAAGGTACTATAAATAGGTACTTTAAGTACCTAAAGTAATTATATAATATAATTATACATAACATATAATAATATGAAGCTAAATTAGATTAGCAACACTGATTATTTTTAGATGTTACTCTTAATTTAGTCATTTGTTTTATTATTGTTACTAGTCAACCTGCATTTTAGCTGATTATAATATAGTAACAGTTGGGAAAAGTTTATTTGTTACTTTTAATTTTAAAAATTTGTTGTGTTAATAAGTAACTCTTGATTTAGTTATTTGTTTCTTTGATTTGTTTACTCTTAATTCATTTAATTACTTCGTTGATTTTTTACTCTTAATATAATAATTTTTACTATTGATTTCTTATTATTAATTCAGTTACTTGTTTGGTTTATTTGTCACTCTTAATTTAGTTATTTGATTGACTGTTTTGTTACTCTTAATTTATTTATATATTTTGAGTTTTTACTTTTCCTCACTACTAATAGTAGGAAAAGTATTGTTTTCACAAAAATTTTTTTTTCGATATTTCAACAGAATTATCCGTTTTAGGTGTTTAAAGACCTGAGTGGTTTTCAGCATGATGTATGTATATGTGTATGTGTGTTATCATCGTAGCGCCCAAGGTATTTAACCTAGAGAGTTGAAACTTGGCAATAAAATCATTCCTAACCCGTAGTTGTGCCGCCCGGAAAATCAACTTTTTCCGCCATCTTGAAGCCAGTTTGCTGAGTCAGCAAACATTTAAAAAAATCGTAATAAATCGAAAATGGTCCTGATCAAGTTGAAATTTGGCACGAATGTACCTCTCTGTATGACAAACAAGCCCACTAAATGTCATTTTGATTTTGGCCGCCATTTTGAAGTTATAAATTTTGGAATTTTTAAACTTTGACAGTTAATTTTAATAATACCGAAAATATAAATAGGTTTTTGACGTATAGCATATCGTTGGAACCAAAAAAAATTAAGGAACAAATATAAAAAAAACGATGAAATTCCATTAATTAGTTTAAAAGTTATAAGCGAATATAATTATTTATTAGTGCGATAATTTTGATGACGTCAAAGTTTGTTTACTCTGTTAAAATACCGCCAAACTTCAAAAATTAAATAAAATATAGCTATAAAAAAAAAGGTTTTTTTGAAGAATGATAATAAATCAGTTAGTTCAGAACGGTCACCCATCCAAGTACTGACCACGTCCAATGCTGCTTCCTCCTGCTGATCTTAATTTAAGTATTTGTTGATTCATTGTTTACTTTAATTTTAATAATTTGTTTTATTCATTTGTAACCCTTAATTTAGATATCGGATTGTTTCATTTCTGACTCACAATTTAGTTATTTGTATTGGTCGATTTGTCATTCTAATTTAGCTATGCATTTTATTAGTCTTATTTCGGTAACCACTATTGTTGATATTAGTGACCGACTTATCAAAATAACAATAGGTAGTTATTTAAGCACCTAGGGAGTAAAGTAAGCCATTATTCCCTAAGTGAAAAAAGTTAGTTCTTGAGGCGAAGCCGAATGAACCATGGTCCCTAAATCCCGAGGGAGATAATTATCGCGAGGGGATAATGGCATTTTACTCAAGAGGTACAATATACATACAATATTGTATCTCCAGTAGGAAGAAAATACACATTTTCGTCCATTGCACAGTTTTTATTTATTATTTTAATAAATAACAATAATTATTAGCACTTTTAATAGCAGATATAAGAGATTCAATATTAAAAACAAATAAGAATTGGAATTAAACTCAAATAGAAGGTTATATAGATGCAGGTTATAAACAAAGATAAACATGGTCCAAAAAGCAGTGTCGCCAACCTGATTTCAACAACTTCATTACATTAGCCATTCATTTTCTACTATTTATAAAATAATTGAGTTGCAATCTTTACTTTTTTGCCCTACTTTACTTTTTCGCCCTACTTTTACTTTTTCTCCCTACTTTTTGAGCTCAGGGATGAAAAGACTTACTTTAGTCCCTCTAAACTAATTCAAAATCATAACTTTTCTCCCTACTCGAGATAAATTACTATTTATTATTGCCATACTATAAATGCTTTTAAGAAAAAATAAGTATTTTGTCAGCTGTTTAAAGCAAATGAAATAAGTCTCGAACAAACTGGAATTCAGAAGCGGCTTAGTTCTTTGTTTTGTCTTGTCACCAATGCTTTTACTTTACGGCTCTAACACAGTATTATTCCTACTCTATATTCAGATAAACAGAATTCATATAAAAAAAAAAGTAATACTGTCGGCATTCGCAGTAATAAAATTTGTCAGATTTGTTCCCTTAGTTTATTTATTACTTTAGTTTCTTTCATTAGGTCGTTTAATCACATTAAAACAAATCCTTTATTTTCATTGAGTGGGCGGAAATCATAAAAATGTTTTTCTTATAATATATATATATATATATATATATGAAAAACATTTATATATATATATATATATATATATATATATATATATATATATATATATATATATATGAAAAACATTTTTATATATATATACATATATATATATATAATCTGTGTGAGTGTGTATAGACGTAATAACTAAAGAAACCTCATTAAAAAATCTGTTGAAACAATCATTTTAATAAAAACAAAACTAAAAACCAAAAAAAACTCATCATGTCATCCCACCTTTGTGATTTCAATATGCTTTTTTAAAACAAGAAAAAAAAATAGAATAAGCGCAAATTAACAAAGTTGTTTTATTTTAAGTTAATTAAGTACAAAAAAAAAAGTTATTTTCGAAGGTGAAGAGATGAATATTTATAGTTGGGTGATCTAAGTGACGTAGTGGGAGGACAGGCAACTTTACAAAGGCAACTACACGCTAATTAAGAGACCGGACACGACAAATACTGGCCGGCAGCGCTGCAGTCGCTCTACTGGGAAACACATCCGCGCTTCTCCAACCTAGTCTAATTTATTACCTTACTTAAACTATAAAATCCATTTACAATTTTTTTTTTCGTTCTTTCTTATTTCTATCTCTTTCTTCATTCCATTTTGAAATTACAATATTTATATATATATATATATATATATATATATATATATATATATATATATATATATATATATATATATATACATATATATATATATATATATAACTATAAAATATGTAAAAGTAATAAATTATTATATTATTTTATTTTAAAGTACCAACCAAATTAGCTAATTAGTTTGAAGCTTGACACTCAGTCATAATTTATTGTATTACCAGAGAATTTAGCGTCCTTTAGAAACCAATTGTGAAATTGTTCTAGAATTATTGAGCAGAGGCAGTATTAATTTAAAAAACAAAACAAAAAAACAATATATATATAATATATATATATATATATATATATATATATATATATATATATATATATATATATATATATATATATATATAAACCTGTAGGTAATGAAAGTTAAATAAATCAATTATATTATTGTATATGCGTAATGAAATAAAATAGCATTTTTTATTTGAAAAAAAGTTTGTTTTTTTTCATTTTGGAAATAAATGTTTCATTATCAATGTTTATTTAGTGTATTTTTAGTTAATGTTAATTTTTATTATTTGATTACTGCTGTGGTTAGAGGTGATAAATAAGGTCAGTTGGATAGTTAGGTAATTCGTAGTAATGACATATAAAATTCAATGTTAGTTTAAATGCCGATTTTTACATTATTGCGCTAATTACGTATTTTAATGTTAAATTGTAATTAATAAGAACAGTTTACAGTCCTTATACTCGTATGTATATATTATATAAGTCTAAATTCAATAAATGTTTCATTACTGGCATTCATACATTTTGATTTGTTATTCTTAATTTAGTAATTAGTTTTGATGACTCTCAATGTAATTTTTTGTTTAGTTGATTTAGTATACACATCAAATCAAATCTTTTTTTTACTAAATAAAAAGAGACAGTCTTTCCACGGAAGAAAATACTTGTTAATTTATTTACTAAAGCAGCTTTCGGCTTTATAAAGCTTTCATCAGTGCCATATAGAGATACATTAATCATAAAGAAAGTAGTGGGCGAGTCACACGATGTCGGAGACTGACGTAAGACTCCGTATGCCGTGGCCACTCTATGTCGATCGACAAGGTCGACTGACAATGTCGATCACCACGGTCGACTTTTTGACTTGTCCACATTACCTTAGTATGTGTGGACGTGTCGAGCGACAAATTGTGAATTCTATACCTATTGCAGTAATTTAATTTAACTATTTGGAACGAAGTTCCTTATGGCACGTTATGGAGCCCGGGAGTGAATCCAAAAAAAAAAATTATAAAAACACACTGCTAAGCACGTATACATTGCTAACTACTTATACATGGCGGAGTTAGAAAAGAGACAAAATTAAAAGTAACCAACTGTTTGTACCTAGCAAGAGTTAAGGAAAAATTAAAAGAAAATCATTACTTGTATAATTAAAGCAAGCGGCTTACTATAAATATATATTAAATATAAGAAAAAAGTTGATCATGATGAGTTTATAGTGAAAGAGTATGTTTGTTAAAGGAGTTTGGATTGAAATAGGACTGTTTTCTATACCTACCCGGCCAATTAATTTAAAATATTCTTCCCTACTCTACAGCTTCTGCTTATATCAGGGTGAAATTTTTTATGATAATATTTTATTTATTTATAAAACAAAGTGACATTTTTGACATATATAACAAAAATAATCAAAACAAGTCAAGTAACAAGCTTCCTTAATAACACTTTTTCCCGTCTTTTAAAGCTTAAGTTTACGCGAGCGTTGCGCGTAAACGCTTGGGCGGATAACGTTTTCCGACGAACTCAGCCTTGGCATTGGTAAAATAAACATGTGTAATGTGTACCAAATTTCATCTAACTCGGTGAGCTTTTACTCAAGTTATCGTCATCTGTAGATTTCGTGACGGATTTTGCGTGACGGTGATTTTGGTCTTTTTTTTCGAATTCACTTCCGGGCTCCAGAACGTAAGTAATAAGGAACTGCGTTCCAAAAACGACCAAAATCACCATCACGGAAAACCCGTCACGAAATCTACCAATGACGATAACTTTAGTAAAAGGTCACCGAGTAAGTTGAAATTTGGAACGCATGTTCATTTTACCAATGCCCAGGCTGAGTTCGTTAAAAACGTTATCCGCCCAAGCGTTAATGCGCAACACTCGCAAAGAAATGTTATTATGGAAGCCTGTTACTTGACTTGTTCATTTTTGTTATATGTCAAAATGTCACTTGGTTTTGTAAATATCGAAAATATAATCACGGTCTTGTTAAAAGTAAAATTGATCTGTGCAGACGCTTATTTCAATATATTATTATAATTCTGTGTACTTAATCCAAGAAACAATTCTAAGTTCATCAATTTAATGAGACAAACAACTTTTTTAAATATTTTGTTTAGTAAATCGAACACCGACACTGTTATGAAGTGATAAAGATCGCTAAATTTATTAAAGTGGACCCAAACGTTTAAAATAAAGAAAACAACGTTTTTACCGATATCTTCCGTTCTAGCTATAACGATATAATAAAAAATATAGTTCTTCTATAACGATTTTAATAAAACTTCTTACACATTGTCTAAAGTACAATTGAAACAGACATGTAAAATTTCAACCGGATTCAAGCTGAAGCTTTAGAGTAGGGAAGAGATATATTTTATAACATTTTAAATTAATAGCCCGGGTAGTTAGAAAACAGTCCTATTTCAATCCAATATCCTTTAACAAACATACTCTTTAACTATAAACTCATCATGATCAACTTTTTTCTTATATTCAATATATCGTTGGGTTAGTGCAAAAAGTCACCAAGTTACATTTTTTTCGATTTTTAGTTTTCTTTTTATTTTCTTAATTGTTATAATGTAAAATACAATATATTTTCCCTGATTCTATATAAAAACATAATAATAAATTCAAAATAAGTAGAAGACAGTTAAAAATGTTGAAATAAATATTTGTTTACAAAGTTGCAAGTTTAAAATTTGAATATTTCAAAAAAGCCAAATGTAACTTAGTGACTTCTTGCACTAACCCGACGATATATTTATAGTAATACGCTTGCTTTAATGATACAAATAATAATTTTCTTTTAATTTTGCCTTAACTCTGCTAGGTACAAACAGTTCGTTACTTTTAATTTTGTCTCTTTTCTAACTCCGCCATGTATAAGTAGTTAGCAATGTATATGTACTTAGCAGTGTGATTTTATAATTTATATTTAATGAAAAATGTAAGGAACTTCGTTCCTACCGGGTGTTCCGCGACACCACACGTATTTTTTTAATTGAATCTAGTCCTTTACAAACAAATTTTGAATTTAATTAGACTGCATTTAACTCTGTTCTGTCTACCTACTATAATTCTAATTTAATTTTAATTAAAATTAAATTTGTGTAATAAATAATTAAATAAATAATCATAATTATCGGTAAGTAGTTATTGGTGTGCATGAGTAAGGATTGATTTCCAATTAGTCGTTTAGATTCAACTGTAATATTATTTGTTTTAAATTGTGGAAAGGATCATGTGGCGAGATCCCACTTTATTTATTTACTGAGATTTTCAGATAAGGGTCAGTGTACGACTTCATTAATGCTTATCGTTAAATCTGAGATTAATATGTTATTTGTTAAGCTGTAGGGATGCTGAGATAAATGTTAATTCTGTTATTTATTCACTGAGATGGTCAGATAACAGCAAATCATTTATTTCATTTCCAGACTTTGTTCCTCTTTAAACTTGTTTTATTCGTTAATTCAATGTTTAATTCAAAATAGTTTTGTTTCAAATTTAACAATTTCAAATTGGCCTCTTCAATATGAATGGCTCGCACACCGATAAAGCTAACGTAAGTAGCACACATAGTTTTTATTTTATTTTATTTTATATATTAGCTGCGTTGCCAAGCTGTTTGCTTGGATGCAGTAGGTCATATAATAGTACAAAAAAAAAATACAAGAAAACTTAAATACATAAATACAAAAACTTAAATACATTGAGTATTAGGAATAATATAAGTATAAATTATCAAAATATATACAGTGATAAATTTGATAAGAGCAGAAAAAAACAGACAATCAACTTAAACATAGAATAAAAAGTAAAAAATATTAATCAAATAAAATATATATTTCAACATTCTTCCTGCATATATTCTTGAACACTATAATATGCCTTTTTTTCAAGAAACCTCTTTAAACTATTTTTAAATTGTTTAGTTGTGGCATATTGTTTCAATGAGGCAGGTAATCTGTTGAAACAGGCCACTGCAAAGTTGAAGGGAGATAATTTATATAGACTTGTCCTACACTTTAATGGGTATAGATAGTCTTTGTGCCTTGTGTTCATGTTATGTGTGTCACTATATTTTCTAAATTTCTGTGGATAATTGGCCGCATATAGGCAGGATTCTTGGATTAAAATTGAATAGAAGGTTAGGAGGTTATGTTGCATGAAAATCGGTTTGACTGAGTCGCGAGAAGAAAAATTAAATATCGTCCTTATTATTCTTAGTTTAAAAGTGTACCGTTGCACTATGCTGTGCTACTTTATTTCATAAAAAACAAGAAGTAACAGTTGCAAATGAAAGGATAAATGTCAGCCAACGTTAGACTACCAACGTGAAGAATTTAAATGTACTCCAGGTTAGACGTTAGAGACCCGTAGCTAAGACGACACCACCTCTAGCCAATATTGGTAATTATTCTATAAGATCTAGATGATTTGTAGATTTAAAACTATATTTATAAATGAAAAGATTTGTTTCCGAAAAACACTGTCCACCATAGATCACTGAAATTTCTACGTTTCTTATTTTTCGCCTACGAGAAATTCTAATCTTTAATATATGTATTAAATTCTAGCATAGTTTTCTCGAAAGGGAAAAATTCTTATGCTCATTTCTATTAGATATTCATTTATTTGATTCATTTTTGTATCTTAATTTAGATGTAAATGATTCGGTCTATATATGATATAAAATGTATATTCTATTTTTGCTTCCGAGCTTACCGAAGGTAACAGAAGCTATGTAATCGTCCTGATGAAGAACGAAAACATTTTGTTTAGGATTTAAAAAAAATCCAAGACAGAAATCCGCTTCAGATATCAGGGAACATTTCTGGTTTTGTGTCTGTCTGTCAGTCTGTCGGTCAATTCTTGCTAACCAACATATATCTTAAAAACTACACGTCCGATTTTAATTAAATTTGTATGGCAGGTCATAATTAGCTCATTGTTGTCCCATATAAGTTTCAACCTTCTGCGCTCATTTGTTTCTCTTTCACATGCGCACAAACATACATTTATTTACACCTATAGCTTCAAAAGTACTTATCTGATTTGTTCGAAACTTTTATAGTTTATCGAAAGTAACCCGCAGATAGCCCCAGATAAATTTGAACCGTCTGTGCTCTTTAACTTTTGCTAAATTAATACTTTAATTCATGTAAAAAATCAAAACAATTTTGACAGATTAAAAAAACGGGGGAAACAAGTAAACAAACTAGACAATAATGGCTTGTAAATGCATAAAATCAATAAAGTACGTGATAGGATGTGAGGAAGCCATGTGCCACACTAATTGTCAGTCTATTTTAAAAATTAACTGATAAATGTCGGGCTTGTTTTCAGTTTTAAGATGGCCACAGACGTCGTTCTATTTTGGCAGTTTTAACCGTACGGGTAAAACGGTCAGTGTGTGGCTAAAACCCGTCCGTCTTGCCGGCGTTCAAAAATATCTGATGCAGCTTGATTTTAACCGTTCTTTTTGAACGTGACGTTCAAATCGGCTCGTGTGTGGGAATACGCAGTCAAAAAGGACGGGTTTTATGGCTACCTTCGTTGTTCGTGTTTACCTGTACGGTTAAAAATTCCAAAAAAGAACGACGTCTGTGGCTACCTTTAAAATTACGTATGTTTAGCCCAAAAGAAGGAGCTGTTAAGTATGCAAGCGTGAAATTGGTGGTTTTGTGAGAGATGCCGTTCTTTCGTTTCTTAACCAAGTCAATGAACCGATGTTCGAGGAGTACATTGAAGGGTACTCCAAGTAGGGTTCACCCTTAAAACATGTCAGAGCCCAGTTCATCCCTCTTAAGGGTAATTAGGGTGAGTTTCTCGGCAACTTTATGACTCTATTTAATATACAGCTCCTGTCCTTACCCTTCCCTCTCTTTCTATTCAATAGCCCTTAAAAAAAACCCCACTGTTTCATTAATTAGTCCCTTATACTTTTACGAGCACATAAAAAATGCCGCCATTGCGTTTATGTTGTCTGTCTGTTTTCATTTTAATGCTTTTATGTTCCCGCTTTTTAATATACCTTAATCAAAGAAATCAAGTTAAATTCCTTAACTCATAAACGAGGTTATATCAAAATTATATTATTTAATTTTTAAGTTTTACGTAGTATTCATACTACGGAAGGTTTAAATTTTAATTTAAATCAAATTATAATTATTATTAACAAAGGGAGACTAGAAAAAAATAGACTCCAGCGCCGAGACTTGAACCACGTCTGTCTCCCTTTGTTAATAATAATTATAATTTGATTTAAATTAAAATTTAAACTTTCCGTAGTATGAATACTACCTACCTAAAACTGAAAAATGAAATTTCTAATTGGTAGAACAAGGTACAGGTACTAAATGGGTACTTCATAATTATAAGCGATATTTCTCGGTCTAGTTCTATTGTCGAAAATTTCGACTTCTAGACTTGTAGAAAATTGAAAGCTTAATTCAGGACTATGTATCGTTACTGACAGAGGAAATTATACTTCAGTGTAGCTCATTTGGTAGAGCGCTATACTGGAATTATAAAGGCCCTTGGTTCAAGCCCCGGCGCTGGAGTCTATTTTTCTCTGTCTGTCTCCCTTTGTTAAATAATTATAATTTGATTAAAATAATAATTCTATTATACATATGTATATATAATATGTATATACATATGTATATTATACATATGTATACATATATATATATATATGTATATATATATATGTATATACATATATATGTATATACATATATATACATATGTATATATATGTATATTATATATATGTATATATATATGCTATATATAATAGCAAGATAATAATATAATACACTCGACTCACATAAATAATGAATACTATAGTAAATTTATATTAAAACTATCTTTATTTTATATTTATTACATTCTTTCATAAAAATAATGTGGCGCATAGCTTCCTCGTGTCCTATTATTGGACGATTGGACAAGCAGTATTTGGATCTGTTTCGATTCCCGGTTGGGCCACACTTATTTTTAAGCAATATTTAATTTGCGCTGACGGTAAAATTATTATGAGAACTATTTGTGGGTTCATTTCAACAATCCATCCAAATTTCTTCAAAATAGGATTAGTTCTTTTAAAGAAATAACGTGTCCATGAAAAAGGTTTGTGCGTACGTCGGCGTCGGGTTGAGGACGAAGGTAGTGGGCGCAGAAGGTTGGAACTGATAAGTATCTAGCAATATACGGGTTAATATGGTGGTTTGCTAAAATGTTGATGGACAGACTGACTTACCGACAGACAGACTGACTTACCGACAGACAGACTTACTTACCGACAGACAGACTGACTTACCGACCGACAGACTCACTTACCGACAGATAGACTGACTTACCGACAGACAGACTGACTTACCGACAGACAGACTGACTTACCGACAGACAGACTGACTTACCGACGGACAGAAATGAGATCAAAAAAGTTTCCCGATGTCTGAAACGGATTTCTGCGTCCAGGAAGTTTTAATATCAGAGGAATAAAATGATTTAGTTCTTACAAGGATCACAATGCTTCAGGCTAACTTCGGTAAGCTCTGGCCCCGATTTACCAATGGGCAGACTAGGCAATTGCCCAGGGCGGCAATTTCTGGGGGGGGGGGGGGGCGGAAAAAAGACGGTAAAAAACAAAAAAAAAATGAAATGGGAACGACACAACTAACGTGCGTAGGACCCGCGCATTTTTCCGAAGATGTTACCGAGTTTGTTAAGAAAAAAATCAAGAAAAAAAGTCTATGTAGTTGTGTTAACTAAACGTTTTCAAGAAAAGTATAGAAAATGATTATTCATTTCATCAAAAATTTACTTTTTCCTTAGTTTCAAAATATTAATGTTTATTTCATACACGAGCTGTGGACAAATCCAAATGTAATATTTTTCATTTTCATATCTAAGAATCTATTTCGTTTGCTTTCTCGTAATAAAAGTTATAACACAATTTTAATCCACGAGATTATTTATAAAAAATAAATAATAGATTTTACACTTTTTTTAAAATTAGCCATGCAACTGATACCTTTAATATGATGTTCATGTATGTTAGCAGTTTGCACTAAAAACGTAGTTATAAAAAATTAATATTATTTAAAAAAGAAATATAGACCTACTAATTTTTTATCAAAAGTACACAGGATAATAATGCCTAATACGTTATTTTTACAACAGTACATGGTATCAGACCATATATATAAGGGACCATATATATGGGGGATACCATATATATGGGGGGGGGGGGGGTAACCATAAAATACTATTAAGTACCTAATATCAGTATATCAGTCATTTTTGTGTGGGGGTTTAAAATTATGTTCATGTATGTTAGCAGTTTGCACTAAAAACGTACCTAGTTATAAAAAA
The DNA here is from genome assembly GCA_951217055.1 of Gerris lacustris. NCBI lineage: Eukaryota > Metazoa > Arthropoda > Insecta > Hemiptera > Gerridae > Gerris > Gerris lacustris. The sequence continues at coordinate 116,081,117 of OX578277.1, read as the reverse complement.
TTAATATTATTTATAAAAGAAATATAGACCTATTACTTTTTTATCAAAAGTACACAGGTTAATACCCAATACATAATTTTTACAACAGTAGGTATATAGTATCAGACCGCACATTGGGGTAACCCTAAAATACTATTAAGTAATAAAAGTATCTCAGTCATTTTTGTGTGGGGGGGGGGGGGCTACAAAAGGTTTTGCCCAGGGTGCAGCTTGCCCTAAATCGGGGCCTGGGTAAGCTCGTAACCAATCAAATATACTCGTAAATAATAATAAGTCCCCCACCTTTCATTTTTAATAATGATTCCGATTCATAATTCAAGAATACAAGTTGTTATACTTACATTATAAAAATATAGTTAAATGCATACAATGAAACATTTCCCATGCAACCAGATACAAGACAAACTATTTTCAAAGATGAAAAGAAACATTTATAAGTAGATGTTCTAAAGAAGAAAGTTATTAAACGAAGAATATGTTTTATTCGATGTCATAAAGTATTTCACTGAGTGTCAAGAGACAAGACTCTTGAAATATCAAAGAGATAAGTGGATTTAATAAAGTTGGGATGTTTCTTAAACATTAGTAATAGACGTGGACCAGAAGCTGCTCCTTGCGATACACCACATGGCTCCTTGAGACTCCCTACCTATGTTACATTATTTCTTCCATGGTTAAACATGTTTACCACTTTGTACATCCCCATTACAAACCTTCTCCCTTCAAAGAGATAACATGTTTTTACTATCATGGTTTGAAAAAAACAAACATCATCCTTACAGGCTTGACTTTCTTTAACAAACTACTTACAACATGCATTTTTTTAATGTTTTCTAAATAACTTCATTTTTTAAATCATATGTTAGAGTAAGAACAGAAGATGAAGGAGGATGCCCCTTCTTTCCCCTATGCGTTATATATATTATTTATTATATAGGGCGTTTTGTCCATAAGATGTAACAAAGTCGGCTTCTGTTGCGAGATGGCGACATTTATTTTATTTTATTAATTTGTTTAGTAATTTTATTGTATTGCTTCCGAGCTTACCGAAGGTAACGGAAGCATTGTGTTCACTTTTGAGAACAAAAAACTTTTATGTCTCAGATTTTTAAAATTCCAAGACAGAAATCCGTTTCAGACATCAGGGAACATTTTTGGTCTCGTGCCTGTTTGTCTGTCTGTCGGTCTGTGTATCCGCGAATTATGAAACGTGAGACGATAACTTGGTAAATGTCGACCGATTTTGATGAAATTTAGTAGACACGTTTATTTTACCAATGCCCAGGACGAGTTCGTTGGACAACGTTATCCTCCCAAGCGTTCACGAGCAACGCTCGCGTAAACTTGAACTTTAAATTTAAAATTGGAATTAAAACCAACAGCGACACAGCTATGAAGTGTTAAAGATCGCTAAAACTATTTATAGTTTTTACACAATAATCAATATAACAATAAAGTAGTAAAACAATAATTTTAATGTTAATACAACTAATTGGCAGTCTATTTTATATTAAAATATTTAGATACTTGTTGACACCATCAATAAGGTGGTGTCAAAATTAGGGTAAATAAGGGAGGAAAATTTGTGATAAAGATCAGTGTTTATTTGAGAAACAAGTGTATAAATTTATTATCAAACCGTGTAAATTACAGTATGAAATCATATGATAATGAATTAAGATTCATTTACAAAATTCTATGTAAACGGTAAAAATTTAGAACAAATAAAATAACTAAATTTATAAAGTGTAATTGGCAATAAATTTTTAAAACAAGAATTAAATTGTTTATTCTTCAAAGCTTCTTACGTCTAATATTTACAACCAAAAATTATCTATAAACAATGGGTCAATTCTCAATCGTTTCTCAACAATATTTTTCTTTGCTTCCAAGCTTACCGAAGGTAACGCAAACTACGAGATCCTTCTAAAAAAAATCAAATATATCTCCGATTTTAAAAATTCTAAGACAGAAATCTGTTTCAGATATCAGGGAACATTATTGGTTTTGTATCTGTCTGTTGGTCTGACTGTCACTCAATTTTTGCGAACCAATAACCAAAACCTAAAAACTACAATTTGTATGGTAGGTCATAATTAGCCTATTGTTGGTTCCATATAAATTTCAACCTTGTTGTTTCTTTTTAACATGCGCACAAACATAACGAGGGATTTTGATTCAGTATTACTTTGTAACCGAATATGAGAAAGATGTGTTCCAGTATGTAGCACATTTTAGTTTAAATATTATTTGTGTTCTTTTTGTAAAAAAAAAAAAAAAACAACATAATGACAATGTACAGTGGCTGTTTATAGTTTTTCTAATTATAAGATTGTTTGTAAATTAAGGTAAAATGATCTAAATAGAAAGATAGTTTGAAATTTTGTTAACTTGGGGGTACTGTTGTTAAAATGTCGCTATATTATACTGTGTCAATTAGGGTTTAAAGTCCTGTAAGGTCGAGTCAGGTATAAATCACCCCGGAGGACCTTTAACAAGGACAACCTGAGTCCAGGTTAGCTTGTTACCACGTGCCTGTGGAGCCTTACTTGCCACCAATTTGTGTACCAAAATCTCCTCTTGAGGCACCCGACATAGTAATTACATCTCACTCTTTTTGTTTTGAAAAACTTAAGCCTGACTGTTTCTCGGGGGAAGTTTGTCACTGTTCCTGACAAGTTTGTCGTCATTGAAACGGAAAAAAGTTAAATAAAGATTTACAACTTCGGAAATAGACTTAGTTCTCGTTAAAGAGTAATTCTGTGCGTCGGTGGTTAAATTGTTTTTATTTTTTACTTTAAAAATTGTTTTGAAGTTAGCTTGAAACGATTCAACTCTCAGTGAAAACTATAAATCAATTACAAAGGTGTTTGAGATGTAAGATGTTTCATAGGAACACAGTTGATTGATAACTTAGTACATCTATATAACTTACATATTACATCTATAACTTCAATATTATTGATATCAAGGTGTTGTTGGATATCGTATTGATTGTGTACTTTTAGTTCGTAGAAATAAAGACGACGAATGTCAAAGTCTATAATATAGACATCATTAAGATTCTATAAATTTAATTAATAGATGTCGAAGCTGTATGACATACATATCTACACATAACAGTCCAGAAAAAATTAAGGTGTATTTTGATACCGTAGTGATTTTATAATTTTATACCCCGTGCTTTGCGTGAGGCTTATGCTAAGAATCAGGGGCTAGTTTATCTAGATTATCATGTGGGTCAAGCGAAAAATGAAACGTCTGAATACTTTCGTTTCTAAATCCTTCATAGAAAAGAATCCAGGACTATATATTATGCATTGTCCATTCTATTTTTAAGAATAAAATACCCTGTATATCGCAGGTCGGAAGCTATATTTATTGCATGCAAAAATCCTCCATTTCATTATTTGGCTCGATAAATCATCAATAAAATAGACTGCCAATTGTTGTGGCACATAGCATCCTCGCATCCTATCACGTACTTTATTGATTTTAATTTATGTACTTTATTGACAATTAATCAAGTCATTATTGTCTAATTGTTTCCCCCGTTTTTTTTAATCTGTCAAAATTGTTTGGATTTCTTACATAAATTAAAATATCAATTTAGCAAAAGTTAAAGGGCACAGACTGTTCAAATTAATCTAAAGGCCTATCTGAGGGTTACTTTCAATAAACTATAGAAGTTTCATACAAATTAGATAAGTATAATTTTGAAGCTATAGGTGTAAATAAATGTATGTTTGTGCGCATGTGGAAAAGAAACAAATTAGCGCAGACGGTTGAAATTTATATGGGACCAACAATAAGCCTACCAAATTATGACCTACCATCTACATTTCATTAAAATCGGACTTGTAGTTTTTAAGATATGTTGGTTCGCAATAATTGAACGACAGACCGACAGACCGATAGACAGAAACGGAACCAAAAATGTTCCCTGATGTCTGAAACGGATTTCTGTCTAAAATTTTTTCGTTCTTCAGAACTATCACATAGCTTCCGTTACCTTCGGTAAGCTCGGAAGCAAATCAAATATTCTTAATCTATAATATATTCCTCAAGAGTTTTCATATAAGATTTTAAAAAATCGGAGGCAGGGTGACTCACAAATTTTCCTTACCAAACATAAATCTATAAATGACGACACATTTTTTTATTATGTGAATTATAATTTTGTTTGTCCGTTAAAAAATAAGTCCGGTATAATGAGGTCCGTTATTGTAAGGTATTTAAATAGTCAAAAAATTAGTGTGACACATAGCTTCCTCGAGTCCTATTTCGTATTCTTTAATGATTTTATGCTTTTAGAACCTCTTATTCTCAAATTTGTTTAATTATTTCCCCCGTTTTTTTAATATGTAAAAATTTATTTTGATTTTTAGATGAATTAAAGTATCAATTTAGCAAGATTTAAGAGCGTATATAGTTAGAATAAATGTGGGGCTATCTGCGGGCTACTTTCAACATACCATCCACATTTCATAAGAAATCGGATGAGTACTATTGAAGGTGTAGGTATAAATAATTCTATGTGGAAGAGAAACAAATAGACATAAATGGTTGAAACTTATATGATACCAACAATGGGTAATTATGGCCTACATTACATTTCATTAAAATTGGATGTGTAGTTATAAGAAATGTTGGTTTGCAAAAATTAAGCCACAATGCTACAGACAGACCGACAGAAACCCTGTTAATAATCCACCCTACGTAATTCCGATGACATCTCGGTCTGGAATGTTTCGGGTGAAAATAATACTTTTACTTTGTAGTAAGGAAATGTAAATTATCCGAAGCGTCGTGTCTCCAAACTTTTCCATTACCAAAAAATAAAAAATGGTGGCAGATATTTACTAAAATATTGGGAATTATTTTATCTTATGGAGAGGTATAATTGGTGCAAATTGAACCTCAATCAGAGAAATAGTTTCTGAAATTATTTATAGTTTCAAAGTTTCAGTAAGGACTGATTTTTTTACCAAGTTTCAAATCTCTAGCTTAAAAATTTGTGACAATTGTTCGTGACACAGACAGAAAAATAAACAGGTCAAGTGTGTGCTAGTGCACACAGCGAGGGTCCGTAGGCAACCCTGTATAGTTTAAGTAGTACCCTATTGATGGTGTTTTTTAAAATGCTGAAAAGCTTACTTTGAACTATCCTATGGGTCTGATTTTCTCAAAATACATAAACAAACTTCTGACAAAGTATTTTTTTGCCACTGAACCGGACTACAACCATATAAATACATCGAAAAGACCATAGTTATATACAAATACGCATTTTGTCAATAAAAAATAAAATACTATTTTTTTTCGAAATTTCGAGATAGAAGGGGGTGACACGTTTAAATCCACTTCAAACTCGCCTACGCTCGCCCTGTCAAAGTTATAACCAAAGAATTATATATTTTTGTAATCAGCTCGACGTACCCTTTCATATGATACCCCTCACGGAGAAAAAAAAAAAAACTTTTAACCCTTAAGTTTTTTACCCTAATATTTTAGAAAAATATTTTTTTAAGTCGCTATATTTTTAAAATACGTGGGTAGGTACAAGACACATACATGCCAAATTTCAAAGTGATCGGACGAAAGGTGTAGCCGTGAGAGCACGCGAGAGGACGGGCGGACAGACACACGCAGGAAAATATAAGGGTCCTTGGTTTTGCCTATACGGACCCTAATTACTTCAAAACAAGTAAAAAAAATTAAATTGCTGTTAAGAATGAATTATTTTTAAAGAAAAACCCATGAAAAAGTATGTGCTATACATATATGAATAATAATAACTGTACAAAAGTCAACAAAGAAAAAAGTTGGAAAAATAGTTTAGAACATAATTTTTGTTTCTTTGTTAAAATCAACAATAAACATTGTTGTGAACATCGTTTTATTTTATAATTTTTTTAATAACTTTAGTTTTACTCAATATGTTTCGATGAAACCAAGCCTTACACGACATGTTAACGCATACCTCTGCAAAAATAATAATCGATTTCGTTTAGCCAGAATTTAGCCTATATAAAGTCGAACTTGTGACAACAGACACAAACACGCATGAAAAATGTGAAATATCTAAAAAAAAAGGAAATGAAAAAGTATGTAACACTTTTGCAATCTGACTAATGTAAATGTACAGGAAAAACTTGATATTATATATAATTAGATATATAGGTACCTTGCAGAAGCCAAAACTATCTATTGTAATATTATGTTTGCTTCCTAGTTTTCTCTAGGTAACAGTAACAACACAAAAACTATAATAATGGGTTCGATTTAAAATCAGTTAAACAATCTCAAAAATATATTATTATCATTTTTCATCCGAGCTTACCAAAGGTAACGGAAGCTATGTGGTCGTTCTGAAGAATGGAAATATTGTGTCTCTGCAAGACAGAAATCCGTTTCAGACATCAGGGTACATTTTTGGTTCCGTGTCCGTCTGTCGGTCTGTCACTCAATTTTTGCCAACCAACATACTTTTAGGGGGCTACACACTAGGGGGCCCTTAGCTATAGGGGTGAAAAAAAAATGTCAAAAATTTTGAGCTCCCAACCCCTAATTTTGTTCGAATACATGAAAAACATATTCCATAAAAATTTTAGACCGATTGGAGGCGATTAACCCGTGCCGCCGGGCCTTTAAAGTTTTATAATGGTCAAAATTGCCAATTTTGGTTACATCACTATACTTTTTTAACATTAGGATGTGGTAAAATAACATATAAAGGTAAATACATACATGTTTTGTAAACTAGACATATTAAACTTATTATCCTGACCTAGAACAAACCTATTATTGGCTTGGTTCGAAATTTAATGATTGACATACATAACTTTTTTCATTTTTTTTCGTATTTTCTTAATAAAATAGTGTATTAAAAAAAAAAACTTTATTTTTAATTTTTTATTTTATTTCAATAATATATTATGTTATTGTATATTATGTAATCTAATTTAAAAGACAAATATTTATTAATAACTTCCAATTATTAGTCATCTATTGCTTGACATATAAAACACCATCAGTAGTATCATTACTTACTGGATTTGTATGAAGGGATTTGAAGGGTCAAGGGAACCTTAATAAGTTGAAAATACGAAAAAAAATGAAAAATGTTATGTATGTCAATCATTAAATTTCGAACCAAGCCAATAATAGGTTTGTTCTAGGTCAGGATAATAAGTTTAATATGTCTAGTTTACAAAACATGTATGTATTTACCTTTATATGTTATTTTACCACATCCTAATGTTAAAAAAGTATAGTGATGTAACTAAAATTGGCAATTTTGACCATTATAAAACTTTAAAGGCCCGGCGGCACGGGTTAATCGCCTCCAATCGGTCTAAAATTTTTATGGAATATGTTTTTCATGTATTCGAACAAAATTAGGGGTTGGGAGCAAAGAAAAAAAAAGTTAATAATTAAGGGCCACCCTACTACACACGTTACGATTATCTGCGCAGTTATCTGTCATAAATATCAGTGAATAAAGCGGTACAATTATCTGAACTGAAGCTGTGTAGGATACCGTCCGATTTATCTTCAGTTTTATCTTCACTTGGTTCTAAGTGTTTTCTTATAAAATCTACAAAATCGTTGCAAAAGAGGGTCCGGAGTCCGGATGCACAGACTTTTTATCTGCGTGAAAACCGGACTAAACTGCGCAGTTACCTCAGTTTATCGCTCAGACATGACGTCACACTTGATAAACTGCCCAGATAATCGTAAGGTGTGTATCGTAACTAAAACTACTCGCCCAATTTAATGAAATTTGAATGATATGTCATAATTAGCCCACTGTTAGGAATAACTAGTTTCATATTAGAATTTATTGTTTTAATACTATCTTCAGTTAGGTAATCTTATAATTCTATTATCTTTATAGTTGAATTATTATTATTATTTGTATGTTTGATTTATGTAAATCTTTAATAAAGGCTCAAGGGCAACTCCCGCGCACGAGTTTCTCATGCGGGGTATGCATCAATACCAGAGGCGTAGCATAGGGCATTGCGGCCCCCGCAAGGACTTTTTAGGCGAAAAAAACAACCTCTTGCGTTTAGAACTGGGGGACCCCCTAGTCGTTGATTTGGGGGCACCCTCTGACGGTGGTGGCCCGCCCGCAATGCGGGCCCATAGATACGCCACCGATCAATACCACAATAACAATACTTTTATAATTTATATTTTTTGTAATTATTGAGAAGTGCTATAATTTATGTTACCTATTTATAAGTGTAACCATTTATTGTAAAAAAAAAAAAAAAATGTGTTAGAATAAAGAATTATTACTATTACATAAGTTTTAACTTCCTGCAACCATTTGTTTCTTTTGCACATGCGCACAAACATTTATTTATTTACACCTATATATCTACGGGAAACAGACAGAAAAATACACTCCAGCGCCGGGATTTGAACCACGGGCCTCTATATTTCCAGTATAGCGCTCTGCCAAGAGCGCTATACAGAAAAATATAGAGGCCCGTGGTTCAAATCCCGGCGCTGGAGTGTATTTTTCTCTGTCTGTTTCCCGTAGTTAATAATAATAATAATTTGATTTAAATTAAAATTTAATCTTTCTGTTGTATGAATACTACCAAAATGTTAAAATATGAATTTCTAATTGATTGTAATAGGTACAGGTACTAATTGGGTACTTTATAATTACAAGCGTTATTTCTCGGTCTAGTTCTATGTCATTAATGTTGACTTCTAAGACTAATGTGGAAAATTGAAAGCTTAAAATTCGGGACAAGGTATCAATAACGTCAGAGAAACTCATTCTCCTGCGTAGCTTAGTTGGTAGAGCGCTATACTGGACCTGTATATTAGGGTGGGTCGAAAAAACACTTTTTTCGAGATCGTAACCACCGTACCTCTAAAAACTTGCCATTTCATGAGAAAACCCCGAGGAAAAAATTTGAGCCAAATCGGGCCCCCCCCTAGGTCTCCCGCTGGGGGGTCAAAGTTTTGAAATTTTTGAAAAAACACGATTTAAACTCATTTTTTGGGCTTTTTTACTATGTTAGTCATTTGTAATCTATGTTTAAGGCATGTTTCTATAATCTACAATTGTTTCTGTATAAGAAAATGCCTTTATGTGATAAAAATAAATAATACGATGCAACATAACAAATGACGTATATAATTATTATGGTAAAAACCCAAAACGTCAAATTAAACTATTTTTCAATTTTAGGTTGCCTCTCCTAGCTTATTTTTGACTTATAATGCTACAAATCAAAAAAAATTATCAGAACTTACCACAAGAAGGTATTGCAATTCGAGCTCCACCTAATAAACCCCCCCCCCCCTCCACTGATTTTGGAAAATTCAATTAGTGCAAAACTAAATTTGAGAATTTTATCATTACTTACAACTAAATACAAACTATTTTGTTTTAAACTACTATAGCAATATATACAATACTAATATTTAACTTATATATTATAAAAATTATAATTACTAAATTAAAATAATATGTCTGATTTTTTTTTCTATAATCTTAACGGAAAAATCTTTTTTTCTCTCGAATTTAGGAATTTTTTCCCCTATTGTTTAATGTCTGGAGAATAAGAAATAACGATCCTCTGTTTTATGAATGTCACTGGAAGCTTTTGCATATCAGAGCACATCATGAAGTATGGTCATGGGAACAATTGATGGAAGGACTTCAAATCATTGAGAAAAGAGCTTTAAGAAATGAGGGAGATCTCACAACAGTTAGAGCAAAAGTCGAGGAAAATCTAGATGACACAGGAAGACCGCTTACTTCATCTGAAACTACAGAAACAAGTGCCACTGATTCAGAGTTTGAGGTAAATATCCGGCAAATAAGTAACCAAATGAGAATACCTCTTCACTCTTCCGACTCTGGCAGAGGTCACTGTAAGAACGGGTGTTTCTAACAGAGCAGCTGCGATGATAGCCTCCGCTAACCTTGCTGACGCAGGCATTTTAGATTCTTCACCACCATGTGTGATAAATCACAGTAAAGTTCGCAGGGAGAAGCAAGTCCAATATATTGAATAAAAAAAATCGAAGGAAAAACAAAAATTACTTTGAACGGACTATATTTAGACGGCACAAAGGGCGAAACAGTGGAATTTACAAAGAAAGGTACAAAGATCCATAAAACAATTGAGAAAGAGGAAAATTTTGTGCTCCTCCAAGAACCAGGATCTAAATATTTGGACTTGGTAACTCCGTTAAGTGGAACTTAAGTGGAACTGTCTTCAATCTTTAATTATTTAAAAGAAAAAATATTGAATGTTCAGATTTGTTGGTATTTGGCTGCGATGGAACCAATTTAAATACTGGAATAAGAAGAGGTGCCATAAGACTTGCAGAATGCAGACTAGGAAGATCTCTACAGTGGTTAATATGCCTACTTCATAGCAATGAGTTGCCACTTCGGCATCTAATACAGCATTTGGATGGCAAGACTAAAGGTCCATATATGTATTCTGGGCCAATAGATATAGATATTGAAGTTAGAAAGTATGGATGGAATAAAGTTCTGACTGCATGTAACAGGAATTTTGAAAACAAAGAGACATCAAAATTCCTAAAATTAATTTTGATGCCTCAAACTACGTTAATATGATTGACTGGAGCATTATAAAAGTGACAACCACCGCTGACAAGAGTCATTTCTACAGATGAGGTCACAGCAGCAGTATTAGACGGAGGAATCCCTCAAACTAATTTAAATTATCCTAGTCATACTCAGGCTGTTGAGCGCTGGGTAAAGCTGGTTACAAAAGCTTCCAGTGACATTCATAAAACAGAGGATCGTTATTTCTTATTCTTTAGACATTAAACAATAGGGGAAAAAATTCCTAAATTCGAGAGTAAAAAAGATTTTTCCGTTAAGATTATAGAAAAAAAAATCAGACATATTATTTTAATTTAGTAATTATAATTTTTATAATATATAAGTTAAATATTAGTATTGTATATATTGCTATAGTAGTTTAAAACAAAATAGTTTGTATTTAGTTGTAAGTAATGATAAAATTCTCAAATTTAGTTTTGCACTAATTGAATTTTCCAAAATCAGTGGAGGGGGGGGGGGGGGTTTATTAGGTGGAGCTCGAATTGCAAATACCTTCTTGTGGTAAGTTCTGATAATTTTTTTTGATTTGTAGCATTATAAGTCAAAAATAAGCTAGGAGAGGCAACCTAAAATTGAAAAATAGTTTAATTTGACGTTTTGGGTTTTTACCATAATAATTATATACGTCATTTGTTATGTTGCATCGTATTATTTATTTTTATCACATAAAGGCATTTTCTTATACAGAAACATAGAAACATGCCTTAAACATAGATTACAAATGACTAACATAGTAAAAAAGCCCAAAAAATGAGTTTAAATCGTGTTTTTTCAAAAATTTCAAAACTTTGACCCCCCAGCGGGAGACCTAGGGGGGGCCCGATTTGGCTCAAATTTTTTCCTCGGGGTTTTCTCATGAAATGGCAAGTTTTTAGAGGTACGGTGGTTACGATCTCGAAAAAAGTGTTTTTTCGACCCACCCTACTGTATATCTTTAATAGTTCTTATCTGATTTTTATTAAATTTACATGGTTTGTCGAAAGTAGCCCGCAGATAGCCCCGGATTAATTTTAACCGTCTGCGTTCTTTTTCAATTTTTCTAAATTGCTACTTTAATGCGTGTGAGAAATCAGAATAATTTTGGCAGATTAAAAAAACGGGGATGATCCCATATTTATTTTAACCGCACATTTAATATTAAATAAAAATAAATGTTACCTTACTGGTAATCGAAACTGGTCCTAATAACCATGCATTTTACTACGATTTATTAGCTATGTTTGTTTGTCCGGTACAAATCTGGCAATCGATTTCTAACTAACTTCCCGAGTAGCTAGACATTTAAAATTTTTAGCATAGCTCAGAACACGATGACAATGCATTATTTCAATACTTCTAGCCATCTTTCAGCAGAATTTAATTGGTTTTCAGCAAATTTTGCTGTATGGAAAGTAAGTTCGGAAAAACTCCGCAAGTTATTTTATTTGTTTTGCCATGTCCCATATTTACGCAATCTTCATTTTGACGGGTCTCAAATTTGTGATAGATAAACATTGAATGACAGCAAAACAGGAAATATCGATTATATTATTTATCGATTATATTATTTCAAATATATCGATGGCACGGTTTAGATTTGGTGTTGGGGAGATCCGTTGTACAAAGATTTGTCCTTTTATAGGTTTAAGATTAGCTCTCTAGATGGTTGTCATTTATGTGAAGTAAATAAATTCGGAACTATTTTTTTTTCACTAACATTATATATTATATAACAATAACAATTATATTATCAACATTACAGACGATTCAACGGAAAATTTAAAAACGTAGTATATAAAAAGTTCTTTTTATCTTGAAATTATTTCAATCTCAGTGGGATGACATTATTTCATATCTATGTAACCATGTGTCTGATAATAGGGCGCAAGGAAGCCATGTACCACACTTTTTTGCTCATTATAGATAATGTTGATTATAGATAATCTATTGAAACGTTAAAACACTCACAAACAATAAAAATCTATCAAAAGAAGATTTTTAAAAATGAATAACTAAAGAAGAGGATTTCCATTGTAAAAGCATTAGGTACTACAGGACAAGTTTTTTTGTTAAACATTTCTTTTGATATGACATTTGTTTGAAATTTATCGATTTTTTCATCTATAAAAAAAAAGATGTGAGGATTAGAACTGGTCCGTAGATGGTCGGAGTCGGAGAGGTCGAACAAATCACTAATGGCTTGGTATCACGATCTTACAACAAGGTGGCGCCATGAGGCGCCGGGGGGCGTGGCCTAACCACCCCCACCAACCAACCATAACCACCCCCGCATACATTCTAACCCCCCACCACCATCTTATTATATTTCAAGTTAATAAATCTTCGAATCATTTCTTCTCCCTCAGCATCCATTTTTTTTCTTTATCTCCATTTTGTCGGTGATTCTATTTGAGAGCTTCTGTTTTTTAATCTGATTTTTTTTATTGAATGTTTTAATGTTATACAATTGTATTTGCAGGTGTAATATCAACACTTTAACAATGCACATAAGTTTAAAGTGCATTAACATTTCTTATCGCTCTAATCGTATTTAAATACTATCAAGTCCCTTTTTTTTAAAAAAAAATAACGGAATTTGACGGAGATTTTTTTTAAAAAAAAAAAAATTTATTTAGTAACCTAGCCAATAAATTGTTCTAATGTGGAGGTCGATTTTAACCTTTTCTTATACCAATATCTATATTTAAATTTGACAAATATCAAACTGTGTTATTTATCAAGTAGAGGACCTCGGCAGGAGAGCATGGGCTGTCTTAAAAGTATAAATTTGAGCAGGTTGATGTGTGTGGTCACCATTAGGATCCCCCCCCCCCCTATAGTTGACCCATAATGGCTATATAAATAAAGCTGGTTATGTGAAGTGGTGACTAACTGGTTGTGAATGTCAATTATAAGGTTTAAGATGATGCAGCGACTTACAGACCCCGTCATGACTTGCCCTTTAGCAGACCCAGGCCCAGTTAGTCAGCTATATTTATCAAATGTGTCGTATCATAGTGAATCTGTTGATGTCCACGCTGGCGCTGTTTGTGGCTGAATACAAAACAACGCCAAGATTTTGTTGTTTGTGACAAACGATAACAGAGCTAAACTCCTTCGTTTTTATAGGGTCCGTAGGCAAACCAAGGACCCTTATATTTTCCTGTGTGTGTCTGTCTGTCCGTCTGTCGGCTGCTCTCACGGCTACACCTTTTGTCCGATCTCTTTGAAATTTGGTATATATGCGTGTATAGCTCCTATACCTACCCAATCATTTTAAAAATGTAGCGACTAACAAAAATAGACTGCCAAATTGGTGTGGCACATAGCTTCCTCGCATCCTATCCACGTACGGTATTGGTTTTTTGCTTTTCTTACCAAGCCATTATTGTCTCTTTATTTAAGTATTTCCCCGTTTTTAAATCTGTCAAAATTGTTTTAATTTTTTATATGAATTAAAGTATCAATTTAGCAAAAGTTAAAGAGCGCAAACGGTTCAAATTAATCTTGGGATATCTGCAGGTTACATTCGATAAATTGTAAAAGTTTCATACAAATCAGATAAGTACTTTTGAAGCTATAGGAGTAAATAGATGTATGTTTGTGCGCATGTGGAAGAGAAACAAATGTGGTACATAAGGTTAAAACTTATATGGGACCAACAATGGGCTACTCATGACCTACCCCCAAATTTCATTAAAATCGGACATGCAGTTTTTAAGATACGTTGGTTCGCAAAAATCGAACGACAGACCGACATACAGACACGGAACCAAAAATGATCCCTGATGTCTGAAACGGATTTCTGTCTTGGAATTTTTGAAATCGGAGACCTAAAAATGTTTCGTTCTTCAGAACGATCACATAGCTTCCCTTACCTTCGGTAAGCTCGAAAGCAATTTTTTCAAATACATTAGGGTAAAAAAACTTAAAGGTTAACTTTTTTTTTTTTTGGAGACTTTATGGGGTATCATATGAAAGGGTTCGTCGAGCTGATTACCAAAATATAATATAAAGTTTTGGTTTTAAGCTTTGATAGGGAGAGCGTAGGTTTGAAGTTGGTGTGAAAAATTTTGGTATACTGCTGCTGCTCATACAACCCCTAAGGACCCAATAGATAATATTAAATACTACAAATTCCCCACTTACATAAAAAGCCTTTCAGAAAATATACAAAAAACCTTCAATGAATTTTGACTGCAATAGACTTAAATTTGGTTTAAAAGCAGTTAATAAAATAAAAAACTCATTCCACCACAAATTAAAAGATAAAACTGAAAAATTAAAAAGATTTAATGAAATTTATCAAATTAAATGTAAAGACTGCGACCATGTATATATTGAGGAAACCATGCAAAAACTAGAGAGCAGATTAAAACAACACAAATACGACATATGAGCCCAAAATGACAAGACTGCGGCCGTCCATACAAAACATCATAATCATAAAATAGACCAGGATAACATAACAATATAGGACACAGAAATAAATGAATCTAAAAGAAAATATCTTGAAGCCACGTACATAGCCTTAACAAACAACACTATAAACTATAAAGCAGATTCAAAAGACAGAAATAAATTCTACTCGGCTATCAATTATATAGATGAATTTGACTAATTTTTAAACATGTAACCAAACCTTCGTTTACCGGTAGGTTCTATTAATATTAATTGTTTTATATGATCTCATTACTAAAATAGTTAGAACTTTGATTATTAATTAGATTCCTAATTAATAATATGTAGTTACCAAGTATGAGCTTTCAGTACATCCGAAATGCCTGTTGATAACTTAACTCAAGTTCCTTCATTAGCATAGGCCCAGCCGTTTAACATGGTGGCCATGAAACTTAGTTTTAGATTTAACTTTTAAACCTTTTATAATAATGATAAATGCATTTGTTATGGACAGAACCTAATGAGGCTATTTATATACGATTGGGGGGGGGGGGGGGTTATTGTTAAAATTTGACAAGAAAAACAAAATTCAAGGCACAAAGGTTAATTGGTACAATATCAAAACCATGATAAATTTGGAATCATGGCGTGTTCCTCTTTCATTTGACCCCTGATATGAAGCATTTCCACTAAACCACCTCTAACCACCTCTAACCACCTCTAACCACCTCTAACCAAATGTTCAATCTCTTGTTTTTGGGGCTTCCCTATGTCCCTATATAATTTTGTATTATTTCTTATAACATAACTGCAAATATTCAAATGTTTTAATGTTTTTGAATATGTTTAGAGATGGTCGGAGGTGGTTAGAGGTAATTAGAGGTGGTTAGAGGTGGTTAGAGGTAATAAGAGGTGGTCAGAGGTGGTTTTTAGGTACGTTAACGACAAACAAACTCAGGGTATTCGGCCTTACCTTACGACCCTAAAAATTAATTCACTTCCATATTTCAAATTAATTTACATTAGGAAATATAATTTTGGTTTTGAAATTACTTATTTCAGTTTAATTTTCATTTCACTTAACGTTACATAAAGTAAAGTTGTTATCAGTTGTAGATAAGACCGGGGCATTGTTAAGTAGGTAGCTACTGGCATCCTTGCTATCTTATCACAAGCATTGTTAATGCCCTTATCACTTCAATACAGGTAGAGTAACTAGAAACGAAGAATACTATAATGAGACTCGGTAACTGATAACAAGGCCATATCTAGTATCTTATCGTAAAACCTTGTTTATCCATTAACCTAGATGACTAACAGAAAACTTCGCAGAAAAAAATAAAATAAAAATAAGTTATAGCAATAGTTAAGTTAAGACAAATATTTAGTGGGAAATTTGGTGCTCGTGTTCCTGCTATCCAAAATTCTTTACGATGAAGTTCCATGTACAAGTACCTAGGACTTAATTACTTGGCCCAGTGTTTTCCATTTGTTTGTTGATTTAAGTTTCTGTCATTATATTTCCCAAATTATTGAACATTTTATCAAAATATACCATAAGAATAACTCATTCTCGTCGAGGAATCGAACCCGGCCATATACCCTTTGCGTATTATTCCTGTTTTTTCAGGAACTTAATTTCTCCCGGGAAAACGAATAGTTCGCTTATTATACGTGCCTTTAAATGGACTTCGTTTGAGAATTTTTATCAAAATCGTTAATTTTTATTAACGTTTTCGACTGCATTATCATATATATCCAAACAACGGAATATTATTGTCTCTAAATTCAAAATTTCCGAGACAGAAATCCGATTGAGACACTAGAGAACATTTTCGGTGAAAGTATGTCTATCTTGTTTCCGAACCACTATAATATCTTAAAAACTACTCGAACGAGGAAATTTTTTTTTTTTAATTTGGATGACACTTCATTATAATAATTAGCTGCCTCACTTCTCATCTAATATCGATTCCAACCTTCTGAGCAAAATGCTTCCTCTCCCGCATGCGCAAACAAAATAGGTATTTATTTTGTTAAATTTTAAAAGTAGGTATGCTCGTCCGATTTTAAAGGAATTCGGATTCGATGATTTGTCAAAAGTAACCTAGATCTAGATGGTCTCGAATTAATTTCCTCCTGGCCACATTTAATATCGAATAAAAACAAATCTATTTTAGCTAGGAATCGAAAAAAGGCCAACGACCACACTTCTAATTCCTTTTAAATTGAAGGGTCGTTATTTTATAACATTCATTCATCTATAGGACGCGAGGAAGCCATTTGCCACACTAATTAGCAAACAATATACCAAATTAAATCAATATTAATAATTAGGACCTGATCAACACAGCATCAGTTTATTACAGGATATGTGATCATCAGTGTAAAATTTGTCTCGCCTTTCTGTGATTTGAACAATCATCACTTCACTTTTAAATGAACACAAAACAATAATTTAAAATGAAATGCTTTAATATACACGACCGTGATTACGTAAATGCATTGCTGACTTAGTATAACACTATATTTTGAAGGGTTATTTGTAAAGATAAAGAGGGAACTTTATAACTATTCTACATGGCATAAGTAACAAAAAATTATTTTTATCTACGATTGATACGAAATATAAACATTATATCTCTGTTTAGATGCGTAGAAAGTGATCATTTACGTATTCATTGCGCATGCGCGTCTCATAGTTCTGAAGAATTCCTCTTCTTTACCACGCTAGCGCGGTAAAGAAGAGGAATTCTTCAGCTTTACGCAGAATTAGCGAGTTTGTTTACATTTAACAAAACTAATTTGCTGTTCTTTTATTAAAGTAACGGTTTATATCGAGTTTTTAGTGAAAAACAATGAATGAATCAAGTGGCTTTGACGAAAATGTAGAGAATAATACTCCTCCAGAAATAATTAATTCGGCAAAAAATACAACTCAAGATTAATGCTATCTTTATCAAGAGAAGAGCTACGAACTTACATACAGCAAGTTTATTTTTTTCTGTATTTATTATTTATATCTAACAATCGTAGATAAAGTACGGTACGCAACTCGTGCGAAAACGTCATTTTGCATTGCTTGTGTGGTTTTACTACCCTCGCTGTTGCTCGGGTGCAAACTCCACACTCGCATTCAATGCTACTTTCCGCACTCGACGCGTAATGTACTATTATCTTCGATTAATAAGAAATATAAAAACATTATATCTCTGTTTAGATACATAGAAAGTGATTCTTTTCGTAGCTGTATTCATTGTGTATGCGCGTTCAGAATGAGGTGAAGAATTCAACGCACGATTAGCGAGTTTGTTTACCTTCTTATTTGCTGTTTGTTAAATTAAAGTAACGGTTTATATCGAGTTTTTAGAGAAACAATGAGTGATTTAAGTGATTATGAAGAAAATGAGGAGAATTATACACCTTCCAAAATAATTAATTCGGCAGAAAATACAACTAATGAATTAATATCATCTTAATCAAAAGAGAAATACGTACTTACATACAGGAAGTTTGATTTTGTTTTTTCTGTATTTATTATTAAAATCGACAATCGTAGATAAAATACGATACGCAACTCGTGCGAATACTGCATTTTGCTTTGCTTGTGTGGTTTTATACCCTCGCTATCGCACAGGTGCAAACTCCACACTCGCATCGTAGGTTTTACCTCGGATAGACGTATGACATTAATTGCACTTCACATAAGACGTGAAGTGCAGTCTCGTTAAACTCTTTATTATACGTCTTGTCAAGTGTTGTCTGATCAGACAAATCGTAACAAGTAATGTAAGTTGTTATGTGTACATAGAGTTTGACGAGACTGCCAACTTATGATCCAGGCTGCAGTCCGCCGACTAATCTTTTTACGTTCGTCCTTAGTTTGAGCTAACGAGTCAAATTTAGTTTAAATTTGAAATAAAAGTTATATTTATGCACCTAGGGAGTAAAGTAAGCCATTATTCCCTGAGCGAAAAAGTTGGTTTTTGAGGCGAAGCCGAAGGAACCATGGTCCATAAATCCCGAGGGAATAACTCAAATTAGCTCCCGAGGCGCAGCCGAGGGAGATAATTATCGCGAGGGAAATAATGGAACTTTACTCACGAGGTACATACAATATTTTATCTCCAGTCCATTGCACAGTTTTTATTTATTATTTTAATAAATAACAATAATTATTAGCACTTTTAATAGCAGATATAAGAGATTCAATATTAAAAAAAAAGAATTTGAATTAAACTCAAATAGAAGGTTATTTAGGTGCAGGTTATAAACAAAGATAAACATGGTCCAAAAAGCAGTGTCGCCAATCTGATTTCAACAACTTCATTACATTAGCCATTCATTTTCTACTATTTATAAAATAATTAAGTTACAATCTTTACTTTTTTACCCTACTTTACTTATTCTCCCTACTTTTTGAGTTCAGGGAAGAAAAGACTTACTTTAGTCCCTCTAAATTAATTCAAAAGCATAACTTTTTCTCCCTACTGGAGATGAAAGTTCTTTTTATCACTCAGGCAAACTTCGTTGGGCAGTGTTATCCATCACCACGTTCGCGAGCAACGCTCGTACAACTGAATGGGAAGGTATAATGGACGACAAGATGGAGTAGTGTAGATACACCTACAGAATGGAAGTATAACTTGTTTGATCCGGCAAGACGAACCAGTGGCGCACCCAGGGGGGGGCACGGGGGGCACGTGCCCCCCCCAAAGCCAGACCTAAAATTTAAGTATGCAATTCCGCAGCACGTGTTAAAGTAATAGTGTTGTGATTGTCAAAAAATAATAAATTAATAAATAAGTTAATTATATAGGTACCTAGTTTAGCCCAACATTTTTTTTTTGTTTAAAATGACGTGCCCCCCCCCCCCCCCCCCCCAAAGCCAAAGACGTAAAATTTAAGTATGCAATTTCGCAGCACATGTTAAAGTAATAGTGAAAAAAAAAAAAAAAAGTAATTATATACCTAGTTTAGCCCGAAATATTTTTTTGGCGTTTAAAAAGACGTGCCCCCCCCCCCCCTCCTCCAAAGCTATAGACTTAAAATTTAAGTATGCAAATAAGTAAGTATTTTAAATAAGTCAGTATCACTTAATAAATAAGTAATAATCTACCTAGTTTTGCCCGACATATTTTTTTTTTGTGTTTAAAAAGAAGATGAAGAAAAAGAATAGAAGTAAGTTAAGTTATCAACCCGTTTAGGTTAAGGATCTATAAAATAGGGATGGAGTACCCTTGGTAAAAAAGTCCTTGGGAGGATCCTCGGTAAAAAAAGTGTCGTCTATTGAACTTGGAAAAATCTGCATAAAATTACGACTGCGCATGGTCAGAACTTTTTAGTGGGACGAATTTCTTTCCGACTATTATCCATTCTTTATTTTGAATGAAAGGTTACAATATAACATTTTTAATTAAAATTTTCTTGTTTTAAGGGTTTTTATTTTAATCTAAAGTTTACCAATTTATTTTTCTGGCTACTAAAATAAAACATTAATCTATTATATAATGTACAAATTTTAATAATAAAATATTATTAGTATGTATATAATTTGGTTTAAATAAAATACCCCGGTCTTCATGTCCTGTTCATAAAAAACTTAAATTTATTTGTATAATAACATTTTAGATGCTCTTAGAATAGGCTAAAAAGACGTTTTCAAGTAACGTAAACTATAAAAATTTTCCCGGGGGAGGACCCCCGGACCCCCCTAAAAGAGAGCCAGCTCCCCTTCAAAATTGCCTGGATCCGCCCTTGATGTGAAGTAATTTAAGAACAAAGAAACCCAGACTGGTTAATTGTCTGTGATTATGCTAAGCCCACAATACACCCCCCCCCCCCCCCCCTTATTTTTTTTGATCTGTGCCCCTCCCAAAAATAAATCCTGGGTGCGCCACTGAGACGAACGATAGGTCGCAAAGTATAAACTAGGCTTTGAGTTGGTTTGGCGAGGAAAATAATTGAATAATATAAAAGCAATAGTGTTACATAACATTTTTAAAATGTAATCTAATATTTGTTTCAGAGGCTAACCTGAGGATGAGACGGAAAGGTAGAAGATAAACCTGTTCAGGGGTTATACAGAGTAAGGTTATGTTCCAAGCCTCGTCTCCCATGGCTTCTTCGTCTACTTACATGGACCATACTAATCATGGTAATATTTATTTTAGTAAATCATCAAGGGGAGTATAATTGGGCATCAAAGGAGTACCTCCAAGTTATTTTCTTTCTTTAATTATAAATGATGAGCTCTTGATCGGAGAATGAACCCACGTTGCTAGAAAACTATACGGCACTGGTTGATTATAACTGAGGTCCAATATTAGATAAATGTAGTTATATTCATCAATAAATTTACCGGCACTTCTTTAGACTCTTACGCCCCTTATAAAAGCAGATTTGAAATCTTCCTTTGACCTAAAGTACATTGGACTAAACATCCCTTTGTCTTAATTGTTATTTAGTCAAAGTCATTTATTCTAACACACCATAGGGGAGTAACAATCTAAATAAGTATCTATGTACCTTGGAGAAGTGATGTTTGAACCAGAGTAGACACTTCGGAACTAAATCTGAGCCAGCGTTTATTAACTATCTTGAAAACACGACGGATCCGGCCTTCCGGAATAACCTCCCAGGAACAACTTAACTTTTGTCGCTATAGCATCATGATTTAGCGTATTTTTCTGTAATGTTTTCACAGGGGTATATAGTCAGCTGACACAGTGAACATTTTTACCCAAGGATCTTATACTTAACAAGGGGATGGAGGGTTGTGGCAAAAAAGTGACCCCATGAAGATATGTAAAATATTAGCTCCAATAGGACAAATTACCTTCCTCTTGGTTATAGGTTTTCAAGAAATGTGCAGCAGGTTATCAACATTTAACAGATTGCGTTGTACTCTCCCTTGCGTTATATTCTCCCGTGCGTTGTATTTCTTATTTTGTGCTCTTTGTGAGTGTTTGTGATTGACATTTGGACTATATGTAGCCGTTTATAGTGACTTGTTTTGCATTATTTAAAATTTTAAGTTAATAATCAAGTTTATAACCTGATTCAAATTAAACCTTGAAATTAACAAAGAAGGTCATTTGTCCCAGTTCAAAGGTCGTGGAGCATGCGCAGTATAATTTTTTTTCTCCTATTTCTCTTACCTCCATGGGGTCACTTTTTTGCCTTAAACCCCTTCTTACCATTCCATCCCCTTTATATACAACTAGCCGGATCGGTGAGCTTCGCGCACCTTATCCGTCTAGAAGTTAGCGCTGTGTGTAAATAATAATTAAAACAATATAATTAATATATCTTTATTGTTACATAATTTCGTATTTTAGTAAAAGTAAGTTATATTATTTTGTTTATGCATTTTCAATTATTCTATTTTATTCTACATTCAATTTTAAATTTTAGTTACAATAAGTCTATGTAACAAATTTAAGATCTTTAAATCCACTGGAAGCTAAGATAATAGTATCTGATTAAATCCAAGATGGCGGCCATATGTTGAAGTGAAAGTACCTTTAATTTTCTTCTTTATAGCTACCATAGGTCTACGTACCAAATTTCAGATACCTAGGTCCACTAAAAGCTGAGATAATAGAATGTGAATAAATCCAAGATGGCGGCTATAATTCAATGTGGTGGCCATATATCGAACGCAATATTGCCGCACTTATCTATTTATGGTACACTCTATCTATGTACCATATTTCAAACCTCTATGTCAATAGAGTCAATGGAAAGTAGGAGAATTAGTGATGAATAAATCCAAGATGGTGGCTATAATTCAATATGGAGGTCATATATCGAAATAAAAATGGCCATACTTTTCTATTTATGGTACACTCTATCTATGTACCAAATTTCAGATCTCTATGTCAATGGGAAGTAGGAGAATTTTTGATCAGTCAATATAGATTCCTTGCTTGTACCCGGGAACATATATAAATCAAAACAACCTTGAATAATCAACATTCTCAGATATTGAAAATTAACCAATTAATACGAATTGTTTGTGTTGACTGGTTGCAGGCAGTTATGGTGGATACAGGAGTGGATGGCAGGAAGCTTATCATCAGATGAGTCCCCAGATGTCCACACCTGCTGCTCAGTTCTACGCTGCTCAGAGCACCATGGTCTGGAGATCATATGAGCCTCCCTACAGGTCGCATCCTTCCCATTACGGTAAATTTACCATCTCTTCTTCACTATCTTATCACTATCAGGGAGGATATTATTGGTTTCGGATAATTAAATACGTATATTTTACTGAAAATGACTTAATTATTCATAGCCGGCTATTAACCATTAGTGGTCATCTTTGTCTTCAGTAAATAACAAAGAAATCGATCTAGAACAACTACCACACTTTCAATTCCCAGTGGCAGGGATGCCCATCCCCCCCAAGACCCATGGCGAAAACTCCCAAAACTGCCTGAATCTCTTGGAATATTTGTAAAATCCCCCCAAAAATCTGAGAAGAACCCCAAAATTGGAATACCCCCAAAAATTCTGATGGCGCAACTTACACCATCATTGTGGGCACCCCTGCCCAGTGGGATCATATTATTTCATACTCATTTATGTACGCGAGGAAGCTATGCGCCACACTAATTTACTACAGTCAGACTATTTTACTTTTGAATAATCTTCACAATCTTTAACATTTTTACTAATGATAAAACTTTCTTGATAAACATTTTTACTGATGATAAAACTTCAAAAAGCAAAATAATGCATAGGAAAGGATAAATGCTTGGTATTCGTTGATGTGTGGATGGGGCTTAACTTACCACATGCCAAATATTCGGGAAGTTCGGGAATGTCGGATGTTCGAACTAAGCAATCCATCCACGCTAGTGGGTGTTGGGAAACGATGTTGTTTGAATGGAGCATGACTTGCCATACCTCGAATATTTTGGCAGTTAAGGTACGTCTACACGAGCTACTTTCCGAGTCACTGCCGCAATCCGACTAGTAATTTAACGGGTAAGTTTTCTTTGCTATACGATACGGGGGTAGTAAACTTTCCGGGCCAGTTGGGTTGTAGGTAGTAGACAGGGCATTGCAATATGGAAAACGCAGTGGCGTATCCAGCGGCTAGGTCTGGAGGGGGTACATTCTAAGTCAGTCAGAAAATTTTGAAAATATGACCTCTCAAAACAGCGCTTTTATGCATTTCTGAGGTGAAATTGAATATGAGGTGAATGTAAAAATATGTATTAAAAAAAAAAATACGGTGTATTTTTTTTTTTGTTTGTTTACTCTTCCGGGTCTGGGCCCGTCTGGGGGGGGGGGGGGCACGTGCGCCCCCCCCCCCCCCCCCTGGATACGACACTGGGACAACGCTGTTAAAGAAGTTATTAACGTCTCTATTTTAGTTTAATAATTGAAAAACTTTATGGTATAGTGAGATAAAAGGATATAACGGCGACGCAAGTGTACCAACTGGATCCCAGTGTGTTACCAAATGGCTCGGCAGCCGAGGGTGGGCATTGGCTAGAACGTATAAATCTAAAACAGACTAAAAACTAATATGAAAGCAGCAACTCCTGCAAGACTGAAGCCCGAGGTTACGCACTGCGATTCCTTGCCACTGGCAATGACAAATCCTTTCCATCACTTGCCCTATTAATTTAGAATTCAACGAAGCATCATTTTTGACATCACTGTATCCGTTTTAATTATATTATTATTAGTCAGTATTTCTTATATATTTTTGAGTTATTTTGGGTAATGGGAAAGTGCCTCCTAAATTTAGAGCTTAAATTAATTTCTCGATTTCCCTTGATTTTTCTCAACATGTCGTCCGCCAAATTTAATCGAAATCTGCCCTGTTTGTTCGCAAAAATTGAGCGACAGACATCCCGACTGACAGACACGGAACCAAAAATGCTCCCTGATGTCTAAGACGGATTTCTGTCTTGGATTTTTGAAATCGGAGACAAAATTTTCGTTTACAAACTGAAGACGCCAAAGAGACACATTTTTGACAAAAAACATGTTGCATTCCATTATAATTGGAGAATGTCATTGTTATGTCGTCGCCATACTTTCTCTTATAGAAACTGCGTACATAAGAATGTAATAATTTCAAGATAAAAAGAACTTTTTATATACTACGTTTTTAAATTTTCTGTTGAATCGTATGTAATGTAGATAACATAATTGTTATTGTTCTATAATATATAATGTTAGTGAAAAAAAAATAGTTCCGAATTTATTTACTTCACATAAATGACAACCATCCAGAGAGCTAATCTTAAACCTATAAAAGGATAAATCTTTGTACAACGGATCTCCCCAACACCAAATCTAAAGCATGCCATCGATATATTTGAAATAATATAATCGATAAATAATATAATCGATATTTCCTGTTTTACTGTCATTCAATGTTTATCTATCACAAATTTGAGACCCATCAAAATGAAGATTGCGTAAATATTGGATATGGCAAAACAAATAAAATGACTTGCGGATTTTTTCCGAACTAACTTTCCGCACAGCAAAATTTGCTGAAAACTAATTAAATTCTGCTGAAAGATGGCTAAAAGTATTAAAATAATGCATTGTCATCGTGTTCTGAGCTATGCTAAAAGTTTCAAATGTCTAGCTATTCGGGAAGTTAGTTAGAAATCGATTGCCAGATTTGTACCGGACAAACAAACAAACAAACAAACAAACAAGATTGCAAGCTAATTAAAACGTATAGTAAAAAATAAGTGTCATTAATAAGCAATCATTGTCATCAAAATAATTGCTTGAAAAAATAAATTGTTATCTAGAAGTTACTATAGTGAATGTTACAACACATATTTTTATCATTATAATATTTTTCTTTAAAATATTTTATAATCAAGTAAAATTATTTATTACTATCTTTTATGTGGTTTTATTAAAAAATTCTTATTAACAAATAAATAAATAAAATATCAATCAAGAAGAGAAATTAAAAAAAATATCAAGAAACAAAAAAAATAGTGGTAGAGAAAAAGTTAAGTATTTTTTTATTTTATCATTTTTCATAGCTTATCAGTTTTTCCTTGAGTCTGAATACTAAAAGTTACTGATAACTAATCTACATATAGATATATAATGTTGAGACTCACCTGTTTTAAATAGAGAAAAGAAACAAAAATAAAAGAAAATGATTTTTATCAAATTTAGTTCAGTTCGAGCTTTTGTATTTGTAACAGGGTTTCAGTCATCGATTGCTTCGTCTTTATTTATTTATTTAAAACAAAACAGAGATATCGTTGATAGTTTTAAGTAATGCAAATTAATTACTTCTAATTATAGATTTAAAAGTACTCAAGAAAATTACTGAAATCTTTCTCCAGAAACTTACTCAATAATTTACTTAAGATACTTAGTCAAAGTGAATAAAATTTAAAATTTTTATCACGTTATTTTATGGCACCTTTGTGGACTTCAACATTCAGTTTTTATTTTTAAATTAATTTGGAACGGTTTAAAAATAAACAGTTTCTCTCTTTTGTTTCTAAATTTGAACCATTTATCTAATAATAAAATTTTAAAACTAAATTGGTTTGATTTTACTAAAGTGTTGTAGAAATTAAACTCATATTGAAGAAATACTTGAAGAGTCAAATTAATTGGATTTACTGCCTCAGAACAAATTTTATTTTTTTTTATACTCACCAGTTTTTTTTTTATCAATTTATTTTTGGTCATCTGTGAAGACACTTAAGTTTATTGGTTCGAAACATTTGTATTATATTGTGAAATTCTTGGTGACGCTATGTTCCTTCACAGAGTTCTATCTGAGCAGACTACAAATTTTAAATTATGTCAGTGTAATCATATGTTTCTATAATAAATATGGTTTTAATATTAAGCTATTATGTATTGTATAGGGTACATTTATAAAATAATTAGTTGGTTTATACATATTTATTTATTTATTAGATTACTCACTATATTTATATTACATTATTTATCTATAAGTTAGATATTTATTTGGACTTTGGAGTAATAATAATAATAATAATAAAAATGATAATAATAATAATAGTAGTAAATTAATAATTTCATAATCACAATAATTTAATGACAAATAAAAGTAAATGTGAAGGGCAGATAAATTGCGTTCCATACAAAGTGTAATAAATAAAACATACATCTGCTTTAATCTAAAATAATGTATAATAGATATTATCTGTATCTATTATATAATATATATATATATATATATATATATATATATATATATATATATATATATATATATATATATATATATATATATATATATATATATATATATATATATATATATATATATATGGTCAATAATAATTATATTTTTTTAAATAAATATAAGGCATAAAAACAACAACAATACATGCAAAATGCGTTAAGTGTATACAAAGTGTATACAATTTAGTAGTGAGGAGAATCTTACACGACTTGTACTATAATTTCTAAAAAAACTACAACATTTCCTTTTGGTTTAGCTTAACAGAATTTTACTGATTGAGTATTTTAGGTCATTTTAGGGTAAAAACAAATTTTTTCATTATTAACTTTATTTATTATTTTACATATTTCAATTTACCGATGGCGATAACTTTAGTAAAATATAACCGATTTAGTTAAAAAAAAAAAAAAAAAAAAAAAAAAAAATTGGTACACATGTTCATTTTACCAATGCCCAGGACGAGTTCGTTAGACAATGTTATCCGCCCGAGCATTCGCGCTACGCTTGCGTAAACGTAAACTTCAAATGTAAAAAAATTGGAATTTTAGGACAGGTATAAACTCTAACGTCATCTATTTAATGAGACAAACAACTTCATTAATTTTTTTTGTTAGTAAAACCAACACTAACACCGCTATGTAGTGTTAAAGATCGGTAAATTTTATAAAGCGGACTTCAACCTAAAATAAAGAAAACAACGTTTTTATTAAAATTCCATACACCACGTCTAAAGTACCTACAATAGAAACAGGCATGTAAAATTTCAACCTGATACAAGCAGAAGTATTTGTGTAGTGAAGTGATTTATTATATAATATTTTAAATGGAGTCTGAGGGAACAGTCCTGTTCCCTCAATACTCGGTTCTATACTACAACCATCCTCTATAACTATCAACTCATCATGATTAACTATTTTTCTCAATATTCAATACATTATTTATTGCAAGACGCTCACTTCAATGTTAAAAAATGTTTTTTCTTTTAATTTTGTCTCTTTTCTAACTCCGCAGTAGTTAGCATCGTATACTTAGCAATGTGATTTTTACAATATATATTTAATGAAAAGCGTAAGGAACTTCTCTCCTAAGGGGTGTCCAGCGACACCACACGTATTTTTTTTTTTTTTTTTTTTTTTTTTTTTAATTCTAATTCATTGAATTATAATTATGCAAAATAAACTTTTTTCACGATAATAATAAGCTAAATGTAATATTGTTATTATTATAGTTTGTTATTAGCAATGTCAAGCCGTTATCTATATTACGGCAACGCTCGGCTAGATAAGACAACACGGCTCTAGCTATGATAACTAGATACCGAAGCTTCGGTCTTATCACTAGAAATATATTTCTTATCAGAGCTCCGTACTTATCTAATTACGGAAAAACACTATGACTAACACACATCGCCATTAAACTCTTATCTTATCTAGGAAACTTGGAAAATAGTTCTCCTTAACGGAAATATTACAAAAAGAAAATTTAGTTCACCTACTTTTAATTAAACAAATAATTAATGTTAGTTTAGCAAGACAGCAGCAGTACTTTTAGAGAAGAAAATTCTGCGCAATACTACATTTTAATACAAACTACTATATTTTTTTAAGTATACGAGTATACAATTTCTTGCTTCTGTTTTTTCTAGATATTAGTTACATATAGTTTTCGGAGTTAAATTTAATTATTTTTGAATAATTATAATATATTTATTTTGAATATTATAAATTTATTTATTTTTTCTAACGAGAAATCGAACCCGGCCTTTACTGTCCACATTTATAGTTATTATCTCAGGAACAAAATTTTTCCTGTGATAACGACTAATAAGGTTAAATTATTAATTTAATGAGGACTACATTTTCAATTTTTGAAATCAAAATCGTTGGAATCGTTTTAAATATTATTTTGATGTTCATTTCGCCTCGGGAAATTATATTCTAAATATAGGTATATGCAAACTTATATTGAAATCGGACCAGTATTTCAGATCATTGCATCTTTACAGACGACAGGACATTTTTTAATACTTTCTTGGCAACTAAAACGTGCAAATTCGTCAAAATATCGTAATAAATTATTCGCGTCATTAATAGTACATTAATGAAAGTAGTTAATGAAGTAGTTAATGATGTACCGTACTTTATCTACGATTGTGGATGTTAATAATAAATACAGAAAAAAATGTAATAAACTTGCTGTATGAAAGTTCATATTTCTCTTTTGATTAAGATGACATTTATTCATTGAATTAATTATTTCGGGAGGCGTATTATTCTCCTCATTTTCGTCATAATCACTATTCTTTTTCACTAAAAACTCGGTATAAAGAGTTACTTATGTTAACGCTCGTATATTTATTTCGCGCATGTTATTAAGGAGCTTCTTTTTTACTTTCTAATATAAAGAGAATGAATTGTGATGGCGAGAAAAGATTTGTTAGACACCCTATTATAGATCGCGAAGGAATTAAAAAGGGTTAATTTTTGAAATATTTCGACCCCATTCTCAACCTGACTCACTATAGTAGGGATGGGCGGAACGGAACGTAACTACAAAAATAACTAGTTCCAGTGCTGGAACGGTTCCAATCGTTCCAAGATTTTATGGAACTACGTTATTTTTGGAACGACTTTGAAGTTTAATTTATTTAATTTTACTGTCTAGTTTTATTTAGTTAATACATTTTTATTCTTTGAATTCGATACAAATTTGTTACCACCATTTTAAAAAAAAGTACACCTTTTATGGATTATCGAGCAAAATAATACGAAGCGTAACTGATTAAAGAGGAAACGAAAACGAGAAAACAGTAACGAAACTAAACAACTAACTTAAAGGGAACGTTAAAAACTTGTTTCTCTTGGAACGAAACCGATGCTTTGCGTTCCTTGCCAATACGTAACGTGTAACGTAACTGATTAAAGAGGAAACGGGAACGAGAAAACGTAACGAAACTGTAACTCGGAGGGAACGTAAAAGATTCGTTTCGCGAGGAACGAAAACTATAGTTTTCGTTCCAAGTTCCAGTTCCAGCCAAGCTGGAACGAAACACGAAACGTGAATGTCTTGTATAGTAGAGTAGAGTAATGGAGTGGGGATAAGTGTGCAAAATGCACTTAATAATTAATACACATTTTTTCTCTTCGAGTCTTTATTACAAACTGACTTATAAAACACTGGTCAATCAAATTATATAAATTAAAAATATACATATACATGTCTGTCAATGTCTGTCATTTCCAACATCCTCCCCGCCCGTGCCCGCAGCAAAGAGAATCAAAGTTATCAGTTATATAATAATTTTTATCTATGTAGTATCAGATACCAAAAATAACAAAAAGTTATAACAAAAGCAAAAAATAAACAAATAATAATTAACAGTAGTCAATATTTTCCAACATTTTGACATGTACCCAGATCTATACCTTATTTAAGACTGATATCTATCAGGTACCCTTGAAACTCTTCCTGGCCTAGTAACATAATCTCTTTTCTTCCTTTTATCATCCTCTCCTCTTTCTTCTACCGCTCCCTTATCAACATCCCTTATTGTATCACTCTTTTCCTCTTCAATAGCAGGTGGTTCTAAGTCTTCTGGTTCTGTCTGTATCTCTCTGCAATTAATCTCTTCGCCTTCGTCTACTTTACTTTCTTCGATGTTCTCTTCTACCTCTTCATCCAACTCTAAAGGATAGAGTCGTTGAACAGCTCGACACAACTCACCTTTCACTGTTTTAACTTTGGCCACCCTGCTTATTCCATCTACTCCTGGGATCACTTCTGTCACACGCCCAAGAGGCCATAACACTCTCTTTGTGTTCTCCAGATGTACGAGAACGATCTGTCCAACTTTGACAGTAGTGCTAGGCCTCCTCTTATTACCTCTATGAACCAACGCCGCCAAATATTCCTTTTCAAATCTATTTCGCAGTTGCCGTCTAACCTCTTGCAAATATTTGGCTCTACTGCGTAAACCTTCGGCTTCTAATTCATCAAGATCGGTTGTATCGTTGGTCTTTAACGTTTGTACGAAATCCGCAGGTGTAAGTGGTTTTAGGTCATCAACAGCCTCTGTGACATATGTCAGCGGCCGGCTGTTTATAACCGCCTCTATATCACAAAGAACTGTATAAATCTCCTCGTAATTTAACTTGGCTCTACCTAAAACCTTTCTTAAAAGCTCCTTCACAATTTTTATCATCCGTTCAAAAAATCCACCCCACCACGGTGCCGCTGGTGGATTGAACTTGAACTTTATTTTTTCTATATTTGCGTACTCTTTAACTTTATTCCAGTCTAACGTTTCTAAAGCATTATAAGTTCCTCTAAAATTTGTCCCATTGTCACAGTAAATTGTTTTAACTCGACCTCTTCTAGCGATAAACCTTCTTAACGCCTTTATAAAACCTTCAGCGGACAATGTTTGTACTACTTCTAAATGCACTGCCCTGAATACGCTGCAGGTAAACAACACAAACCATGCCTTGTCTCCTTCCATTAATATTAAAGGTCCACCAAGGTCCACCCCTACCGTTTCAAAACCATGTTGTCCCATGAACCGGTCAATTGGTAATGGTGCTTCCTCCACATATACCGGCTTCACTTTGTGCCTTTGACACCTCACACACTGGCGTAACACCTGATTTACGACCTTTCGGCATTTTAACACCCAATATCGCTCTCTTATAATACACATTAATGTCTGGACCCCTACGTGACAATATTTAACATGAATTTCTCTAATTAAATTTTTAACAATCTGACTATTGCCTCCTAAAACTACTGGATTTTTAAAATCATTTTTTAATTCCCCCAACGTTAATTTACTCTTAATTCTAATTAAATTATTTTCATCTTCAAATGTTTTTAAATTACTTATACTCTCTTTCTTAAGACTATACCTTTGTATATACTTAAGTAACATAATTTCCCCTAACTCATACTGCTCTTCATTTAACTGTAATCTGGACATCTGTTCTTTACTTAACTCTCTCACTATTTTAACCTTTGGCTTTCTCTCTCTATTTTTCACTCTTTCTATAAATGCATACATCCATCCCATGATTCTAACAGTTTTGTAAAACGAGGAATACTTCATAAATATGTCTGTACCTCCCTTCGTCGTATTTAGCTGCACTGCATCTATATTCTCTACCTCAGCTCCTGCATTCCATTTATCCATTTTTAAATTAGGCCACTCCTCAACTCCCTTTCTTAACCATTGTGGTCCTTCATACCACTTATTTTCTAAAAACGCGTTTACTGAACATCCACGTGAAACTACATCAGCCGCATTACCTGCACTGTCCACATGCGACCACTCTTCTATTTTACTTATCTTTAAAATTTCTCTCACTCTATTTTTTATAAAGCATTGATTGCTATTCTCAACATTCTGTGCTAACCAACCTAAACAAACCATAGAATCAGTCCAAAAATATCTGTCTACCTTTCCTAGCTCCTCTAGACTTTGTATAACATTTTGATATAACCTTGCACCTATCAAACACGCTAACAATTCCAATCTTGGAATCGTAATTTTTTCTTTAAGCGGACAAATTCTACATTTTGCTTGAACTAAAAAAACATCTATTAGTAAATTATGTTCGCATCTTAAAAATATGCAAGTACCATATGCAACTTTACTTGCATCACAAAATATGTGTATAGAATATTTCGCCTTCTTTTCTGCTCTTACAATGCACCTTGGAATCTTAAAATTTTTTAACCTTTCCAAATCTTGTTTCCACGAATTAAATCTTTCCTTTAGTAACTTTGGTAATTCCGCGTCCCATCCTAATTTTAACCCCCATGTGCCCTGTAATATTAATTTTGGTGTTAGCATAATCGGACTTAAAATTCCTAGAGGATCAAAAATGTTTTGTGTTATTGAAAGTACAACTCTTCTTGATATAATCTTATTATCATTATTATCCTTTTCCAAAAAACTTAGATCACAGTATATTCCGTCATCTTCGCAATCCCATAACAACCCTAACACTGATAATTTATTAACATTCTCTCTATTCATTGTGCATGTTCCTTTTTTACAACATTCAAAATTTGACCCTTTTGGTTTAGTATGTACCCACTCTCTCAAATCGAATTTCCCCTTTTCCATAATAGCTCTAGCTTCTGTCATAAATTTTCTTAATTCCACTTCATTCATAACCGCCACAACCGAATTGTCAACATAAAATGACTTTGACAATTTTTCCGCTGACGCTTTAAATGGACCTTGAATTGTTTTTAAATGATGGTTTATGGTTGCCATTAATAAAAAAGGACTGGGACTCAAACCAAACACTACTCTTGCATGCCTAAAAATTTGTAATTCTCTTTTCTGTACATCTTTCCACCATAGAAATCTGAGGCAATCTCTATCTTCTGGAAAAATACTTATTTGTAAAAATGCTTTTGCAATGTCCGATGTAACACCTATTTTTCCTAGCCTAAATTTTGTTAGAAGATCCGGTATAACTTCCAATAAATTTGGCCCCTTTTCCAAACACCCATTTAAGCAATATCCGTTTTCATCCTTACACGACGCGTCAAACACCGGTCTAATCTTCGTGGTCAAACTACTCTCTTTAAATACCGGTCTATGCGGTAGATAGTGAACTCCCTTATCCTCCTTTTCTGTATCCACCATCTCTATTATCCCACTGTTTAACCAAAATCTAAATTCCTTATCATAATCCCCCAACCTTTCTAATTTATCTAATTTATTTGTCACACTAATCAATCGTCTTTCAGCTACTTTCCTATTATCTCCTAACTGTATTGATTCACTCACCCATGGCAATCTAACTTCATATCTCAACTCTTCATTCATTCTTAAGCTTTTATTAAATTTCTCTAATACTTCACCCTCTCGTTCCTTTTTGCCTATTACCCTCCCCGGATCACTTATTCCAATTGCTTCTAATTCCCAAAGATTAGTAATATGAGATAAATTTTGTAAACTTACCGCGCTGCTTAAATTCAGTCCACTATTACTACCCATGGCTGTCCATCCAAACCAAGTATCAATACATGTAATATTTCCTACCTTTACCATCTTTCCTGTTAATAATTGACCTATCACATCTGCCCCTAAGAGTAAACCTATCTCACTTACTCTTTCTTCTTTATTGTCACTTAATATAATATTATTTTCCCTTAATTTTTCTAATAAACTTAAATTTTCCACTCGGGGAACCGTATTACAAATTTTATCTTCAGTATAAACCATAGTCTCAAAATTATATTCATTATTTAAACCTTCTAAATTAACATGATGTTGACAATGTTTTTGTTTCTTTTCCACTCCTCCAAATAAAGAATGGACCATTGTGCATTGTCCTACCTCTGGTAAATTTAACTCTCCCACCAATTTTGTAAGTATATATGATTTTTGTGATCCTGAATCTAATAAAACCCTAACCTTCTTGGTTTTACTTCTATCTCCAGGATTACTTATATTTAGTATTAAAGTTTGCATGTATACCTCTGATACCTCATTCAGGTTACTATTTACTTGAACTACCTTCTCTCCTGAGTCCTTCTTTGATTGTTCTCCCTTCTTGAACTGTCCATTTCTTCCATCTCTTTGTATTGGCTTGTGACATGGTAGTTCCGAACACATTATAACATAATGAGTTTTCCTACATAGAAAACACCTTGGAGGAAACTTACAGTCTCTAGAAGTGTGTGATTTCTTGAAACAACTAAAACAACGTTTATTTTTAATTATTAATTCCTTCTTATCTTTAAGTGACATATAATTCCCTTTAAAACACTCCTGACTTAAATGATGTTTCCCGCAAAAAATACAATTATCCACAACAGGTTTATTACTAAAATTTTGATTAATTAAATTAGCCGCTGTTGGCAAATTTTCCTCTAATTTACTATCCAGCTCCCGATTTCTAATACCTAAATTATCTAAACTTTGTTGGGCAAATTTTACTCTTTCTTCACTCTCAACTTCCCCCCTAAGAAAATCCATTAAATTATTTAAACTAAAACTTTGATTTTCTTTGCTGTGATTATTGATTTTAACTTTTGATCTTTCCCACTCAATTAATATATGAGTTGGTAAAGCCGATTCGATCATCGGGAGGAGCATAGCCGCGTAACTGTCTTTGGTCATATTCAAAGTTTCAAGGGCGTTAATTTGTCTAGAAATGGAATCATATAATTCCGTTAACCCCATTTTATTTTTATTTGTAACTTGTTTCAACATTATGTTCAACAGTTCTCGAACATAATGTTCCACAAGTACCTCATTTCTCGCAAATCTATCCTTTAATATACTTATGACTTTTGAAAAATTGTTTCCTGATGGTGGGAAGCTCTCAACTAATGTTCTCGCCTTTCCAGTTGTCACTTGTAGTAGATACTGGAACTTGTCTTCTTCGTCCATCTTCTTGTCTTCCG
The DNA here is from genome assembly GCA_951217055.1 of Gerris lacustris. Lineage (NCBI taxonomy): Eukaryota > Metazoa > Arthropoda > Insecta > Hemiptera > Gerridae > Gerris > Gerris lacustris. The sequence goes on along the minus strand of OX578277.1, from coordinate 116,045,451 downwards.
CTATCTTCCTAAACTGACCCCAGAAAGGTAGCCAATTTTTTGCCTGTCCGTCAAACTTGGTATACTCCAACTTAGGCAGTTTATATTTCTTTTTATCAGTATCTTCATCATCTTTACTTGAATACTTGTTTTCTTTAATTTTGACATGATCCACAATTATATACGCACACTTATCTTTATAATTTTCTGCTACTTCAAATTCTTCATTCCAATTTTCATCCGTAATATCTTCTTTTTCTGACATCAAAAATTGAATAGTTTCATCTAATTTAATTAACCTTTCTTGTTTGCCTTGAATAGTTTGATTTAGAATTTCAACTTCTTCTCCCTTTTTTAGCTTGAAGTAAATTTCGTCAATATGTTTTCTTATAATGTTCCGCTCTTTATAGTACCTTGATTCTTCCATACCTTTCTTGAGTTAAACCTTTTTTCTTTTTTCTAAATTTTAATCTTCTCTTTAATTCTTCAAATCACGGTCGCCACTTTCTTCTCTTTAAATTCTTTAAATCACGGTCGCCACTTTGTGCAAAATGCACTTAATAATTAATACACATTTTTTCTCTTCGAGTCTTTATTACAAACTGACTTATAAAACACTGGTCAATCAAATTATATAAATTAAAAATATACATATACATGTCTGTCAATGTCTGTCATTTCCAACAATAAGAGCTCGAGTCTCAGAATCACTCCAGTTATAGTGAAGCGTTATCGTTTTCTCTTTCAGAGACATAGATGCCTCTGTCGCTTTTTTTCGTTTAGGTCCATAGTCAACTTCCTCTTGTCGCTTTCGCCCTTCGCCACTCGTTTCATTTTTTTTTAGTTTTGTTTTCCGTTTTAGTAAATAGTAAGTCAATAATACTAAATAAACAGGTGAAATTTAATTATATATGGTCCACGGTTATATACGGTTCCATTCATGGAACCGTTCCTCCCATCCCTAGTCACTAGAACATTAAATTTTGATAGTTAAAAATTCCTTTAATGTTTAATCTTATTAATTCTCTTGACATTCACTAAATTCAGATAATATTAATTTGGATGGTTTATTAGAAGTGGTTCACAGATGCCAGATGCACACAGATGGTCCATAATCATTTTAACCGTCTGTGAAAATTGATAATGCTTAAAAATATGTGTGACCCTGATATCAATCAAAACAGAACCAAATCTTATTGGACCAATCATCTAATTATAGGAAGCGAGGAAGTGATATAACACGCTTATTGACAATTATATACATTTCATGGTACACATTTACTTATTTTCTTAATTCTTTCAAATATATCTTTTATTATCATATATTTAAATCGTATGCACTTCTATCCATCTAACGCACAAGTGAGCCTTTTGAATTTCCTTATAATACTCACAAAAACTCATGAATTGCAAACTTAAAACAACAATCTACTAATTTCAATTTATGTTTATGTTTTTATTTTACTTCCGAGCTTAAAGAGAGACCTTAAAGTCCCATTTATTCGTGACCTAGCCTCCTCCCGATACAAAAGCTTCCACGACTCCATATCCCACCATCCTAATCCTTTAGTCCAAAACCTATCATCTCCATCCATTCCACAAAACCCTCCTCGACGCCTAAAGAGGCACTGGCCGCGTGACTTATTAAACAATTAACATGTAATTCCAAAAGAAAAAAAAAAAAAAAAAAAAAAAAAAAATCAAGTTATTAAATATTATGAGTACTATCGATGGATAACTTCTCATCTCATGTCACATCACAAGTCACTGTAAATATTCTGAACATATCTGTATTGCTTATAACATGTACTAATGTAGTCGCAATAATCTAATAAACGAAAAAAAAAAAAATAAATAAAAAAAAAAAACTTCCGAGCTTACCGAAGGTAACGGAAGCTACGTGATCGGTCTGAAGAACGCAAAAATTTTAGGTCTCCGATTTCAAAAATTCCAAAACAGAAATCCGTTTCAGACATCAGAGAACATTTTTGGTTCCATTTCTGTACGTCGGGTTGTCGCTCATTTTTTGCGAAAAAACATATATATTAAAGACTACTCCTCCGATTTTAATAAAATTTAGATGTTAGGTGATAACTAGGCATCGCTTGGCTCTATCATTGAAGCGAGCGTATTGCAATAAAATACTGAATATTGAAATTTGTTAATCATGATGAATGTCATAGTTGAAGATAAGTGGAAGAGGGTAGTGTGAGGTAGAGTGGGGGTACTGGGTACAAAGCTTTACTTCCTAAACAAGCCTACACACAATACAACTATAAGAATCTTAACCACCCGTTATAGCTTTTAAACTAATATTATAAATCTTTCACTTCATTACTCAAATACTACTGCTTGTATCAAGTTGAAATTTTACATACTTGTTTCAATTGTACTTTAGACAATGTACATGAAGTTTTATTAAAATCGTTACGTTAGAACGTAAGATATCTGTAAAAAGGTTGTTTTCTCTATTTTAAACGTTCAGGTCCGCTTTATTAGTTATAGCGATCTTTATTAATTCATAGCAGTGTCGTTGTTGGTTTTACTAAAAAATGTTATTTGTAAAAAATGTTCGTCTCATCGAATAGGTGATGATAGAATTTTTTCCCGTCCTGAAATTTCAACTTAGCCTGAGTATTAGTAAAATAAAGATGTATACCAAATTTCAACTAAATCGGTCAACTTTTACTTAAGTTATCGTCGGACACGTAAACGTGTCTGACAGACAGACAGACAAGATGCATAGTATGTTGAATGTAAGAAGCTCGCTAACGCTCGCTTCAGTTAGCCCGTTGGTCCCATTTAAGTTTCAACCTTATGTGCTTATTTGTTTCTCTTTTACATGCGCACAAACATATATTTTATTTATTCCTATACCATCAAAAGTACTCAAATGATTTTTATGAAATTTGGTTGGTTTGTCTAAAGTAGACCGCAGATAGCACCAGATTAATTTCAACCGTCTGCGCTCTTTAACTTCTGATTAATTGATACTTTAATTCATGTAAAAAAATCAAAATAAATTTGACGGATTTAAAAAACAGGTGAAAAAATGAAATAAAATAGACAATAATGGCTTGTAAAAGTATAAAATCAATCAAGTACGTGATAAGATACGGGGAAGCTATGTGCCACATTACATTGCAGTCTATTTTTTATTTTACGTCATAATCAACTTAAACTTAGGTTTTATTACAAGACGGTATAATCAGCCACTTTACCTATACCTATTCGATGTGATAATCGATTTTAAAACATATCTCCCCTCTCTAATAGGACTTTCACAGCCCCCCCCCCCCACCCGAAAAAAAAGAAGAAATAAATTTATAAACATTATGTTACCTCTCTAGCAGGACATTTACAACGGCGTCCCCTCTCCCTCTCCCAAAAAAAAATACATATCTCGAATGGAAAGATGTTGAAATCAAATTTGTAATGCAAGTGGACTGGTTTTATTGTTTTTAGACTGCAGTTTGGAGATGGGAGAGGGATATGTTTGTCATAACTGCGGAGCAATCAACACGCCACAACGCGGCACCTCTTGCAATGGTCTGCCCAGAATTTAAAAACTAAAATTTAACTCTTTCTTTTCATCATGTAATTTTATTTTTACCTACCACGGTTTATTTTGAAAACAAATCGTTTGGAAGGATTTAATTTTTTCACCCCCACTCCCCCCTACCCTCACCTACTCCCCCCCCCCCCCTCCTACTCTCCTACTGATGAGTTAAGTGACTGAACTCGTCATCTTGTAATAAAAAAACTAAGTTAGGGGTTTATGCCGAGATTTTTTCAAACCAAACGGAAAAATATATATAAAAAATAAATATGTACGTGATAGCTTCCTATCACGTACATTATAGACTTTATACTTTTACAAGCCATTATTGTCTATTTTGTCTAATTGTTTCCCCCGTTTTTTTTGTTTTTTTTAATCTGTCAAAATTGTTTGGATTTTTTACATAAATTAAAGTATCAATTTAGCAAAAGTTAAAGAGCACAGAAGCAGACGGTTCTAATTAATCTAGGGCTATTTGCGGACTACTCAATAAACTATAAAAGTTTCATACAAATCAGATAAGTACTTTTGAAGCGTGTAAATAAATTGATAGGTGTAAATAAATGTATGTTTGTGCGCATGTGGAAGAAAAACAAATAAGCACAGATGGTTAAAACTTATATGGGACCAACAATGAGGCTTTTATGACCTACCACCCAAATTTCATTAAAATCGGACGTTTAGTTTTTAAGATATGTTGGTTCGCAAAAATTGAACGGCAGACCGACAGACCGTCGGACCGACAGACAGACACGGAACCAAAAATGTTCCCTGATGTCTGACACGGATTTCTGTCTTGGAATTTTTGAAATCGGAGACCTAAACATTTTTCGTTCTTCAGAACGATCACATAGCTTCCGTTACCAACGGTAAGCTCGGAAGCAATACATTACACCCGTGTCACGTGAGTTCACGTGTTGTCACGCTCTTGTTTTTACCGTGATGTCATGCTTAGAAACACACTACGACACAGTATCATTGAATTCTAACAATAGCTGTTACAATACAATGATTCTGTGGGAAGACGTTGATTGAGGTGTATTCAACTCATCTATAATGACGAGTCGCTATCACATATTGGAGAGTTTTTACAGTCGAGGACATTTTCTTAAGTTAAAATTTAAGAGCTTATTAAAATTATATGGTACCAACAAAAGTCTATTTATGAAGTACCTACCATCCAAATTTCTTCGGTAACGGATCAGTAGTTTTCAAGATATAGTGGTATGCAAACATTAGTTAAATAGCGCAGACGGTTTAAATTCCTCTGGGGCTTCTGCATCAAATTACTTTCGATAAACTATAAGAGTTTCATACAAACCAGATAATTACTATGGAAGCTAAAGATGTAAATAAATGTACGTTTGTGCGCACGTGGAAGAGAACCATTTATGAGCGCAGATGGTTTAAAATTATATGGGACCAACAATGAGGCAATTAAGACCAACCATGCAAACTTCATTTCATAATCGGATGTGTAGTTTTTAAGATATGTTGGTTCGCCAAAATTGAGCGACAGACTAACAGACAGACCGACACACTGACAGACAGACACGGTACCAAAATGTTCTGCCTTGGAATTTTCGAAACCGGAGACATAAAATGTTTTCGTTCTTCAGAACGATTACATAGCTTCCGTAAACTTCGGTTAGCTCGGAAGCAAAATGTATTCCTTTGCAAAATGTATTTCCTTCTTTTGTTTTCCTTGCATTTATAAGGAATGTACTAAAAAGGAAATAATATTAATTTGATTAGGGCGCACAGTATTTCGAGTGACCACAGTATATTAATATTATGGTGTGTCACTAAAGATAGCAGGGTGGGGCGCTATAAATACTTGTTGCCCTTTGTTAGAATTTTGTATTCCATGCGTTTTTCACGTTTAATATTTTAGAGAATTAAGTCAAAGGATTAAACACTCGTTGGTGTTGTGTAAACAAATAAACCGACAGACTTCTAATTCTGTGACATGCTCATATATGCATGTATTATTATATACGTGCATATTGCATATACTCGTAGTTGTGGCCATTAAAAAAATCGACTTTTTACTACGTTTTTATTAGCTTGCTTTCTTGTTTGTTTGCTTGTTTATTTGTCCAATTCAAATCTAGCAATAGATTTTTAACTAACTTCCCGAGTAGCTAGACATTTGAAACTTTTAGAATAGACAATGCACAACAGAACACACGACAATGCATTATTTTAATACTTTTATCCATCTGTCAGCAAAATTTGATTGGTTTTCAGCAAATTGTGCTGTATGGAAAGTTAGTTCGGAAAGTTATTTCATTTAAATTGTCAATATTAATTAAATGTACATACGAAAACTAATAAACGGAAAAGGCTGTGCTAAGTAATAATGAACTCGTATATGAAAAAGTTTGTCTGAGTTGAGTTGTCTCGGACCGATTTTTTTATATTATATTAACAAATATTTTTAAGCGTTTACGAAATAATTAATTAGGTAACATGCAGGTTATCCTATTACATTAACAAAGCAAGTAACTAAATTAAATAATAAAAATTACATTATGGGAAAAGATGTTAACTTATTCACTTATAGATAAAATAATATCATGTCTTCTTACTTATTACACCTATTTTAATACACTCAATATAAATATATTTGTTGTTGTACTTTTTCTAGACGGAAGTATGGAGATGGGAGAGGGTCGCGAGTGTGTTAACTGCGGAGCCATCAGCACGCCACTGTGGCGACGAGACGGCACCGGTCACTATCTGTGCAACGCCTGCGGTCTCTACCACAAGATGAACGGCATGAACAGGCCGCTGGTCAAGCCAGTCAAGAGGCTACCATCTCCGCACACGGTAAATACACTAGAGGTACTAACAACAGAGTAATCTTTTTATTTCGTTAACTATTGACACTTTATAACAAATTTGTTGGAAGTTTGAAGTTGAAGTCAAACCTGGTGACAATTTAAATAAGAAATAATATAATAATAGTATGTGGTGCATCAGTGGTTTGAAGCGTGCTAAAGGGCTACTACAATTATACGCGATAGATGACCCAGGGTCGGCTAGTCGCTTCATCAGCTCATGCATAAGCAGTGAAATTGGCCTTATGAATGATGAACTATGAACGGATTAAGGTGGGTTCACAGTTAGCGTATCCTATATAGATAACAATATATTGATAAAACTGGAGACGTATTCACTGGTTTCCCCCTGTAGTTCAGTCACGTGTCAGGTTATAAACAAAACAAAGCAGGTTCATTTGTTTATCTAATTTTCTGAAGGGATTATATCAGCTGTCGAACGTTTTCTTGAGATATAATAAGAAATTTTTTAAAAATTTCAATTTACGCTGTTGTTCATTGTTATTAAATTCAATCCGATTGGACTTCGGAAGTGAAGGGTGAGCCTGCCACATCGGGGGGTTAGTGGTATGGAATATCCCCCTCCAAAAGGGGGGGGGGGGGGCTTTTAAATGGGACATTTTTAAAATTAAGGTGCAAAATGGTGAGTTTTAAGAGTATTTCAGGCAAATTTTCTAGATGTTTCATCCTTGGGATTGTGCTGGAAACTAGCATTGGGAGAAAATTATCAGACCTACAGACATCGTTCTGTGATTAAATTAAAGCAAATTATATTTGCGATAACATCTCATCCTATGACTTTATCTGTAAAATAAGTATTTTCCCCGATTTCGGCGTCAAAAGTTGACCAAATCTTAAAATTGTCAATTATTGGAGGGCTTTATCTTGGTAACTATTAGACCTACAGAGCTGGAACTGGCCTCAACTTGTAGCACATTTAATCTACTTTAAAAACTTATGTAACATGTTTCTAGAAAAAAACCATAGTTTAGGAGATATAGTGAATCAACCGCAACAAGTGCGAATAATGCCTTTTCTTTATTCCTGTCTATTACCATAAATTATGTTTTTCTCAAATAAATTCCTACTCCCTCCTAGTGGATTGAACACTGAACACTGAAGACCTACGTAAAACCTACAGACGGGGAAGTAAATCGAATTCCAACCTCATGCAGTCAAAAAGTGAATGGTAGCATTGGGCTACCAGCGTCAACAACCCTAACAATTTTGGGCTTTTTGGGGTTTGTTGGGATCCCAACAAATTAGATTACAGTGAGCATATTAATTGACAACTAATTTACTCATTACTGCTTATTAAATTCTAGAAGTCATTGCATATTTATTTGTTGTTATTTACAGCCACAAGCCAATACGAGAAGACTGGGACTCTGCTGTACGAATTGCGGTACAAGAACTACGACTCTGTGGAGACGAAACAACGAAGGAGAGCCTGTGTGTAACGCCTGCGGGCTCTACTTCAAGCTGCACGGAGTCAACAGACCCCTTGCTATGAGGAAGGACGGCATCCAGACCAGGAAGAGGAAACCTAAGAAACCAGCACAGGAATCTGGCCAGTCAAACTCGTCTCAGAATCCTCTTCAACTTCAGGGTAAACAATCTTAATATGCCACATGTTAAACAGTCAACTAATTTTCACCAGCCGATTATAGCAATGTATTCATGGAGAATTTAAAACGTTTATAATCAAAATTTGGGTCTTTTATGTTAATCCCCCCACGCCTACCAGGCGCTTTTTCGCATATACAGAGTTGCACCCTTTAACTTATGGGGCATTCCAATTTTCCACAACTGTCTAGTGTACCAACCACTCACTAGGTTGAGCACCTTATTATTTATCGGTATACATATATAACTACTTTTTCCGACCTCTGTCCAAAACAATACAATACTGATAAAATATCCTTATTTATTGAAATAAAAATATGAAACACTGTTTTTGACCTTTGTCACCAAAAAAAATGAAGTGTAGATATTGCTGTTATCTCATTATAGTTTTAAGAGAAAACCTATCAGTCTAATACGTATTAGTGTAATAGACGCTTCTTTGCGACGAGAGTTGGGAGTCCAATATTTACAAAGGCGGTATTGCACCTGACTCGTCATTGTCGATCTGGCCATGACATGGCATAGTCACTACCTGACAACTTTATGCGCTGTCTTTCCAATAAAAAATATGAGTTTCAAGCCGTAAGTTGTGTGTTTTTTAACCTTTTACTTTCTTGGAAAATGTGTTTATTTATGTATGCCAATAAGAAATGAGGTGATCTACCTAGCATTGTTTTTTAGCTTTCTGTGCACTAGACAGTTGTGGAAAATTGAAATGCTCCATAAAAGTTAAAGGGTGCCTCCCTGTATATGCGGAAAAGCGCCCGGAAGGCGTGGGGGGGGGGATTAACAGACAAGACCCCAAAATTATAATCCTGGTCCAAAATGGAAACGTTTTCTGGAAGAAATACGATTCGATTCTATAAAATGCCATATATACCTTGAACTCAATGTACTGTTAAAAACGGTGATTTCATGCAGTTTACAATCCAGCTTAAGTTGTCAAAAAACCATACATGGAAAATATAGTTATTGATATTGATTTAAATTTAGTTTTCGAAATTTCACTAGCTTGAACAGCCTAGATCTCAAAATACTATTGAATCATCATGATTTATTTGGAATCGCCATGCTTGCAAATATGGTGGCGGTTTTAAGCCAGCTATTTGATTTTATTTCCCTTATCCAATGCTCAACTTTAAACCTTTCAATTTGTGCCGTCACCAGATTGCATGCTGCCTTTAAAAGAAAGCATGTTATAGAGACGATGATATTTACAATATATACAGGAAGAAAATAAGTATTTATTTTAAGAAATCTCTTCTTTAGGACTTTCACTTTCAGTTTGAAACGGCTGCAGTTAAATATATTTTCACTAGTTTTAATCCACACCAGCTAGCTTACTGCTTACTGAATCAGGATTTGAGAAACAATTGTTTTCCCATGTCCCGGTGAGTTTGCAGATGACCTGTTCTCTAATTGAAACCTGATCCAATAATTTCTGTTTAAAAATTAATTTCTCGAGTTGTTTCATTGTTTTTTAAAAGTTAAATCAAATAAAAGAATCCACAAATTTGCAGTTGACAATTTAACCAACCAAAAAATTGTTATTTAGTCACAATTTAAACTCTGGTTTAAATTGGATTCCGTGGGTTGTCTCCTAACAAATGTCTCAAAGGGAGTTCAAAGGGAACCATTTGAAAAAAATGAGTTCAAAGGGGATCAGGGGGGGGTCTTAGTTCACAAAAGGTTTGAAGTGCTTGCTTCCGTTAATATAAGATAAACAGATGACTAGAAATAACAACTGCCTATATATAAACTATTTTTCTGTATAAATTAAACTGTACATGGATTTTCCTGCGGTTTCCGCAGTCCTAGTAATCCTTTGTGAAAATTGAGCTGTTTGAAGTCTAGAAGTGATTGTGGCGACACCTCTTGCTTTCTGCTTGTATAGTGCCAAACCAGAGATTAGGGGCACATAAGAGATGGATATTGTTTTTATCAAACTGCCGCTTGAGAGTGTTAGTATCGGGGGAGAGTATAATGAACCACGTTTTGATATCCAGATTATACTGTAATGTTCCCTTCATCCCTTCCTTACTCTGAGGATCTCACCATGTTTCTTCCGCAGTTGATTAAAAGGATGCCCCTGAAATTTTGGTTTCTGACATTAATTTAAACCAAGTCTAAATAAATATATATGATGTACTATTAGTTTTATTAGGGTCCGAGGCAAAACCAAGGACCCTTATATTTTCCTGCGTGAGTCTGTCCGTCCGCCCTGTCACCTGCTCTCACGGCTACACCTTTCGTCCGATCACTTTGAAATTTGGCATGTATGTGTCTTGTACCTGCCCACATATTTTAAAAATATAGCGACTTAAAAAAAAAAAATTTCAAAAAAAAGGATACATTTTTTATTTATTTTTTCGACACCGTGAGGGGTATAATATGAAAGGGTACGTCGAGCTGATTACAAAAATATATAATTATTTGGTTATAACTTTGATAGGGCGAGCATAGGCGAGTTTGAAGCGGGATTGAAACGTGTGCCCCCCCCCCCCCCCTCTATCTCGCTTATGTGAAGTGCAAAAAAACTGAATAATTCCTGAAAATTCTTTGACCAAAAGTAAAGATACCACTTTTTGGAAATTTCGAAAAAAATATTATATTATTTTTTATTGACAAAATACGTTTTTTTTATAACTATGGTCTTTTCGATGTATTTATATGGTTGTAGTCCGGTTCAGTGGCAAAAAAATACTTTATCAGAAGTTTGTTTATGTGTTTTGAGAATATCAGACCCATAGGATAGTTCAAAGTAAGATTTTTAGCATTTTAACAAACACCATCAACAGGGTATTACTTAAACTATATAGTGTGGCCTACGGACCCTCGCTGTGTGCTCACTAGCACACACTTTTGACCTGTTTATTTTTTTTTACACTCAAAGAAATGGCAGTGGAAATTATCAATATTTTAATGATTACATTGCACTTGATCTTTTGTTGATTGTTTTTACTTTTGATTTTCAGTGTTTTAGTATATTCTTATTAAAAAGAGACAATAATTGCAAGGCTTACGAAACTTTCTACTTGTTACAGATCTGAAGCTGGTCGGTGGTGGTTCGATGGAGCGAGGTTACCTTGGCAGTCAGATCGGAGTGAGTCAAAGCATCAAATCAGAACCATCAGGATATGAGTACCATCATCATCCTCCTCATAGTCACCTTACAGATCCTTATCATCATCAGCAGCTCGCCTTCCTTCAGCCGACTGACTACCACATGTCCTTAAATAACAAACTCATAGCGTCCTGAGACCAGGCCAATCAGTAACTTTACACATGAAATAGTACGCTACAGCACTTAATCAATCACGCCCATCATGAAAATTATGCACCAATCTCAGGGGCGCATCTAGAGTGGGTTAGACAGGACACTTAACTCTGAAGGCAAGTTAAAGGAGGCGTGAAAATGGAAAAAAAGAAAATAAAATTGAAAATGTTGTATAAATATTTTTTTACTTGAGACTTTAGTGTCCTTTGGGGACCAATTTTAAATTAAATTTGAATAATAGAAGGAATACAGAATACGAGGTATATCTACAAAATAAGTTCAGTTTCTATTTTTATCCGCGGCAACGCTGCGATCGCAGTTCTGAGCATGCGCGGCAGTTACTCTGACTCAAGGAGAAGAAATGTACGCCATTTTCAGATCGCTACTGCCGACGTGTTCTTTATAGTGCTTCTTTGTAATGTCAGCCTTAATTGAAAATGCCACCGCTTGTGCGCGAGGTTTTACTTAAATCCCAACCAAAGATGGGCGTCCACTTCGTTCTTCATCGTGCACTTGATCACGTCCTTCATTGAACAGTCTGACCTATCTTCTAACCATTGAATCACTCATAGCATTTTGTCCGTAAACCTCGCAGATTTGCCGATAAATTTCACTTGGTTTAACTTTCTTTGCATATAGAAAAGCGACGGAATTTTCCATTAAGGCTGACATTATAAAGAAGCACTACAAAGAACACGTCGGCAGCAGCGATCTGAAAGTGGCGTACATTTCTTCTCCTTGAGTCATAGTAACTGCCACGCATGCTCAGAACTGCGATCGCAGCGCTGCCACGGATAAAAATAGAAACGGATACAACGAATGTAAAGTTTCAACTTGATTCAAGTGAACTTAGTGCGCAGACTTCCTCGGCTTGACTCGTAATCAATAACTTGGTTTCTTCGGTGAAATCAGTGTCCCAAAGACCTCTTTGGGACACCCTCAAGTCCGACGTTTTGCTTCCACTACTGGAAGCATCAGGCAGTTGCCTCATCATCTTATTCCATCTCATCATCTTGTTACTCTTATGGTCCTCTACAACTGCATCGTACAAACATACTTTCCCATACATAGTTTTCTTTTGAGTTTGTGCCACTAGGTTTGCATCAATTAGCATCTTGGAGGTGACGAGGCAACTGCCTGCGCTCATTTTTAAAATCACATGTCATATGTGATATAAAGAAATAATAATATAAAGTAATAAAGCGGTCTCTTGAAAAAAATAAAGCAAAACGCAAAATCTCTAAAACAAGGTGTTTATTGGCCGATGCTTATATATTTACTTCTTCACTCTCTTTTGAACCATAAATATTTTCTTATATTTATTTTTTTAAATAAATTAATGTGTATCATTATAAAATATTATACAGGGTGTATCATAAATTAGGCCGCATTACTGGGGAACGAATTCGTATATGTTGAAAATAAAGAACAAAATTACTTTTGAGCCAGCTTTTAACTGGTTACAATCAAATAATAATAATAAATGTTTGCAGTAAAATTTAATTTAAGTCGAAAGTCATAAATTAACTAATTAATAGACAAGGTCGAAATCACAAAGTATTCAAACAATTCGTAATTAAATCGAATACAGAAATTAGGAGGATTTATCTTGTTCACTCACTGTACTGGTCGAGATAAATTAAACTCAAAACAACTGTGAATTTTTGACGAAACAAGCATCACACAATTAAGAGTTTTAAACGGCTATCTTAATTCTGACATATAGCTTCAGAAAACCCTGAAGTCACCAGCATAAAAGATTTACCCAGGGCCTATTTAACAAATGGGTCCGGTGGGCCCCGGCGCAGGGGCGCAGAGGTTTTGGGGCGCACGAGGTTAGGCCAAACAAAATCTATTTTCTCAGGAACTAAATTATTCCCGGGAAAACCGCTTATACCGTCAGATTTGTTTTGACTACATTTTAGCATTTTCTAATCAAAATCGTCAGAACCGTTTTCGAGAAATAACTTGTTTTCATGTTTTTTCAGAGTTTTCGGAGGTAACGCCCGCAAATCCAGATTTGAAGCTAAAATTAATTTCTCGCCTCGGGGTATGATTCTTTTGAACATGTATGCCAAATTTCGTCAAAGTCGGCCAAGTAGTTTAGGCTCCAGGCGTCTTCATAGATAGACGACAACCAAATATTTTTTAAAAACCACTTTTTTGGACTAAGGGGACCTCAAAACGTGTAAATCCATCAAACTAAAATTTTCTCTTTATATGAGACAATAATAAACTAAACAATTTTATGGTTCTTTTCATTGGGAAGATTTTGAAGATATAATTATTGAATTTACTATGAAAAAATCGGTCTGAGACAACTTAGACAAACCTTCTCATATACGAGTTCATAACACTTAGCCCAGTATTTTCCAATTGCAAGTTTTGGTAGTTACATTTAATTATTATTGAACATTTCATGAAAATTTATCATAAAAATAACTTCTCCTCGGCGGTGAATCCGTCCGCGTTTTAAGCTATTTTCTCAGGAACTAGATTTTTCCCGGGAAAACGGCTTATGTAGGGGTCAGATTCGAATTTAAGAAGTTTTTAATAAAAATCGTCGGAACCGTTTTTTAGGGCTAAAATGCATTTCTCGATTTAGCCTCGGGGTATGATTTTTCTGAATATGTATGCCAAATATCGTCAAAATCGGGGGGGGGGGGGGTTTAGGGCGCGGGTGTCTCCTGGGCCCAGAGCGCATCACATGCTTACCGCGGGCCTGGATTTACCCCTTACAATAGCTGTTAATACTTTTGAACTCCTTCATTTTGAGCTATTTGTTTGACCAGTAATGCATGGGTGTTTTGCTGCTTAGCATTTTACCACTGATTATACCTTGTACTTAACCTTGACCCAGTATTTCCCTGTTTATTAATAAACAGCTGATTCAGCAGCCTCTTGAATCCTTATAAATATATCCACTAGATTTTCGATTTTAAATTGATACATATATATGTTGTATTATTGATATATTTACATATTATGAACACTATATTTTGATTGCTACTCTTTCAAAAAAGCTAAAGACATAATTTTGTCATTATTTATTTTGAACTTAATTTAACTTGATGAAATCATTACTCAGAGGCTCTGCGTTACTTTGCGATACACTCTGTACATTATAAATATACACATATTATAAATGAACTTGCTCGGTAAAAACCAAGCTATTTATTATAAATAAACTTGTTCGGTAAAAACCAAGCTATTTATTATAAATAAACTTGTTCGGTAAAAACCAAGCTATATATTATAAATAAACTGTATATAATTTTTAAAAAAGTTTTAATCTAATTGTAAATAAAGATGGACATTAATAATTGTTTTATATATTATATTAATAATTTGTACATACATATATAAATTACTTTTTATAAATATATTTATAATATTGTATAAGAAATTTTAAAATAAATATCGTACTAATATATCTGTGTTTAATACGAATTTTGAATTTTAGAAATATTTTTAATATAAATTTATATAAATTCAGCTTGTATAAAAGAATAAATTTTAAATTATATAACTTTTTAAGGATGAAAATGCCCCTCTATAATATATATAATATATATATATATATATATATATATATATATATATATATATATATATATATATATATATGAATGTATCACTTATTTTTATTTAAACTAAACAAAAAAATATTGTGGGGGTAGTTCATGACCCAAAATAAATAATTAATTATTGTTAAAGATCTCTACCTTTTATAACATATATATATATATATATATATATATATATATATATATATATATATATATATATATATAAATACATTATTAAATAAAATTAACGAATTATATAAATATATCATTATTATAATTATAAAATTGTAATTAATGTATGAACCGTTGTTTTGTTGTTGTTGTTTTTCAATTTAGCACCAAGAAAATTTGTAAAACAAATTTGTATTTATGATGATTTTTTAAAAAAAAACTTTGCTTAAAATTTGTAAAAAAAAGATTAAGAAAAGAAAAAAATTAATGTAAAACTTTGAAATAAATATATATATCTTTTTTTAATATACTTCCAATATTATAAATTGTATGTTAAATTTACAATTTTATTTCGTATCAATTTACTTGGTTACCCACCCATAGAAAGCTAACCACTGCCCTTGGGTGGGTAGCTAAGTAAATCAGGTGTTTTGGGGGAAACAATCAATTCATCACCCACTCTCTGTTTGTTTACCTCCTGTAGAACATCATTTGTGTGAATAACTAAAGAAACAAGTAAGGCGCGCTTCACGTAAGTACGTGGGGGCGATAATCGACGGTTTCTGTACATTAAAGTTAAAATTATTAAGTGTAATATAATTACACTAATTATAAATAGTAATATTCTTTTTCTACTCTTCAAGACCTTTAAATTCATGTATAACATGTTATGGTAACTAAAACAATGTTTAGTTACCCACCATATTGGCCGCCATCTTGAAAATATTACGTGTGAAATTTTTATAGTTGCATATTCTTTTTTTTCATTTCAAGACCTTTAAAATGATATATAACATGTCATGGTGTCTAAAAACTATTTTTAGTCGCCCGCCATATTGGCCGCCATCTTGAAAATAATAAGTGTGAAAAATCCAAAATGTGTCCAGTTGTCTCAAATGCCGAGATCCACCTGTGTGCCGAATTTCATGATCCTAGCTATAGTAGTTTAGAATTGATACAAGCAACGAACAGACAGACAGACAGAGCCGTTATATAAGGTTTCTTTTTGTACTTTGTACAGAAACCTAAAAGGGGCATTTAGTCTAAAGAACTTGCTGACAAAGGTTCATCACACTTCTGTGCGCAAAGGTAATAATAAAATTTAGTCTACTTAACTATAAAGGCAATATTGACACATTAAAGTTATTTGGGTAACAAAGTTTATGAGTGCCACTTAAAAAGTTTATATTATGTATAGAATAATAAAAATGGAAAGCCTCTCCACTAATTAAATGTTTATTTAACAGAACTAGCTTTCGGCCTCTCGGCCATCATCAGTGCCTACAATAAGAAACAATCAACTACGTAAGAATTTTACAAACACAAGCAGTTCAGCACAATAAAAAAAAAAAAAATAAAAAAAAAAAAATAAAAAAAAAGTTAAAAAGAAGTTAATAAACGTTAAATAAATAAAATTAGAGGTAACAATAAAAATAATAAGTAAATGTAAACGAAGGGGAAACAATTAAATAACCAGAATAATGTGATCAAACAAAAGTGACATAAGAATCAAAATTAATCAATAAAGATAATTAATCAATTAATAAAATTAAATTAAATAAAAATTATAGAATAAATTAACAAATAAAAATAAGCAAAATCAAGGAGATGAATAGTTCCAAAAAAGTCATAAATAGTTATAAAAAAGTTAAAAATGAAATAAATAATTCCCGGTAAAAGGTAAGGAAAAAACCCGACGTTGAGTCACAAGAGAGACAAAAACCGGACTGGAGGGCGGGGGATATTACTAAGCGTGTCTAGCAGTATAGAGGACCCGCCCTCCCCCCTCTCATTAAGGGACAATTCCCCTCCATTCTCCAGGTTTCTCCGAATCTCCAGGCTTTCCAAGGAATTAAGTTTAGGGCCTTTAGTTGTGAAATGTAACAACGCCACTTCGTGTTGTCCATGGTGGTGCTCTGCATCCTGAAGATGAGCGGAGAAACGACTGTCTGAGTTCCTCATGTGTTCACTGACCCTGGTTCGGAAGCGACGCCCGGTTTGGCCGACATAGGATGAAGAGCAAATACCGCACTTCAACAAATAGACCCCGCTACGGTCCAAAAGATCCACCTTGTCCTTAGGGCGCGAAAATATACTCCTAAGAGAACCAGAGGATTTTAGCGCTACAGCCATGTCGTGTTTTCGTAGAAGGCGTAGGACTTTCTCCGTGAACTCACCTACATAGGGCAATGTGCACCAACGTTTGGATGGAGGCGAGACAGACTCTGGTTCAGTACGAATTGAAGCTAGAACTCTGAAAGCTAGTTCTGTTAAATAAACATTTAATTAGTGGAGAGGCTTTCCATTTTTATTATTCTATATTGATATCAACTCCACTTGCTCTCTTAATCTTCAGACGATGTTTATATTATGTCTCGATATTCTTTATTCTTTTTTTTTTGTCAAATTGTTTCTGGTGAGCAAACATTACTCTGATTAAAAGTACATTTAGGTACGGGCACAGGGCACTCTGATTCCGATTCAGACAGAAGTTTCCGAAAGCAGGTAAGTGTTGTGTCGGCTTTAGGAAAGTAAAACTCCAGGGCGATGCCAGATAAATATTATTACAACAGAAAATTTTGATTTCAAATTAAAATGAGAAAAAATTTGTGTAGATGAATGAATAAGTTGAGAAGTTCATATGGAGAATATCACCACTTGTTATCATCACGAAGAATATCACCACTTGTTATCATCACGAAGGATATCACCACTTGTTATCATCACGAACAATATCACCACTTGTTATCATCACGAAGAATATCACCTCTTGTTATCATCACGAAGGATATCACCACTTGTTATCATCACGAAGAATATCACCACTTGTTGACAATAATAGATTTTAATGGTATAAGATCATTAAAGTGTGCAAAATAGATCGCGAGGAAGCTATGTGCCACACTAATTGGCAGGTTACTTTTGCTTATAGCTCTTACACCATTAAGAATTTATTGATACACCCTGTATACACTCACAGAAATTGTATATATGTATAGACATTTTTTCCGTGTGTTGATTGTGTATTAAGAGAGGTATACAGTATACAGTATACATACATCCCCCATATCAATTGCACTTACCACGTCACTGTACCTGTGAAATCCACCGTACTGATTGTGTGTAGTTCGTTAGATTTACCGTTGTACAGCGCCACCAATCACCCTTTTCTGTTATTTACTCTTAATAACAGCATTTCCATCTGTAAAGAAACCCCTTTCAAACATTCCATTAAATACCCATGAATTAATAACGAGCTCTCAACCCTGCACAACAATGCATGTCACTCTAGAACAGACATTGCCTCCTGCTCTTCGACGTCTTACTTTCCACTTTTTTGTCAATTTATTTTTACTTTTGTCGCTTTCCTTCTAACGTCTTTATAATAGAATACAAAAGTTAAAACTCTCACACAAAAAAGAAAAACCATTAAAGTAACATTTACAGTTGACTAAAACATTTCGATTCATTTACAGTTGACTAAAACATTTCGATTCATTTATTATTAATAAAAATATTTCACTTAATTTTTATCTACAACAAGATAATAATCTTTTCAGCCATGTGCAGTCAGCCCTTCGGCAACAATGGCAGGACTCGTGGAACAGCAGCCTTAACATTGAAATGAACACATGAAAAAAACACAAAATTGAAATTTGTTGAACCCCTTATCAAAACTTTGAAGACAAGCTGCAGACTTAACAGATTCCAAGAGACAATATTGTCAAGACTACGGATTGGACATACACGACTGACACATCTCCACCTTATTACCAAACAAGAACCTCCATCTTGTAATCTCTGCGGACAAGACCCTTTGAGGACTGAGGTATATATTGCAAGGTTATTCCTCTGGCCTGAGGTTTTTTCTACCTTACACAATAAATGTATCACACTTATTTTAAGACGTCATCTGTTTTCTCTGCCTATTATAATTATAGGCTTAAGAACACTGTTCTGCAATATTTAACGAACTTTCTGTCCCCAAGAAAATTTTACCTGAAATTTATGTTTTCGAGGTTGCTGAATCAGAATCTGAAGTCAAAACTTCTCATATACGTACAGTTTTCCCGGAAAATGTGCCTAAAGTTCGGAAAAATTGTGTTTTTCGACCCAATTTTTCCTCATATTGAGTCTTCGTATTTCTATTACTTTTTCAGTGGTACATATAACAAATGTTTTTGTGACTTTTTTCTGACATAAGTCTAGAGTCTAGACAATTTCAATTTATTTAACCCAGGGGGGGGGGGGCAAGAAAAAAGTACATACAAGTTCTGGTTTTGCCAAATGTTTTAGTACCCTTACCCCCTAGATATATATATCTACTAGGCTCTTCTGTGAACATTCATAATACCCCAGACAGCCAAGAGATTATACTAGATATACTTAAATAAATTTCACTGGACACTGGCAGTACTGTGCCTACAAACAAGAAAAACATGAGGACGTAAATTTACACCCATAGGCTTTTTGCAAAGAAAATTGAAAATGTAAATTCACGCTCATAGGACTTAAAGGAAACAGTTGACCATCTACTTTGCGATTGCCCATGACTCGATGCACTCGACAACAACTCAATATCTGCCACCATTGCACAAACTCTAAAAGACGATGAAACAGCTGTACAAAACCTTTTCGCATATCTCCAACAAATTGACGTAGTGACGCAGCTATAAACTCAGAATAATAATACATCTTCTGTTCAACAAGAAGCGACTTGAAGAACGAAAATAATATGATCTAAGTTAAGAGTGTGTATGACCTCAGCTGTCCAACACCCAACAAAACAAATAAATAAAGCAAATTTACTTTTCTGATTTATAATTATTTCAAAATAAAAGTATAAATGTTTAAAAGAGTAATTACCAAGTGAATTAGACTTTATAAAGAAGAGGTTAACCTATTAAAGTCTACTTAAAGACTTACATTATAAATGAGTAGATAACCAGTGTTGACAATACACCCTCGAAACCTCTTTGCACTTGTCTATTGTCCAGTCCATTAGTGGCAACACTGTTAGATAGAAGTGTCAAGGCATCAGTGTAGCTAACTCACTCTCGACTAAGAACCCTAGTTTCTAAAGGGTCTAGTCTGTGATACACAGGGGAGTATCTGTATTTTACAGGGGGGAAGGGATCAAGTATACCAACCCCCTAACACAATATATACCTGAGTACATTGCTTTAGGACTTCAGTCACTTACTTTTACTTGTAAACGTTAACTTAAAAATATACTTTTTGTCATAAAGGAATATTTACAAAATATCCAAGTATGCTTTGATAAAAACAATTAATAATTTATATAAATGAATGTTAGTCCACCGTAGTTTACACAACTACAATATAAATTTAATTCATTATTAATAATAGTATTATAAAATAATTAAATATTTCAATTTAAAAAAAAAAATGACTAAATATATGAAGTAATTTAAAATAAATTAAAATTTCAATAGCAGAGTAATTATTAATTCAAGATATACAATTTTTAATACTTAAATAAATTTGTATTATTTTTAAATAATAAAATATAGGGATAAACTATTATGTTTTAAATAAATATTTTTAAATAGTTAGTTAAAAACAAATCGCAGAATAATGGGTGAGTAAATTTCAAGATTAATATTTCATCTTAATTGAATTGATGTATTTATTTTAATTAAAAAAAAAAATAATTAAGGTATAGGTCATATATCATATAACTTAATAAACATCTATAAGTGCTAGATATGTATTAAGTTAAGAAATGAGGGGAAGGGGGGAATGATATGGGATCAACAGTAACCAAATTATGACCTACCATCCAAATTTCGTTAAAATTAGACGAGTATAGTATTTAAGATATCGGGGAGTTTGTAAAATTGTTGAACAACAGACCGCGACCGCAGACAGACAGACGCACTTGTTTCCGAGATATCGATGAAAATAAATCTGATTATGTTGAAAATCGAAAGCAAAACCACCTGCCAAATACTTTTAAAATATATTTAAAAAGTTATATATTTTAATAATACTATTTTGTATACTAATATAGGTGACCATATTAGTGTGGCACTTAATTTCTTCGCGTCTTCCTATTAGACGAATGGTCTCAAGGGATATAGATCTGTTTCAATTTCTTATTTTTTAGGAAAAAATAAATTTGCGCACATGGTTGAAATTAATATGGATTCATCTGTGGACTATTTTTAGCAAACCACTCATTTTTTTTTTTTTTTTTTGAAAATCGGTTTTGTACTTCTAAAAGTAGGGGCGCCCCAAGGTAGCGCTTTAAGTCCTATCCTTTATTCCATCTGTACTTCCGATGTTCCCCAGCATCCTTTAACAGTTCTTGCTTCCTTTGCCGACGATAAATGCATCCTAAGTCTCCTCGTACAGCCTCCGATCGGGGAGCCAGCGTGGCCGTGAGGGTTAAAGGGTTAAATTACTTACTACGTCTGCTCGGCCATCACTGAATCATGAGCGATATGAGATCGTGGGTTCGATTCCTCGCCGTGACGCTCTGATTTATATGGCTGACTATTGATCACGGTGTACTTGCTTCGGCGGTACAATGTACAGAGGTATGATGAGTCAGAACTCTCTACCACCGGGTATAGTAAAAAGGGCCTATAAGAGATGGCCTAATTGCTAGGTTCCAACAACTGGTTCGTCCTACCCGTCTAATACTAGTACTAGGACCTTACTACTACTACTAATACTGCTAAAGCTTCCGATCATGTCCAACAGCACCTTTTTCTCCTAGAAACCTGATTTAAGAAATGGCGAATCAAAGTAAAAGAAAAAAAGCTCCCACGTTACCTTCGCTCTAAGGCAGGGTGTGGTGAACCAGTTACCCTAAACCAAATCCTTATTCCTCATTCCAATTCCATCCGCTACCTGGAGGCTATACTTAGATCGTCGTCTAACATGGGCACATCACACTAAACATGAAAGTCAAACATGCAGTACACGCAATAAACTTCTACACGGACTCTTACACAACACATCTAAACTCAACATGCAGAAAAATGTTTTTATTTATAACAAGCCCACATAGACATATGACATTGAACTTTGGTGTTGCACCAAGCCCTTCAATTCCTATTGTAACCAATCTTTCCAATCCAAAATCCTAAAGAAAAATAGCCGACGTTCCCTTCTTTATATACAATTTTATTCTTCACAACGACCTCAAAGTACTCTTTGTCCGAGAATTAGCCATATCCAGATACAAATCCTTCCACGATTCCCTTTCCGACCATTCCACTTCACTATAGTGCACAGACTATGTTTTCCCGGTCTATTCCTGACAATCCTACTAGACGCCTGAAGAGTCTGTGCCCGCGAGACCTCTTAGATAACTAGATATAATTTTATTTATTTAGTTTATTTTAATTTTAATTCCTTTTTAATTTCTTTATATCAATATAGTTATTTATGCACCTAGGGAGTAAAGTAAGCCATTATTCCATGAGAGAAAAAGTTGGTTCTTGAGGCGAAGCCGAAGGAACCATGGTCCCTAAATCCCGAGGCAAAGCCGAGGGAATAACTCTACTCCCTCGGCTGCGCCTCGGGAGCTAATTATCGCGAAGGGAATAATGGCACTTAACTCACGAGGTACATACAATATTTTATCTCCAGTAGGAAGAAAATACACATTTTCGTCCATTGCACAGTTTTTATTTATTATTTTAATAAATAACAATAATTATTAGCACTTTTAATAGCAGATATAAGAGATTCAATATTAAAAACAAATAAGAATTGGAATTAAACTCAAATAGAAGGTTATTTAGATGCAGGTTATAAACAATGAATTAATAATAAACATCGTTGAAAAAGCGCAAAGCCGCCAACCTGATTTCAACAACTTCATTACATTAGCCATACATTTTCTTTTATTTATCAAATAATTAAGTTGCAATCTTTACTTTTTTGCCCTACTTTACTTTTTCGCCCTACTTTTACTTTTCTCCCTGTTTTCCTGCCTGTTTTTAATATTTTAATGATAAATCAGCGAAATAGTACTTTCCAGCCTAAAAACAGTTTGGTAATGCTTAATTTTGTTGCCGTGAGTAGATCAAAATAGGTACTTGTTTGCACTCAGGGGACCTTACTTCTTGTAAATCCAACAAAATCATTAAATTGAAATTTACGCAACATCACTTTACTTTCTCTTTGTATACACCACTTATATGAGAAAGTTATAAGGTAAAATATTTCAATTTAAAAGGGGAAAATCTGATATAAAATGTTTTTAGGGTCCGTAGGCAAAACCAAGGACCCTTATATTTTCCTGCGTGTGTCTGTCCGTCCGTCCTGTCGCCTGCTCTCACGGATACACCTTTCGTCCGAACACTTTGAAATTTGGCATGTATGTGTCTTGTACCTACCCACATATTTTAAAAATATAACGACTTAAAAAAAATATTTTTCAAAAAAATTAGGGTAAAAAAACTTAAGGGATACATTTTTTTTTTTTTTCACCGTGAGGGGTATCATATGAAAGGGTACGTCGAGCTGATTACAAAAATATATAATTCTTTGGTTGTAACTTTGATAGGGCGTGCGTAGGCAAGTTTAAAGTGGGTGTGAAACGTGTCCCCCCCCCCCCCTTCTATCTCGCTCATGTGAAGTGTAAAAAATCTGAAAAAAATATACGTTATTTATAACTATGGTCTTTTCGATGTATTTATATGGTTGTAGTCCGGTTCAGTGGCAAAAAAATGCTCAGAATCAGAAAAAAAAAGAATCAGAAGTTTGTTTATGTGTTTTGAGAATATCAGACCCATAGGATAGTTCAAAGTAAGCTTTTTAGCATTTTAAAAAACACCATCAATAGGGTAGGGGAGAGTCGGACAAAACCGGGTAGGCGGGTAAAACCGGGTACCTCGATATTTCCCTGATTAGTGCTCCTATCTACCGGTAATCAATAAAGCTATTAGCGGTGGCCATTCCGTGCAGTTGGAGAGAAAAACAGCATCGGCGCCACGTATTTTCATACTCAGAACGTTTTTTTAAGTTTTTAGTGAAAAGGTTTTTAATGTTGTTGCATTTGTCTACTGAGTTTCAATTGCTTTAAAATTTTCTCAAGAAAGAGATAAGGGCACACTTTAATTAAGCATATTTTACTGGATATTTTCATTCTCTTTTCATACACCTAGAGCCAGTGGCGTATCCAGCGGCTAGGTCTGGAGGGGGCACATTCTAAGTCAGTTTAGATTGGGGAGGGGGGAGGGGGAATTCGTAGTGGAAACAAGGAAGTACTTATTCAACAAAGCAGCTGCCCCCCCCCCCCCCCCCCCCCCAAAAAAAAAAACAAAAAAAAACAACTCCGCGCCCAAGTAACAATAACTGTTTTAGAACTTATTCGTTAGAAAATGTTATGCTGATGCTGACTGCAGTACATTATCTTACTGTTAGTCATGGGCGTCGTCTGCAGTTAATTATTGGGAGGGAGGGATCTATGGCGGGGGGTCCGGGGGCCCTCCCCCGGAAAATTTTGAAAATATGACCTCTCAAAACAGCGCTTTTATGCATTTCTGAGGTGAAATTGAATATGAGGTGAATGTAAAAATATTTATTAAAAAAAAAAATACGGTGTATTTTTTTTATTTTTGTTTACTCTTTCGGGTTGGGCCCGTCTGGGGGGGGGGGGGGGGGGGCACGTGCCCCCTGTGCCCCCCCCCTGGATACGCCACTGCCTAGAGCGACGCTTCACCTATCTACGCCATACTGAACTCAACAAGTAACTGTTGGGTTAAACCGGGTACCAAGGTGTGGGGCAAAACAGGGTACCCGGTTTTGCCCTCCACTTTAGGAAATTATGTAAAATTAATTCAGATGAAGACAGCTGTGAGGAAGCTTGCATACTTTGCAATGCATCAAGTTATGTATGCACTCTATCTCGATGAAAAGAAGGGCGGATTAAATGTATTTCCTGTCTTATTTGGGCTTATATGATATGAGTGAACTAAATTCAGAAGAGAATTTGTCCTAAACTGAGTTAAGAACTAAACTGTTTTAAGCATTTGTTTTAACAATACTTATAAGTCGACTTAATATGTCAATTTTAAGTCTTATTAAACTGTTTGTAATAAAGATTTTTAAATTTAGAGTTGTTTTGCATTGATATTAATGAGGACCCGGTTTTACCCCACCCGTGGGGTAAAACCGGGTTTTTGTACCTGGTGATTAAAAAAAAACATATAAAATATTGAGTTAATATTAAAGCAACAAAAGAATAATATGGTATAAATGAATGAATAAGGCAACTGATAAATTTTGTTTTGTTGATCTGTTACTAATATCAATGATTTTATTACAGATTACAGATTAGGTACCCGGTTTTGTCCGACTCTCCCCTACTACTTAAAAATATATGCAGGGTTACCTACGGACCCTCACTGTGTGCTGACTAGCACACACTTGACCTGTTTATTCTTAATGGCACTCTGCTCCGACTTTTAAAAATTTGTTAAAAAGATGTATTATTTTTGAAACTTTTAAGAGCTGATTTAAAGTTGTATAATCAATAATCAGTATATTTTTTGTTACCTAAAAAATTCTTAAATAGTTAATAAATGAAAATACTTGAAGTTGGTTATATGAAATTTATTATAAGACTTGACAAAATGATTTGACTGTGGTTCAACTACAGTGGATAGTTGGAGATTTAAGTAGTTAATCGTTGAAGTATGGTCCAGGTATGTACAGGTCTGGACCGTTGCTTGTATCGTCTTCCAGAGCGCTCCATATCTTGCTTTCTCCTCCGATCGCACCCCCTACAGCACCTACGCTACCTAAACAAACAACCAGCCAGTGTTAACAAAATCCTAACCCAGTCATACCTCGCTGTGCAAGGTTTTCCAACTCAGTAGAGATGGCCAAGAGAATCCAGATTTTATTGGAACCAAGTTCCTTATAGCACGTTACAGCGTCCGGAGCCCGAGAATGAATCCGACAAAAACCACTATCACAAAACTGACCGTCACGAAATTGAACGATGACGACACCTTGAGTAAAATTTGACCGAATTAGTTGAAATTTGGTACACATGTTTATTTTACAGGAAGAGTTCGTTAGACAACGTTATCCGACCAAGCGTTCGCACACAACACTAGTGGAAACGTAAGCTTCGTAATAGAAAATTGGAATTTTAGGAAGGAAAAAATTTTAACATATTTTTTTAGTCGGGTGTCCCACGACATCAAACTTGTTTTAAAAAAAAAAAAAAAAAAAAAAAAAAAAAAAAAAAAAAAAAAAAAAAAAGAACGAATCTATTATAATGCCTCCTTTAAAAGAATCGTCGTTCAATAGGATGGGGCCTTATAAATTAAGAGTGGTAATTTTAATTATGCTTCTGAGCTAACGAAGGTAATGGAAGATGTGATCGTTTTTGTCACCGATTTCAAAAATTCCAAGACAGAAATCTGTTTCGGACATCAGGGAACATCTTTGGTTCCGTGTCTGTCTGTCTGTCTTTCGCTCAATTTATCTTTGTGAACCAACTTATCTTAAAAACTATATAGGCAGCGTGGGCTATATCATTGAAGTGTGCGTATAGTAATAAATATGCATATATTGAATATTTAGAAAATATATAATTTTGATGAGTATGAGTTGATAATTTAAAAGTATGATTGTAGTAGAGTCTAGAAGTGAAGAAGCCACCGTGCTTTCTTACTATTCCACTAACCACACATCTACTATTCTACTATAATAAAATTTAACACATCTCTACGCAAAAACTTCAGCTTCTTTCAAATTGAAATTTTACATGCCTGTTTTAATTGTACTTTAGACGAGGTAGATGAAGTTTTATTCATATCGTTACCTTAGAAGGTAAGATAAACGTTGTTGTTGTTGTAAAACGTTGTTTCCTCTATTTTCAACGTGTAGGTCCGCTTTAATAGTTTTAACCACCTTCATCACTTCAGAGCGATATCACTGTTGATTACAATTATTTGAAAAAAATGTTTGTCTCATCGAATATGTGATGATAGAATGTCTTGAAATTCCAATTTTAATGAAGATCACGTTTACGCGAGCGTTGCACGCGAACTCTAGGACGGATTAACGCTGTCCAACGAACTTAGCCTGAGGATTAATAGAAGGAACAGTTTACCAAATTCAACTAAATCAGTCAACTTTTATTCAAGTTATCGCCGGACATGTAAACGTTACTGACTGACAGACAGCCAGACAAGATGCATATTTTTGTTGAATGTAAGATGCTCGCTTACACTCGCTTCAAACTACTCGTCCTACTAAATCGAATATATCCCTGAATATCTTAGAGATTGTTAGGCAGTCCCATCTCATTATGAGAGGAGGGCCTTAACTTTCATTTTTTTTTAAATATATTGCTAAATTCATGTTTAATTGGGCGGATATACTTACCTATAGCAAGTGCGCCCAGCGGATTGCAGCCTGTTCCCCAGAACCCGGTCCAGGCTCCAACAGCGAAACCTGAAATAGCTCCATGAACTCGATCTGCAGCATCCAAATCATTATCTTGGTCCGACATCTTCCCCAACTACTAAAACCATTTGTTCATTAAAACACATATTGATTCAAGAAATTAAAGAAATCCTTTATCCTTATTAAAAGAAGCTTGAGTCAAATTGAATAATAATTATTATAAGGCAAAGAGATTAGAAATGGTAGAGGGAGCATGATCAAGTGGCTCAAAATATGGGGACAGCAGGTGCTGCTAGGAGAAAGAAAATGAAAGAAAAACAAACTAATTTGATCATTTTATAATTATAATATGTAATGACTTGATATGAGAGGTTTTAATGTAAAAGAATCGGCTCCTTGTTATCAAGGTCGAAGATGTAAAATCTCCTGGAAATGAGTTATTAAAATTCTGTATGTATAAAGTTCATAAATTAAAATAGGAAGAGGTTGTGTATCTTTTAGATACTACTAACTAGGCATCGCGTGGCTCTATTATTGAAGCGAGCTTATAGCAATAAATATGTATTGAATTATGAAAAAATAGATAATCATGAATCATGATGAGTTGATAGATAATGGGTATAGTAGTAGTGCAGCGGCTCGTAGTAAGGGAACCACCCCGCATTCTTACTATTCCTCTAACCACACATCTCCTTTTCAATTATAAAATGTATCACTTTGCTACAAAAAAACTACTGCATGTATCAAATTGAAATATTGCATGCTTGTTTCATTTGTGCATTAGATGATGTATATGAAGTTTTATTAAAAACTTAGCCTGAGTAAGAGGAACATGTATACCAAATTTCAACTATTTCGGTCGACTTTTACTCAAGTTATCGTCGGACACGTAAACGTTACACACAGACAGACAGATTGCATATTTCGTTGAATGTAAGAAGCTCGCTTACGCTCGCTTCAACTATTGGAGGATTGCAGTATCTATTAGATACACACCTCTTCCTTTTTTAATTTTTGATCTTTATACATACAAAATTTCAATAACCCATACATTATTTTCCCATCTATGATTTATTTACCTATTATTGGAACGAACTTCCTTATGGCACGTTCTGGAGACCGGGAGTGAATCCGAAAAATAAACAGGTCAAGTGTGAGCTAGTCAGCACACAGCGAGGGTCCGTAGCCACACTGTATAGTTTAAGTAGTACCCTATTGACGGTGTTTTTTAAAATGCTAAAAATCTTACTTTGAACTATCCTATGGGTCTGATATTCTCAAAACACATAAACAAACTTCCGATAAAGTATTTTTTTGCCACTGAACCGGACTACAACCATATAAATACATCAAAAAGACCATAATTATAAAATAAACAGGTCAAGTGTGTGCTAGTCAGCACACAGCGAGTGTCCGTAGGCCACACTGTATAGTGTTTAACTATAAAGTGTGTAAACAGTGTTTTTTTAAAATTCTAAAAAGCTTACTTTAAACCATTCTAAGGGTCTGATATTCTCAAAACACACTCTGGTAAAGTATTTTTTTTGCCACTGAACCGGACTACAACCATATAGGTAATTACATCGAAAAGACCATAATTTTAAAGAAACGTATTTCGTCAATAAAAAATAAAATAATATTTTTTTCGAAATTTCCAAAAAGCGGTATCTTTACTTTTGGTCGAAGAATGTTCAGGAATTTTTTCACATTTTTGCACTTCACATAAGTGAGATAGAGGGGGGGGGGGACACGTTTCATACCCACTTCAAACTTGCCAACGCTAGCCCTATCAAATTTATATCCAAAGAATTATATATTTTAATTTTTTTTAATCAGCTCGACGTACCCATTCATATGATACCCCTCACGTTGTCGGGGGGAGGGGGGGGAATTAACCCTTAAGTTTTATTACCCTATTTTTTTTAATTTTTTTTAAGTCGCTATATTTTTAAAAAATGTGGGCAGGTACAAGACTCATACATGCCAAATTTCAAAGTGATCGGACGAAAGGTGTAGCCGTGAGAGCACGCGAGAGGACGGACGGACAGACACACGCAGGAAAATATAAGGGTCCTTGGTTTTGCCTACGGACCCTAAAAACGTATTTTGTCAATAAAAAATAAAATCATATTTTTTTCGAAATTTCCAAAAAGTGGTATCTTTACTTTTGGTCGAAGAATGTGATAGCAGGTGACCAAACAGACACACGCAGGAAAATATAAGGGTCCTTGGTTTTGCCTACGGACCCTATAAAAAACAACTTATTATTGAAATATAGTAATTACTTTTTAAAATGATGGTTTGGAAATTAAAACCCATCATCTATAAAGTAAGCAAGTATCTAAGTTGTCTTTTTTTGAGAATTTACGGATTTAAACGATTTGCGAGGGTCACTTCCCCAAATTTTGCACAGAGAAACAATTTAGGTGAGAAAAAAAATTGAAAATAAGACCAGTTTTTATAAATGGTATTTTTATATTAATTATTATGTTACATTTTTATGAACATTTTTTTTTAAGTGTATTAATGTTTTTAAAGAATGATATTAGTGGTAGCCGGGTTTTAAATGAATGATATTAGTGGTAGCCGGGTTTTAAATTAATGAATTTAGTGGTGCTTGAGGTCTAAAAGGTTTGTGACAGCTTTATAATAGTAGTAGTAGTAGTAAGGGGGCGGGGAGGCCAAGCCTGGCAACTAGACCGCACTCGGGTCCTTTTTGCCAACCCCTGGTTTTTCACGCCCATCGAACCACCTCAGTCTTACCCTCAAGTCTCCTAGTTTGGGTAATAAAGGAGAGGATATCCTGCCACTTAAGTGTGACAAGTTCCTCCTCTCTGATAATCCCTGATCCTAAGGTGTGAAAGCGTAGTCTCCCATGTCCTTCGCAAGCTCCCACCAGGTGGTAGGCTGTTTCCTCTCCTTCACCACATACTGGGCATGTGGGGTCCTCTTCAATCTTTAATAGTGCCAGATGTCTATTTAGTTGACAATGACCTGTTAAGACCCCCACCATTTTTCTTAGGTTGGGTCTACTCAGTCCCATGAGCCATCTGGTTTTCCCTTTATCTAGCTTAGGCAGCATCATCTTAGTTTGCCTGCATCCTTCAGTTCTTGTCCACACCTTCCCTGCTTCCTCCCAGATCCACATTTTGATGGCCGATTTGGTTTGACCTCTGGACCAGTCAATAGCGGGCTCTGGTCCGCAGAATGACATGGAGGCACCCCTTTTTGCTATTTCATCTGCTTTTTCATTTCCCGGTACTCCTGTGTGTCCAGGAACCCAAAGCAGAGTAACCTTCTTTAACTCTGCAAGCGTCTCTAAGGCCTCTTGGCATTCTTTGACCAGTGCTGAGTCTGCACTGGGAGCGCAGAGTGCCTTAAGTGCTGCTTGACTATCCGAGCATACTACTACTTTTTTAGTTCTCGCCTCTACCACCTCTTGCCTTCTTGCCACCTCTAGGATGGCGTAGACTTCGGCCTGGAAGACTGTGGTAAATATTCCTAGTGGGAAACTCTCTTGGGTGCCGGACCTTTCTAAGTAAAGTCCCGCACCTGACATACCATTCTCATTCTTTGAGCCGTCCGTGTATGCCACCAGAGTCTCTGTATCAAATTTAATCTCTCCTGATTCCCAATCGGCTCTGAGTGGGATTTCTACCTCATATTTCCTTTTCAGCTTAAGCTGATGGTCCACTCCTTTAGTTCTGATCCCCGTAAGTGGGACCTTAAGTTCAGCGAACCTTCCTATGTCCAAGTGTCCTATAACGGACCTTTCACCTAGCCATTGTCCGTTGTCTCTTAGTCTGACATACGAGGCGATGGCTTCTCCTCTGATCCATAGCTGGAGAGGGGGGACTCCTACTAAGGCTTCCAAGGCTGCCGTAGGTGTAGTCCTCATGGCCCCTGTTATACTACGGCAGGCTAACCTCTGGACCTTGCTAAGCCCCTTAGTCGAGCTGGCAACCTCAGTCCTAGGCCACCACACTAGGGATCCGTAATGAATCCTAGGTCTAATAACTGCGGTGTACAGCCACTTGAGGATTTTCGGGGACAGTCCCCATGTCTTCCCTACTGCTCGTCTAAGTTGCCAGAAGGTTATCGTAGCCTTTTCTACTACCTTGTCCAAGTGTGATTTCCAAGTTAGTTTTTGGTCTAAGGTAATACCTAGGTATTTTACCTCGTTGGCCAAAGTAAGCTCATGCCCCAGCAATTTGGGAGCTTTGAAATCCACAAGTTTCCTTTTCCTAGTGAAGATTATCATCTCAGTCTTTGATGGATTGACTGAGAGTCCTACCTCTCTACACCATCCTTCAATTATCCTACAAGCTCGTTGCATCCTTTCACAGCAGGTACTTAGGAACTTGCCTCTAATCAGGACTAGTCCATCATCTGCATATGCCTGCAAATAGATATCCTCCTCGGTCATTTTCCTCATAAGTCCATCCATCACCAGGCACCACAGATGTGGCGAGAGGCAGCTGCCCTGGGGGCACCCTCCTGACACCACTCTAGATGCTTTAGTGCCGGTCATTGATGAACTAACTTTCCTCCCTTTTAGGGAGGATATTATCCAATTGATGATAACCTGGGGAGTATTCCTCTGCGTCAGTTCCTCCTTTATATTACTAGATTTTGCCTTATCGAAGGCTCCTTCTACATCAAAGAAGAGGGCTAAAGTGTAGTCTCCTTTGTGCATTGCCTTTTCTATCCTAGAAGTGGCCGCGTGGAGAGCTGTTTCAGTCGATTTCCCCTTTGAGTATGCATGCTGATTGGCATGCAGCGGCTTTCTGGGTAGAATTTCCTCTATTATGTATTTATCTACTATCCTTTCAAGGGTCTTTAGCATGAAGGATGTAAGGCTTATGGGTCGGAAGGATTTAGCCTGTGTATAGTCCTTCTTGCCTGGTTTAGGGATAAAAACTACCCTAGCTGCTTTCCACACTTCCGGTACCACGCCCATAGCTATACTGCCCCTGAAAGTTGCCTCTATACTGGATAATAGACGATCCATACCCCTTTGTATTAGTGCTGGGAATATTTCGTCTTGTCCAGGTGCCTTAAATGGGTGAAATTTGTCGACGGCCCATTTTATGGACTCTCTGGTTACTAGGCGGGTCGCCAGGTCCCAGTTCGTCTCTACGCCTGGAGCCTCTCCTAGTGAGTCACCGACCTCGTTTCCTTCTCCTGGGAAGTGGGTGAGTAGGAGGTACTCTAGTGTTTCTTCTACACTGAGAGTCCAGGTACCGTCTAGCCTTTTAATGGAGCCTAAAGTTCTACCATTACCCTCACCACTTAAGATTCTTGCCAGTCTGGTTGCCTCTGGTAGGGACTCAATTCCCTTACAGAAGTCTCTCCAGCCAGCTCTCTTGCGATTCCTTATTTCTTTTTTGAATTCCCTCCTAGCCCCCCTGAAGCTGTCCCATAGCTCCTCTCCTGGTTCTCTTTATTCTTGAAGGCCTTGTTAAAGGCTTTTCTCGCTTTACTACGGAGCTTATCTAGTCCTTTGTTCCACCAAGTGGCTACCTTTTGGACACTAGTTTTGGGGGGACAAGCTTCTTGGTAGGCTTCCCTTATATACAAGCTCAGTTCCGCTGCCTTCCTTTCCAGAGCTTCGGGGTCAGTTAATGCCTCTTTGGTCACTCCTTGGAGGTTTCCGAGTTCCCTGTCAAAGGTTTCCCAGTCCGTCCTCCTTGGGTGCCTCTGCGGTGTTACCTCTACTTCATCTATCTGGATACAGAAGCTGACCATGCGATGATCAGACAGCAGAATATCTGATGTTACGTGCCAGCCCTCAATTTTTCCAGATATCCTCCTAGATGCCATTGTGACATCTATTACCTGTGAACGGATTCTGTTTATAAAAGTTGGTTCCGTTCCCCTATTCATTACCTCTAAATCTGTGGATGCTAAGAATTCCAACAGCGCATCACCTCTGCTGTTGCAGTCAGTGCTGCCCCAGGCATGGTGATGCGCGTTAGCGTCGCAACCAATTATTACTGGAATGGCCTTCTCCTCTGAGAATCTGACAATATTGGTCAGTTCCCTTGTTGGGGGAAGGTCTTGCCTGTCGTATGGCAAGTATAGACTTGCCATGATCACCTTATTAACTAAACCTTTAACCTTATACTCCAGGATAATTGCTGTGGCGTCTCGGGTCCCTAATTGGGGTATGGGTGTTACCTTCAGGTCCTCCGATGCCACTATACAAGTCCTGGGGTTCGCCTCGTCTGGTCCTTCGTTTCCTCCTACCACGAGCCTCTGACCAGACCTCCTCATCCCTCTCACCTCACCTCTATAAACATAAGGTTCCTGAATTAACACTATTAATGACCCTATTCCAGTCAAGGCTCTCTGTAGTTCTCCTACAGCGTCTTGACTGTGCTGTAAATTAATGTGTTTTACCTCAATCATCCTCTATTGGCTCTGCCTGCGGCTACCACCCTCACGGTGAGGTGGTCTGCCGCTAGCACTCTGCCTCCTTTTCTCCCTGTCCTCGTCGGATCTCTGGTGACTCCTCTCCGTCCTCCTAGAGGGGAGGGGCAGTGCCACGCGGGACCGGCGATCCGGCTTAAAGTCGTCCCTGGGTCTCCGGTGGCTCTCTGCCCTCCTGGTGGCCGGGAGTTCCCTCCGGCTTCTGTCCTCAGTCCTCCTTTCGCCCTCCTCAACTCTCCTTCTAACCTCAGTCCTCCTGTCTGCTGGTGGGGGGGGGGTGGGGCTGGTCCTCCTCGGACCCGATGAACCACCATGGAGATCAGGCCCAGGAAGACGCGCCACTTAACCTCATCGAGGGCCCTAACCGAAGCTCTAGGGATCCACATGAGGACGTGCCAGTTTCCCGGCTCACCAGCAATGTGGTCCAGCTTCCAGTCTAGGGCCCCCGGAATCCTGTTTCGAAGATGCATTTCTAGCCTGATTTCTTCGGGATCAGGCTTCTCCTCCTCTCTGATGTTGATGCCGATCTTCGTCGGCCAGGGAGCATCCTTCTGTGAGAAGACCTTAAATGTGATCTCCTCGATGGGGGTTGGCTCCCAGTTCCGAATCGTCAGCTTTATAATAAATAAATTTAATTAAAACACATTCTCAACATATCCTTTGCACAATTTTTATTACTACGTTTTTCTTAGCTTGCTTTCTTGTTTGTTTGTTTGTCCGGTACAAATCTGGCAATCGATTTCTAACTACCTTCCGAATAGTTAGACATTTGAAACTTTTAGCATAGCTCAGAACACGATGACAATGCATTATTTTAATACTTTTAGCCATCTTTCAGCAGAATTTAATTGGTTTCCTGCAAATTTTGCTTAGTTATTTTATTTGTTTTGTCATATCCAATAATTACGCAATCTTCGGGTCTCAAATTTGTGATAGATAAACATTGAATGACATCAAAACAGGAAATATCGATTATTTTATTTATATTATTTCAAATATATCGATGGCACGCTTTAGATTTGGTGTTGGGAGATCCGTTGTACAAAGATTTGTCCTTTTATAGGTTTAAGATCAGCTCTCTAGATGGTTGTCATTTATGTGAAGTAAATAAATTCGAAACTATGTTGTTTTTTTTCACTAACATTATATATATTATACAACAATAAATATTATATTATCAAAATTACATACGATTCAAGAGAAAATTTAAAAACGTAGTATATAAAAAGTTCTTTTTATCTTGAAGTTATTACAAATATTAACTATAACATAAAAATACATTTTATTAATATGCAATTAACTTAAAAATTATTTATTTATTTTATATTGAGTGTTGAACAGCAAAGGTTAAATACACTAATACAATATTTAAAGCTAACAGTCAATAAACAATAATAATTATGGAAAAAAAGAATAATAATTTAGGTGGCAGTGTGTCTGCAGCTTGTAAGTAAAGCATCAGTTTAAATAAATAGTTTTGGTCTCGCTATCACTTGAACCTTACAATACAATCTTCAAATACTATAAACAATTAATTAGATCAAAAAAGAAAAATTATATATTATATATTTAAATCACGTTGACATTATTATAATTAAATTAATTTGATTAGATGAATCAATTTTTGTTTTATAAAAACAATTATATTGCCAAGCGATACCATGTTGGCATGTTTTCTCCAATGATAGTTGGTAATACTGAGAATAAGGTACATAACCTAATTTTTTAATCACTCATTAAAAAAATCTATTTTTTTCACAAAAAAAAAGAAATTGCTTCCAAAATAATAGTTATAATTTAGTCATCATTGTATGGTGGAGATCCGAAAGGCATGTGAGGGTCAGGAGAATCGTCAGCGGCGTCAGCGGCGAGTTCCATGGTCTTCTCAGTTCCAAATGCTGCGCCACTGGCTGCTCCCAAACCCCCTGTTAACCAAAGTCAAAATGAATTATATGTTACAATAACGCTAATGTTCGACATTACATCACAGCTGTTAAACACAGGAAATCTTTATGCTCGTGACTTGCTTTTCTCTTTAAGACCCGACGAAGACGCACAATACGAAAATCTGTACTTGAGAAGAAAATAGTTTTTGTAAGTCTCATCATTACAATTTGTAGCAGACTTATTTTCTACTCTCAAATCGGAAAACTGAGCAGTTTTTGTTCTAAAGTATGAACACCTCCTCTGTATTCTCTTACGATAAACCAAACAAATTTGATACATTTTAAATGAACTGGGAAAAATTAATTTTAGTTGTTACTATATACAGGGTGGGGCAAAACAACCAGTGCAGTTTGGGAGGGTGACTAAGTCCCTTGTGGTAGGGATAGGAACCTGGGAGGGGTCTCATTGTGTCCGTCCACTCACCCCATTTTCCATGGTTTGGACGTCGAGGCTTTGCCGTCCGCACGTTTTTCGAAAACGGCCGTTCTTGCGCGCCTCGTCTCTCTGAGGGGTGACCTGGGATGGCCCGCAAGATCACCGGATTTGAGCATTTGCGATTTTTTCCTGTGGGGCTACCTCAAGGAAAAGGAGTTCAAACATCGTCCTCACACTTTGGAAGAACTGAAGACCCGAATTAGAGAGGAAATCGCCGCGATTCCCTTCGATATATGCCAGAAGGCGACTGAAAGCTTCAGGAATCGCCTCCATCAGTGCATCATTGCTGGAGGCCATCATCTTGCTGATGTGATCTTTAAAACTTGAGTAAATAATTGGGGTGCACTACTGAACCAAATAAAACAAACTGCATTTTTCTAAGTTGCGCCGTTTTTTTTTTTATTAGCCCTTCAAAACTGCACTGCTTGTTTCGCCCCAACCTGTATATATTATAATAATAATTATTATTTTAGTTAAAATCAATATTTTATATATAATATGAATTTTAAAGTGTACAATTTGGGAATATTTACCTCCGATTAAAGCTCCTGCAGGGTTACAGCCGCTCACCCAAAACCCAGTCCAGGCTCCAACTAAGAACCCACCCACGGCACCGTCCACTCGGTCCCTAGTGTCCATTTGGCAACACTGTCAAAAAAACTAATATAAGAACTCGGTCCGAGACAACTATGACAAACTTTCTCACATACGAGTTCATAATTACTTAGACCAGTGTTTTCCTATGTACATTTAATTATTATTGAATATTTCATCAAAATGTATCATAAAAATACCTTCTCCTAGGCGGGGAATCGAACCCGGACTCTCTCTGTCTGCGTTTTAAGCCTTTTTCTCAGGAACTAGATTTTTCCCCGGGAAAATGGCTTAATATCGTTAGATTCGTATTTAAATGGACTACATTTAAGATTTTTTTTAATCAAAAAAAGTAGCGCCCCTAAATTTGGAAACTAAAATTCATTTCTCGATTTCGCCTCGAGGAATGATTTTTCTAAACATATGCCAAATTTCGTCAAAATCGGCGCAGTAATTTAAGCTCCAGGCGTCTGCACAGAATGACGACAGACGAAAATTGTTTGGGCTCAGGCGACCTCAAAACGTGTAAATTCTTCAAAATCACAAAATCAATTTTTTTTGCGCCATAACAATACCTAACTCTTTATAGGAAAAAGTAAAACTTAGATGAGGACTTTAACACTCATTTTTTTACTTATTTTTTAGGACTTTAACATTTTTTTTTAACACTTGTTGAGGGCCTTCACCTTGTATTTATATTGTAAATATCTACTTGTTAATCATGAGTTGGAAATAAACTATTATTATTATTATTACTTGAAGTGAAGGTATCATTCAGGTTTTCAGCAACAATAAGTTGCTTTGGAACCAACTTTTTGGGTATCCGCTGTAAGAAGGCTACAGATTAAATTTGCTAGCTGTGAACACACCTTGAAACCAGAGGCGTAACTAGGCTGGGGCCCCGGGTCCCCCGAGGTAAGGGGGCCCCAAGACCAAAAGTATGGGCCATGACAAACGTAGTTCAATAAACTTTGATCAAGGTATCGATGAATCTTCTTCGTCAAAAGTAAGAAGAAAGGAATTTTACAAATCGAAGATTGCTTCATCTTGTCTGTCTTGTTGTGTTTTGTATATTTATTTTTTTTTAGTTTATTTTATTTTAGGCACCGAACAATATGGTTATCAGGGGCGGATCCAGGGGGGCGAGGGGGGCCCCGCGCCATAGAAAATTAAAATAAAATACTTATACTTTACAGGCAAATTTATAGTTCCTAGCGAAGATTGTCCGCGGGGCCCCGTGCCATTTACAAAACTAAAAATTAGAAATTATAAAATTCAGTCGAATTTAGTTTTCATGGTAGAGCCTAATACCTAACTACCTTTTCGCGGGGCCCCTCGTTATAAAAAAGTCAAATACGTAAGTTATATATAATATATATAGATTAATTTTTTTTATGTTTAAGATAGCCCGCGGGGCCCCGCTCCATATAAAATTAAGTGAGTTAACGTCCTAGTGTTTTCCCACCCTCCCCCTATTCAAAATGATGACGATTTTGTTATTTATTCTGTGGGGTAAATCTTCATTATGTGCCCCACCTATATCTAAACGTCCAATTTAAGTTTTTTTTTTTCAAACGGTCCCTTCTTACATTACAAAAACGATTTCGGTTGTAGCATCTCGATATATTCAATTTTTTTTTAATTTTAGGGAAAAGTATGGAAGGTTATGGTAAGGTTAGGTTGAGTTTAGTACTTTTTGACCTGACCTAACAATAACCTTCTATTATTACCCTATAAAACGTGACATTTCGTGTATTTTTTTTAAAACAAATAAATAAATCACTGAATTTATCGAGATACTACATAACCTTAATCGTTTAACAATGTACAGAGATAAGTAAAAAAGGCAAATCCTGTAAAAAGGAACAGTAAAAAAAACTAAGTATATCGGACAGTACGAAATAATTGGGCCAATTAGTGCAGTTTTATACCAATTGATGTCAAAGAGAAACTTCACCTCAGAGAGGCATAAAAACGCTGTTTTGAGAGGTCATATTTACAAAATTCCCCGGACCCCCCTTAAAATGTGTCTTTGAAAATTAAACTAAAAACTCGGCACTAAAATGGAAAGTTATAAGCTAAGAATATGAATTCTGGGAGTAAATTTAAAGTGCTCGAGTGCAGATTTGAAATTGTAGGACTGATCTCAAATAACACAGCTTAACTTTGTATTTACAATGATAATTTAACCATAAAACCCAAAATATCATGAAGAAGAATAAATAGTTAAGTATAACAGAGCTTAATTATTACAATAAAAATGTTTCTTTTCGATTACGTTTGCAAAGAAAATGATGATTTGTTGAAAACTATAATTTGAGGGGTTTATGTTCAAATAATATGTTTGATTAAAATTATGAGCAGAATTGTAATTATTTTAAAAGTTAAGAATTATTTTGAGAGCAAAAACGTTTGACTGGCCTTAAGTGAAGGGAATTAGCCGTAAAATAGGATCAAGTCATAAGTGGTCTATTATTAAGTTACTTTATTGTTTTTTTATCACCAATCCCCGCTCTATCCTAGGGGGCCCCGCCATTTTGTCTCGCCCAGGGCCCCGCAAGATCTAGATCCGCCACTGATGGTTATATGTGCCTATGCAAAATTTAAATTAATATAATATTTAAATTTATATAATAGTCCAGGAGATAGTGTGCAAAAAAGTGTCTGACTAACATCAAGCTAGAATTTTGTACACAAGTCAATCTTTTAGCGCCTTTTAAGAATATGTGGTCGGCTAAGTTCGTCTGCGGGACATAGCTTGGCAATAGGCGTTTGAAAAAATTAAACCGGTGAAGAGCAGCCATGTCTCACCAATTATGGTGGACAATGTGATTTTCATGATCCTGAGTACAAAATTAGTTAGTAGACCGAAAATCAAGTCGATGTTAGTTTGTCCGTTGACAGGTGACCACGTTGATTTTTAGTAATATTTGAATAACTAACCTATCAAGTGTGAAAATAACATCGACTTGATTTTTGGTCTACTAACTAATTCTGTACTCAGGATCATGAAAATCACATTGTCCACCATAATTGGTAAGACATGGCCGCTCTTCACCGGTTTGTTTTTTTCAAACGCCTATTGCCAAGCTATGTCCCGCAGACGAACTTAGCTGACCACATATTCTTAAAAGGCGCTAAATGATTGACTTGATGAAATCCTAGCTTGATGTTAGTCTGACACTTTTTTGCACGCTATCTCCTGGACTATAAGTACATATTAACAATACATTTACTTACTTTTTGAACTTTCGTGATTAATTTCTTCAGTCTCACGCTCACGTTTATTATTTTCTTTAACTATCTATCAATCAGGCCTATCTGTGGGGTATATATGACCTCTAGAATGCATTAATTAAAACACGTTTTTAGGGGTTATTTTTTAGAAAAATTCCGGGGGAGGACCCCTGGACCCCCTTTTATGTATGGGGGGGGATGTTCTATACCCCTCCCGTGGGTCTCCCAGAATTATCTTACCCCAGGGCCCCCGAGATTCTAGTTACGCCCCTGCTTGAAGCGCATAAAATCGACAGCTGTGAACCCCCTAACGTCTGAATAAATCTTTTTTATACGCCAACAGTCTTGATATCTAACATTTAAATTAACAGAATTAGGAAGTATACGTATAGTTGAAAACATCTTGATGTATACGTTGATGAAGACCTTCTAAAGTTAAAGAATAGGAATAAACCACTTTTTGGCAGTGTTGCCACCCACTACACTTTGTTAGGTGTATTGGTTAAGGTTATGTTTGTTTCATAATCCACCAGGGTTTGGAAGCAGTGATGAGTTGTCGACGCCAAGTACAAGAGGCAGTATCAGGAGTTTATAAGATAACAGGAGGTAGTCAGACTGCTGGGTGTAGTCATAGTCAGGCTGTTCACACTCGACCTGGCAATGTTCCCGCTACCTCCTTCACTCTCCTACATTCCTCATACATCATTTTATATTCTTTCTAAATTTCCCTCACAATCTTAACAATAAAAACGCTCATAACAACTAATTCTCAAAACTAAATCGAGATTCTCTCTCACCACTCTGAGACGCTCAGTGAGGTCGCTAGAGTAGGCTTGTCAGATTTGTAAAAAAACACTCAAGTACGAGTATCCAAATACTTTTTAAAGCTACGTAGTTTATTTACGCTTATGCGCTATTATTTTATTAATGTGAGAATTAACACAAATAACCAAAAAAATAAAGGGTCCCTGGTTCGATCCCCTGGGGGCCCACAATATTTTTTATCAGTAATGACAAGATAAATTAAATTCTTCTGGGAAATT
Organism: Gerris lacustris; assembly: GCA_951217055.1. Taxonomy (NCBI): domain Eukaryota; kingdom Metazoa; phylum Arthropoda; class Insecta; order Hemiptera; family Gerridae; genus Gerris; species Gerris lacustris. The sequence goes on along the minus strand of OX578277.1, from coordinate 116,004,334 downwards.
TTCATCGCCCAATAAGGTATTTGCATGAATTATTTCAAAAATTTTAAGACCCTCCGTAAAAGGTTGGTTGGGGGGGGGGGGTATTTTTAGTATATTTTAACTCATAAAACCAATAAGAAAAAAAAATTATTTAGGAGTTTATCACATTTTTACTTTCTCTAATACAGAAAAAGTATTGTGATGGCGCGAAAATTCGATTTTGAAATTTTGATGGATTTACACGTTTTGAGGCCCCCTCAGTCCAAAAAAGTGGTTTTTAAAAAATGTCTGTCTGTCGTCTTTCTGTCGTCTGTACAGACGCCTGGAGCCTAAACTACTGGGCCGATTTTGACAAAATTTGGCATACATGTTCAGAAACATCATACCCGAGGCGAAATCGAGAAACGAATTTTAGTTCCAAATTTGGGGGCGCTACCCCCCAAAAACTCTGAAAAAACGTGAAAAAAATTATTTCTCGAAAACGGTTCCGACGATTTTTATTAAAAAAAAATCTAAAATGTAGCCCATTTAAATACAAATCTAACGATATAAGCCGTTTTCCCGGGAAAAATCTAGTTCCTGAGAAAAAAGAATAAAACGCGGACGGAGAGAGACAGGGTTCGATTCCCCGCCCAGGAGATGTTATTTTTATGATACATTTTGATGAAATGTTCAATTATAACTAAATGTACATACATATATGGAAAATCACTGGGCTAAATAATTATGAAATCGTTTATGAGAAAGTTTGTCTGAGTTGTCTAGGACCGATTTTTTTAAATTGCACATGTGAATATTAAATTTTTAACTTCTTTTTATTCCTACGTGTGGGTCAAAAAGGTACGGCAGAATTGCAAAGTTCATCTCTAGCGAGACATAGGGATATGAACCAAAGAGCGACGGACAGACAGACACCTCACCCTCGGGATGAACGTTTCGAGGATTATTCCAAGTTGATGTTAGTTTGTCACTTGATAGGTTAGTTAGACATTCAAATCTTCGAACCAAAGTGGTCACCTATCAAGTGATTAATAAAACATCGACTTGATTTTCGGTCTACTAACTAATTTTGTACTCAGGATCATGAAAATCACATTGACCACCATAATGGGCGGGATATGGCCGCTCTCAACCGTTTTTTTTTTTTTTTTAAATGACTACTTGCCAAGTATATCCTAAGTAGAAGAATTTATAGCCGACCTTAAATTTTTTACAGGTACTAAAAAATTAACTAATACATAAACTTCTAGCTTGATTTTAGTCACACACTTTTTTGCATAAAATTACTAAAGAACGGATTATTATGATTTTTACGAAAAATTCATATCTTGCATATTTGGCAGTAAATTGCAAGTTACAGTAAAGCTGGATACCCGTGCTTCGCAACGGAGTGTTATTATAATTTATAACTTTATATACTATCAAGAAACATTTAATCTAGATTCTATCCCTCCAACTTATTTCTTTACCCCCTCCTCTTTGATAAGATAATTTGGAAATATCCTAAATTTACCCCCCTCCTAAATGAAAATATAACAAAACTGTACAAAACAAGAATTACTGTACTCTTAAAGAGCTTTTCTACGATATATGCATCATGATGGGTAATCATTACTTTGACCCCTATTCATTATACTTGTACCACGTACCCCTGTGTACCAAAATTTAAATTTCGAAAATTCATGTAGACAGTGATTCCCCTTTCTTTGAAGGTCAAGTGTGCAAATTTTCATCGGGATGGGACTAAAACTGTAGATTTGTATAAAGAACAGACACATCTAAGTTTTTAGGGATATCTTTAGTTTTTGAAAGAGAGTTGGAAGATACTACGTTTAGCTAGTTAAGTTAAGGATAGAGTGGAAGGAGCTGTGAATTACAGAAGTAGAGGTAAAGAGAAGGGGGATCTGTGAATTACAGCTGTAGGGGGTATGGAGTTGGTGGTTTTGTGAATCACACAAGAATTTCAAAGTTTAAAAATGTGATTTTTATTTTTTCAATTAATATCATTTTTTAATCTAAAACTTTATATTTTTCTAGTTTTTTTTTGTTTTTGTTTTTTAAATTATAAAGAAAGAAATTTTAGTTTAAATATTTATTTTCTTTAATTTTCTTTAATTTTAATCAACTTACACTTTTTTTTGGAAAAAAAATTAAAAAATATGCATTTTTTTCTTTTGCTGTCCCCTTTATATTTAATATTATATTTTTACTTGGGTCTTCAGGGGTTAATAAAAACACTTTTTTATGAAAAAAAGTGATATTTCATCCCTAAATTGGGATACCAAAAATTGGATAAACCTTGTTTTGAAGTCAATGTTTCATTTTGAAATATTTTTTTACCGTTAATTTGGTAAAAAGTCTAAAATCTACTTCATCAGAGTACAAAACCTGATGTGAGTCAATAGAGCTCAATCAACTGACTCTAACTAAAAATAATATGTACGTAGATCGTAGGTTTATAAAAATATGGGAGATACAACTCTTACTAAATTCTCATATATATAATTACGAGCGAATTAGTTATATAGTAAAATTAGTTATTAATAGAATATATATATAGTATAGAATATATAGTAGAATTAGTTATTTAATTAAATAATTAATACCAAGTATATGTAATTACCTACTTGGTCCTGTGTTTTCCATGTATAACAACTAGTTTCGAGTTTTCCAAGTTACACTTAATTTTTATTTAATATTTTATCTAAAATAAATCCAATCTCTTTCTCCCTAATTTACTATAAAAATGACTCCTCCCTGGCGGGGAATCGAATCCGACTTCTCATCCTATGCCTATATATATATATAACTATTTTCTCAGGAACTAGATTTTTCCCGGAAAAACGACTTACATGATTTGATTCGTATTTGCATTGTAGAATATTTTAATCAAAATCAACAGAGCCGTTTTTCAAATAAAATCTTTATTTACGTTTTTCAGAATTTTGGAGGGCAGCGCCCCCAAATTTAGAGAATACTTTTTCTTGATTTTAATTTTCTACTCGGGGTATGATTTTTCTGAACATGTAGGTATGCCAAATTTCATCACCTAGTAGTTCAGGCTCCACTCCTCTGTACAGTCGACAGACATTTATAATGTGTGCAGAATCACTTTCAAGAAAAACTGAGAAATCCGGAAAGCTCTACATGAATTAGAGGACTCACGGAATATAAAAAGTATTAAATTAGACATTATGAATATATAAATGTATTCTCTAGGTTACAAGCCACAGCTAACAGCTGATTTTGTAGAAGTAGGAGCAAGCAAAAGAGAAAAAAATTAATAATTAATATAAATAATACACTATTAACTAATAAACAACATTATTTATTCGGTAGCTTGCATATAAAATAAAAGTTTCAAAAATCAGGAGAACGGGATTATTAAACCATACATATTATTGATATTATGATTATTAAATCACTTTTTATTTTTAAACAAAGTCAAGAAAATCCTGTTAAACATTTTTTCCTTTCAATGAATTAAATATAAAATAATAATAAAAGCGTGTTTAACAGTAGTTTTTAATTAGTAAAAATGTTTTGTCTTTTATTTAAAAAAAAGCTATTTAACATCTAACATGTACTATTTTATCTTATTTCCATGTCTTAATAAGCCTTAAATAAAGAAATACCAACATGACTATAAACTGAAAAATTAACCAATCAGAAATGTAGAGTATTTAAATAAAAAACTTACCTATTTGAGAATAATTAGACTTAAATAATAAGGGAAAAGATGTCAATGTAAAACACAGAACACAGTATCTGACGCAACAGTCTAGACGAGTCTAACGGCAGAGCCGGCAATCTACTGCTCCCCATGTCGTCTCTTATCTTATATACGTCATATCTCGTCGACTCTTTTCTAATCGATAACTCGAATGAAAAATCCCAAATTTAACAATCCACTCTATCGACACTCCTCCCTCTTTCTTATACTAACTCTAACTGCACTACTGTACTAATATTTGATTCAATGTCGTGCGATATCTCGAATCAAAACTTCCGAACCGAATTATGGACTTTATATATCGATTTATCCCTCTTTCGTATACTACAACTCAACAACAGACAAAAACAAAAAAGCAAAATTTGTACTATCGACTCTATCGATACTCCCCCCTCTTTCCATAATAATTGTGCTATGACTCATTAACGTGCGATACCTCGAATGTATATCCTTCCGAACCCAATGATCGATTTATTTCTTGATCCACAATAAACAAAACACATTCAATGCAAATAACTGGCACATGACACATGACTCAATATTGCCAGTCGCCAGATACCTATGTAATATAATATTCTAAATACTAGAGTCGACATTATATCATATCGAAGCCACTCTACTTTCTATTCTTTCTTATTCCTTTTCTATTCTATATTCTATACATATATGTACTATCATCATCATGAATCATGGTTAGGCATATCCAAACGCTTGACTCAATGTATCGAGATAAAACGTACAACAGAATCGATTGTATTATGTTGTTTTAATTCTCTTTGTCAATTTGTCGCGTCTCTATATTTATAGAATTTAGATATTCATGTGAATGAACTTCAGTTAATTTTGTAATTATGATACGTATTTAATAAATGATGCAACAATAACAATGTTTTTTTAAAGGAATTTTAAATCTAGAATGGTGAATGATTCAATAATAAATAGACTGCCAATTAGTGTGGAGTGTGGCACATGGCTTCCTCGCATCCTATCATGTACTTTATTGTTATATAACATTAAAATTATTATTATATTACTTTATTCTTATATTATTTATTGTGTAAAAACTATTAATAGTTTTAGCGATCTTTAACACTTCAGGGAAATATTTCCCTGCCGAGGCAGGGAAAATATTTTCCTGACTGTTTTAACTACTTTCCTGCCTGTTTTTAATGATTTTATGACAAATCAGCGAAATAGTAGTTTCCAACCTAAAAACAGTTAAGTAATGTTCAATTTTGCTGCCGTGAGTAGATAATAGTTATATATGTAACTAGGCAGCAAAATGGAATTTTTCTGACGAATGATCAAGTTAGCCTCCGAGCCGGAGGCGAGTCAGGCTATGGAAATTAACTGCCGAGGCAGGTAATTTATTCGATTGACTGCCGAGGCGAAGCCGAGGCAGGCAATATATCAATATGAGGCAGAAATGTTTAATTTGCTGCCTTGTTGCATACAATATTTTTCCTACTGGCGGCAGAAAAATGTTTCCTATAAATAATATTCATTTCATAATACTTACTTACTTATCAAATACTATTATTGAACTATTCAAATTAAAAAAAAAACAAGCAACAATATCAAATGTTACAATAATAAATAATGAATTAACAGAAATACAGTAAAAACAAAACAAAATGATGATAATAGACGAGCTGCAGTGTTACCACTAGTTTAATTATTTATGATTATTTTAAGACCTACTAGGGTAAAAGCACCAGTGGCGGACACTTTAAGGTTGAACTTCTGTTTTAACCGTTGTATGACCCTCTTAATGATTTGCTATTAACCTCGTATACACATCAATGAATTTGTTAAATCTTCTTCTTTTAATTGATTATCGTAAGATTGTTCTATAATCACGCTTTATATTTTTAAAATTAAAAAAATGAACTACATGTTTTTTCACCAGTAGTGGACACCCAAAAAAATGCATGTTCCTAAACCGGACACTTCATGTTCCATTAGTGGACACAGTAATATATTTCAAATTTTGCCTTCATATATATCTTATAGGCATAACACTATTCTTGGAATTAGTTGTCATTATTATATCTTGTAAATAAATAATAATAATTGTAATTAAGATGAAAATATCAGCAATATGCAACCTAACATAAGCGAGTATTTTAAAAAATAATGTTTATTATTTACAAATAAAATTACAATAAATATAGAAAATTAAAGAGGAACAAGTTATTAAAACAAAATATTTTTTTATTTATAAAACACGTAATTGCAATACAAAATATGAGTGAAACAAATATGTGGAAAACAATCAAAAAAGAAAATTAAATTGCCTAATAGATAAACCATAAATAAAAACTATATATAATACAACAGCTTTTTTGGAATTATTATTTATGAGCCTCCTTATTTTGGTAACACAATTTCTCATATATTAACTATGGTTTTATTTAAAAATTATGGATGAACCTTTATATGATTTCAATAATATCAGATTCAGTACCAGTCTAATAAAAATCACAAATAATTTATGTTTAACTAATATTTCTTAACATAAGCGTCTTAATTTAATATTCCTAACACAAGCGAGTATTTTTAAAAAAATAATGTTAATATACATATTATTTTAAATAATATGTAGCCATACATGTTTTCTTTGAAATAATTGAAAGTGAACGACTGCCATCAGATTTTTTAACTGAAGCTCAGGAAACAGTCAAATTTTGAGCTACTATAGTGGATATAATTGGATTTCCTTTTAAAATAATTGAAACCATTTTCTACCAGGTTCGTTAAAAAAAAGTATTCTTCTTCTTAAGATCCTCGATAATTTTTTTTAACAATATCAAGAACTTTATCTTTTGTAACAGGGAACCCTGCCTGAACAGTGATATTATCCAAGATACCAACATTTATTTCTCTCTTTCTCCTCTTCCTTTATCAAAATAGAATCAGGTCCCACTTTACGTTCAATAGGTCTCGCCTTGTAATTTATGCAACACGAGGAACTTTATGAACTCTTGCAGCCGTCGCAATCGCCATTCCTCCATAGAGGTCAGCTATAGCATTTTTCATTTGATCTCCAGTATAATTAAGAATCTTCTTTCTTTTCTTCAGGACCATATCTTAATTAATATCTGTAAAAAGTAGAATATTTTTAAAAAATATATAAAAATAAAATCTATAACATGAAATATATAAATAAGCAGGCATTTATAAAAAAAATAATAGATTCCTAACCTAAAGAAATAAAATATGCCTACCGCATTGTAAACAAAATCAGTGGACCACTACCGGACACCACTGTGTACCAGTAGAGGACACCCTGTCCTCTTTTGGTTCTCGTTATCACACAACAGTCAAACTCGTATCAATATTTTTCAAACTTTATGACAAGATCAACTGATTATTCAGATTAAACATTTTTTAAAAAGATTTTGAACCAGTAGCGGACAGGGTTGTCCGCTACTGGAGAAACCATTAATTAAGAGATCCAGTAGCGGACATGTATCGTTGCAACGATAATTGTAGTATTAAGAAAATAATACAGATAGAAACTTCAATGAAAATATGTGCAAAAACATTTAATTATATTAAAAAATAATTCCATCCATAAAATAAATTACAAAACCTTAAATACTTACCTTACCTTCCTTAAGCAAACAGATAAGAAAGCACGTTGTTTGACATGAGGCGTCCTAGCCCTCACAGAATCGGGAAGTTACAACCCCTCCCCATTGTTCCAACCTCCCACGCTTTTAACCATAACTGCTAGAGTCCACTACTGAAGAGTACACCAAAGACTGGTCCCTTTAACTCATTTCCATTTCTTATTATCGGTTATTGAAGTCTCAAGTGTCCACCACTAGTACAGTGTCCGCGACTGGTGCTTTTACCCTATTTTTTGTAATATTTTTATTTCTTTTTTATCTTTTTACTCCATTCTATTTTATAAATATAATCTATAATAAGTATTTATAAACCTTTTATTTTATAAATTCGTAATATTTTTAAGGTAAATTGTTCAAATAATTTAGGTTAAAGATAATATAAAAGAAAAGGTTGTTTGTTTATTTATTTGTAGCGGGGAATGTGGGCGTGGCTTAGCCTGGAAAAATCCTCAGCAAAATCGTATTTTGCTGACGGGAGGACGGGGTTCTCCCCCAGAAAATGTTAAAGATATTACCTCTCAAAACACCGCTATTATGCATTTTTGATATGAAATTTGGTAGCTTGTTGGCAAAAAAGTATAATCAAGGGGGAGCGCTCGCCCCCCCCCCCCCTTTAATCCACCACTGTCTATCACTAAATTTGGTTGGATTTATTCAGGTATATTGTGGCATCTAACTACCCTGATACCTGATATCTAATATATTGTACAATATTCTAGGACGAGGAGTAGGGGAAGGATACTGCCTGGTGTGTGGAGACAAATCTTACGGAAGACATTACGGAGTTATATCCTGTGACGGATGTTCCTGTTTCTTCAAGAGAACTGTACGCAGGGCTGCCACCTACTCCTGCACAGGTTCACTTATTATTTAGTCACTACTTTAGAGCTTGGAAGGGTTCATTATGCTCCCCCCTATACTAAACCTCCCTAGCGAGCTCAATCCGAACTAAAGTGATCACGTGATCACTGGTCCTTGTCTTATACGTCGCGTCAGAGAGGTTACGTAAAAGTGACAAAGGTGGCTGTGACGTCATGCGCCCTCCACGATTTTTCGTCAGGTTATCTTTTCTGGCTCATAACAAACCATTGTTTATTAGAGTTCTGTGAGCATTTTATAGTTTTTTCCTCTTTTCATTCTATTAAAAGCTTTTTTAACCGTTTTTAACCTTATCATAATATTAGTAACATCATTAATAAGCCAACAAATGTATACATTATAGGTGATAAAACAAATAATTCTCACAAATAACTCAAATAAGATGTAAAATAACTTACAGATGTGCTCTTTTTACTCTATTAAAAGATTTTTTAACCTTATCATATATCAGTAACATCATTAATAAGCCAATAAATGTATACATTATAGATGATAAAACAAATAATTGATTAAAAAATAATAATAAAATAAAATAGCACTGATAAAACTCAGTCGTATATCCAATGTTATGAGCCAGCTGACCTAACAACACACACTTTTTTACGTAAGTGACGTCACACTTCCCCGGCGTATTGGTCTATTCCTTGTTCTTCCGTCCCCACAGACTCTTGTCAATAAATCCTTATCAGTAGCATTTATTTGATACCCCACTCAAAGAAGATTGCTATTGGTTATCTAGGAACTGTTACACGTTTATTAACGATGTTACTGCCTTTAGATAATTAATATGGTTAATAACAAACGTTAAAGTGCATATTTATAAAGAAAACTGTTTTAAAAATAAAAATATTAAAAGTCGTATGAAAATATCACTTATTGTTATCAGCTGATATCAGATAAATTTCGAGTTTTTATCGAGATATCGATACTGTTTCACCAAACTGCCGCTTGAAAGTGTTAGCATATGGGGAGGGGGGGGGGGGGCATGATGAACCAGTTTTTGAGACCCAGATTCTAGTATTGTTCCCTCTACCCCTTCCTTGCTCTGAGGTCACTACGAAAAATCTTACAGTAGGAGAGCTTGTCTTCCTGGAACTAATTAACTGACTCTGTCGCTCAACAGCTCGTTAAGTGCTTAAGCCTGGCAAAGGGCTTATACAACTATTTGAGGGGTTAGAGTGTCGATCCATTAGCTCTATAAACCTTATAATTGGCATTCCTTACCTTGGACACATAAGAAAAACCAACTATGGAAGGTAACACTGATGATATAACAACTGATAAAGACTAGCAATGTAGCTAAAGTCTCAGAGCAAGGAAGAGGTAGAGGGAACAATACTATAGAATCTGGGTCTCAAAAAGTGGTTCATTATGCTAACACTTTCAAGCGGCAGTTTGGTGAAACAGTATCGATATCTCGATAAAAACTCGAAATGTATCTGATATCAGCTGATAAGAATAAGTGATATTTTTTTACGACTTTTAATATTTCTATTTTTAATACAGTTTTCTTTATAAATATGTACTTTAATGCCCAGTGACCACGTGATCACTTTAGTTCGGATTGAGCTCGCTTGGGAGGTTTAGTATAGGGGGGGGGGGGGCACAATGAACCACTTTTCAAATCGGATTGTTCCCTCTACCCCTTCCTTGCACTGAGGCTAAAGTTGTGTTGTCAGGCTACAAAGGCGGAGTATAGAGAATGCCTTAAATGAACAAAGCCCATGTGACGTCACTAAAACACTCCTTGTGGCAAGAAACTCAACTACAACAACAAACAAATCTCATTTTCCATTGTTGTTTCAAAGGCAGCCCTTGTTTTTTCTTTTTTTTCACTTTTTATTGTAATTTTATTTACATTTAGTGTTATTATTAATTAAAAAAGCCTCTCCGTCCACTGTGAAACACAGAACCTTCGCAGATGGAAACAAATATATATTATAGTCTCCTCATCAAACAGATTATTTGCAGCCAATGGATCAACTAGTCTTTTAGCTTATTATTTATGAAGTTAACACTGTTTAACATTTTGTGAATTTCAGCTGGAACAGGCCAATGCACTATAGACAAGATAAGGAGGAACTGGTGTCCGTACTGTAGACTTAACAAGTGTCTCTCTGTCAACATGGATATTAATGGTACTAATTAAATTAACTAATTACTAATTACCTTCAAAATTCAGATTAAAAGACCTGTGGCAAAACCATTGGTGGTCGGGTCAGTTGTGGGGAGTTAAATATAACTAGGCATCGCGTGGCTCTATCATTGAAGCGAGCGTATAGTAATAAATATGTATTGAATATTGAAAAAAAAGATTATTGTGAATCATGATGAGTTGATAGATAATGGGTCTGGTAGTAGTGCAGCGACTAGTAGTAAGGGAACCACCCCGCATTCTTACTATTCTTCTAACCACACATCTCTATTTCAATATTTATAATTTGTATCTCTTTGCTACAAACAAACTACTGCATGTATCAAATTGAAATTTTGCATGCCTGTTTCAATTGTGCATCAGATGGTGTCTATGAAGTTTTATTAAAATCGTTACGTAAGAACGTAAGATATCGGTAAAAAGGTTGTTTTCTCTATTTTAAACGTTTAGGCCCGCTTTAATAGTTTTAGCGATCTTTATTAATTCATAGCGGTGTCGCTGTTGGTTTTACTAAAAAATGTTATTTGAAAAAAATGTTCGTCTCATCGAATAGATGATGATAGAATCTTTTCCCGTCCTGAAATTCCAATTTAATTTTTGAACCTCTCGTTTACGCGAGCGTTGCGCGCGAACTCTTGGACGGATCACGCTGTCCAACGAACTTAGCCTGAGTATTAGTAAGAGGATCATGTATACCTAATTTCAACTAAATCGGTCAACTTTTACTAATTAAGTTATCGTCACACGCGTGAACGTTACTGACAGACAGACAGACAGACAGACAGACAGACAGACAGACAGACACGGAGCATATTTCGTTGAATGTAGGAAGCTCGCTACGCTCGCTTCAATTACTAAATATCGGCTATCGTTTTGTTACAGTATAGACATGATATTTTCACAAACAGAGATGTGATAATTAACATCAACCCAGCTTTGGCAAACTTGAAAAACTCCACATAGTCAATTATTCAGGAAAATTTGAAAAACTAGGTTGCAAAAGCTGATATATTTCAGGCTTTCTGGTGAGTTTTTATAACATACTTAAAGAAAATTTCATGCCAACACTAACGTGTCTTTTTAGCCATAACAGCCCATAACAGATCAAAATTTTAAAAAATCAAAATTATTACTTATTGTTTCAATTAAACGTTGTAGTGTAATATAATAAAATAGACTGCTAATTGGTGTGGCACATAGCTTCCTCGCATCCAATCACGAACTTTATTGATTTTATACTTTTACAAGCCATTCTTGTCTAATTTGTTTAATTGTTTCCACGTTTTTTTAATCTGTCAAAATGGTTTGGATTTTTACATAAAGTAAAGTATTCATTTTGCAAAATTTAAAGAGCGAAGACGGTTCAGATTAATCTAAATCTAGGGCTATCTGCGGACTACTATCAATAAACTATAAAAGTTTCATACAAATCAGATAAGTACTTTTGAAGCTATAGGTATAAATAAATGTATGTGCGCATGTGGAAGAGAAAAAAATTGGCGCAGAAGGTTGAAACTTATATGGGACCGACAATGAGCTAATTATGACCTACCATTCAAATTTCATTAAAATAGGACGTGTAGTTTTTAAGATATGTTGGTTCGCAAAAATTGAACGACAGACGACAGACCGACAAAATCTTCTAAAAATTATCTTCTAGAAGTATCAAAGGGTTTTCAAGAAAAATCTAATCCTCCCATTCTCTAATAAAAAAAAGTTTACAATATATGTTATATTATAAGTTTGTCTTTCCACCTCTCACATACTATTTATTTATGTATATTTTTAACATGGATACGTTTTTGGGCTGGGGGCAGAATAAATTTCTGTCACACAAAAAAAGCAAAAAAGGACATGGAAAATGAGACAATTTTTAGCACAGTTCTAGCAAGACGGGATATCACAGCAGGTTTAGTACTATTTTTCCCCAATAGGAGCGCACCTTGGCAACTGTCTTAAGGGGGAGAGGTGTAAAGGTTGGCTACACTGTTTGCGGCTACACTGGATTCAATGCGCAGAAACATATTTATTTATTTATTTAATTATTAAGTTATTTATTTATTTATTCATTTATTTGTTTAATTATTTATTTATCCATTCATTCATTCATCCATCCATTCATTCATTCATTCTTCCATCCATTCTTTCTTTCATCCATTCATTCATTCATCCATTCATCCATTTATTCATTCACTCATTCATCCATCCATCCATTCACTCATTCATCCATTTATTCATTCATTCTTTCTTTCATTCATTCATCCATCCATTCATCCATTTATATATTCATATATTCATTTATTTATTCATCATTTATTTATTTATATATTTATTTATTTATTTATTTATTTATTTATTTATTTATTTATTTATTTATTTATTTATTTATTTATTTATTTATTGATATTGATTTTATTTATTGATCCATGATTTAATGTTTTTCTATGAAATGGAGAAAATTTCATGGCTGTCTTACTTCTGATTTATATTTGTATGAAAAGTTATATAAATGACAAAAAATAAACATTGTATATTTAATCTTGTTATTTTTGATTAAATAAATACATATTTATACATTTACAGCTGTTCAGAGTGAAAGAGGACCAAGAATTAGAAATAAAAATAAAAGATTAACAAGATCAAAACTAAGAACTGAGGTAGTAGACACTAAATGTAAGTATAACAGTTGTTTCTTTATTTATTTCCAATAATGTATCCACTTCATGTAAATAATTATAAATAAAATATGCACTCACTTAACGGATAACCGAAATTCACTAAAAGTTTCAACCTTGTGCAGCTATTTGTTTCTGTTCCACAACACGCGCACAAACATACATTTATCACGCCGATATCTTCAAAAGTACTCATCTGGTTACTGCTAACCCCAGAATAATTTCAACCGTCTCCACTCTTTAAATTTTGCTAAATTAATATACTTTATGCGGGCCCATAGTTACGCCACTGCCAATGGTGTATTGGAAACTACATTTTATTTATTTATTTATTAAATCTCGTTTTTTTGGGTCCAATCATTTCTCGATTTCACCTCTGGGTATAATTTGTTTTGAAGATTTATGCCAAATTTCATTGAAATCAGTCCATTAACCAAGACGCACTTGGTGCACACAACAAAATATAATTTAAATCAAATTATAATTAACATTAACGATTACTATAATTATCAAGACATACAGAGAAAAATAGACCCCAGCACCAGGACTTGAACCACGGGCCTCTTATATATCCGTTACAGACGCTGTAACCTGCTGGGGTCTATTTTTCTCTGTATGTCTCCCGTAGTTAATGATTATTATAATTTGATTTAAATTAAAATTTAATCTTTCCGTAGTATGAATACTTCCTAAAACTTAAAAATTTGAATTTCTAATTGATTGTACTAGGTACAGGTACTAATTGAGTACTTTACAATTATAAGCATTAATTCTCGGTCTAGTTCTATTGCCGTGAATATTTGGCTTGCTAGACTTGTAGAAAAGATTGAAAGCTTGGATTCGGGACTTGGTATTTATACAATATCAAATGTTACAATTATAAAAAATGAATTGACAGAAATACAGTAAAAACAAAACAAAAGGATTATAATAATTGACGAGCTGCTGTGTTGCCACTAATTTAATTATTTATGATTATTTTAAGACCTACTATTTTTTTGTAATATTTTTATTTCTTTTTTATCTTTTTACTCCATTCTATTTTATAAATATAATCTATAATAAGTATTTAAAAACCTTTTTTTATAAATTCGTAATATTTTTAAGGTAAATTTTTCAAATAATTTAGGTTAAAGATAATATAAAAGAGAAGGTAGTTTGTTTATTTATTTTTAGCGGGGAATGTGCAGCAAAATACGATTTTGCCGCCTAGGCAGCAAAATAGTATATTGCTGCGTATTGTAGAGTTTTCTTGAAACCTCAGAGAAATTAAACTTTCATGCCTAAAAACAGTTCAATAATGCGTAATTTTGCTGCCGCTGGTAGGAAAAATCATTCTCCAGTATAGATCAGTTGGTTAGAGCACCTGTAACGGATATATATAGGAGGTCTCTGGTTCAAGTCCCGGTGCTGGGATCTATTTTCTCTGTATGTCTCCCTTAGTTAATGATAATTATAATTTGATTTAAATTAAAATTAAATCATTCCGTACTATGAATACTACCTTAAACTTAAAACTTTGAAACAAACTATAGATGACAGACATTATTAAGAACTTGTGGTGTTAAATTATCATGCCATCATAAATGCTTTCTCTACGAATTATGTCTGTACAATATAATACAAGCTCAGCTGAGCCATGTGTAAGAATTGATCAAAATATAGGTATAATTTTGTTTTTTAGTAGAGGAGTGGACAGAGTTAAGTGCAGAGGTGTTGGTGGGACTTGTACAGGAGTCTCGTGCTTTACTAAGTCAAGTATCCAGGAGATGTCAGGATGTCTGTATTACAGCCTCCTGGACCCAACTCTTCCTACTCTACTTGTCTAGCAAACCATCGTGCAGTCAGGTTCTAGAGAGAACTCTACCAGCGAACAGAGTCAAACTGATTCAGCCTCTAATCCAAGAGTTAGTCTCACTCAAGTTATCATCCTACGAGATGTCTCGACTTCATCTCATCCTTCTCTCCAGATACGGTGAGTTTTCTTGTACAGTGGAACCTCGATAATTCGGACTAATTGGGACCAGACACTGTCCGAATTACCGATTTGTCCGAATTTGTGGTAAACAACTTTTTCGAAGACGAGAGGACCTGATAAAGGTTCGTCTAAGCTTCTTCTTTAGGTAAACCATATGTATATAGCATCTTCTAAAGCGGTATCATTTGCCGTTTGTAACGTTTTCCGTTTTTTTTTACACCTCTTCAGAATTTAGCTTTGACGCGCATTGCAGTATGCTATCTCAGCGGCATATCCAGGGGGGGCACAGGGGGCACGTTAATTATAGATTGAGATAAGTCGGTACATACATAATACATATTTGTACGAATGAGTTATTCCAAGGTATTATTGGGACCTGCATAACACTAATTTCTCTATTATCTTTGGAATAACTCATGGTACACATATGTATGTACCGACTTATCTCAATCTATAATTAACTTGTTTTATTATTTTTTCTTCCTGCAATCAAATAATATGCCAGCAAAGAGCAAATAGACGCTAATAAGTGAATAAAAATAACTAACATATTTTTTTAAAAAATTTAAAATATAAAAAATTTCATAAAAAGTGTTTTTTAAAGCTTTGAAGCGATAGTGCACCACCTAAGTGTCATTCGATCGGGCCAAAATTTTACGTATGATAGTTTCTAATGCATACACAAGTTTTACGAGGTTGGACTTTTTCAAATTCAAAATTAATTTTTTTTTCGGCCCACCCTAACTCACAATCAGTTTGCAATTAGAATAGAACCAGGTCCACACACGAGGGCGACTGGATAAGTCTGTGACCTTTGTTCCCATAGTTTGTTTAACAAAACTAGTTTTGGTTGTTTCTTCCATAAAGAAGGACACAAATATGAGGGAACGTGTGACTGCAGAACAAACAATATAAGGTAAAAATCAGGTAAACTTTATTTTTTTCATTATTATACAAAATTTAAACAGTTTAATGTAAAGAGGAGATAGCGTGCAAAAATGTGTAAGACAAACATCAAGCTAGAATTTTGTGTAAAGTTAATCTTTTACTGACTTTTAAGAATATGTAGCTGGTTAAGTTTGTCGGCTGACATAGCTTGGCATTAGGCATTTGAAAAAGATAATTGCTTGCGTACAAGTCTGACAGTGAGACATTTTCATGTAAAGCTTTTTGGTGTCGTTTTTGATAACGCTTTTCGAGTTTATGTACCAAAATAAAGACATGAAAATGTATAAAAAATTAAGCGTGCAGATTCTTGCGTTTGTAAATTAGGAATTAAATCGAACATATATAGTGCACGAAGATAGAAAGTACTTTTCTTCTTTTCCAGTTTATTAAGAAGTAATCTTTTAGATTCTTCATCCATATTTTTATAATAAATGCAAACAATTATAGTATAACAAAAATAAAAAAATAATAATGTTAAAAATAAATTTTATGTATGTAACTTTATTCCGAATAAACTTACAAAAAAAATTCTGAGGGGTTATGACGTTTGTCTGATGAAAATCGTAGCAGTAGAACAGAAGTTTCTTTTTTGGGGGGGGGGGGGGAGAAGCGAAGAGAGTGAGACGTGGTAGGTAGGTCGATCGGAAGGGCAGGGTGGGTAGGCCCTATCAAGCGCAGTAGTGGGAGACACTATACCTACTACTGAGAGCGGGCAAACTCGATTGAACACCTCCTATATCTTCCTAACTCCCTGTTCCTATATCTTCCCTACTTGTGTAACGCTAGTTTTTGGTAACGCTTTTCGAGGTTATTTGCCATAGCCAAGACATTAAAAAGTAAAAAAAAAAAAAAAAAAAAAAAAAAAGGTGGAGAGTGACCGTCCTGCAAATTATGGTGGAAAATGTGATTTTCATGATCCTGAGTTCAAAATTAGCTAGTGGACCGAAAACAACTTGATTTTCGGTCCATTTTGTTTTATTTCAAATGCCTATTGCCAAGCTATGTCTCTCAGACGAACTTAGCCAACCACACAATTAAATTGGACAGAAAATTCTAGCTTGATGTCAGTCAGACACTTATCTCCTGGACTAACACTTGTTACAGCTAACTACTGTACTTTTATTGACATTCACCCATTTGTATTCTTATTATTTGAAATAATTATTTGTTATATAATGGACTGTCATAAAAGCAGACAACCCACAGCCCCTGTTAGTCTGTTATTGTCAAGTTCTGCAAAATGTATAAATAAAAATATATTTCGATAAGTCTATCCTCCCTCCTAATGTATTTTTTTTATTCTATAAAATAGTTGTTTGTATGTGACATTGTTGCAGATCTATTGGAGTACAGTGTGGAAAGGGACATTGTGAGAAGTCAGCAGTTGGCAGCACTGACTTGTGATATCTACTCAGAAAGAGGCAACACTGGGAGGATACTACAAGCAGTGTTACTAGTCAACTCACTGGCAAGCTTCGCTACGGAGGTGCAACACTGTATATTCACTCCTATCATAGGAAATACAGACATGGCTCATATCATTTCTCTACTCTGAACAAAGTACAGTAGAACGCAAAGTGCAACTAACAATATAATATTATTTTAAAGCCATTAATTACTAATTACATGTCTAAATAATAATACAAGCTCGTTTGAGGTTGGATATCTCTCAGTGTTGTGGAAAATGTAGGAAAAAAAATTGTCTGTCAATTAATGCGGCAAAATGTTTCCTTGTGTCAGATTATTGGAAGAATGGTCGCTCAAGTATAAAGTAATGTGAAAGCGGAAATACACATGCTAGTTACTCGCACAAAAACATACGAATAGCTCTCAGAGGAGTGCTACTGGCATGTGTATACATCAAATAGCATGCGAGTAAATCGCACGAGGTTTGATTTTTGTCTTGCCAGTGGCACAAGTCAAGGGGAGGGGGGACTGATAAGGCATGTGTAAACAGGCCTGCCAGCGCAAGGTTGCTAGCAGCTAGCACGAGTCTCCCTCAGCCCTTCAGTCTTCAGTTGCGTTCCTTCCTTTCATCTGACAACAATTCATCAACTTTCTCCGGAAGCATTCGCAATTGATTCCTAAAACCATTGACGTCCCCGAACCGCATTTCATTTAGTAGCCACTGACTCGCTCCATGTACCTAATTCCCTTCTAGCTATCCAATCTTTTACCCACACTCTTCGTGTATTTTTATTATTTTTCAAATGCTTTAAAAAACAGTTCTTTGCAAGTAACAGAACAATCTGGTTAATTTCATTCCGCACCGATAGATTCATAATGTACATTAAAACTATCAGAATTAATTAAATCAAATACAATTATTTAATAATTCATTCCGAGATGGCAAGAACATGTGCCTGTTTCAAAACTAGAACTGTGGAATGTGTATTGTTTTGTGCTAGTAGCTCGCACAAGACCTATCATCTGGCTGATACTAGCATGCTGCTTCACTGGCAAATGTACACAGCGTCAGTAGCATGCCAGCTACATGCTAGTAACTCGCCACTGGCATGCTTTTTTACTAGCATGTGTATTTCCGCCTTGATACCACCAGGATCAAAAGTGTGGTTAATGATTGGTTATTTTAACTAAGATTTTGTGGTTCCACCTCATAATTATGACTTGAGAGGTTAGTAAAATAGGTAACACTACAATATTATCACCAATCGTACGATAAAATATTAAGGGTATCGACTCGTAGCGTCTGTAGATAAATCTTATATGAAAAATCCAGATATCTAAGCATCAGGGCTTAGCTAAAGTATAAAGTTAAAATCAGTGAATCGTCAGGTCCGTCGTCAAGGTACAAGCACCCTATTGGAATAAACTTCGTTCAGCTGTAACCAAGGATCTTATATAAAGGGGATAGAGGGTTGAGGCAAAAAAATGACCCCATGAAGATATGTAAAATATTAGCTCCAATGGGACAAATTACCTTCCTCTTGGTTATAGGTTACCAAGAATTTGTTTATAGTTGTCAGGTTATAACCTGTTAAAAAAGGTAATTTGTCCCAGTTAAAAGGTCGTGGAGCATGCGCAGTATGATTTTTTCTCCAATTTCTCTTACCTTCATGGGGTCACTTTTTTGCCTTAAACCCCTTCTTAACATTACATCCGCTTTATATAAGATCCTTGGCTGTAACGCATCATCGTCTGCGCCATCTTTCATAGAAATCATCGCCTAGGAGAGGTATCCTGCTGGGAAATCTACATCTCAAGTTCAGATAAGTTATTATATTATAGGAAAAATAGATCCCAAGATCTTTTGTAATACTGGTCTTAATATTGCCAAGTCAATCTTTATGAGAAGAGGATTTCTTCCTACAAATAAGTTTCAGTCGTTTAAAATTTGTTTTATTTATTTTATTACACAACCATATATTAAATAAACTATTTTATCTCCAGTAGGGAGAAAAAGTTATGATTTTAAATTAGTTAAGAGAGACTAAAGTAAGTCTTTTCATCCCTGAACTCAAAAAGTAGGGAGAAAAAGTAAAAGTAGGGCGAAAAAGTAAAATAGGACAAAAAAGTAAAGATTGCAACTTAATTATTTTATAAATAGTAGAAAATGAATGGCCAATGTAATGAAGTTGTTGAAATCAGGATGGCGACACTTGCTTTTTCGACCATGTTTATCTTTATTTATATCCTGCATCTAAATAACCTTCAATTTGAGTTTAATTCCAATTCTTATTTGTTTTTAATATTGAATCTCTTATATTATCTGCTATTAAAAGTGCTAATAATTATTGTTATTTATTAAAATAATAAATAAAAACTGTGCAATGGACGAAAATGTGTATTTTTTTCCTACCGGAGATAAAATATTGTATGTACCACGCGAGTAAAGTACAATTATTCCCATCGGGATAATTATCTCCCTCGGCTGCGCCTCGGGAGCTAATTAGAGTTATTCCCTCGGCTGCGCCTCGGGCATTAAAGAGTCTAATTTCCTCGGCTTCGCCTCGGGATTTAGTGACCATGGTTTCTTCGGCTTTGCCTCAAGAACCAACTTTTTCGCTCAAGAAATAATGGCTTACTTTACTCCCTAGGTACATAAATAACTATTATTACATATATATAAATTTCTCGCATCTGTGGGTAAGACAGGGCCAAGTCCAGGTGAGAACGCAAGTTCAAACTTGGCAGCCCACCCTGAGTTTCTCATCACTCTCAAATATTACTACGAAGCCACGAATGAGCTTAGCAAACAACAAGGAGACGTGGTAATAAGGTAATTTATTAATTTATCCCATTTAAATTTAATTTTTTTTGTCCCCCCCCCCCCCCCTGTTTTACTAACCTCTCTAGTCATAAGAAGAAAGTGAAGGTTTTTTCATTCCCAGTCGGGTAATAGTTATTTACGCACCAAGGGAGGAAAGTAAGTGATTGCACCCTGAGCAATGAAGTTGGTTCCTGAGGCGAAGCCGAGGCAACCATAGCGTTCACTCCCGAGGCGAAGCCGAGGGAGTTAATTATCGCGAGGGTGCAAGTGATTTTTAATCCCGAAGTACGTACAAGATTTTACCTCCAGAAAGGAGAAAAAAATAATAGAATAAGATTTTAATTTTAAAATATTTTATGTTGAAAAAGTAAACATTTTTATATTTAAAAAAATTGATATATACTAATAATAATTCACCAGATAAGTTTAATCATGTTAAAATTAAATTATAGATAGTAATTATTTGAATTTAAACGCTAAAATTTAATGGGAGATCAGCTGGTAGCTGAGTCGTGTATTGAATGGTATTGACAACTAACGTATAATCATCCATATGAGTAGATCTACATTTAGAAATAATGATTTTTCTTTTAACTTTTAGTTTGTTTTACTGATGAGTCATCATAACAAACGTCGTGAAGGTTATGTGTGAAGATGACATTATAGATTTAGACATTAAACAATAGTTAATAAATGAAATGTGTATTAGCACCAAGCTTATTTACTTGTGCTTATCACTTGGGCAACACTGGAGGGAATCATGAGAGTTCATGATTCCCTCCTTTCTCATTACTCCCTGTTGAGCCCGACCGGGTGCAATGAGCTACTTTCCTCCCTGTAAACTAGGGAGGAAAGTTCACTTTTTCTCCCCGCTGGAGGTAAAATTTATTTTTATTCGATATTAAATATCGCTAGTATACCTGCAAAACCTCGTAAGTCCGATTTTTGGGATTTTTTTTTTATTTCACATTTCGATAGATTTAGGTCGACTGCGTCTCTGTGTGAAATATTGTACGTTTTTGTCCACTACGACGCCGTGAAACAGCGATTGAAAAAGCTGGTAAGTCGAGAAGGTTACAAGGAAGGTAGTAAATCCTCGTATGTCTGAAGAAGAAGCACTCCGCTCGCAGGCTACAGCTCAGTTCTGGTTTCAAAATAAGTTAAATTACTTATATTGACAAATTTGTATTTAAAATTATTATATTATTAATTTTTTTAAGTTAAACTTGCGTTTTTATTAATTATAACAACAATTTATCACGAGTTTTAATGAGGTTTTGCAGTTCAGGAGACTTACATGGTTTTATACGATGCATGGTTCTAAGGAAATTCAACTTGCGTGGTTTTGTACTATATGTATATAAACTTACGAGGTTTTAAATTACCTTACGTGTTTTTATCCTGGACTTACGTGGTTTTATTTACTAGACCACACGTAGTAAAATAAACATACGAGGTTTTTGACATCTTACCATCTTACAAAAATGTTTACTGTTTTGGTTTTGTTTTGCTATTTTAAACCTTTACAAACTATTATTATTTACTTGACGATGCCGATTAAAATAAGTCTTAACTTTTTATCAAAGGATCATCGCCCCGAGGGGAAAAACCTGTTATCATTGATACCTTCTTGCTACTTCGATTGTATTATAATTTTTTTAAACCGTTAGAACTTTTTTTAATTTTACATAATCACCTAAAGTACAAAACACACATAAGGTTTATACTTTAAATTATAAATTTTCTATAGAACAATGATTATTTTGTGTTTTACAATTCTTTAATTATTAATTGAATATTACTGGCATTTTTATCACATTCTCAGCATTTTTCTATTTCAATATCATTTTTTCGTACATTTAATGATTATTATTATATCTTTAAAGAATGTAAAAGTTTTTATTAATTCCCTATGAAACATTATGTAGATGTCTATTCAAATTATATTTTTGTTTTGTTTTTAACTTTCATAATAATATTCACTTGCTGTTGGTTCTAAAAATGGTATTGAATTAAACAATCAAACTACGAATTCTTTTCCGTTATTTCACTTTAAAATATGTTCATTATTAGTATTAAATTTTATTTATTTATATTTTTCATACTTTTTATGTTTGTTTCTTTTATTTCTATAAAGTAATTACACAAAATAGGTAATTAAAAATATATTTATTTTTCTTTGTAAAACCTTGTAACTCGACAAAAGTTCTTGTCTAAATCCTCGTAAGTACAAAATCAGTCCACAAAATTATAATTTAATTATAATTTTAATTATGAGTGTATATAAAACCTCCAATGGTAGTAATACATCATATATATGGGCAACGTGTCATAGAAGTAAAAGATTATACACTTATTCTGTTTTTTTGCTCTCCTGTAAAATTTTGGATTTGGTACATACGAGGTTTTGCAGGTATACTAGCGATATGCACAGACAATTAAAATTCATACAGGGACCAATTGTGGCCTATTTTTTTTACAAATCAACTAAATTTCTTCAAATTCGGATAAGCACTTTTAAAGACATAAGTGTAATAAAAAAAAGTTTGTGTGCATGTGTAAGAAATAGTAATAAGCGCAGAAGTTCAAAATATAGGGTCAACAATGGGCTAATTATGATCTAATATCAAAATTTGAATTAGATCGACCGATTCTAATATATTATGATGGTTTTGCAAAAACATATTAGATAAAATATAAGAACTTTGTGTGCGTGACCAAGCTTTAGAACATCCTTGAACAAAAGTAAATAAACTTTAAACAAAAGAATCACAAATACATATTTAGAATATTAAAAGAAAAAAAAATTCAGTAAAAATAGTACAGTATATAAGGGTAGGAGACAAAGAATGGAGCTGGTGTTTTCAAAGGTCAGGTGAAGTCATTGAAATGTTATAGTTGTTTCTTTCATAAAACTTTTTTTTTTTTATAAAGTAAGACCCACTTAGTAGCTTGTACAGGAGAGTAATTGGCTCTCTCATGAATAAAGTTAAACAGTATTGGGAAAGGTCACAACTTGGATGGGTGACCACAGATCTAAATTATCTTGTAGTACAAAAGCATTTTTTAAGATTGATTTACTTTAAAGATGTCACATGCAAATTGTTCAAGAATAAACACAAGATTCACACGAATGGGGAAAACGTCTCTTTAATTTAAGTAACATGCAAATTCAAACACAGAGTAAAAATCAGACACGAATGACAACATATGATGCTATATGATGACTAAGCGCTCACTCGTAATTTCTTGTCACTGCAACTTAAAAATCATAGTCACAAAGATTTAATGTGGTGCCAAAAACTGAGACTAATAAATTGATTAAATGAATATATACATAATAATTTCTGTCTTGGATAGGTGGATTACGTAATTGTTAAAAAAAAAATTATTTATTAATGCTGGTAGAGTATACATTATATTATTGTAAAGCAGGTAGAAAAGGGTTCGTTTTGGCTAAGGCATTATAAAAAAAAAGGGGAAAAACACTTAAGACTGGGGGGTCAGGGGTCATAACAGGGGTCTACAAACTCTACATGACGAAATCTTGCTTCATATTTCTGTTCTTCCCTCAACCCCAGCTCTATCTACTGGGCTCTTCATAGAACGTTCGTAATACCCCAGACAGTCAACAGAAAGCGCTAGGTACACTACGTAAATTTACGTGAGCAGTACTATGCCTCCAAACAAGAAAAACTTAAAAACATAAATTTACGGTGTTAGGCCATATTTGAAGGATTATTCAAAACGTAAATTTACGTTGTTAGGGACAAAAGGGTTAATAAAGATACCAAAGCTGGTCTATTTTTTATTTCTACAATCAGCATTCAGCTTGTCCATATCAAATAAACTTTAGGACAAGTTAGTCCAACATTGTATTTTTAGAGGTATCAAAAAAGAAAAGAAAAAGACACACACTTATACACTGGCAAGATTACATTTGAAGTGTGACAAGCGTCACTAGTATTAGCAGTCTGTCAGTGTGACTCATTCCAAAAGCGACAATCGCATTGCCACAAATATAGGACTGGTTGTCTTTTTCTTTTAGCCACATATGCATTCCAATTTAAAATAATGCATTCCATTTCAGTGGCTAAACAAATTCCAAGTTCACAGCCTTAAAAATAGTAAAAAAAAAAAAAAAAAAAAAATCAGAAATACTTAAAAAAGGGGAATTTTATTAAGTTATCACAATAATTGGACATTTGAGTCAGTTCATAGTTAAATAGATTTACAATTAAAAAAAAAATAATCAATACATTTTTATAGCATCATAAAATAGGTATACAGTGAATAATATGGCACCAGAATTGTACTAAATATATCTTATATTTCTCTATACATTATCCATTTATGCGTGCATAGAATTACAAAAACCAATTTGAAAAGAATAAATTAACAATATGTTTTTATATTATCTTTAAATAGATAAATTTTATTGTTACAACATTTGATCAATCTTATGAAACCAAGGCAAACATTAAGTAAATCCCAGAGTTTTTACAATTGTAAAAAAAAAGAATAAATTTCAAAATGGTTTTTAAAAATCTCAATTATAATAATTTTCATAAAAATTAATCAAGCCAATTTTTAAGCACCTTACAGATAAAACCATAACAATGATTAGATAAATAAAATAATTAAAATAAATAAATAGTAAATAAAATTGTAGTAGTCTGATATATAATGACACCTCGATTGAGATGATTCTTGAAAAAAAAAAAAAGTTTTGAGGTAATATTAATCTCTAAAAACAAAAGTAATACAATCTCATAAGTATTATAGATCATAAAATGTATTTTTTTTATTGTAATTATCCAGGATTTACCCAATTTCAGACTTTACATTTTTTTTTATTAATCTCAGTCTTCACATCAATTCCACTGTTTACAATAAAATCTCATCTGTCAACTATTTTTATTATTACATTTAAATTATCTAAAGAAATAAAACAAAGTTCCCAGGCCACCATAAGAAGTGAGTCGCTGATTGATAAAGTTTTCTTACCTTAGGGAATCGCTTATTTATGCCTTGTCCACCGATGAATTGGGTATATGGCTACTGGGGGCTGGGCCATTTCTTTTTTGTTGACATGCCAAACTTGCCCTTGTGCGGGTACATTGAAAAGAGATAGATAAAATTTTGATTTTCACAGGATCGTTTCATTAAATTATTTAAAAAACAGTGGTACACGTGGCCACCGATAAGAGTGGGCCGTTTTCTTTTCAACGTCCCGCAGAGCGACATGTTTGGGGCGGTGGACACCCCAAACGGCCCACTCTTATCGGTGGCCACCTTTACCACTGCTTTTTAAATAATTTAATTAAACGATCCTGTGAAAATCAAAACTTTATCTATCTCTTTTCAATGTTCCCGCAGAAGGGCATGTTTGACATGTCAAAAAAAGAAATGGCCCAGCGCCCAGTTGCCATATACCAAATTCATCGGTGGACAAGGCATAAATAAGCCATTCTATAAGGTAAAAAAACTTTATCAATCAGCGACTCACTTCTTATGGTGGCCTGTGGACTAACAGAAATTATAATTTAAAAAAAAAAAAAAAAAATCTTTTAAATATAATTTTGTAAATTATCTAAAGAAATTATATATTTTTAAAAAAAATCATATATAATGTGATCTTTTTATTTTTTGTAAGAATTAAAATATACAACTCTGTAAATCAAATCTGAAAAATGATGGTGGATCCAATTTAATATTATTTTATAAATGATTTTTGTGGTGTGTTACTACATTGCGCAGGTAGTTACTTGTGTTAAAGTTATTCTATAACTGCTATGTTAGTAAACAAAGAGATAAAGTAAAAATGTTTTATCTACGATTGATACGAAATATAAACATTGTATCTCTGTAATGTACTATTATATTTTGAACAAAGACTGCTCAGTTTAGCATTGTGAAGTGAGTAGCACCAGCTTTGCAGTAATAAAAGTTTAAGCGTCACTTCAATTTACTTAATAATTCACTTTCTGAGGTATGCAAATAAAATGTATAAATAAATAAGTGCAAAAAAAAAAAAAAAAAAAATGCATCAATCAAATAATAAACAATAAAAGTTACGATGAAAATAAATATATATACATAAAAATATATATATTTTTTAAATCATAATAAAATTGTGAGCATTTCGCCTATTTACAAAAACTAACTGATCCTTAAAGTAAGAATTATTATTTAGGATTATTACATTTTAAATTGAATCTAAGTGAATATTTTTATACAGTAAGACAAATAAATAAGTAGGTCGATATAAAATTGTAAATAATAATATTGATAATGTGAGGAAAAAAATATAATACTTGATTTTAATAAGTTAAAAAAAAAAGTTTTTGCCACAAAAAAGATAAAACATTCAAATGATGAAAACAAAAAATTGTTAAAACAATTCCGGACAAAACTCTCTCATATGCACAGCGATACTGAATTCTCCCAGTACAGATTTCCCCCAGTTTTCAGAGTCAAAAATATAAATACATTGCTAACTCTTAAAAAATCTGTTCAGCTATACCTAGGAACAATACCTAAAAATACCTAGCAACTTTCAATTTATTCCATAAACCGATTAATCAGATATAATCTTGTGGCAAAACTTTAATCATTATTACTTTTTTTTTTTAAAACTAAAAAAAATTAAAAATAATTACCGGCATTTATTTCAATATTAAATAGCTTAAAACTGACTAAATGTTTTTCTTTATTTTTCCTATTTTTTTTTTTTTTTTTTTAAATAATAAATGTAATGATTTTTTTTTTTTTTTAGGAAAAAGTGAAATATATAGTAATAAATAAATGGCGAATGCATTTGATAAATAAATCAATGTTGGTGATAATGATAAGAGTAAGTGATGGTGATGTTGGTGGAGCTTTTGGTTTTTATTTTATTTTCAAGAGGTTGACTTGAGAATGTTGATTCACTTATAACCTGCAACAAGAAAAATATTAAAGATTAGCAACAAATTAAATAATATATTATATCTATGATTGATACGAAATATAAACATTATATCTCTGTTTAGATGCGTAGAAAGTGATTATTTACGTACTTGTATTCATTGCACATGCGCGTCTCATGGTTCTGAAGAATTCCTCTTCTTTACCACGCTAGCGCGGTAAAGAAGAGGAATTCTTCAGCTTTACGCACGATTAGCGAGTTTGTTTACATTTAACAAAACTAATTTGCTGTTCTTTTATTAAAGTAACTGTTTATATCGAGTTTTTAGTGAAAAACAATGAATGAATCAAGTGACTTTGACGAAAATGTAGAGGATAATACTCCTCCAGAAATAATTAATTCGGCAAAAAATACAACTCAAGATTAATGCCATCTTTATCAAGAGAAGAGATACGAACTTACATACAGCAAGTTTATTTTTTTCTGTATTTATTATTTAAATCTAACAATCGTAGATAAAGTACAGTACGCAACTCATGTGAAAACGGCATTTTGCATTGCTTGTGTGGTTTTACTACCCTCGCTGTCGCTCGGGTGCAAACTCCACACTCGCATGCAAAATGCTACTTTCCGCACTCGATGCGTAATGTAATATCAATAAATAATAGTTATGAACATACTAATTAAAGTTTTATACTGGTTTAAAGAGTGAACTTAGTTCCGTTCATTGAAATAGTAAAAAAACCGATTATCTAGTCTGCAACTAGATTCACCTGGATTTAAGGAATATGAATTCTTAAAAATAGTTATATTTTACCTAAATAAATAAGAGAAACAACCAACACTGTTTATTTTATGTTTTCATTTTATTAGATAAGCATAAATTAAAATATTAATCTTTGACAAATAGTGAGATTATTTTAGAACATTGTTTCAAAATAATTTGTTCCGATACAATATTCCATGTTTGACTGGATCTGAAATCAACCAGACCAACATGGTTTCACAAGCAGCAGATGAGGCCTCCATACATATACATTTCTTTTATCTACTCACGGCAGATGCTTTGTTTACTTTTGTTTAGCTTTCGTTGAACTTTTCTTTTGTTTATTACTTTAAAAGTGATTAATAATTGTTTTAAATAATTTATATTGTTTTATTTTTGTATTTAATTCGTTTAATAAAGAAATATACAAATGTTTTCTTTATAGATTAAATCTTATATAGCGCTTTTTCTGGAGATAAAATTTTGTATGTACCTCAAGAATAATGCATTATTATTCCCTTGTTATAATTATCTCCCTCGGCTACGCCTCGGGAGCTAATTGACATTAATCCCTCGGCTTCGCCTCGGGAATTAAGATACCTAATACCCTCGGCTTCACCTCGGGATGTAGTTGCCTTGATACCTTCGGCTTTGCCTCAGGAATCAACTTAGTCACGAGGGAAATAATATCTTACATTATTCCCTAGGTGCATAAATAACTATATTTCTCGTAATTACATGAAATAAAGTTTAATTGACCAAGATTTTAAAAATGAATTCCTCCACAAGGCGGCAGTCATTAGAAATACATATCTGGAGTCGTTCTTGCAAGTTCTCCAGCGTATCACGAGGAATTCCGGTTATTTCTTCTCTTATCACCTAGAGATGTTAGAGAGTTTAAGGAAGATATTTATAAACCTCAGAATTGAGGAAGTCACACAAAAATAAATTACAGAGGTTTAAATCAGGGGAGCATAGTGGCCACTTAACATTACCTCATAACAAAATCAAATGTCCTGAAAAAATTATACACGATCAACATGGAGGGTGGTAGTAGTAGTAGTAGTAGTGGAGGGTGGTAAATCCTCATCCTGCTGAAACCTGAAATCATCTATATCGTGTTTTTCTTGAAGTCTGCCAATTGGGGCTGGAACTTAAGAGTAACTTTAGACTCTGGAGCGATGTTGATTGGCCACCTTACCCCCCTGATTTGACCCCTACATTTTTTGATTGTGGGGGCTACCTCAAAGGTGACCTTAACAAGCACTATCCTCAAACTCTGAAACAAGCTATGGAGACGGCAAGAGAAGAAATCACCGGTATTCCTTAAGATATGCTGAAGAGGAGGAAAAACCTTCCAGGCATGGCTCTGGATTTGTATCCCTATAATGGGCACCAAATTGAGGATATCATTTTAAAAACCTAGGTAAATAGAACTTTGTTTCATAAAGGTAACAGAAATAAAAAGTTTCATTTTTGTCTTTTAACTTTTTTATTGACCTTAGAAATGTGGGGTCCATTCTGCCGCATCCTGTATTTTACAGGGAAAAAATCTACTTTTAAAAGTTTTAGCAGGTCTCGCTCCTCCTGATCTGTATTTTACTACGTTTTTATTAGCTTGCTTTCTTGTTTGTTTGTCCGGTACAAATCTGGCAATCGATTTCTAACTAACTTCCCGAATAGCTAGACATTTGAAACTTTTAGCATAGCTCAGAACACATGCTCAGATGACAATGCATCATTTTAATACTTTTAGCCTTCTTTCAGCAGAATTTAATTGGTTTTCAGCAAATTTTGCTGTATGGAAAGTTAGTTCGGAAAAAATCCGTAAGCTATTTTATTTGTTTTGCCATGTCCCATATTTACAATCTTCATTTTGACGGGTTTCAAATTTGTGATTTTTATAAATAAGAGAAACATCGAATGACAGCAAAACAGGAAATATATCGATTATATTATTTATCGATTATATTATTTATATTATTTCAAATATATCGATGGCACGGTTTATATTTGGTGTTGGGAGATCCGTTGTACAAAGATTTATCCTTTTATAGGTTTAAGATCAGCTCTCTAGATGGTTGTCATTTATGAGAAGTAAATAAATTCGAACTATTTTTTTTTTTTCACTAACATTATATATTATAAAACAATAACAATTATATTGTCAATATTACATACGATTCAACAGAAAATTTAAAAACGTAGTATATAAAAAGATCTTTTTATCTTGAAATTATTTAAAACCTAGGTAGATAGAACTTTATTTTATACAGTCTTCAGAAATAAAATATTTCATTTTTGTCTTTTAACTTCTTTTTATTAATCTTGGAAATGAAGGAGTCCATACTGCTGCACCCTGTATTATACAGGGTAAAAATCTACTTTTAAAAGTTTTAGCAGGTCTCGCTCTTAGTTTAAGGCCCTGATGACAGTCTATCGTCTTTATTTATTAACAATTGATTTAATAATAATTTTTCTGTTGTATATTATTTTGATTACCTGAGTAGTTGAGATAGAGCGGCAAGGAGAGAGTGGCAAGTGTTTTACTTGTTTAGTTTCTTAGCCAAGGTTTCCTTGATGGCCGTGAGGAAGTCTTCGGTGTTGAGGAACATTCCTTCCTTTACATTGGACAGACCATGAATACACCCGGCCAAGTCTTTAGTCATGTTGCCTGACTCGACCGCCTCCACGCACGCAGCTTCCAGTACCTCCGAGAACCTGACTCAATACAACAAATCTCTGTTAAGTCAGATGTAATAACAATTCTGAAAACACTTGTACTAAGAATGTAAACACTTGTACTAAGATATGTAAACTAAGAGGTACAAAGTGGTGAAAGGTGGATGCAATGAGAACCTGAAAGTGATTTTTTTTTCTTTGTCAGGGCTGTTTTACACCCTAAGGCCTCTTTCACACGAGGCAACTTAGTTGATTCAACTAGTTGACTGGTTGACTCTCAACTAGTTGACTGCCCGTGTGAAGACTTTTTCAGGCCTCTTTCACACGAGGCAACTTAGTTGATTCAACTTCTCTTCCCAAATTTCTTGGGAGGTCAGTACGATGTTATGACCCGAGGAAGCAGAAGTACTTGATGCTTTTCTGCAAGAAAAAGAGCAAAAAAATTGGTTGTGCGTCAAGTCTCACGTAAAAAGGGTTTCGTTGGTATTATGAATAGAAAATTAGTTAGTATAAGGGGGGAGGGGCACGCAAAATGTTGATTTTTTTTAAAAAATGGCATGAAAAATTAACTAATTACCATACGTGCTATATATATTTGTAATCTACTCTTTATTACCTTTCATTTGATACCCCACTCAAAATTTAAAAAAAAAAAAATGTTTTCGCTTGACATGAATTATCCGCCATTTTAAATTTGAACAGCTGATAATTTTGAGTTCGCTATATCTTTCCTGTGTGTGCGTCAAAACGATCTTTAATACTGGA
Source organism: Gerris lacustris (assembly GCA_951217055.1). Classification (NCBI taxonomy): domain Eukaryota; kingdom Metazoa; phylum Arthropoda; class Insecta; order Hemiptera; family Gerridae; genus Gerris; species Gerris lacustris. Next base: position 115,972,998 of record OX578277.1, on the reverse strand, counting down.
AAGTTTCAAGTATTTATCTCTTTTAATTCAAGTAATTGAAACCGTACAGAGTGACAGGCAGATAGAGGAATGAAACTATAAGGGTTTCATTTTTTGGTTTTACCAGTAAAACCCTAAAAAGAAAGAAATCTAGTCGAAGAACGTGGGTTCATCCCTTATTAGAGAATCAGGAAACGGGGTCTTTCTCACAATTATATCCGAAACTACTAAGCCACGAGGATAAATCCTTCAATTTAATTGGAAGAGAAAGTAGTATCTATATCGAACAAGTGTGCCAGTTGACTCAACTAAGTTGACTCGTGTGAAGGGCCTAATGCCTTGTAGTGTCTTTTTAGTTGAATCAACTAGTTAGGATGAGAACGCGAGCGGCACATGTGCCTGGCCTCCTAGTCGCCTGGGCGGAAGAGTTGACTCGTGTGAAGGGGTTCGGGCGATTCCTTAACACTTGCTACCCGACTACACTCCTTTTCAACCTCCAGTCAACTAGTTGAATCAACTAAGTTGCCTCGTGTGAAAGAGGCCTAAGGCATAGTAAGTGGGTCGTTGAACAAACCTGGGCTAGACCTGGGTGTGAAGTGTTTGTCAGTTAACCAAATCTCACTTCTCTGGCATCATAGAATTTAATAAAACTGTCGTGAGAGTGTCTGATCTTGGTAATCCAGGCCAAAACCTGCTCAACTCTTTCGAGAAGCTTCCAATTTTCAGCAATGGGTAGATATGGATAGGGGGACTAGTCCGGGAATTGAATGGAGATCTGCGGTCATATTCCAAGTTGTGACCATGCCCAATATTGTTTAACTTTATTGATGGGACAGCTCTCGCACACGAGCTATTCAAGGTGAACAAAACCCACGTGCTACCTTCGTACCAGCTAATAATGTAACGGCAATAACAATATAATGTAACAATGAAATATGTAAAAATTACACAATAGAAAAGGTGTGCAGGGTGAAAGCTAAATGTAGACTAGACTTTGAGGAACTATCACACAGTAGAGGGAAGTCCTCGAGGAGAGGGACAATTAAGGGATAATGGATAGTCCTGAGAGAAGCGCCCAATACACTTTTTAAGCAGAGAATAATATTGAGCTGGCACAGAAATTATTAAGTTTTTAGGGTTTCAAGAATTTACAAATTTTGAGGTCCCCTGAGTCATAAAAGTGGCTTGTAAAAAAGTGCCTATGTGTTTGCCAAGTAGTTGGAGCCTAAACTACTTGGCTGGTGAACTTTGTTTGTACATTTTCAGAAAGATTGAACCCCAAGGTGAAATTGAGAAATTAATTGAAGAAATTAGATATCATAAGATTTAAAAAAAAAAAAAATCAGTCTTACTACTGAATGTGTGTTACAAGTTGTGTCTTTTGACACTCAGATTGGCCAACCTAAATAAGGAAAAAATAAAGGCACTAGGCCTGTGGGAGGGGTGGGGTCAGTGATATTTTTGTTTGCCTAATGGGCCCGACCTTCTAGAATTCATTGGCTCCCCACCCTGATTTTTTGGATTTTCCGCTCTGCCAAATTCACAACCCATAACGTACAAACTGTATATAATACGAGAAAGTTTTGTTCAAATTTGTTGTACTGATTTTTTAAATAAAGACTAAGGGTGCTGATATGTTCACACTTGTTTGTCTATGACACATCAGGTGCGATTAGAGTGAAGAGAATTATAGAGTAAGAGGAAAGTAGTACAGTAAAGATAGAGGTAGACCTCGTTATTAACAAATTGTTTGAAAAGGGTCAGTAATGTTGCCCTTCCTTTCCGTTATATCAGAGACAAGCATAATGTTGCCCTAAATAACACCTCAAACACATGGGACAGTGCATGTTTTCTAAGGTTAAATATTCTAATGTTACGGTTCAATGTGATAGACGAGTGTACACTCTCAATCAAGAACTATAGACCCTATAAACAAGGCAAGACAGTGATTAGTACCTGTGAAGTTCCTTGTTGTTGTCAAGCTTTGCCCGGTGCATGAGACCTCGGGTCCAGGCGAATATAGAAGCTATCGGATTAGTAGATGTCTTCTGACCCTTCTGGTGCATCCTAAAACAATATTAACATTAGAATATAACATAAACAAATTTACTTAGTATTAAATTGCAGTAGTATTGTTGTAGTATTTTTTTTTATTTATGTAACATAAATAAATTTACTTAGTATTAAATTGCTTTACAAATAGTTTTAGAATAAGTGACAATGACAAGTACCACATATCTGAGAAACAACAACAAAACTACAACAATAAAATTAATAGAAAATAGTAAAACACAAGAGTTTACTCAAAATCTTTATTAACTCACAACTTAATCGACTAACAATCAATACAACTTGACAACTTATCTCGTTTTCGACAAAACCATCCAAATTTGATATAAATTAGATGAGTACTTTTGAAGGTGTAAAAATGTGCGCATGTGGAAGGCAAACAAATGAGCACAGAAGGTTGAAACTTATATGGAAACAATGAGCTAATTTTGACCTACCATACAAATTTCATTCAAATAGGAGGTATAGTTTTTAAGGTATTGTTGGTTTGCAAAAATTGAACAACAGACAGACAAGGAACCAAAAATGTTCCCTAATGTCTAAAACCGATTTCTGTTTTGGAATTTTTGAAATTGGAGACATAAAATATTTTACCTCCAGCGGGGAGAAAAAGTGAACTTTCCTCCCTAGTTTACAGGGAGGAAAGTAGCTCTTTCCACCCGGTCGGGCTCAACAGGGAGTAATGAGAAAGGAGGGAATCATGAACTCTCATGATTCCCTCCAGTGTTGCCTAAGTGATAAGCACAAGTAAATAGGCTTGGTGCTAATACACATTTCATTTATTAACTATTGTTTAATGTCTAAATCTATAATGTCATCTTCACACATAACCTTCACGACGTTTGGCATGATGACTCATCAGTAAAACAAACTAAAAGTTAAAAGAGAAATCATTATTTCTAAATGTAGATCTACTCATATGGATGATTATACGTTAGTTGTCAATACCATTCAATACACGACTCAGCTACCAGCTGATCTTCCATTTAATTTTAGCATTGAAATTCAAATAATTACTATCTATAATTTAATTTTAACATGATTAAACTTATCTGGTGAATTATTATTAGTATATATCATTTTTTTTAAAATATAAAAATGTTTACTTTTTTAACATAAAATAATTTAAAATTAAAAATCTTTTCAATTATTTATTTCTCCCTTCTGGAGGTAAAATCTTGTACGTACCTCGGTAGTAAAAATCACTTGCACCCTCGCGATAATTTACTCCCTCGGCTCCGCCTCGGGAGTGAACGCTATGGTTCCCTCGGCTTCGCCTCAGGAACCAACTTCATCGCTCAGGGGGCAATCACTTACTTTCCTCCCTTGGTGCGTAAATAACTATTTGTTCTTCAGAACGATAACATAGCTTCCGTTACCTTCGGTAAGCTTGGAAGTAAAATATATAGAGGGTACATAAATTAAGGCGAAAGGCCCAAAAACCAAACAAAAAATTAAAGGTTTTACAAACTTATTTATAAAAGTAAAAGGGCAATATAGACCAGTTGCTGTTTGACTGTGTGTGTGTGCTTGTTGTAGCACTTGGTTTTACAACATGTTGCCATGTGTAAATGACTCCCTTTGTACAACATGAGGCCCTTGATACCTTTTTAAACTTCTTACATTATAATGATACAAGTAAAATAAAACAAGTATTTACCTGTAATGGCGTGTGACGGTACCGTGAGCAGCTTCTGACTCTATGGTCTTACCATCGGGGCACATCAGTACTGACGTCATCAATCCAAGGGAACCTTAACAGACAAACAAATAATAAAGTACTTCCCTCTATTAGAATTTATACTTACAAAATAAATTAACTGAGTAATATAAAATACATGTTAAGAAAAGAATAGTATATTATGTTACAAGGCTGTGAAGAGAGACCTTGGCAATATTTACTGTCTCGCTTCGCTCGACAGTAAATGTAATTGCCGCGGTAAAGAAAAAAAACTTCAAAGTCGCGTCATAACATCCTATTTGCTAAACTTAAAGATCTTAAAGTCAGTGACAAAATAATTAGAGTCGTCAAAAACTTATATAGTCGAGCTCGGACAAAAATTAGATATAATAATCTGACTTCTAACCCTATCGATATTCTGAAAGGCTTATTACAAGGCGAAATACTCTCCCCCCTTTTATTTAATATCCTCATAGCTGATTTAGAAGACTTTCTTAGAGCCAGAGGGGCTGAAGGAGTTAATATCGATGGAGTGAAAGATATTATTATGCTACTTTACTGTGACGATTTAATTATATTTGCTACCTCTGCACTCGATATGAATAAAAAACTGAATATACTACACGAATATTGTCATCTCTATGGGTTAGAAGTCAATTTAGATAAAACTAAAGCTGTAATTTTTAGCAAAGGCAACTTATCTAAAAATAGAAAAAAAAATATTCTATAACGGTCACATTGTGGAAGAAATGAACAAGTTTAATTATTTGGGTGTGTGTTTCTCAAGAAAAGGAGTGTTTGAGCAAGCGTCGCAGCAAGCTATAAGTCGTTCTCGTTCCGCTTCCGGTGCACTCAAATCAACCTTGGCAGCGGCCAAAAATAGTTCATTTGACGCAGTGTTACAAACATTCAAATCTTGTGTAATTCCTACTTTGACTTACGGTGCCTCAGTATGGGCTTTACGGTACCTATCGGATCTTGAAGCGGCTCAAACCTTTTTCTTTAAAAAATATTTCTCCCTACAGAGTAATGTCCCCCACTACATCGTAAGAGCTGAATTTAATCTAACACATGTTTCATCTTTTGTATTAAAACAAGCCTTGAACTACGTCAGTCACATCCAATATCTAGACCCAGATAAACTAGTAAAAGTTTGCTTTGAAAGGCTTAAATATCTAGACTCGACTCCCAATAATAGTTTGAAGCTAAATTGGTTCACTCAGCTAAAAGCTATTATAAATAATATCGACGGTTTGGATTTTGACAGTATGTTGACTAGAGCCATAGACAAACCAATGATAAACGATATCATAGAGAAATATGAAATGATACTACAAGAGGAAAATCTGAAAAGAATCAACGAGTCTTCTTACAGCCTTTTCTACAAATCGATTAACTGCTCTAACAGTAACTACCTATTTTCAAACCTACCTTTTAATTTCCAGAAAGTCTTAGCACAAGTTCGTACCTCAGGGTTTAACTCGATAAGAATTTGTTTCAATGGTATCGTATATAAGATCCACACTGACACTACTTGCAACGTATGTAATAATCAACAAGTTGAGGACCTAGGTCATATAATGTTTCACTGCCCCGTATACGAACCTATCAGAAAACAATACTTACCAATGAACCTTACAGATCCCAATAGTAGTACCTCGACCAACATTGCCTCCATCTTAAGTTCCTTTGATAAAAGAACCAGTAAAAATATCTTTTTTTATTTTAAAAATATTGCTACTATAAGAAGCTTTCTCCTTTATGATTAATATATAAATATATTAAGTAATACTATTATATAAATTTTCCCCCCTTTATATATAATTTTAAATGTTTAATTTACCAATCTACCTTACACTTACGAATCAACCCATGTCAACGAAAAGACTTGGCTTAATTCGTCTACATACATGTCTATGGACATTATTCTACTTTGCCAGCCACTTATATAATTTTAATCATTGTTTTTGTGAAGATATTAAATTAATTTTTATTTAACTAATTTTTAAATTTAATTTGTCTTATTTTTGGTCAATTTTATAAAGTGTTAAAATATTACGTTATCATTATTATATGTCTAAAATTTAAACTAGTTTTTGATTAGTCGAGCATAAAGTCAGATTATAATTTAATGTTTAATGTTTATTGTTTGAAGCCAGACTCGGCATGACTTACATAGAGTTAAATGTACATAATTATTTATTTATTGGTTTCTTTCTTTCTTTTGTCTGCCTCCTTATCAGTGCATTACCTCCGGTGTTAGAGGTCATCATTATATTTCATGAATGTACAGTTTAATTTATTTTATTATAATTGTTATTATCGTATTGTTTAAGCCAACATATGTACATTTTAATTTCAACATATTTCATATTTTCATTAAAATAATACAGGATCATAAGTGATCAATTATAAAATTTAATTTTCATTTTCATTTATAAACTTACGTTCTGTTTTGTAAAAAAAACGATTTCTTTTTACTTTGATTGAAATGTATCATATATATCAAAAGCAACTCTATTTGTAACAAGTATCCTATATGTACTTAAACAAATAAAATCTATTCTATTCTATTCTATTCTAAAAGTCGCGTAGCATATGCTATTTTTTCCGAGGTAGCAGACAATGAAAAAACATTAAATATTAATCACTAATCAATATATAATAATGATAATATATAATATATAATCGATGATCTCATCGATTAGATGAGTAAAGTGGCCGGATAACCCCCGTCCTGTAATGACCTAAAGCTGTTGAACGGGACTAAAACTACAAACCAAAAAAAAAAAAAATAAATAATAATAATAATAACAAATATTAGTACATACTTAAGACTTAAAAAAAGAAACCTTAAAATGAGGTTACACTATAAGAAAAGATAAATAAAACGCATTGACATCTAGCGGATTTTTATCGTACTAGAAGCATTTCTACAAAGACTGCAGCACTACTAACGGAAGTTTTGACAACTACCCGCCGGACATAAAAAATCTTTTAGTTCCTAGGACGTAAAAGATTTTTTCTTTACAGCTAGGAGTAATGAAAAGATTTTTTTAAGTCCACGTAATGAAAAAATGGATTTTAGCTATGTCTTTTAGGCTCTAAAGTTACTATTTCACAGCCTACCACGGAAAAAATATCTTTTTGAGGCAGAAAAGAGGTGTAGTGTTTAGTGCTGAGTTTATCTTGTTAAAAGCAGTCCAAGTTAAGAGAAAAAAGATATGACCAAATTCATTGCTACCTTACATAAAAGCAGTTCACTTCCTCAAGTTATTTTCTCTAAAATTAGGTGACCACAAATTTAATTAACTAATTTACTATCCACATATTGATGGGTAACCAAGAAAATGTGATGCCATAGCAAACATTTAATTGGTAACACACCGTATATTTGTTTACCACTCATAAGGAATTTCCTTAGTCTAAAAACTACTAAGGCAAGGGAATATTTACACATTGAAGTAATTAGGGAGGAAACAAGTGAATGAATGCCTCACAAAATAGTTATTTACACACCAAGGGAGAAAAGTAAGTGATTGTACCCTGAACAATGAGTAGTAGTAGTAGTTACCTAGTACTTCCTACTAGACGGGTAGGACGAACCACTTGTTCGAACCTCGCAATCAGGCCTTATAGTAGACCCATTTTACTTGCCCCGTGGTGGAGAGTTCCAGCTACTTCACACATCATACATTTGTACATTGTACCGCCGAAGCGAGTATGATGTGGTCATTAGTAAGCTATATGAGCGTGCTTCAAAGTGTGGGGGAAGAGGACCCCTCAGGGGGTCCCCTCGCCCTACTCCGACCTCGAACCATAGATACAGATCACATTTCATGACTCAGATCGAACCCACTAGACGACGTGGGGGAAGAGAACCCCTCAGGGGGTGTCCCTCGCCCTGCTCCGTCCGCAATTCATAGATGCATTCAGTGTATCACGGCCCAGGATCGAACCCACGACCTCGAGTTGCCTCGACTCAGTGATAGCTGAGCGCGGTGTCTTTACGACCTCGGCCACCCTGGCTCCCACCCTGAACAATGAAGTTGGTTCCTGAGACTGTTTTATAACAGACAATAAAAAGTAATATCTAGTTATTTATATACCAAGGAATAATGTAAGCCTTTGATTGTTTTCCAAAGTAATAATGTTTTCACAAATATTCACTGTTAATTTCACTATATATGTAACAATGTAATATTAAAAATTCACTAAATAAGTTTAACTGTAATAAATTGAATTATAGATAATAAAGTCATTAAGAGCCCGTGGCAACAGGCTTAATTAAATAATAATTTAAATCAAATTATAATTATTATTAACTACGGGAAACAGACAGAGAAAAATACACTCCAGCACTGGGATTTGAACCACAGGCCTCTATATATAGACTCTATATCTGTCTGTTTCCCGTAGTTAATAATAATTATAATTTGATTTAAATTAAAATTTAATCTTTCCGTAGTATGAATACTAACAAAATGGTAATATATGAATTTCTAATTGATTGTATTAGGTACAGGTACTAATTGGGTACTTTATAATTATAAGCGTTATTTCTCTGTCTAGTTCTATGTCATTAATGTTGACTTCTCAGATTTGTGGAAAATTGCAAGCTTAAATTTGGGACAAGGTATCATTAACGTCAGAGAAAATAATTCTCCTGCGTACCTTAGTTGGTAGAGTGCTATACTGGAAATATAGAGGCCTGTAGTTCAAATCCCAGTGCTGGAGTGTATTTTTCTCTGTCTGTTTCCCATAGTTAATAATAATTATAATTTGATTTAAATTAAAATTTAATCTTTCCGTAGTACGAATATTACCAAAATTGTAAAATATTAAATAATAATTAAAAAAAAGTAAAATTAATTAAATTAATTTAGATGTCTATGTAGATAAGTTAGTATATCTGTTTGAAGACCAACAAATCAAAGCCAACAAATATGGTTGCCAGCAATAACAAAACATTTCGAGGTGAGTCATTACTCCATTATATTAATGATAATTATTTGAAATTCAATTCTAAAATGAGATAGGATAATCAGTCTGAGAGATAGCTGTCTCATATTAAACAGTATTGCCAACCTTATCTTACTTGTGCTTTATCTAAGGTAACACTGGAAGGAATCATGAAAGTTCATGATTGCCTTATTTTCCCTTACATCCTGTTCAACCCAACTGGGTGTAGTAACTTTCCTCCCAGTAAACTAAGCAGAGTAAAAAGGTGAAAAAAGAAGGAAAACTGAATTTTTGTACACACCTTTACTTTTATAACGTACAAAAATGAAGCTTTATTGGATTTTTTTCGATTATTGACCAAGTGGAGCGAGGTCTCTGTTCCAACTCAATACTCGACTGTTTGGAATTTTTGATGTCTGTCAGTAAATTTGTTTGTTACACAGACACAACTAAACAGTAAGTTTGATTTTCTTCAAATTCGAAATGGATATCGCTATAAGTCATAAAAAACTAGGTACTACTACTACTACTACTAGTAGATAAAAGTTTTGCTGTAAGAATGTTACAATTTGTCAGTAGAACACATACCATATCCCTGGGCGACGATATCGGACTGGACGTCTCCGTCATAATTCTTACACGCCCAAACAAATTCTCCTGATGATTTGAGCGCCTGAGCGACCATATCATCAATGAGTCTGTGCTCGTACCAAATACCGGCCTTGTCAAAGTCACTCTTATAATTCCTGTAACAATCCAACAATAATAATCACTAAAGGGGAAGCTCCTGTTTGGTCTTAAACCACTAAAACGTATAGTATTTTCTTGGTTTTTTGTACATTTAATAATAACTTTAAAAAATGTCCAAGAGAAAACAACCTTCAGTTTTACACTTATCTTTTATTTATTAATTTAAGAGGTAGTTATTTTCTAATTAGATATAAGTAATATTAATTACGTATTTTGATCTTAAACAACAAATTGTTATTAGCAAATTATTTCTATTTTTAATTATTTTATTTTATTTGCAGAAAATAAACTACAGTTAAATATTTATGTCAAAAATTAAGGTAGATTACTCTTGTTGTGTTTTCTAAGTTAAAATCATGTAATTGTTAGTTTTAAATCTTCAGGTATTCCCTTTAAATTTATATTTTCCTAATTGCTGGTCTTGTGGTCTTTAGAGTTGAAAGTTCATTCCTAAAGACCACAGAAATAAGGAAATAGTAATTTATTTACTCGCAGCAGCAAAATTAAACATTACTTAACTGTTTTTAGGCTGGAAAGTACTATTTCCCTGATTTGTCATTAAAATGTTTAAAACAGGCAGGAAAGTAGCTAAAACTGTCAGGAAAATACTTTCTCTGCCTAGGCAGGAAAATATTTCCCTGCCTAGGCAGAGAAAGTAACAGTGTTTACCACTGCGTGTCATAACCTCTTATTTTGGCAAGAACAGTTTATACTATTATCTCTAACTTATAACATTATATATTATAGTTAAATAAGTAATATTTAATAAATAAACATTTTAATAATAAAATAATTTGTTTATATTTGTTAATTCTGTTAAATAAGTTCAATGATTAGCAGATCTTTAATTAAAAAAATAGTAGAGTCACTGACTATACTGTAGCGTCATGTAAACATTGAACATCCATATTATTTTTATTATTGAAGTCATTCTAGATTAGACTAGCTACTTTTCTTGATGTATCCTAGTTACTTCTTTTCTTTTAAGCAATAGAAGATATCTTTAACACTTTTATTAATTTTTTAGTAAAAATATAAATAAATATTTTATATTGCGTGCATTGTTCATTCAGAAGTTATGTGTGTTATAAACATGTGTTTTGTATTTTGTTGTTATAGATTGAGTTTGCTTTTCACATATTGTTATTATTCCCAAGTTTCTTATGTGAACATTAATTTTAGTTAATACATATGTTATTATCTTTATTAATATGACACATAGTTATTAACTATGTTATATTAATAAAGATAACATTTTAGCAGCTTCATTTTTCTTGCGCAAGTAGATAAAATATTGTATGCAACAAGGCAGCAAAGAAACATTTCTGTCTCGTTTATTCATTGCCTGCCTCGGCAGTTAATTATCATAGCCTGTCCTCGCCTTCGGCTCGGAGGCTAATCTAATCACTCGTCAGTAAAATTCCATTTTGCTGCCTAGTTACATAAATAACTATTCAAAAATAATCAATATTTTCCTTTTTAGCACTCAAACGTGGAGGACCACTCTGTGTTTGAAGGGTTGGTTTTGTTTGTGAACATTTTTATTAATATTCATTTATTTATTTTTAAACACTAAATAAAAAATAATGAATAGAGTAGATTACTTTTCAAAGACATCCTGGAAGATGTCCTTAAATCTGCCATCGTATGTTTTCAAGATGGTGTTCTTGGTAGACAGGTACAGCGGCCACTTCTTACTTAAAGCTACCTGAACACACCAAGGAACAAATAAATATGTTAATATAATGTACAACCTATGTAACAACCTCATTATAACTAGAGCAGATAAAGGAAACAGCACTGTTATATTGGATTCAAATACTTATAATGTTAAAATTCATGATTTTCTAGACAAAAATGATTTTACAGAAATCCCTGATGATCCCACCAAAAAAGTCCAAGAAAAATTAGTCTCATTTCTCAATAAGAATAAAAATTTGTTCCCTAATATCAATGACAAGTTCAAACTTAAAATTATGAATCCCTTCTCACCGTCATTATATGGTCTTCCAAAAATTCATAAGCACAATACTCCCGTCCGTCCTATAGTTTCTTTTATAAATTCTCCCCTCTACAAAGCCACCTCATTTTTCAACAAGATTTTAAGAAATGATCTTAATTTTAGTTCTAAAAGGTCTGTAAAAAATTCCTTAGATGTAGTCAACAAATTGTCTCAAACCAAATTGCCTCCTAATTCCTTTCTAGTCTCATTTGATATTGTTAACTTATTTCCTAGCGTCCCAATCAGTGATACCAAAAATCTAGTCTCCCAATTAATTTCCGATAAGATCACTGATAGAAATCTAATCAACTCATACCTGGATCTTTCTGATCTTTGTTTGGATAACACTTTTTTCAAATATCATGATAAATTCTTTGTACAGTCTGAAGGCCTACCTATTGGCTCATGTATTTCTCCAATTTTAGCCGAGATTTTCCTTAATAATTTCGAAGAAGAGTTGTTCAATTCATACCACCCATTAATTAAATATGTAAGCTTATGGCTTAGATACGTTGATGATATTCTTTGTTTATTTTGTGGAACTAAGAGACAACTTGACCTTTTCCTTAATTTGTTAAATTCCAAACACCCTAGAATTAAATTTACTGTAGAATTAGAAAATGACTCCAAGCTGAATTTCCTAGATCTAGCTATCACTAGACATCCTAGCAAATTTACCTTCAATATTCACCGTAAAGAAACTTTCACTGACTCTATCATTCATGCTGATAGTTTTCACCCAAAAACACATAAACTTTCAACCTTCCATAACCTAATACATAGATTAACCACTGTTCCTCTATCACAAGCTGATTTCACTACTGAACTTAATACCATTAAACTTATTGCCAAGAACAACGGTTACCAACCCAGTATGATTGATAATTTATTAAGGAAAAAAGAAAGGAACTTAATACTTAGTACTATTTATAATACTAACCCTACAGATGTTGACACTAGAAAATGGATATCCATACCGTTTATTGGTAGCACCTCTTACAAAGTTGCCAAATTATTAGAGAAACTTGATTTCAGAGTATCTTATAAGTCACCTAGCTCTTTGAAACAACTTTTGAAATATAATGATCCCCTGTTGAAAAAACAAGACCCTCTCTTAAAAAATGGAGTTTATAAATTAAACTGTTCCACCTGTAAAGCTTATTATGTGGGACAAACAGGTCGTGCCTTTAATATCAGAATACTCAAAGAACATGTTAAAGAATGGACTAAACATATACAAAATCCTTCAGATAAACCCATTAAGTCACATTTTGCCGCACACCTCGTCAATAATAATCATAGCTTTGATCCCGATAAAGACATTGAAATTTTACATTTTTGTGACAAAAGTAAGAAACTTACTGTCCTTGAAAACTTCGAAATCTCTAAGCATTTGAAGAGTGTCAATTATAATTGCCTTAATGATCAGTTCCCCCCTTTGTCTCCTCTTCTTAAAATATTTTTGGAATAATTGCCCTTTTCTCTTGCACCTCAGTCAATTCCTTCAGTAAATCGTTTTTATTAGTTTTTTCAATTAAGTCATTTATAATTTTTTCTCTAGATCTTTTTGTCTCCTCAAGCACTTCGTTCTTCGTATTTTTATTTCTTATCTTGTCAAATCTAGTCATTTTTATTTAATATTGTTATATGCGTTTTCACATGTCTTTTGTTTTTAGTTTGTTTGATTTAATTTGTATTATCTTATGTTAAACCTTTTTTGTTTACTTTGTTTTAATTAATTTATGTAATTTTAAGTTGTTTATTCTTTTAATGTAAGTAATTTTTTGGTCTCCATTTTTTTTATTTAAAATTTTTTTTTGTTCTCTATGTTTTTGTAATTTACACTTTGTTTTTTTTTTTTTGTTGGTTTTTTTTTTTCTTTCATGGAAAAAAAATAAATTTTGTTGTTTTACTTATTGTTTGTTTTTCAACTCATTTTAATAAAATTTGTTAAAGTCAATTTGTAAAGTCTAGTTTTAAGTAATTTGTTAAGTCTTTTGTTTAAATTTTTTTTTTTTTTTTTTATTTTCATTTTATTTAAAACATTTTTTAATGTAAGTAGTTTTTGTCCTCCATTTTTCCAATTCACTTTTTCAAGCTAATTTGTTAGACTTTGTTTGTGTATTTTTGTAACATTTTTTAATTGTCAAGTTCAAGTTTTCTTTTTGTCTAAAGTACAGAGGGTATGTGTTTGTTACCTTTTAGCAGGTAATAATCCTTCCCCCGTTTTTGTTTTAATCTCTTACAAACCTGGCCTTCCTGTTAACTTTTTTCTTTTTTCTCACTTGTACTCCTGAAGTCAATCCAGTAACCTCCAAGGTATTTTGCATTCCATTCTTTCTTCCATTTTATTTTAAAATTTATACATACACATTTTAATTTTTTTTTTTAAATATTTTAATATTTTATTTTTGATTCATTCTGTGTTAATTAATTATTGTATTTTTCTCTTTGTTTTACAACTTATGTTACCTTGTATACATTTAAGTTCAAGTTTATAATTTTGGTTGTAGATTATCTGAAGAAGGCTGCTTTAGAACAGCCGAAACCGGTCAATTGTTCAAATTACTATTTTTGTGTGAAGACGTTGTTTGGTTATTGAACTACACCTCTTTCATGATGAGAACTTGATTATGTTCTATCTTATAGTCTAAGACAAAAAATATATTAAGCTGATTTAATTTCCACAGTACAAAGAAATTTATATAGAGTTGCCCCCGAACAAGCTGGGATCCTCATTATGCTTGGGGAAGGAAACTGAAGATAAACAGATATTATTGTTAAAATACACCCTGGAATGACCCTCTCAGGACTTGTCAAGGATGCTATTATGTCTCTCTACCGTAATATATTGAACGGCGTACCTGGAAGCTGGAATGTGCAAAGTCTGTGATGGACTCGTCCGTGTTGTACATGGCAAGGGCAACACCGGGAGCCTTGAAATCAAACACCAGCATCTTCTCTTGCTTCCCGTCTCTGTCTGTGAACACCATCTCCACCTAAACACCATACAATACATTCATAATTACATCTCTATCAAATACATACACCTAACAAACTCATAATACAGTCAGTCATCTTTAACTATACGAACAAGAATATATCAATTTGTTTGTTTTGTCAATTATACAAATCTACAGTTTTTTTTTGGAAGAAATTTTGACACACTTGATCTTCAAAAAAAAGTTGATTATAAAAAAAGAAATATATTTAAAAACAAGCTTTTTTATTTGTATTCTTCCAAGCAAACCCTTTCATTTGATACCCATGTCATGGGCGTGTTAAGAAAATAACTAGCCCATCTTGGGCTGCTTGCCATATTGGATTTAGAATTACGTCACTTAGCTAACCATGCATTGTCATCCAAACTAAACGTGTGTGCAAAATTTCAATTCAATCGGTTGAGCATAACTGCTTTAAAATTCAGTTGCAAGATTTGACCCGAACATACATACATACAAACATTGCAAGTTAAATAAAAGCTTGTAAAAAAAAAAAGAAGAAAATCACTGTCTACATATGATTTACAATGTCTATGTACGGCATTTAGTTTAAAGTTAAAAGTTAGTGGCAGACATTTCTTTGGAGGTTTAGAGTGGCTAAACGGTAAATAGTATCAAATAAAATGGATGACACTAGGAGTAGCAGCTAATCTACAAGTTTTTCTAGATGAATTTTTGACACACTAGATCTTCAAAACAGCAAGAAGATCACTAAATACATAATATTATTTACAACACCTATGAACGGCATTTAATTTAAAGTTAAAATTCAGTGGCAGACATTTTCTTTGAAGGTTTATTATTGCGGCTAAATGGTAAATCGTATAAAAAAAAAGGAATACACTAGAAGTAGCTGATTTTGAGAGATCTACAAGTATGGTCCTATGACTTTTGTCACATCTCTGTCAATGATACCTTAAAAAGAGTGTTTTAATTTTAGGTCAATTTTGTATATTTTCTAAACAATATTAAACTTTTTGACTCACTTATAGGACAACTTGAGTCATGAACTTTGGCAGGCACATTAGTACATGCAAAAAAGCGTGCCAAATTTGATGGATCTAGCTGCATAAATATGAAAAAACTAAACAAAATATGAAAAATGTACAAAAATGACACCAAATCAAAGGTTTTAGCTTAATCTAAGTTATAACTGATGGAGGTACAGCAAAAAGTCATATGACCAAAAAAAAGCAGGTAGGTACTTTTGGAATCTCCTAACTCTAATGACTATTACTCCCATCGATTATATACCACCACTACAGGAAATACCATAAAGGCTTGTTAACTTAGCCACAGCCATTTTAATCAATTTAAACTGTTAAAAAGAGTTCAAAATACACAACTTGAGCTGCGAGTATTGCTTAGAAGTCCAGTACTGCATTGTTATTAGTATTGCTCTACTATCATCACATCATCCATGTATCTTGAATAATACTCTATTTTTTTAATCCTTCTTCTATATATTAAGTGAGAGCAGCTAACATAGAAGAATTTAATAATATGTATCACAAAATTATTTCAAATATTGATACAACTCCATCATTACAGGGCTATGCCCCGACAATAAAGCTAATTATTATTAGAGATATTTGACGGTACCTTGCCGGGTTTGTTGACGTAGTAGTCAGTAGCCTTGTACTGGTCACCGTGAGCGTGCCTTCCTATGACTATGGGTTTGGTCCAGCCGGGTACGAGCCTGGGGATGTTCTTACAGAGTATGGGCTCCCTGAACACTGTACCCCCGAGTATGTTACGAATAGTTCCGTTAGGGGACAGCCACATCTTCTTCAACTTGAATTCTAACAAAACAGATACACAACTTTAAAATTAAACAAATACCAGCACCGTACAAACCTGTACTCAACTGAACATAACTACACATGTTAAGGCATGTACATAACTACACATGTTAAGACATGTACATAACTAAACATGTTAAGATATGTACATAACTACACATGTTAAGGCATGTACATAACTACACATGTTAAGGCATGTACATAACTACACATGTTAAGGCATGTATATAACTAAAGACGTCACATTAACATAAAGCATGAGCTTCAATTAGCACCGATTAATCAAAGATATTTAATTATTATCTCAAATGTTAATACAGTAGAACCTCGATAAGAAGTGTCTCAAGGGGATTAGGGAAACAGTCTTGTTATCGAGGTGCTCTTTTTGTTAAGGGTCATGTTATCAAGGTTATTTTGGCTATCAGTCGTGTTATAGAGGTTAATGGAATGTTGGGAGTGGGGTGGGGCGGGGTTTTCAAGTCTAGACTTGTTCAAGGTCGACCCATTCCTGCTGTATAGAGTCGCGTTATAGAGGTTGACTTCTCAAAACGACTTGTTATAGAGGTTCTGAGTTACGTTGTGAATTGGAAAAAATCCGTTTTATTGAGGTTGTCTGGATAATAATAGTCGCGTTAAAGAGGTTAATTTAACAATATGTGTTATGGCAATCTCAAGGGGATTAGAAAATAGAACTTGTAATTGAGATTTTCGTGTTATTGAGGGTCGTGTTAGTGAGGTTCTACTGTACTTCATTTAGAAATAAATGTTTATGCTGAGTTGAAGAAAATAGTTCTGACATTGATTTTAATTGATAATACTATTTTAATATAAAAATCATGAACACAAATGCCGTCTGTAGTCCTTACAATTAAAGTAAATATACATTAAGAGTAATTTCTTAGGGATAAAAATATGTGTAATAGTACATTACGCGTCGAGTGCCGAAAGTAGCATTTTGCATGCGAGTGTAGAGTTTGCACCCGAGCGAAAGCGAGGGTAGTAAAACCACACGAGCAATGCAAAATGCCGTTTTCGCACGAGTTGCGTACCGTACTTTATTTACGATTGTTAGATTTTAATAATAAATACAGAAAAAAAATAATAAACTTCCTGTATGTAAGTTCGTATTTCTCTTTTGATAAAGATGACATTAATTCATTAGTTGTATTTTGTGCAAAATTAATTATTTCGGGAGGTGTATTATTCTCCTAATATTCGTTATAATCACTTAAATCACTCATTGATTTTCACAAAAAACTCGATATAAACAGTTACTTTTATCAAACAAACATCAAATTAGTTTTGTTAAGTGTAAACAAACTCTAAAGTTAAAGAATTATGATACGCGCATGCACAATGAATACAAGTACGTAAAGAATCACTTTCTACGCATCTAAACAAAGATACAATGTTTATATTTTGTAACAATCGTAGATATAAAAATTAATCTGTAGTTGATGTGCAACTGATCGAGTTAGACCCCCCACAGAGGGAGAGGTTCTCCCCCACATAGGGGGAGGTTCTCCCCCCAAAAGTTTTGAGTTTTAGATACTGCAATATCAATAACTTAGACTTACAGAGGTATCTTCAATCAACTCAAAAAGATGTTGAGTTTTCTATTAAACACTTGGAATTATTAAGGTTGATTTTACATGGATTGTCATGGGGATGTCAAGGCAAACAAATCACCCTTAATCTTATCAAGTTTCCACTGTAACATGTTAAAACTCAGAAAATCAGGTAACTCTTAAAAATTCATAAATATCTTACAGGTAACTCTTAAAAACTCACAAACATCTTATAGGTAACTCTTTAATTTGTTTATATCCTTTTAGCAGTGTGATGAAATAAACAAACTCTGCTAGTAAAGATTGCAATAAAAATGTTTACAGTTCAGATCAATTTAAGAAGAAAAAGAAACTTTTGTTAAAGTCTCAATGCAGTTTTGGCTCGGTAGTCATAAATGTTATAAATGTTCAAATAAACTTAAGCTTAGGGAAATGTATGTTTATTTTCTCGTGGAATAACACTGCGACGGGTTCTTTGACGTCAGTAACAGTAAGGTCGGTATGACAGATACTGAAAAAGTAGAAAACCAAAGAAAAGCTACAACATTCAAAAATAAACTTGCTATAAAAAATTTGATTATTTTTAGAAATCATATGATATGTGTATGTTTATATTTACACCTTGATAAATAAGAAGGAAAGCTCTGAACTATAAATAAACAGGGGCTGAGAGGAACCTAGGGTCGCTATAAATAACAACTTGTTGATCCAACCCAAACAAAACCCAATCTGAATTTTTTTGTTTATTTATTTTCCACTATCCCACTTAATATAAAAATAGACAGGCAATTGATGTGGCACATAGCTTCCTTGCATCCTACCACATACTTTATTGAATTCATGCTTTTACAATCCATTATTGTCTAATTGGTTTAATTGTTTTCCCTGTTTTTTTAATCTGTCAAAATTGTTTTGATTTTTACTTCCATGAAAATAGAAGTATGGTGATACCCTCCAAAACGTGATCAGGAGATCTCCGTGAAGGAGGGGTCTTACAAACCCAGGGATATCATTGAAAACCGTTTCATATACATGTATGTCTGTGCGTACGTATGTATGTATGTACGTACGTTCGTTCGGAACTTTAAACCTTTATAACATCGCTTCAAGACATCATATTGATATGTGGTTTGCGGCAGTTTTTAGAACTTTTGATGGATAAACTGATGGTGCAAACCCGAACATCGTACCTCATGACGTTTCGGAGCTAAAGTCGCTTAAGCACGAAATCGGTCTGTCGGCGATAACTTCAGTAGGCTTTATTTGATTTCAATTTCCTTTGGGGTATATATGTGTCCTATATAGTAGATTGTACCTATACTTTTTGAGCACAATTGGATAAGCGGTTTGGGAGATATTAGCATTTTAGTGTTGTTTTTTTTAGGTTTCTTTCAGAACCAAATTATGGCTAAACTGTAAGTTGTATCGAAAAGCGGATAACACCAGCGGTAACTGATTTTAAAAGATCTACAACTTTGGTCCTATGACTTTTTGTCGTAGGACCATCTACCTTAAATAGAGACATGTTATCATTTTTTTGTTAAATTTTCGATTTTGAGCTCTTATTTCATGTGCAATATTGACCGATTTAATTTGTGATTGGGGTGCTTAAACTGCACAGTAATGCCCTTTAAAACGAGTATTTATTATTGTAATTATTTGCAGTACTTATAAAGAAGAATCAAAATTTAATTTAAAAAATACGGTGTTATTTACTTTGTAAACAATAATTTTATCATCTGATTTTAAATTTTTTTATTATTATATACTTATATTGTATAGTTAAAAACAAGAAAGAAAATGTAAACAAACATTGAATAATTAAGTTTTTTGTTATAAAGGATAAAGATTAATAAATTTGTTTTGTTTACACATAAACTCACCTTGAACTCTAGATGTAAACAAACCTCCTTTCTCTCTAATCTGTTTACATACTACCGACATTTATTAGGTAACATTTTATTTTTATGTTAACTATATATTTACTTGTGTTTATCATCATTATTATTTTTGTTTAATTTTGGATTTTTGTTGCAAAACTATAATGGATATTAGCTGTTTG
This sequence comes from Gerris lacustris, assembly GCA_951217055.1. Taxonomy (NCBI): domain Eukaryota; kingdom Metazoa; phylum Arthropoda; class Insecta; order Hemiptera; family Gerridae; genus Gerris; species Gerris lacustris. The sequence continues at coordinate 115,953,120 of OX578277.1, read as the reverse complement.
TACGATGTAGTTTATACTGAGTTCTCTCTTGCTCACGTATTGACACCACAACATTTCATGGAAGTCATGTGTGGGATTTCCACACCGGTACTTTACATGGTAGGTTGCGAGGAGCAGCAAGCTGCAAGGTCCAGCAAGAGATATCACCCAGCATCACCATGTAAATGGGTAGCTGCTTATGTGAAGCAGCGACTAACTGGTTGTGAATGTCAATAACCACCTCTAACCATCTCCAGGGCTTGTAGCAGATTTTCCCCAAAATTAAGTGACTTTAGTGACTTTTTTTTTCAAAATAAGTGACTTTTTAGTGACCTGTTTTCCCCAAATAAGTGACTTAATTTTAAATAAATAAAAAATTATTTTAGTTACTTTTTGTTCTTTAGCACTGTTAAACAAATGCAATTATAAAAATTTTAGAACGGTTTTTTGGTCATTTGATTTTGTGTACCGTAACTGTATGGAAAAAAAAAAAAAAAAAAAAAAAAAAAAAAAAAAAAAAAAAAAAACGGGTACGGGGTGCCTCGGAACTTTTCCTCACTTCGGAGAGACCACCAAAGTGGCCTCTCCTACTGCTTTGCAACAGGACGAAGCAGCATTTGACGAGGTCAGTACTTGGATGGGTGACCGTTTTGAACTAACTGATTTTATCATCATTCTTAAAAAAAACTTTATTTTTAATATATTTTTTTTAATTATTTGAAGTTTGGCGGTATTTTGACACATGTAAACAAACTTTGACGATACCAAAATTATCGCACTAATAAATAATTATATTCGCTTATAACTTTTAAACTAATATCGGGTTTTTTTATATTGGTTCCCTATTTTTTTTTCCTGTTCCAACGATATGCTATAAGTCAAAAACGTATTTATACTTTTGGCATTATTAACTGTCAAAGTTTATAAATTCAAATATTGATGACTTCAAAATGGCGGCTAATATCTAAATTAAATTTGGTGGGCTTGTTTGTCATAGAGAGAGGTACATTCTTTCCAAATTTCAACTCGATCAGGACCATTGTCGATTTATTACGATTTTTTAAAAATTTGCTGACTCAGCAAAATGCGTTCAAGATGGCGGAAAAAGTTGATTTTCCGGGCGGCACCACTATAGGTAAAGACTGATTTTCTGCCAAGTTAAATACCTCTTTTCTCTCTAGGTTAAATTTCTTGGGCGCTACGATGATAACATACACACGCACATACATACATACATACATACAGATGTCATGCTGAAAACCAGTCAGGAGGTCTTAAAAACGCCCAAAATGGATAATTCCGTTGAAATCTCGAAAAAAAAGTTTTTGGTGAAAACAATAATATTTCTACTATGGGTTGTGAGGAAAAGTAATAACAGGAGGGAGGGAGTTCGGAATAAAATATTCTTTTCATCTTTATATTCTTTTAATTTTTTTCATCCTATCTTCTTAATATTGACGATAAAACACAACACACGCCAGCTGAATCTAGTGCAAATGTTACAAACTTTATCATTCATAACAGTTCAAAGTAGGCCTAATATAAAATTCATAGTTAAAAAAAGTCTTGAGCTTACAAAATTCCTTTTGAAAAAGAGTTAAAATGTTTTGTATTTAAAAAACTACAAAAAATAAAAAGTTTTATCCTTGTTAGCCCAAATAAGTGACTTTCAGTGACTTTTTTAAAAATAAGTGACAAAAAAGTGACTCGTCAAAATAAGTGACTTTTAGTGACTTTCAGTGACTCACTACAAGCCCTGCATCTCTAACCATCTCTAACCACCTCTATCTGGATGTGAATGTCAATAACCACCTCTAACCATCTTTAACCACCTCTATCCATCTCTAACCACCTCTAACTGGTTGTGAATGTCAATAGTAAGGTTTATACTGCTGACAGAACAATATACTATCCCCTTGTCATCCATCCGTTACTTATATACAGGGTGGGCAAAAAAACCACACTTTTTTGAACACTAATAGCTCAGCTTCTGCAATAGATAGAAATATGGGGTTTGCAGGGTCTGATAAATACATTCTTCTACTATAAATTTCATATCTATAACTTAACAAACTATTGGGTGAAAGCCATGCAATAACTGTTTGAATTAGGGTTTAATAAAAGTTGTTGTCAGCAATTGTTGTCTGGTATTATAGTTTTGATAGAATAAATAACCATATGGTATAGAGAGGGGGGGGGTTCTTTGTAGGTAAGTGGGAGGAGTCCCTCAGAATTATAACAAACATTGAAGATGTGTTAACTACAATGTTGCCTGAAATTGAAGATCAAATGCCAAATTACACATTTATGCAAGATGTTACCTCGTCTCATCGCCCCTTGCAAACAATTCAATACTTGCAAGAGAATTGCCCAGACTTCATTCAGCCAGACGAGTGGCCGCCCAACAGTCCAGACCTAAATCAAATTGATTACTCTGTCTGGGGTTAATAAGAACAAAGAGTGTGTAAGTGGGAGGCAGAGTAAAGAAGGTTGATGAACTTCGAAAAAGGATTCTTGATGCTTGGGATGATGTGTCAATCAACTATTGTCGGGGCCGTATCCCACTGGAGAAGGAGAGTGCAGGCTGTCGTAACTCAACTAGGAGGACGTATTGGGCCATACAACAAGTAGCTTAAGTAAGTAGTTTTTTTTTTTGTAATTTTATTGCATTCATTTTATAATTACATGTATTTCATGAAAACTACCCGGACAACGACTTTCTTTTAATACCCTAATTCAAACTGGCATTGCATAGCTTTCATCCAATAGTGTGTTAAGTTATAGATACGAAATTTAAAGTAGAAGAATGTAGTTTTCAGACCCTACAAACCACATATTTCTATCTATTACAGAAGCTGAGCTATAAGTGTTCAAAAAAGTGCTTCTTTTTGCCCACCCCGTATATAAATTGTATAAGCCCCTTGGCTGACCTAGGTCCCTCACAGACTGTTGTGTGACGGAGTTAGTCAGGGAAGTAAGATATGTTTCTCACAGATAATAAAATATCAAGAGGACGTGAAGAGCCCCACCTGTCTATCTAGACGTCAACTGTATCTCCTCCATGTACCCATCTACATGGTCTATCCTCAATTTGGGTTCAACATCCAGAGTTATCAAAAAAACAAACTAACCTTCGACTCTGGCTTCATCTGGAGTTATTGTGGCACACTTGATACCGACATTGTGTTCTTTGATTGCAAGAGCAGCATCGATGGTGACTTGGTCATCAGTGGCGTCCCTGTACGGCAGACCTAAGTCGTAGTACTTACAGTCAATCTATAACAGAAAACACATCTGTATTACTATACACCTTTCCTCCTGTACTGTTTCAGCTTTCCATCTAAATAACTCTATATTGTGAAAAAGCACATTTTACATTTACATGTTTGTAAGTCCCTTTAGTCTAAAACAATGGTTTAAAAAAAAAAAATCCAGTCTCTCATCTATACAGATGTTTAGAGCTTAGCAACTGATCCAATTTTTATAAAATTTACGAGTTCAGAAAAATCATATTCCAAGAAGGAATTGAGAAATTAATTTTAGCTCTAAATTTAAGCCTTCTGTTCTTTCTGGGTCGTGTTAAGGGTATCAAAATGTTTTAAATAGCTAAGTTATTAATATTGGCTACAATTCAACATCTCCTAGTCATATTAATGCCTAAAACATCCATCAAACTTGATATAATATATGTTTCTTACAAATTTGTTTACATTAATTAAACAATAATTACATTTATATTATGTATACCACTATTTAAAAACTTTTTTTTATGATTACATTTATTTACACTTAAACTTGAAAAAGCTAACCTTGTCATGCAGAGTTACTTTTATATTTGCTTAATATTCCTACTATTTGTTTGGTATGGTCACAATAAAAATAAAAAAATCATTTAAAAAAATAAAATAATAATAGTGACTGTACCAAATAAATAGTAGGAATATTAAGCTAATGTAAAAATGACTCTTCTTGACAAGGTTGGCTTTTTCAGTTTTAAGTGTAAAAAATGTAATCTTAAAAAACAGTTTTTTTTAATAGTGTTATACATAATATAAATGTTATTATTGTTTAATTAATGTAAACAAATTTGTAAGAAACATATATTATATCAAGTTTGATGGATGTTTTAGGCATTATTATGACCAGGAGATGAACTTAGCTATTTAAAACATTTTGATACCCTCAACACGACCCACAAAATACAGAAGGCTTAAATTTAGAGCTAAAATGAATTTCTCCTTGGAGTATTATTTTAATAACTAAATTTTATCAAAATTGGATCAGTTGCTAATCTTTACACATCTGTATAGATGAGAGAAAACACTGGGCTAAGTAATTATGAACTCGTACATGAGATAGTTTTTCTGAGTTGTCTCGGACCGATTTTGTTTTATGGCATCCGACTAAAAATCTTGAACCACTTTGAAAAAAAAAATAGTTCTATATTTGGAAATGACTATTTTTTCCCCCCTTAAAAAGTTTTAGTTTTATTATACTTACACTTAAAAAGAAAGAAAGAAAATCAAGAACATAAAGATGTTTTTTTTGAGAATGCCATAAAAGGAACCAAAAAAAGGATTTTAAAGTGGTATAATAAATTAGAAAGCTTACAGTATTAGGAGGCTCTGCCCACACTTACACACACACACACATATATATGTATATGGATTGTTTGAGAGTTCGTACCTTAAGATATGGGAATATGAGGTTGTCCTTGATATTCTGCCAAATGATCCTGGTCATTTCATCTCCGTCCATCTCCACAACAGGTTTACTAACTTCAATACGACCTCCGCTGGCATCTATCAACAAAATAACATCCCGTACTCTATCAACAACATTAAACATAACAACATATACTCTAAAGAACAACATTAAACTTACTTCCTCAGGGAACATAAAGACTGTATAATATTACTTATACAGTATTGAGTATTGTAGTATTTAGTAGTATTGTATAATTTAACTCTTTCCCAAATAACATGCACAATGCAAAATTAGTGATAATCCATTTCCTTACCACTACAGAGTGGTAAAGAGTAAATTCTGACTTCATTCAATATTCGTTATTGTAATAAGACAATCAATTTTGAGCCTTAGATATCATCTATTCTTAATATATAAAACTAAAAGTGACAGTGACTGACTGATCACTAATTCTCCTACTTCCTATTGACATGGAGATTTGAAATTTGGTACATAGATAGAGTGTACCATAAATAGAAAAGTGCGGGTATTTTGATTTCGATATATGGCCACCATATTGAATTATTGCCAACATATTGAATTATTGCCACCATATTGAATTATTGCCACCATATTGAATTATTGCCACCATCTTGAATTTTTTGTTACCTTCCATTATCTCAGCTTCAAGTGAATCTAGCGTTATGAAATTCGGTACATAGACTGATAGCAGCTAAAAAGATAATTAAAAGTACTTTCATGCACAATGCAAAATTAGTGATAATCCATTTCCTTACCACTACAGAGTGGTATTGAGTAGATTGTATAATATTATAAAACGGTGTTGGAATTAATGAAGAATATAATAAATTCATTAATTATATTTATTTATTTTTATTTTATTGGTGCTTAACCCTGCACTTCTAACACTACGTCTCTGAGGCGTACATGCTGACTTTAGTTGATAGCTCTCGGTGCGCAAGCGTGCCAGCCATTATTCCTTCTAGGTTTGCTATCTCTGCTTAATTAACCTTCAGATTGCGTCAAAGTCGGGGTCTTTGCTGAGATTTTATATATTAGTAATTTACCACTTCTTTTAGTCTACTGTGCCTCAGGGACCCTATCCAGCCTAACCTTATCCAGCTTGTTGCCTTTAGTTGGCTTTTTATTGTTCTTAAAATTTGATTATTAAATATTATATTGCAATATTTATAAAAATTCATTAGATTATCATAACATAATTTCAGATTTAAATGCAGCAGGTGCTAGTGAGGAAAAATGTAAAATGTATATTTTGACCTGCTCTTTTCAGGTTAAAGGGTCAGTTTGGTAATCATTTTCTCCCTAACGAGCACCTTTTAAACATTTTATTAGACAAAGAAATGTTTCATGTTCATGATTTAATCAGCATTTAAATCTTAAACGTGTATAAGTTGGTCTAATTTTAATTTACATCTGAGAGGCGTGTTAGAAATAATGGACTATTAGACAGTGTTAGTAAGGCAGGGTTAAAATGCCCAACCTTCGAACTTTTATAAAACATACAATAGTGAAGTTCTGGTAAAATTATTAACTTTTTAAATTAATTGGTTAATTGTTTTATTTTAAATCAGTTAAATTTTTATAGCTTATAAATACACCCTTGTATTTCTATTATATAACCAATTATTATTATTGATAGACTAGAGGTGTAATAAAAATTACGGGGAAGTAAAAGTACTTGCGTCCAAGTACTTTTTAGGGTTTCGTAGATGGTTAAGCATACTTGCTATATAATTATGATTTCTTTTTCGACCTCAGGGTCCCCCCCCCCCCTGTTCGATCTCCAGGGGGGCCACAATGATTCTTATCGGTAATAAGGACAAGATAAATTACATTTTTTCAGGAAATTTTCATCACCCCACAATAAGGTATTAGCATGAATTATTTCAAAATTTTTGGACCAGCCATTATAGGAAGGTTGGAGGAAGGGGCATTTTTGGGGGGTATATTTTAACATATTAAATCAATAAAGAATGCAACATTTAAAAAAGCATTAATATAATTTGTAACCTACTATTCAGCAGCATCCATTTGATATCTCACTCGAAAATTAAAAAAAAAATATATAAACTTTTGAGTTAACCACATTTTTGCGAATTTCATTTTAAACTTCTGTATATATTTCCTAGGGTTAGATAAAAAAAGTAGCGCCAGAATTTTAAATTTCAGCTCTTTAACTTAAACGGTCCAGGTGTTATGAAGACAGACGGAGACACATCACCCTCGGCATTAGGGTTTCGAGAAGTATCAACAAAACCCTAATAAAAGAAGACCATCTACTTAAAAACATATTTTAACTGTTAGTAGCCACGTTAAAGTAATTATAATTACTATCTTGTTCATTTTAGATTAAAATTTCATTAGGATTATAATTAAATTTAAACTAAACATGACTTTTTCAAATGAAATAGATGGTCTACTTTTTCACCATCCATCAATTGCTTGTATTTTGTTTTATTTTATAATTAAAAACAGGCATTTATCTCTTTCTCGGTCCATAAAAGGACACACTTTAATAAATTTACCTAAAAGTTTTAAAAATATTTCTTGTAAAATAGTTGTTTTAACAACAATTATACACAAATGTATTTATCTTCCTCCAAGTGATTAATTGAGATTTATTTTTTACAATGTTTGTTCATTTGTTGTGTTTGAGTGTGAGTGTGTTTTGGTTGACATCAAAGCAAAGAGGAACGTGTGTGATTGATAAGAACTTGTTATCAGGGTTTACGAGTGTGTTACACTTATTGTTCTCCATATTCCCTAAATGAAAGTGAATATTTACTTTAAACTCACCAACTATAAATTAATAAGAGAACATGCCTTATCTCTTATATAACAATCAACGTAGTACTCTTACCTTTGTAGTTACCCCCTGCGGTTTTCTTGTATCATAATAAAAGTTTTAACTAACAGAATGAAATAAGGAGAGGGCCAATAAAAATACAAAAATCAAGTAGAGCTGTGTTAGTTGATACTGCACAGTAACTGGAGCAGTGTTAGTTGGCACAGCACAGTAACTGGTGCAGTGTTAGTTGATACTGCACAGTAACTGGAGCAGTGTTAGTTGGCACAGCACAGTAACTGGTGCAGTGTTAGTTGATACTGCACAGTAACTGGTGCAGTGTTAGTTGATACTGCACAGTAACTGGTGCAGTGTTAGTTGATACTGCACAGTAACTGGAGCAGTGTTAGTTGGCACAGCACAGTAACTGGTGCAGTGTTAGTTGATACTGCACAGTAACTGGTGCAGTGTTAGTTGATACTGCACAGTAACTGGTGCAGTGTTAGTTGATACTGCACAGTAACTGGAGCAGTGTTAGTTGGCACAGCACAGTAACTGGTGCAGTGTTAGTTGATACTGCACAGTAACTGGTGCAGTGTTAGTTGATACTGCACAGTAACTGGTGCAGTGTTAGTTGATACTGCACAGTAACTGGAGCAGTGTTAGTTGGCACAGCACAGTAACTGGTGCAGTGTTAGTTGATACTGCACAGTAACTGGTGCAGTGTTAGTTGATACTGCACAGTAACTGGTGCAGTGTCAGATGATACTGCACAGTAACTGGAGCAGTGTTAGTTAATACTGCACAGTAACTGGTGCAGTGTTAGTTGATACTGCACAGTAACTGGTGCAGTGTCAGATGATACTGCACAGTAACTGGTGCAGTGTTAGTTAATACTGCACAGTAACTGGTGCAGTGTTAGTTGATACTGCACAGTAACTAGAGCAGTGCTGAATTTAACTTTTTACTTAAAATACAGTAGAACCTCATTAATTTGAATACCCTCTGAACACCACTGAGGTACAAAACAGCATGCAAAAAAAGCCATCAATGGCACAGAAGAAATTAAGTGGTTTTGTCAATTAACTTCTATTAGTTTCTGAACCATTAATAAATACTAGGCATAGCATGGATCAATCATTGATGCGAGCCAATAGTAATAAATATGTATTGAATTTAGAAAATAGATAATCATGATGAGTTGATAGTTAGAGAGTATGATTGAAGTAGAGAGTCTAGTAGTAGGGGAGCTTCTCAGCATTTTTACTATTCCACTAATCACACATCTCCTTTTCAACTATTATAAAATGTATGACTTCACTACACATAAACTTCTGCTTGTATCAAGTTGAAATTTTACATGCCTGTTTCAATTGTACTTTAGACGATGTATATAAAGTTTTATTAATATTGTTAAAATATCTGTAATGTAAGATATCGGTAAAAACATTGTTTTCTCTATTTTAAACGTTTAGGACCTCTTTAATAGGTTTAATTATCTTTATCATTTCATAGCGTTGTCGCTGTTTTCTGTTCCTGTTCCATAATTCCAATTTTACATTTTAAGTTCATGTTTACTAGAGCGTTGCACGCAAATTCTAAGACGGATAACGCTGTCCAACAAACTTAGCCTGAGAATTAGTAAAAGGAACATGTATACTAAATGTCAACTAAATCAGTCAACTTTTACTCAAGTTATCGTGGGACACGTAAACATTACTGACAGACAGACAGGATGCATATTTTGTTGAATGTAAGAAGCTCGCTTACCCTCACATCAATTACTACAGATAAATATTAAATAAAAATGTTTTACACTGCAATGGACATTTTTGGAAATTCCAGGGGGCTTCTACGTTAGATCAACATACATGGGTTAGATCTAGGTAGATGGTTATCTTGCACTGACATGGTTATCTTGCACTGACATGGTTATCTTGCACTGACATGGTTATCTTGCACTGACATGGTTATCTTGCACTGACATGGTTATCTTGCACTGACATGGTTATCTTGCACTTACATGGTTATCTTGCTCTGACATGGTTATCTTGCACTGACATGGTTATCTTGCTCTGACATGGTTATCTTGCACTGACATGGTTATCTTGCACTGACATGGTTATCTTGCACTGACATGGTTATCTTGCACTGACATGGTTATCTTGCACTGACATGGTTATCTTGCTCTGACATGGTTATCTTGCACTGACATGGTTATCTTGCACTCACATGGTTATCTTGCACTGACATGGTTATCTTGCACTGACATGGTTATCTTGCACTGACATGGTTATCTTGCACTGACATGGTTATCTTGCTCTGACATGGTTATCTTGCTCTGACATGGTTATCTTGCACTGACATGGTTATCTTGCACTGACATGGTTATCTTGCACTGACATGGTTATCTTGCTCTGACATGGTTATCTTGCACTCACATGGTTATCTTGCACTCACATGGTTATCTTGCACTGACATGGTTATCTTGCACTGACATGGTTATCTTGCACTGACATGGTTATCTTGCTCTAAATTTGGATGATTTGTCAAAAATAGCCTGCAGATAGCCCCAGATTAATTTCAACCGTCTGCGCTCTTTACATTTTCTAAATTGTTTCCCTTTCTGTCTGTCTGTTGATCAATTTTTTGTTTGCCTGTCAAAAGTATCAATTTATCAAAATGTAAAGAGTGCAAACGGTTGAAACTAATTTGGGGATATCTGCGGGCTACGTTCGACAAACCATACAAATTTCATAATAATCAGTTGAGCACTTTTGAAGATATAGGTCTAAATAAATGTATGTTTGTGCGCATGTGGAGGATAAAATAATGGGCGCAGAAGGTTGAAACTTATATGGGATCAACAGTGGGCTAAGTATAACCTACCATCCCAATTTAATTAAAATTGGATGTGTTGTTTTCTAGATATCTTGGTTCACAAAAATACGTTTTATCTCTATCCAACTACAATATCTCGAAAATGGTATGTCCCACTTCAAACATGCACAGGACCTTTTTTGTGCAGAATTATGTGAGGAATAATTTTTGTAATAACACTTCTCTTCAAAAAATAAACCGTTTTGCGTAAAAAGTTAAAAATAAGTAAATTTTTGACTTTAAGGAGGGGGGAGGGGGGGATGCGCCCCCTCAAGAGGGGGGAACTTTATTGTTTCTTACTACTACACCACTTAAAAGTGTTTTCACAAAGTTTCAAAACTTTATAAACTAGGCATCGCGTGGCTCTATCATTGAAGCGAGCGTATTGCAATAAAATACTGAATATTGAAATTTGTTAATCATGATGAATGTCATAGTTGAAGATAAGTGGAAGAGGGTAGTGAGGAGTAGAGTGGAGGTAATCGGTACAAAGCTTTACTTCATAACAAACCTACATACAACACGACTAAAAGAATCTTAACCACCCGGAATAGCTTTTAAACTAATATTATAAATGTATCACTTCATTACTCAAATACTACTGCATGTATCAAGTTGAAATTTTACATACTTGTTTCAATTGTACTTTAGACGATGTACATGAAGTTTTATTAAGATCGTTACGTTAGAACGTAAGATATCGATAAAAAGGTTGTTTTCTCTATTTTAAACGTTTAGGTCCGCTTTAAGTGTTTTAGCGATCTTTATTAAATCATAGCAGTGTCGTTGTTGGTTTTACTGAAAAATGTTATTTGAGAGAAATGTTCATACTCATCGAGTAGGTGATGATAGAATTTTTTCCCGTCCTGAAATTCCAATTTTAAATTTGAAGCTCACGTTTACGCGAGCATTGCGCGCGAACTCTTGGACGGATCACGCTGTCCAACGAACTTAGCCTGAGTATTAGTAAGAAGATAATGTATACCAAATTTCAACTAAATCGGTCAACTTTTACTCAAGTTATCGTCACACACGTAAACGTTACTGACAGACAGACAGACAGACAGACAGACAGACAGACAGACAGACAAGATGCATATTTCGTTGAATGTAAGAAGCTCGCTTACGCTCGCTTCAATTATTTCCTCTATTATTCCTTATTTTCCTGGACTAATTAGTGTGGTAATCCTTATCACTTATAATGAGAACTTGTGTTTATGTAATTTTCAAGATCTACATGTTAAATATAAGGTTTGTATATAATATTAAATCTGCTTTTATAAGTTCTCTTGTTTTCCTTTAATCCCTTCCATCTTTTCCTTAAACCTAGAAGCGGTCCTTTGTTTCTTAACCAGCCCCCATTCTAGCGGGTAACGGGTAATGACAATTATTTTCAACCCAGCTATTTGGTGTTGCATCTTCGGTTCCACTACACAACCACACCTATTTCAACAACTTTTTCATGCCAAACAAAATATTATCTGTAATCAACATCAACAAAATGTTTTAGGTGGTTTGTTGATCAACTTTGCTCATTAAATAAATGTAACATCAATTACATTTAGAGTAAAATTGACAATTTTAAGTCCCTCAAGTGAAAAACAAGTGGGACTTTGAAACAAGTGAATCCATTAACATCTCATAAATCAAATTTTAATGCTGCAACAAGACTTGTTGCAGACCTCTCTCTCTCTGATTACATACAATTCTCTACATATTTGAGAAAGCATAAACAGGGAGTCCAACAACATTAAAATTTAATGTTTTCAAGGCTCAATTTGATCAAATTCAAGGCTGGGTTTATTAACATTAGTTATTAAAATAGTGATTTATTTACAATTTCTGAAAATTATAGAAAAAATAGTATGAGTACAGCAAAATAATATAAATTACTTTTATAATAGAAGAGACTTAATTTTTTGGACTTGTAGAATATTATAGTAGGCTGAAGGGTTTATTTGGAATGAAAGTCCTTCGACTATATACTTTTTATTTCATCAAAGCTTTCACCATGGGAACCTGAGCTTCTTCAGTGAACACTAAGCTCTGATGAAATAAAAATAAATATCACTCGAAGGACTTTCATTCCAAATAAACCCTCCAGCCTACTATAATATTAATTCAACCTAATTACAGCAGTAGTACCCCAGAGAAGTGAAATACAATATACAGTAGCGCATCGATTATCCGAACTAATAACTAATGTTGTTTAGGGTGGTTCGGATAAAATAAAATTAAAATGTATTGGTACTTCTAGACAACCTAGGGTCTTTAAAATTCCCGATTTTTTAAAAATTCAAGGTTTTTTCAAGCATCCTAAAAATTCAAGCATAATTCCATGAGTTCAAGGAATTCAATCAAGGCTGCTGGACACCCTGATAAAAGAAAAATAGAAAATTGGACAAATCCCACCATAGTAATTCGGAAGGTTATAAATCTATTTTAAAAAAAAACACTTGAATAAATAGCACCTGGGCTGTCTAAAGTTAAGAAATGTTCTAACTTATGTTTCATACAGCAGTGTAGTGTATAAAAGAGTTAGGACAAAAGTAAAAAAGAAGAAGAAATTTTTAATGCTTAAACAAATATTAAAATATAATTGTATCGAACAAGATCATTGTAAACAGCTGTATTAATCATAATTATTAATTCTTTCAAGAAAAATTATCACCAAATATTTGATAAAACTGATAACAACAGACACTTGTTCAGATATATTTGTATTTGTATACGTCATTCATTCTTCATATATCTTAGTCTCTAAATATGTGCCTTATCAGTTATCCTTTATTAGATAAAAAAAAAAACAATATCTAAAAAATATTAGATAATAATAAAAAATTGATATCTGATTATAGTTTACATATGATGTTAAAAAAAAGCCAAATAATAATAATAATGGTTTTTAATTCATTTTGGGGTTAAAGTCTAAATTCATCCATTCTTTTGGTGCGATGTAATAATGGAAATTGGGAGAGAAAAAGTGATTTTTTTAAAGATATTTTTACGTCACTGTCAAGAATTATCTGTTTGTAATCTAAGATAATCATTCGTTTGTTCATCAACAAATTAATGTCATGCATGGAAAATTTCAATATTATTTATAATTAAATTAATAGAGATAAATAAATAATCATATAATTTCGAGTATAATAGTACACCCAATTTCAACTAATTATAGCTCTCTCAAACAGGACATAATATATTAAATTATGTGAAATATAGGCTTACATAATTTTAAGAGTGTTGTCACTGTCAGTAGGCCAAAACAATTTGTTTTGATATATAACCAGTGGCGTAAGAAGGGGGGGGCTATCGGGCTTGAGCCCCCCCCCCCCCCCCCCCCCCCCCCCCTGTCAGATTTGAAGGGGCTATAAAATTACAAATAAAATAAAAATTAGTACATGGGTTTATGTCTAGAACAGCTTAAAATGCTGTTTTTGAACTAGGGTAGAGAGAGGGTAGGTTGTAGTGTGGCACCTTAATTTCTAGAAATCGAGCACTGATAAAGAGTATGTACTACCCCTATCGTATGAAAAGTGTTGTTTTCACCCAAAAATTTGTTTTCGAGATTTCAACGGAATTATCCGTTTTGGGTGTTTTTAAGACCTCCTGAATGGTTTTCAGCATGATGTCTATATGTATGTATGTATGTGTGTGTTATCATCGTAGTGCCCAAGGTATTTAACCTAGAGAGTTGAAACTTGGCAGAAAATTCAGTCCTTACCTGTAGTGGTGCCTAGTGGCCTCCGAAGTGAGGAAAAGTTCCGAGGTACCCCGTACCTGATTTTTTTTTTTTTTAATCCAACAATAAACCTTCTATTATTTATTTTTCATTTTTTTCTTTTGGGTTTTAGTCCCGATCAACTGCCAGGGATAAAATTATTATTGCCATTATTATTATGCCACAATTATTATTATTGTTATTATTATTATTGGATCCAACAGAATACTTAAAACAATTAGAACAATGGCTTCAGAAATAAAAAATAATTTAATAATGAAAAAAAAAATAGTGGAAAACAACAACATTAATTTATTCAACAAACTTGTTTAAACCGCTAATAATCCTCGTGCTGTCAAAGCGGTAATAATAATAATTTATTCATTTATAATTGGTAAATACTGTCTTTTGGCATTAAACAATCACAGGAACAGACAAATTCATTATTTCTCATTTTTTTAATACTAGATCATCTACAAGACCTTGAAAAATCTATCAAGGTATGCTCAAGTAAAGCAATTAAATACAGCGGAGCAAACCATTATAATAATACTAGCCCATAAAAACAAAGCTTTTATTATAAATCCTTTATATTTATGCATTTTGGTTGTGTGAACCATTAACAATTCAATTTGTTAATTAATTGAAATGTATTTGTTTTGGTACAGACTCTACATGCCAAGTTCCAGCTAGATGGGATAACAACAAGACGGGCTAATTAGTCCTCCAAACATTTTGAGGACAGACGACAGCACAAACAAAAGTAAAGTTAATCAAGTGTTTATAATAGTTTGCAATAAGTGTGGCACAAAGCTCTCTTGTGTTATTTCGTAGAGGTACTTTAATGATTTTATGCTTTTACAACAGATTAATGTAACATTTATTTCCCTCATTTCTTAAATCTTAGAGTTGTTTTGAATTTTTACATGAATTAAAGTATCAATTTAACAAAATATAAAAAGCGTATGAATTTTATGAAAGCGGTTGAAATATATCGGAAGCTATCTGCGGGCTACTTTCGACAAACCATCCACATTTTATAAAAATCAAATGGGTACTTTTGAAGACATAGGTGTAACTAAATGTGGAAGAGATACAAATGGGGGCTGAATTTTGAAACTTATATGGGACCAACAATGGGCTATTTATACCTGCTGTCCAAATTTCATTAGTATAAGACAGGGGTTCCCAACGGGGTCCATGGAAATTTAAAAGGGGTTTATAGTATTCCAGGGGTCTATTGGGGGTCGCTGATAAATTTAAAAGGTTTGAATATAGATTATTTCAAGAATCTAAAAGAAATATTTGCGTATCGTTCTAAAGGGGAAGCCACCAACTTCTGTAAATAATGCTGGTGCATTAGAAGCTTCTAACAATATATCATTGTTAGTTGCAAAAGCCGGATATCCACATACCACTGATGAAAATATTATATTATCGCCCACCAACAATAAAAGTGGTAATAAATACAGTAGAGCGTCAGTTATCCGAACGTTCAATTATCCGAACTAGCTTCATGGAAAAAAAATCAAAAGCCACCGCTAAATTAATTCCTAGGAAGAGCGGTGTTTGCTGTATAAAGGGATCCCAGATTTCGATGAATTCAGTTTGACTGGGCAGACATTAACATTTGTTTACTAAGAACTAACTTTTGTTTGTCTATGCAATTTGTGGAATTATTTGCAGAATTTTTCCATTTAATACCTTTCTATTCTGTTGGTCTGTTATGTCAATGTTCTCAGTTTCAAATCATTTATTGTGAGGTATACATTTAATTAGTTAGTGGTTAGATATTTTAATTAAAACTTACAACATGTTGACAAAAAGGAAACGGGTAGTACTTTCATTATAAGATAAAATGGAAATTATTACGCGGCTGAAGAAAGGTGAAAGCCAAGGCATTGGCTATCAAGTTCAGTGTTGGTAAATCAACGATTACGGAGATAAAAAATAATTCTGATTCAATCTCTTGGTCTAGATTAAGTGCACTTAACAGTGAGGAGGGCAGTTTAAATCGGAAAACTATAAAAAAAAAAAAGAAATCCAAATTGTTGGAAGATGCTGCATTCACTTGGTTTTTGCAAAAACGGACCTCTGGACAGCCCGTATCCATATCTGGACCCATATTGTGTGATAAAGCAGTGGAATAAAACATGAAGCTTTGTGGTGACTCTTTATTCATCCTCAGTTCTGAGTGGCTGAAAAATTTCAAATTACGTCATGGGATTCGACTAATCGAGATTCATAGTGAAAAATTAAGTAAAACAATTTAGCAGACGAGTATTACAACCTTCTTTATGCCAAATTAATCTTAGGTGATACACAACTTATATTTTTTTCACTATGTACTAAACAAATAAAACAAATATGCTTTTGGCATTAGCGCGGTTGATTATTTTTGCATCTTCCCTTTTAAATTTCTAGTGAATTTCGATTATCCGAATTTTTGATTATCCGAACCACCCCAAAAAACATTAGTTCGGATAATCGACGCTCTACTGTACTGTTATGAAAATAAACACTGGACCAGTTGTAAAAACTATTCCGCACAGTAATTTCCACTACTATACACTTACTACTACTTATAGTTCATGTGGATCATATGTCACAAGATACTAAAAAATCCTTAATTTATGCAATTGTAAAACAGTGAATTTTCCGTGCAGTTGGATGAATCCACTTTTTGTAGAAATAGTATCTTGATGTTATATGTACGATATTAAAGCTCCAGATTAAGAGAAAATACAGAAGAAGAATTTCTTTCAGCGATCTGTTACAAATGTACTCTAAAAGGTTAACATATATTTGTATTGGATTTTTTTGACAATTTACACTGAACTGAACACTTAAAACAATTATAAGAAAATATGTCAGCTATAGTGACAATATGATGATAGGTAATTTCAGGCCAAATATTAAACAAAGAAATTATCAATATATACGCAGTGACAACATTAATTAAAATCGAGTCTTATGTAAACCACATTTTTTTATTTTTGTCCAAGCTCTTAGCACAATTTGTTATCTTTAAGATATTTAAGTGCAATTATTAGTATATTCTGCTAAAGTTGTATATGCTGTATATTAATGGGAAAATGCTAGGGAGTCGATGAAGAAAATAATTTTTTTGAAAGGGGTCGATGAAGGAAAAAGGTTGGGAACCCCTGGTATAGGACGAGTTGTTTTTAAGAAATGTCGTTCCACAAAATATGAGCAGACCGACAGACAGACACGGAACCAAAAATGTTTCCTGATGTCTGAAACATATTTCAGTCTTGGAATTTTTTAAATCGTAGACAACAATTTTTTCATTCTTCAGAACAATCACATAGCTTCCTTTACTTTCAGTAGCTAGGAAACAAAATAAGCAGAATTATAGAATTCAAAATAGTTATTGTAAATGCCATTTTGAACAAGAGAGAGGGTTATTAAGTACAACTATTAAAAAAACACCAGTCATGCACCATGACTTAATGAGCGAATTTTCAAAGAAATCTGCGTATAATTGGCTTATGATAATATAGGAAAATTTTGGTTTAGAATTTGGATGGATGAAAAAAAGTCAAAATAGTATTCTCCCTTCAAGATGCATGTCGTTAGAAAGCTCTTTAAGAGTAAAGTAAATGTTGTTATGTACACTTTTGTCATATTTTCAAATAAGAGGGGAGTAAAATGGAAAAAAACACGTTTTTATGCTATTTTTGACCCTAAATTGTCAAAATTTGACCCCCAACAAACTCATCCTTTCTTTAGGTATTATTGACCTTTTAAAATTTGTTTGGATTTTTTACATGTATCCTAGGGTGAGATATCGTCTGGAGTGACACATAAACAATAAAAAAAAAGTGTTAAATTTTAGGAATTGGTTAAGAATGGTCTAAAACGGATTTCCATGGAGAAAATTTTCACCATTGCAATAGCTTAATTTTCTTCGAAAATTTGCTAAAAAAAAAAGACAAAGCAATAAAGTTTTTCATCAGCTAAAAACAAAATGAATTCCTCTTATATGGTTCCCCTCTGCTAACTATCTGTGAAGAAGCAGCCATTTTTAATAATTGAAAAAAAAAGTTTGATTACCATGTTGCAACTATCAAGGGGGTAAAACTAACTTATTTTAATAAGCACAGTACAGATTGCGGTAGAAGTAGTCTATAAGTTGATTTCCGACATGAATTAGACTCACCTCTCACTAATTCATCTTATCATTGAACCTCTATTTCTTCCACAATTAACACTTCACGGTGGCCTCAAGAAGGCTGAAACCTGTTTTGTTATATAACAAAATTTCAATTAACAAGGAGAGAAAATAGTTGTTATTCTTTAAGAAGATCGCACCCATATCAAATATATAATAAATTTAATGATATTTGAAGAGAATTTCAACAAGAAAGATTCAGTAGACACTGCTTTAAACCTCTGCCTCAATTTCTCCTTGGACATGTCTACTTACCTAGCTGGCATTGAAGATAACTGATATTGGTTTAATGCTGACTCTGTCATGTTCAAGAAGCGAAAAAACTGTAAAGTACAGTACATTTTTCTGATAACACATGAATTATCTGGCCCGGTACTTGAATGCCTGATTTAAGTACTCTATGTATCTGACGACCCTTCCCTCACCAGATGTCCATCAACGTAACCGTGAAGACTAAACACAATAAGAATTTCTAAGATATGACTTTGATTTCCTACCTAACAAGTTACAGAAAAAGCTGCAACCCTACTATAGTGCTAGTAGCAGAATAAGAAGGATGGTGAAGGAATGTCAGCGGGCGTCGGAGCCGCTGGCATAAACTGAGAAGGCTACACTGCTCTGGATCCTACAGAGATCCCAGGCAACAAAAAAGCAGACGAGGTGGCAAAACTAAGAGCTTCCACACCAGTCTAGAGGTCAGGGTAAACCTGGCCACACGTGCAGTTTTAACTGACAGTTTGAACTGTTCAGTTGAAACTGTCAGTTTGAACTGTTCAGTAGAAACTGTCAGTTTCAACTGTTCAGTTGAAACTGTTCGTGTGTGTGTATTTCAGTCTCAGTTCAACTCAACTGTACAGTTAAACTGAGACAAATGAAATTTCAATTTTTTTTAACTGAGAGGTTCAACTGATTGCTGCTGTGTGGGGGTTCAACTGTACAGTTCTCAGTTCAATTTGTGTGACCGTTCAGTTGCTATAAATCTCAAGGTAGCAGTTAACCTTTGGTGTGAAGATATTGCTGTTTTCATTACTGTATCTTTTCTTCTTAATCAAAGGAAAAACCAGCGAAAGCAATTTTTGATACACTGCTTCTGTTATGCGCAAATAATTAAGGAAATCTAATGGTTCTTCGCTTAGGTAATTCTTTTAATAAGCTGATGTTCAAAGATTTACTTACCCTTTGTAACCACTTCTTGCATCATTGTTTACGTTTTTTTACTTTTTTGTAAAATTACAAAAAGTAAACCAAGAGCGGCAAAATCGTCCTCGAATCCTACGCCTTTGAATTCATTTTAAAAACTGAAGGATTGAACTGTGTGTGTGTGTGCTTCTACAGTCTACAGTTTAAACTGTATGTGTGTGGCTGGCCTAAGTCAGCTACCTGTGGGTCTGGAATGAAGCGGAGGGTGTGGATAGACCCAGAGGGATGCAGGCAATACAAAATTAAACAGTACAAAGACCTAGTTACAAAGAGATAGTTGTAGTCTTAACCCAGTGAACGCATCTTCTAATTCAGGAACCTACCTCTGTGGCAATTTTAAATAATACCATATGAGATTACACAATTTAAAAAAAATTGTTGCTGGGATCCTCTGTGAATACATATGGTAACAGGCCAGGTGGATACTTGTAAGAGGGTTCTGCCCGAGATATACCCTTTCCAGAGTAGAGGTCCTTTCCCGCCTCTGTCACAACCTTTCGTTGTTCTCCGAGAGCTATTGTGGCATGTTTAACTTATTTTTAATTGTTAACATTTTAATTATTACCATTTCTTAATTAATATTATCTCCTCAGGTCAGCGTACATAAAGAATTCATCTCAAGCCATCATAGCTTGTTAGTGACAGTTTGTTGTTAACCATGATTGACGTCGGTGTAGCAGCACTGATTTTATATTTTCTTCGAAGATCATTAGCTTTGTACTTCTTCTAAATGACTAGAGATAAGCAAAAATTCCCCTTGCTCTCCTCGGAAACTAATTAGTTCAAAAGAACTGATAACAAAAACCAAAAATTACCTAGTAAATAGAGCTGATACTGGTCAGCCATATTGGTAACAATTCATACCTGGAGGGATGGTCAAAATATGAATTGCACTGAGAAGTGATAAACAGAAATCAGTTTACATGGGTACTCCAATGAAAGAAGCTATATTTCATGATCTAAAAAACTAGCGGGTACTTTTTGTACGACAAGCAAGATTAACTTAACATTGAACCGTTTATTATCAAGAAAAAAACTATCACAATAGCTAATTGAAAATTATTTTGACCAATTTGGACAGAGTTTGTTACCACTAATCTAGGCTAGTGGTACACATATTACCTAAGTACTGGTACACATATTACCTAAGTACTGGTAAACATATAAATATAACCTAAGTAATGGTACACATAGTACTTAAGTACTGGTACACATATTAACGATTGTATTTTTAGATCAATTAACTAAATAACATTCTTTTAGTATTATTTCAAAAACATTTAGAGGAAATTGCTAACATCTACAGCCAGTTTGTTTTAAAAGTATAATATAATAAGTTCAAATAAAGCCTACAAGTTTCTATGACAACCTGGTTGGTTAGAGAGTGGCTGCAAATTAAGGAAGCAAGATTTCAAAACAGATTTGAAACAGTGGCGTACCAAGGCGGGCCGCCCCGGGTGCCATAAGCCTTAAGGGGTGTCAGTGTGGTAGAAAGAAAAAAAACAACCCAAAATCGTTCTGAGGGGTGACAAGATAATATTCCGCCCCGGGTGCCACAAGACCTTGGTACGCCACTGATTTGAAATCAGAGAGATCAGTAAGATTCAAACTATAACACAAGATTTGTCACTTTTAACACACATAAACTAATTTTAAGTTGCAAATTTCACTTCAATCTTGATATACGTTTTAAACTAATATAAAATAAGTTAAAATTTTAATTTGTTTCGTTTTTATGAGAGGAGGTTTTAACTAATCTTGTTTTCATTTTGAAATGGGGGAAAAAACACTAAGTAGGTCTTCACACAAAGTATTTGAAGAAACAAATTTGATAAAACAAACACCTCGTGAGAAGACCTAGAGTTTTTCTTTTTCCTTTTCAAAATGATAAGTAAACATCACACATTGGAGAAGCAATCAGATAATAATCTTGAATCTTTACAAATTTAATTATTAAATTTTAGTTTTTTAATTCGAAGAATAATTGGATCTCGGTTTGTATAACATTTATAAAAGTTATGCCACTTTCCATTCTAATAAATAGAAACACAATATACAATTTAAAAGTACAACATTATCAACAAGTGAATAAAATGATTCTTTGATCTATTTATTTTATACATTATAATAAGAATTTAAGGCGAAGAAACACAATAAATACAATTAGACTCGTAATATACCAAACAAGGCGAAGTTAAGTGTAACATATACGGTATATTTATTATTTTATAAATAAAAATAAAAGCCTAGGTATATCGTATATCACAGCGGGAGGTAACACTGATAACTTGTTAACGCTTCTGTTTACTGTTTACATTTTACATATAAATCTAACTCTAGCAGAAGTTTAAATGCATTAATTCGTAAACATTTGTCAACAAAATTCAGACAACATATATTTTAAAGCGTAGAATTGTTCACAACTAGACTAATAAAAGGTTTCTTTAAAACATAACTGATAATAATACTAATAAATATTAAGTGTAGAATCCATTCGAATGATAAAAAATAAGCCGGCAATTTTATTTGCACAAAATTAACGTAATTTTAAGATGGTACGACATGCAATCGATGATTTATTTTACGTTAATTCACGAATAATAATTGAATAATATTTTTTGCAATTAAAAAAGGTACTTACAATTTCTCTGGCTGAGGCACGTGAGGGCAGGTTTATTGGCGTGAGCCGAGACTCCGAGGCGTAAAAACGAGGATAATTTGCTACAAGACATGTTCGGACTGTTCTAAATACGACGGCAAATGAAAAACTAAATTTATAGTGTAATTAAACTATTAAGTAGATCGTAGAACGGTTTAAAAATTGAGCGGAATTTATCAACGTCTGGGTTGCAAAAAGCGAACCTACCCAGTACCCGGTGAAATGCGGGAATAAAAGAGAAGAGAAACGTGTCCAACACTGAACGCTGTGCAGGACATGCGCACTAAACTCCTCCCTGCGACTGCTTCTCTACTTGAAGATCTACTAATCGCTTCAACAGCACTACTCAAAACACTTCCGTTTTCATTTTCTTCTGTCTATAATAATAAATAATAATGAGAATATTACATTAGTCAATATTTATATTATACTAGCTGACCTGGCGAACTTCGTACCGCCTAATAAACAAAAATAACATAAGAGGTAAAATAACATAGCTGCTGTCTTTGAAAAACTTTATAAATAGTTTATTTAGTTGAATATATTGTTGCCTTAGATGAACAATTTATATTATAATTTGCAATATATACTTGTACCATTTACAATATTGGCATAAGAGACATACAGATAAACAAACATTCATTTTTATTGATATATATATATAGATTATTGAAATATTTTTCTTGTGTTTTCCATTTTACCCCTCTCCTAAATGAAAATATGATAAAATGTACATATACTAACAAGTACTGTATACTCTTAAAGAGCTTTTTAACGATATGCATCATTAAAGGTTTTCATTACTTTGACATTTGTACCCCGTACCCCTGTGTACCAAAATCGGAACATATTTTTACTAACTCAGAAACGCGTCCAACCATTCCCCTAAATTTCATCGTAATCGGATGAACGGTTTAGGCAGGCAATAAGAGACAGACATACAAACATTCATTTTTAGGGTCCGTAGGCAAAACCAAGGACCCTTATATTTTCCTGCGTGTGTCTGTCCGTCCGTCCTCTCGCGTGCTCTCACGGCTACACCTTTCGTCCGATCACTTTGAAATTTGGCATGTATGTGTCTTGTACCTGCCCACATATTTTAAAAATATAGCGACTTCAAAAAAATATTTCTCAAAAAAATTAGGGTAAAAAAACTTAAGGGTTACATTTTTTTTTTTTTTTTTTTTCGACACCGTGAGGGGTATCATATGAAAGGGTACGTCGAGCTGATTACAAAAATATATAATTCTTTGGTTATAACTTTGATAGGGCGAGCGTAGGCGAGTTTGAAACGTGCTCCCCCCCCCCCCCCCCCCCCCCCCCGTCTATCTCGCTTATGTGAAGTGCAAAAAATCTGAAAAAATTCCTGAACATTCTTCGACCAAAAGTAAAGATACCACTTTTTGGAAATTTTGAAAAAACTATTATTTTATTTTTTATTGACAAAATAGTTTTTTTTATAATTATGGTCTTTTCGATGTATTTAGACGGTTGTAGTCCGGTTCAGTGGCAAAAAAAATACTTTATCAGAGTGTGTTTTGAGAAAATCAGACCCTTTGAATGGTTCAAAGTAAGCTTTTTAGCATTTTAAAAAAACACTGTTTATACACTTTACAGTTAAACACTATATAGTGTGGCCTACGGACCCTCGCTGTGTGCTGACTAGCACACACTTGACCTGTTTATTATTTATAAAGATTAGGTAAATCAATTGGCTTCCGAGTTTACTGAAGGTAACGGAAGCTTACCAAAAATTCCAAGGAAAAACCCGTTATAGACGTCAGAAAACATTTTTGGTTCCGTGTCTGTCTGTCGGTCTGTGTCTCACGGACTGTCTGTCTGTCCCTCATTTTTTCCGAACCAACGTATCTTAAAAACTACTAGTCCAATTTTTGTGAAATTTGGATGGTAGGTCATAATTAGACAATTGTGTGGCCCAGTTTCAACGTTATTCACCCATTTGTTTCTCTTCCACACATGCGCACAAACATACATTTATTTAAACCTATATCTTTAAAAGTACTCGTGTCAAAAGTAGCCCGCAGATAATCCCAGATTAATTTTAACCATCTGCGTTTTTTAAATTTTTGCTTAATTGATACTTTAATTCATGTAAAAATCAAAACAGTTTTAAAAAATTCGGGGGGAAAAATTAAATAAATTTGACAATAATAAGCTGTAAAATCATTAAATCATTTAAGTATACGAAATAGGACTCCGAGGAAGCTATGTGCCACACTAATTGGCAGAGTATTTTATAGGAAACGTGAACATATTTTTCCTATCTAAACTCCAGAACATAGAGTTAAGGATATTATCTAATGCCTATAGGTACTGGTACTATACCTAAACGAATACACTATTAACATAAGTATGATTTGAACCTATATTAACTTACGGAATCATTATCTGATGCATTAATTATATTAACTAAAACGAATACATTATGTATGTGTTTTTATTTTAAATTTCCTTCTTTGCTTGCAACTATAAGTATATATTATGATAAATTATGTATTATAATAATCAGTAAATGTGAAGCAAGGTCTGAACACCGACATATCAGGTGATTTAAAAGGTGAGCCAGAGCATATTTTAACATATTAACTGGGCGACACTAGTGTCGCCCAGTGCTAAGGTTTTGTCGCCCAGTGACTAGAGGTAGTGCCGGCAGTTTTTTATGCCATAAATAAAAAAATTACAATCATTCAAAATTATTTTTGTTACTAGGGTCATTTTAAAAAAAAGTGACACTTTCACAATAATTCTGAGCAAACCTTTATGCCCAAAATTTATTTTCCAGTTTTTGATCTAGCTAGTGCTTTATTTTAATGCTGAACAGCTATACAATAAGAATATGCATGTGCGTCAAGGGATTTTTAAGTTTTACTGTTTTTTATAAATTTTTAAACTTAAAAGTCAAGTTTTTTAGTCACAATAGTTACCGGAATTTTCTTCACCTTACCGACTTGCAAAATGATATTTACTATTTACCACCTGGAAACCGTCACACAGACTCAAACCAATATTATTGTCTACTCAGGACATTTCTTATATTGGTTTTAATTTGTGAAAAAATTAATTCATTATACATTTGTCACGATAGTTACCGTTCAAGTTCCTTTAATTAAAGTTCCTGGCCAATTTTTTGCAACAAAATTTCTTGTTAGCTGATTAGATTTTATTTCCTACATAAGTCATTGTTTGTATAGTGTAGGTAAGTTGGGAGATCCTTGATCGATGTTTTTTTTTTTTAAAAAAATAACTTATTTTCAAAAAATTTCTTGTTAGCTGATTAGATTTTATTTCCTACATAAGTCATTGTTTGTATAGTATAGGTAAGTTGGGAGATCCTTGATCGATGTGGTTTTTTTAAAAAAAAAACTTATTTTAATTTAATTGTTTTTCGTAACTATCGTGACACGTAGTGCGCTGGGTAACTAATGTGACATCTATCTTGTTCCTGGGTAACTATCGTGACAAGTGTCGTGTTCCTCTAGAGTTGGGTATGATAAAATAGTTAAAGGGACATTTTAAAAAAAAAGTGACACTGACAATTCTGAGCCAACTAGTGCTTTATTTTGATGTTGAACATCTATGCAACAGGAATAGGTATGTATGCGAACAGTAACTATCGTGACTTATAAACTAAAACTTGGCGGTCAAACCGCCCTAATGTATTAATGCTTTCAAAGGAAAGCATCCGTTATCTGTATACTTCTGGGGTATTCTCAAAAAATATGCAACAGCTTTAAATGCATTTTTACTGGTCTTATATTACTTTGCTTTGTACAAGTTTCATCGCACGCCTATTACCCTAATTTTGAACCACTTCCCGTCTTTCAATCTTCCCCAAATTTTGCACATGGAAACAATTTACGTAAAGAATACAGAAACCAAAAAAAAATGTTGAAAATAAGACCATTTTAAAAAACTTGTCTTATTTTCTTTTTCTTTTTTTTTTGGTTTCTGTATTCTTCACCTAAAATGTTGAAAATAAGACCGTTTTTTAAAAATGGTCTTTTTAGGGTGTCGTTGGTAAAACCAAAAAAAACCCATATAGTTTCGTTCCTGTGTCTGTCTGACTGTCACTCTGTATCTGTACTGAATAAAAAGAGATAAACACATGAAAATGTCCAGTTTTAAAGATCGTTTTGACGCGCACACAAGAAAAATATAGCGATCTAAAATTATCAGCTGTACAAATTCAAAATGGCGGATAATTCACGTCACGCGGAGAATATATTTTTTTATTAAATTTTGAGTGGGGTATCAAATGAAAGGTATTGAAGAGTAGATTACAAAAATATGTAACACTTGTGGATAGTGTTTAATTTTCCATGCTATTTTGTCATAAAAACATCAAAATGTTGCTTGTTCCCCCCCCCCCCCTAAAACTATATTTCTGCTATTACTAAAAATTTAAAAAAATGTGCAAAATGTGCGGTCTGCTGGGCCATAGAAAAAATAAGAATAGCAATTTGATCTAGTAAACTGGGAATCCACTTGGGGAATATGTTTAATTTTTCATGCCATTTTGTCAAAAAAAAATAAAAAAATTGCTTCCCCCTTCCCTCATTTCATGTTCACGATACCAACGAAACCCTTTTTACGTGAGACTTAACACCTTACCTATTATTTTATATGAATTATTGTTTAAGTACAAAATTAATGGTAACTATTGTGACTTTAAATAAACATTCGCCCCATGATTTTTGAAGAGAATTGTTGTGTGACCGAGGTTTACTTCAGAAGACGTGGAGACGAACTTTAGGTTATAAAGGAATAATTCTGTTAACTGCAAAGCACTGAAATCCCACCCTTCAGTCAAACATAGTGCAGCTAAACTCTTGGTAACTATTGTGAAGTAACTATCGTGACCGATTGCTGGAACAAGCCTTTTTATTAAACTCCCGACAAATTACATCGAAATAAGAAAGAAATTATATTTAGTATCACAAACTACATTATATTTCCTATCTAGGCTCATAGTTAGAAAGTCTAAGAAAAATATTTTTTGAGTATGGTAACTAAGGTTACAAGGGGCTGGGACGTAACTATCATGACCTTTTAGAATATATATAATATTTAAATTTTTCCTCCCTAAAAAGGATATTCAAGAATCTGACCACACCGAAATGATGAATTTCAACTGTAGAAAAATGTTTGTAGGGTTATAGATTTTTTAATTATAAGGAGTGCAAGTAATAAAATTGTTCAACTCGCGAACAGTGAAAGTGTCACTTTTTTGAAAATTACCCATTACTTATTAGAAATCCGTGACAGTAAAGTGATATGTTATCACTTAATTACTGAGCCCAGAGCCCAGCTGGAGCAAGGCTAGGACTGCAAGTAGATGACTTCCAAGAACGGAATTATATGCAGAAGCGGGCTAAGTCAGCTGACAGCAGTAATAGCGGGATTTAATTTAAAATGCTTTACTGTATTTATTTAATAGAACCTAGTACAGCTAAATTTCAAACCTGTAACAAGCAATGGTTTTTTTTTACAATAAAAAAAACTGTTTTCTTTAAATCATAATAAGTAATTGTTTTTCATTCGTCTGTAAAAAATTTGTTTAAATTTTTTGTTTTGATCTTGAAGAATGTCATATGTTGTAATTTCTAACTCTTTATAAAAATATTTTGTACTACAACAGCACTTCACTAAGTTAAGTTACATTTTAAAAACCTGTATTTAGTGAAATAACATAAAGTAAATAATTAGGGTCCGTAGGCAAAACCAAGGACCCTTATATTTTCCTGCGTGTGTCTGTCCGTCCGTCCTCTCGCGTGCTCTCACGGCTACACCTTTCGTCCGATCACTTTGAAATTTGGCATGTATGTGTCTTGTACCTGCCCACATATTTTAAAAATATAGCGACTTAATAAATTTTTTTTTTTTTTTAAATTAGGGTAAAAAAACTTAAGGGTTAAAATTTTTTTATTTTTTTTTGACACCGTGAGGGGTATCATATGAAAGGGTACGTCGAGCTGATTACAAAAATATATAATTCTTTGGTTATAACTTTGATAGGGCGAGCGTAGGCGAGTTTGAAGCGGATTTGAAACGTGCCCCCCCCCCTCTATCTCGCTTATGTGAAGTGAAGTGAAAAATTCCTGAACATTCTTCGACTAAAAGTAAAGATACCAATTTTTGGAAATTTCGAAAAAAATATTATTTTATTTTTTATTGACAAAATAGTTTTTTTTATAATTATGGTCTTTTCGTTGAATTTACCTATATGGTTGTAGTCTGGTTAAGTGGCAAAAAAATACTTTATCAGATTGTGTTTTGAGAATATCAGACCCTTAGAATTGTTCAAAGTAAGCTTTTTAGCATTTTAAAAAAACACTGTTTATACACTTATCAGTTAAACACTATATAGTGTGGTCTACGGACCCTCGCTGTGTGCTGACTATCACACACTTGACCTGTTTATTTTTATATTCCTTTAAGCTGTAGATTTTGTTTTTCTCTAATAAATTAATTTAAGAGGTTCAATTAGTTAAAAAATAGCTTAAAGTTGCGTTTTAAGCTTTAAATTTTCCAACATTTTCCGGGGGAGGGCCCCCGGACCCCCCTCCCCCCCCCCCCCCCGTCGTAAGTCCTAGTTTGTCGCCCAGTAAAAATTCCTTAAAATATGCTCTGAGGTGAGCCGCATGCTTCGCATCGCTGGTTACATTGATTAGATAAGTAACTTATGTGTTGTTCATTTCCAGGGAGGTTTCTTTAAAAATATTTTTTTTAAGTCGCTATATTTTTAAAATATGAGGGCAGGTACAAGACACATACATCCCAAATTTCAAAGTGATCGGACGAAAGGTGTAGTCGTGAGAGCATGCGAGAGGACGGACGGACAGACACACGCAGGAAAATATAAGGGTCCTTGGTTTTGCCTACGGACCCTAAAAACTACTCATCTGACTTTATTGAAATTTGGATGTTAGGTCATAATTAGCCCATTATTGGTCCCATATAAGTTTTCACCCTTTGCGCCTATTATGTTTCTCTTCCACAAAAGCACAAACATTCATTTATTTACACCTATATCATCAAAAGCACTTATCTGATATTTATGAAATTTGGATGATTTGTCGAAAGTAGCCAATCATGGCCCCAGATAAATTTCAACTGTCTACGCTCTTATACCGTCTGATACTTTAATTAATGTAGAGTGGATGTAGTTGTGGCAGTATAGAATGACTTCGAACTTCTTTCTTAAAAATATATTTTTGTTACCAAATTTCTCGCCAAACTATTTCCTTTATTTAGAGACTAATTTGTATCCACTATTTATTTAAACGTTTAAATTGCATGTTAAGATATTTTTCAAAAAAATTATGGTAAAAAAACTTAAGGGTTAAAATTTTTATTTTTTTTTCGACACCGCACCGTGAGGGGTATCATATGAAAGGGTACGTCGAGCTGATAACAAAAATATATAATTCTTTGGTTATAACTTTGATAGGGCGAGCGTTGGCAAGTTTGAAGTGGGTGTGAAACGTGTCCCCCCCCCCTCTATCTCGCTTATGTGAAGTGCCAAAAATCTGAAACAATTCCTGAACATTCTTCGACCAAAAGTAAAGATACCACTTTTTGGAAATTTCGAAAAAAATATTATTTTATTTTTTATTGACAAAATACGTTATTTTATAATTATGGTCTTTTCGATGTATTTATATGGTTGTAGTCCGGTTCAGTGGCAAAAAAATACTTTATCAGAGTGTGTTTTGAGAATATCAGACCCCCTTAGAATGGTTCAAAGTAAGCTTTTTAGCATTTTAAAAGAACACTGTTTATACACTTTACAGTTAAACACTATATAGTGTTGCCTACGGCCTACGGACCCTCGCTGTGTGCTGACTAGCACACACTTGACCTGTTTATTAGATATTATGTTGGTTAGCAAAAATTGAGTTACAGAACGACATACAGACATGGAACCAAAAATGTTCCCTGATGTCTGAAACGGACTTCTGTCTTAAAATTTTTGAAATCGGAGACATGAAAATGTTTTCCTTTCTTCGGAACGATTACAGCTTTCTTAACCTTCGGTAAGCTCGGAAGCAAAAAATAAACTGTTAAATTTTACTTATAAGTTTTATTTACCTCAAATAAGTTGCACAAAATCTCATTCAAAACAACTATAATTTTAAGTTGGTTAAACTGATACTGCTGTCATTTATATATTTCTATTTGACACTACCTGCTATATTTCTTAATAGTAAAACATATGGTTTAATTAAAGAGAGGTATATGAGAGTATTCATGAGTGTAGACGTAGACATTATGCTGTTTACAGGTTGGTGTTAGTGGGTAGTTGTATAGGGGAGTAGCAGGTAGGTTGTTCAACCTGCAAGCATTGTACAAGGAGGATTGAGGACATTCCCAGGTTTCATTGTTAAACATACGTACCCTGTCTACCGCAACTATTGAATTTCCAAATAGGTTTGTCTGACGCCACGCCCACCTTACCTCTCATTGGCCAGCTGTTCCTAGCTTTGCTTTTGCCGCCAATATTTAAATGGAAATGTATCTTATATGAGTTTTATGACGTGTTACAGTTGTTTTTGTGTCTGATCCGATTTTTTTTGTTGAATTCATTATACACCTTTATAATCCTAAAAAATTAATAACAAATTTGAAGTAAGTACTTATAACTATGGTATTAAACAAATTACATATTATCTTTTTGTCAATCTTGAGTAACTGTTGAACACTAGTGTTATAAATCTTTTCAATTGTTATTCCTCTAAATTGCTTTGAAAAAATGTTTATACTAAAGTATTGACTGCAGAAATAGGCCTGATGATGCCCAGGGTATGGCGAAATATTGTAAAGCCAATAAATTATGTTAAATGTAATAAATTAATATAATTAAATATTATTTTTTTTCTTACATCCCTAAAGACCTAAGAAAAAATATCATATTATTATACCATCTAATTAAACATATTAAGATAGTTTTAAGTTATTCAAAATGTGTCTAACAGAGTTAATGACTAAAAGGATCGATGAGGTAAATGCCTATGGATAAATAATTAATCATAACAAGTATATATATAGTGCAACATATATATTTGGTTGTAACATTCACTGGTTTTAGTTTTAAATTTGTAATATAATATAAGTGATGCCTGAGAGCCAACCATTCCAAAAGCCTAGGTTTCCTCTATCCCTGAGATGTTGTCTTTACGCATTATGTTTGATGATATTAACAAATATTTCTTTGCGAAGTGTTTTTTGTCAATGCTTTTTATATAATTTATTTATTTCATAAGTTGTATCCAAGCGCCTCATTTCTTAAAACTAATGAAACCGAAGATGGTCATGTGGCAAATTTTAGATTAAAATGTGCGACTGTGGACGAATTTAAGGAATGGTTGAAGCATCATCAGCAGTTATCAGGGGTTACATACAGAGTTCAGACTACGACTCCCTGTACTGGAAAAAAAGTCATTTAAGGTAGGTTCATTTTTTTATCATTAAGATGTGATACAATGATTGATTGATTACTATTTATTGCAATTTCAAAAACAAATAAATGTACATTTTTTACAGAATAAATTAATACTATACACTACTATAATTTTAATTTATTTTCCTTCTTCCTGGCTACTCGGCTTACATAGTAGTTTGTTGAAGGCTCTGAGAAGACCAATTGAGTGGTTTATAAAACTTGTACATTACTTTTTTTTTATCATTAGATAAATCAATAAAACAAAAATATATACATCAAGTTATCAATAATCTAACAACAATGTAATTAAATCTATATATGTGTGTATAAATTATTCTATAACTAACAAAAATTATAAATAGAGGTAATAAAGAAACAACGTTACAACAAAAAATATATTGGCTACTAAATTCTTTAGATTTTACTCCCACTAGTGTTTACCAAACAAATTGATAAAATATATTCAATTAAAATCATAATTATTTTAAAACATCTACTCTCAAGTATTCAAATAGTGACTAGTTATTTAATTTAACTCATGTATTGTCAGTATATATATATATATATATATATATATATATATATATATATATATATATATATATATATATATATATATATATATATATATATATATACACCATTTTGACAACTTTACTATTTTTTATATACACTTCCACACACATGCATACATTTATTTTATTATTTAATTTACTAAAAATAGTTAATTACTATAATAATAATTTGTTTTCTTATTGCTTCTAAAACCTAATATTCTTATATACATTTTTGATACATTGCTTACTCAGACTTGCCACACTCTGGCCAGTCTCTCGTTTCTCCTCCACAGCTCTTCCTCTCAATGAGCTGGTGCTTTGCCTCTTTTCCTCACTCTCTCCCAGGGATACCATCCTATTTGGGCTCAATGTAAAAGAACTTTAACTAGAGGAAATGGTGGAGTCTGCAATAAATGTTCTAAAAGAGCGCATCTTAAATACGACAGAGCCTATAATATCAAACAATTATTCCATTATTTGACTGTGGATATGGAAAGTTACTATAAAAGAAAAATAATTGACATAATTAGTGGAAGGTATTCTAAATACAGGCACATGAGGTATCTTAAATGCACCAAAAAGATAAAAGATTTGCAACTAGTTGGTCAAGAAGATGAAGTGTTTGTTGTGTATAACAAAGCTTCACAAACAGAACATGAAGTAAATTTAATATTAGGAATTAGCCCACCCCTTCTCACTCCAACGTATTTTTTGACAATGGGATATCAACTCTCCTATGCGAACAAACCATACATATATAATTATTATATACAAATGGAAGGGATGAACTGATATGTCGAAGCCAACTGTACAACTTCGAAAGACATCGATTGGTGTGGGCTATTGCCGAGTTTAGCCTTTTATTTCTTATGAGCATACATGATTTTCATGTAACAAGTACCAAACATAAAGTAAAAATATAGTATAATATTAAAGATTCATTGTATTCGTTATAGCTAATTATTCTTTTAGCCATACATTTTGGTAAACATCCCATTTCTTTCCCCACAATTCTGTTTCGAGCAACTCTCTGCCAAGCCTCTTCACCGCACACCTTTTTCATCCAATTGTCGCAGAGGTCTTCCCTTGCTTCTCTTTTTCTCCCAAGGGAACCAATTCAAGTTTCTTGGACCATCTACCTTCGGTAGTTCTAAACCGAACATGGAAAATGTCCAGCCCATTTCCACTTTCTCTTCAGCATTAGTTCTCCTAATCATCCATTCCCGATTCTTTTCTAATCCAAAGATTTGATATTATGTTATCTCTTCTACTAACACCAATCATGCTTCTCTCCATCATTCTTAGGCAAATTCTTTGGTTTTACTGAAAAAAATTAATTGAAAATATGTCTGTCTCAAACAATAGATTAATTAACTTTCACCAACGAACAGTCTTAGCACTAATAAAACTTTAGTCTTAGCACTGATAAAAGGAATACGCCTTAATGTTTGTTTTTTTTAATTATAAAAATAAATACTTTTTCAATAACTAATAAAACATATTTTTGTAAATTCACAAATTCTATTAACTGGTAAAATACAATACTTTAAAACACATTTGCTTCTCTCTTGTCTCTACAACACGATAAACATAACAAATAACAAACAATAACAATAAAAAAGTTCTCTTCTCTCCTTCTCCTCATCTTTGCTTTTAGCCAGTTTCAGGTTTCATCTCTCATGTATTGCGGGTCAAACTACCTTACATAATAACATCCATGTTCATTACATCGTATACTAAATTAAATCGGCCAATTTTTACTCTGAATTGAATCATCGTCATGCGTAAATATATTTATCTGCTCGCATAGCTCTTACAAACTTGGGTTCTTACTATTGGCTTAGGTCCTAGCAACAAATAAACAAATTAGAACGACTTGACCTTTTACAAAGTCGAGCCCTTTTTAGTGTTTAATTGACTAGACTACAAGGAATACGAAAGTATTTTTTGAAGTATTGAAACTCTTTTAATTTATACGTAAAAAAGATTTAAAAGGTTAGGCTAATTAGCTATAGAGACGATGTAACATTTTAATTTAAATACTGGCGGGAATAGGCAAGCTAGGAACAGCTGGCCAATGAGAGGTAAGGTGGGCGTGGCTTCAGACGAACCTATTTGGAAATTCAATAGTTGCCCTGTCTACCTGCTACAACAATATACCCAGACTTAAACCTTGTTATGCTCGAATTATGCCTCTTTTTATAGCTTTCTATTTTATTTCATGCAGCATATGCTGAAAGACATATCCCTACTCGATTACTCGACAAATCAGTGTGGCACAGAGCTCCCTCACATCTTCTTCCTTATAATTTAATCATTTCATGCTTTTTACAAACAATTATTGTAAAATTTGTTTAATTTTCCCCTGTTTTTTAAATCTGTCTAAATTATATCAATTTAGTAAAAACTAGGCATCGCGTGGCTCTATCATTGAAGCGAGCGTATTGCAATAAAATACTGAATATTGAAATTTATTAATCATCATGAATGTCATAGTTGAAGATAAGTGGAACAGGGTAGTGAGAGGTAGTGTGGGGGTACTCGGTACAAAGCTTTACTTCCTAAACAAACCTATACACTATAAGAATCAACCACCCGTAATAGCTTTTATATTATTATTATAAATGTATCACTTCATTACTCAAATACTACTGCTTGTATCAAGTTGAAATTTTACATACTTGTTTCAATTGTACTTTAGACGATGTACATGAAGTTTTATTAAAATCGTTACGTTAGAACGTAAGATATCGGTAAAAACGTTGTTTTCTCTATTTTAAACGTTTAGGTCCGCTTTAATAGTTTTAGCGATCTTTATTAATTCATAGCAGTGTCGTTGTTGGTTTTACTAAAAAATGTTATTTGAAAAAAATGTTCGTCTCATCGAATAGGTGATGATAGAATCTTTTCCCGTCCTGAAATTCCAATTTTAAATTTGAAGCTCACGTTTACGCGAGCATTGCGCGCGAACTCTTGGACGGATCACGCTGTCCAACGAACTTAGCCTGAGTATTAGTAAAAGGAAGATGTATACCAAATTTCAACCAAATCGGTCAACTTTTACTCAAGTTATCGTCGGACACGTAAACGTTACACACAGACAGACAGACAGACAGACAAGATGCATATTTTGTTGAATGTAAGAAGCTCGCTTACGCTCGCTTCAATTAAAGAGCGCAGATGATTAAAATTAATCTGGGGCTATCTGCAGGCTACTTTCGACAAACCATCCAAATTTCATAAAAAATAACATGGGTACTTTTTAAGATATAGGAGTAAATAAATAACTATTACCTCCAGCGGGGAGAGAAAGTGAACTTTCCTCCCTAGTTTACAGGGAGGGAAGTTACTCATTGCACCCGGTCGGGTTAAACCGGGAGTAATGAAAAATAAGGGAATCTTGAACTCTCATGATTCCCTCCAGTGTTGCCCTAGATTCTAGATAAAGCACAAGTAAATAAGGTTGGTGCTAATACACATTTCATTTACTTACTTTTGTTTAATGTCGAAGTCTATATTGTCATCTTCACACATGTCATGTAAACTCCACAACGGTTGCCATAGTGATTCATCAGTAAAAGAAACAAACAAGTTAAAAGTAGAAACATAATTTCTAAATGTAGATTAACTAATCCATATTTAAGTACACCAGGGGCCACTGGACTTAAGATGCATCTTCTTTTTGTAAAACTTTTGTGTTTAATAATTGTAAATTAATTTTTGTATTAATTTTGTACTTTAATTGTAAATAATATATGTAAGGCGGGATAAATGTAACTCTTTGTTGACAAAAAATTAGTAAATAAAATCATTTTCGTTGCTATTGTGACTAGTTGATATAGATATTTATTTACAGTAAGAAATTAAATGATTTCTTAAACAACATCTTTCATCGCCATCGCCAGATTTTACTTTATCTAGTTTCATTATTACACATTACACATTATCATTTTGGTATATCATATATTTTAGGTAAAAACCAAGGCAAGTAAAATGTAAATATGTTGAAACAGTTAACATAACACATAATATTGTGTAGTGTATGATGTAACATATTGTAGGGATTCATTCAGGTGATTAGTGATACCTGGTAAAATCCCTACGATTCTAAGGGAGATGCATCTTAAGTCCAGTAACCCCAGGTCGAGTAGTCAGATGAAGTTAAATCTGTTTCGATTACCAGAGGGGTGACACTTATTTTTAAGCAGTATAATATTTACCCTGATGATTTAAGTTATTATGGGACCTTCTGTGTGATTCTTTTCTACAAACCATCAGAATTTGTATTTGAGTACTTTAAAAGGTACAAAAAATAATAATTTTTCTAAAACAAAAGACTACCTACTAACTAAACTAACTGCTCGTTGCAATATACAAGTACTTGTCCAACCTTTCTTTTAATATATCCGTTATTTGCAGACTACTATCGCCTATAATAGTAGGTACCTATCTGGTATAAAGTAACACTATTGAATTGAATAGGTTGTAAGATCTGAGTATATTTAGTTTCATATTAAAGTAACAGCTTAAGGAATGTTATTTAGGGAACGGAAGAGGGGATATCAATGTTGAAGATTATGTTATTAAGAGGAATAAGAGGGGATATCAATGTTGAAGATTGTGTTATTAAGAGGAATAAGAGGGGATATCAATGTTGAAGATTATGTTATTAAGAGGAATAAGAGGGGATATCAATGTTGAAGATTATGTTATTAAGAGGAATAAGAGGGGATATCAATGTTGAAGATTATGTTATTAAGAGGAATAAGAGGGGATATCAATGTTGAAGATTATGTTATTAAGAGGAATAAGAGGGGATATCAATGTTGAAGATTATGTTATTAAGAGGAATAAGAGGGGATATCAATGTTGAAGATTATGTTATTAAGAGGAATAAGAGGGGATATCAATGTTGAAGATGATGTTATTAAGAGGAATAAGAGGGGATATCAATGTTGAAGATTATGTTATTAAGAGGAATAAGAGGGGATATCAATGTTGAAGATTATGTTATTAAGAGGAATAAGAGGGGATATCAATGTTGAAGATTATGTTATTAAGAGGAATAAGAGGGGTTATCAATGTTGAAGATTATGTTATTAAGAGGAATAAGAGGGCATATCAATGTTGAAGATTATGTTATTAAGAGGAATAAGAGGGGATATCAATGTTGAAGATTATGTTATTAAGAGGAATAAGAGGGGATATCAATGTTGAAGATTATGTTATTAAGAGGAATAAGAGGGGATATCAATGTTGAAGATTATGTTATTAAGAGGAATAAGAGGGGATATCAATGTTGAAGATTATGTTATTAAGAGGAATAAGAGGGGATATCAATGTTGAAGATTATGTTATTAAGAGGAATAAGAGGGGATATCAATGTTGAAGATTATGTTATTAAGAGGAATAAGAGGGGATATCAATGTTGAAGATTATGTTATTAAGAGGAATAAGAGGGGATATCAATGTTGAAGATTATGTTATTAAGAGGAATAAGAGGGGATATCAATGTTGAAGATTATGTTATTAAGAGGAATAAGAGGGGATATCAATGTTGAAGATTATG
Organism: Gerris lacustris; assembly: GCA_951217055.1. Lineage (NCBI taxonomy): Eukaryota > Metazoa > Arthropoda > Insecta > Hemiptera > Gerridae > Gerris > Gerris lacustris. The sequence goes on along the minus strand of OX578277.1, from coordinate 115,915,381 downwards.
TTATTAAGTGAGACCCTAATAACAACTAGTAAATGTTTCTACCCTCATGTTAATAAATTCTTAAGAGAAAGAGAAACATTGAAGGCTAATTATTGTATTTATATTGCTATGTATTATTAGCGTTGTTTAATTAAAGCAAGCACACCGAGCTACTTACATCTAACAATATATGCACATTGTTTGTCTGTCTGTCTGTATCATTCTCACGTGTGACGATAATGTAAGTAAAATTAAACTAATTTCGTTAGTTAAAACTAAGGTGACCAGACGTACGTAATTTTTACGGACAGTCCGTAATTTCAACAATTTGTCCGGAATTTTTTTTTGTCCGTATACGGACGCTGATTTGTCCGGAATTTTAGAAAAAGTCCCGAATTTGTCCGTAATTCTGAGGTTTTATAAAATTAATGTATAAAAAGCACTTTTTGAAATAAAATATGACTTACAATCTGTACCAATTCAGAGTTAGTGCGTTGATAGCGCGGGATTTTTAAAATCCTAAGAGGATTTTCTAATCCTGAGCTCTCATTGGCTCTCAACTCCATTTTTTTACTTTCCCACTCTGTCAACGCACTAACTCTGCATTGGTACAAAGTGTTTTGTATTGTAGAAATATTTTGATTTGTTGCGTAGTTTTTCATCTTCTCTCGACATTTTGATAAGAAGGACGCTAAAGATGAATAGAAAGATGTTATCATATCTTTGTTTGAATTGTTTCCTATATTAGTTGTAGTTTGTATTTACTATCTTAAATTAAATATTTATATTATCTGTTTTTAATATAAATAATCTGTGAATATTAATATTACTAAACTAGAATTTTCCCGGGAAAGCGGCTTATATCGTTAGATTCGTATTTAAATGGACTACATTTTAGAATTTTTTAATCAAAATCGTCGGAACTGTTTTCGAGAAATAATTTTTTTTCACGATTTTTCAGTTTTGGGGGGTAGCACCCCAAAATTTGGGGCTAAAATTCATTTCTCGATTTCGACTCTGGGTATGATTTTTCTGAAGCTGTATGCCAAATTTCATCAAAATCGGCCCAGTAATTTAGGCTCCACGCGTCTGCACAGATGACAGACAGACAGACATTTTTTAAAAACCACTTTTTTGGACTCAGGGGACCTCAAAACGTGTAAATCCATCAAAATCGAATTATCGCGCCATCACAATACTTTCTCTTTATATGAGAAAGTAAAAAGTAATAATAATTTTTAATTTTTTTATAATAAGTTGTATTTAAATTTTAAATTATATTTTTTTCCTTATAAATGTATATATTTATTATTTTTAAAAAAAAGATTGTTACCTTTTTCTTTTGGGGGGGGGGGGGATGTTCTATCCCCCCCCCCGAAATTAAATCTGTCCGTAATTTAGTTCAGAGAAATCTGGTCACCTTAGTTAAAACATTAGTTCATTTAGTTGGTAAATATGTTTATCTACGATTGATACGAAATATAAACATTATATCTCTGTTTAGATGGGTAGGAAGTGGTTATTTACGTACTTGTATTCATTGCGCATGCGCGTCACATAGTTCTGAAGAATTCCTCTTCTTTACCACGCTAGTGCGGTAAAGAAGAGGGATTCTTCAGCTTTACGCACGATTAGCGAGTTTGTTTACATTTAACAAAACTAATTTGCTATTCTTTTATTAAAGTAACTGTTTATATCGAGTTTTTAGTGAAAAACAATGAATGAATCAAGTGGCTTTGACGAAAATGTAGAGAATAATACTCCTCCAGAAATAATTAATTCGGCAAAAAATACAACTCAAGATTAATGCCATCTTTATCAAGAGAAGAGATATGAACTTACATACAGCAAGTTTATTTTTTTCTGTATTTATTATTTAAATCTAACAATCGTAGATAAAGTACGGTACGCAACTCGTGCGAAAACGGCTTTTTGCATTGCTCGTGTGGTTTTACTACCCTCGCTGTCGCTCGGGTGCAAACTCCACACTCGCATGCAAAATGCTACTTAACGCACTCGACGCGTAATGTACTATTCTTTAACAATACTCTGGTTGTGGCTAAGATCTTTGGTTGGCGTTTATCCAACGTCGTAAAATTTAAAAAATTAAAATTTAGGACTGACAAATGATTCTTCATCAATTCAATGAGACAAGCAGGTTTTTTTAATTCATTTTCTTTAAGTAAAACCAAATAAATCTATTAAATCGAATATAAACTTTTTACGAATAAAAACTTTTATGACTTTAGATTCAAAAGTTATTGGATCCGTAAAGAGTGACAGACAGACACAGGAACGAAACTATAAGGGTTTCTTCTTTGGTTTTACCTTTGGTTAACCCTAAAAAAGGTAAAAAAAAAAAAAAAAAAAAAAAAAAAAAAAAAAAAAAAAAAATCTAAGTAATAGCCAGATCGATACTACACTTTTTTTTTTTTAATTTAAAGATAATTAATGTCTTTTAAATTATTGGAGCACTCGAATTAATATCTTTTGACAAATTCTTTGTTTATTTGATTGTTTTTTTTTTATTGAAGATAAGTTGTTTGTAGGCTCTGCACAATTACTTACAATTTGATTAATGTTTCAAGTAGAAAAGATTCAATCAATAAACTCAAGTCTGGCATTATCTTGTGAGATACTTCATATTATTCTTTTACTGATAAAAACAACTAAACATCGATATGAACAGGCATATCCAACTGCAGACGCGAATACGTAAAACAATCATTTATAAAACAGTACATTTTATAACATATAAATAATCTACGATTAATAATAGCCTGGACGATATTCAACCTTGGAATTTATATACACATCACACATCTATTGCAACTAATAAAATTTGATAGATTAAGTCTAGGTATATTAATTTTTACAGAATAGATATAATATGATTTATTTGTGGCTAAACTGTTTCTAGTTTGTCTTTTAATTAATGTAAATGAAATTTTGTTTTATATTTTGATAATTTTTAATAAAGTGTTTTCATTTATTATTCCTTGACAATATTAATTAATTTACTATAAAAAATATTATAAGAAAAATTCTAAAACTGTTATTACTTTCCCATATAAAGAAAAAGAATTGTTTAGTACGAAAATTCGATTTTCAGATTTTGATGGATTTTCCCTTGAGTCCAAAAAAATAGTTTTTAAAAAATGTTTGTTCGTACAGATGCCTGGAGCCTAAACTATTAGGTCGATTTGGACGAACTCTACTGTCCGAAAAATCATACCCCGAGGCGAAATCGAGTAATGAATTTTAGCATTAAATTTGGGGATACTACCTCCCAAAAACGTGAAAAAAAATATTTCTCAAAAAATTCTGTTCCTACAATTTTGATTAAAAAATGAAGTCCATTTAAATACCGATCTTACGATATTAAGCCGTTTCCCAAGGAACAATCTAGTTCCTGAGAAAAATGCCTTAAACGTGGACGGAGAGAGCCCGGGTTCGATTCCCCGCCCAGGAGATGTTATTTTTTTGGATAAATTTTGATGTAATGTTAATAATCAATCACTGGCCTAAGTAATTATTAACTCGTATACATGAGAAAGTTAGTCTGAGTTGTCTCGGACCGATTTTTTTTTTACTGTAGTACTCCTCTATTTTGATTGGTTTTCTACACTTTTAATGATGATGCATGAACAAAAATAAATTAAAAATTACATTAACATTTATTTTAAAAAAAATATACATAATAAATAATAAATACTCGGTAAATTAATAAAAATATATATAATATAATAAATAATAAATACTCGGTAAATTGATAATATGAACTTTTTTTACATTAATAAACAGAATTAATAAAATATATAAATTAATTATTCATTGTCCATTATTCTTTGACTAAACTTTACAGAAATACATCGACACAAATTTACAGTATCTTTTAATAACATTGTTTGTTCTCGTTAAGTTTTTTTTTTTATAAAATAATAACCAAAACAAATTAAAAGGCTATAACTTTAATTCACTATAATAATAAAACTATTAAACACAATTTATGAATTAAACTATTAACGAATGAAAAAATTCAATAATAAAAAAATTAACTACACAATTAATGAATGAACTAATCTGTTATTAGTTTGACAGCATGTATTCGGGTTTCAATAAAATATTTATAGAATTGTAGATCTTCGTTTAAAAATGTATCTTGCATAATATATTTGTTATTATTATTATTATGACACGCTTTCATTTAACTTGACCATGAGAGGTCGCAATTTTGTAATTAGTTTTTAATGAAATTTATGACTACTTTGGAAACTGAAACTTCTGCAAGTTCTGTATTTCCCAGGACATTGAAAGATATTAAAAAACACAACAAAATATAGACTATAAAGTTGTTTTTTAATAAATGATTACTTTTGTAGGTAAAAACATACAAATACAACAGCAAAATACATTTTTCATAGTTTTTTTTTTTTATTATTATTATTAAAAACGTACACATATTTAGATTCTTATTTTGAAAGATAACATTTCTAAATATAGTATGTGGCTAGGAAGTGTGTAAGGAATTACAATGTTGACAATGCGAGACTGTGTTTCACGTAATCAACATTATAAGCAATTAAATTTGTTTTTTATAAATAACTTTATCTATAGTCAGGCAAGTATTAATAATTACTCGTACAAAATTGATAAAGCTTACTTTATTATGACCTTGTTTATTTATTCATGTGGATTTTTATGAATAAATATAATTCCTCATTTTGAAATCAAACGGTTAAAGATTAAAGAGTTGTTTGGTTTCGTTACGAGGAAGATTACTGATGTCATAAAACAATGGGAGGTCCTTGGACCATGGCGTCGTATTTGTTGGAATCATGGCCGTTGGTCATTTGGTGGCCGTTGGTCGTTTGGTAGCCGTTTTTACTTTTAACCGAATACGAAGTTCTTTTGAGATCGTGATAATCTAACGAGTTGTGATGACCGTTGTATGAAGGATCGTACGATTCTGTCCTTTGATCTTTCAAGATCGATAGTGGTCGGTCACAATCAGGTCTGATTTTCATAAAAGACGACCAACTGTGACGGTCTATTTGATGCTTCGAATTCTGATTCCCGTTGCCGTTTTGATTCTGATAGTGACCGTTTTCCGACTGTTTCTGTTGAGTTGTGAGTTCGAAGTTCTGGATGGTTTCTATGAGATCGCTGACCGTTTTAACGTTGCGATTGACACAAGCGATTCTCACATCCGTTTCAAAATGGTTGAGAAGGTTATCCACTATTTCAAGTTCAGTCAGTTTCGGTATCAGTTCTTTTGCTCTTGAGAATTTCTTGATGACGTAATCTTCCGTGGTGCAGAAGTCTTTGCTGGGAGAGTAACGTCCGAAGAGGAGATCTTCACGTACCTTTCTCTGACGATGTTCGCCCCAATAATGCTGCAGGAATTTGGTCTCGAACTGTCTGTAATTGGAAGTGTTGTCGGCGTGTAAACTCCACCATTCGGAAGCCCATCCGACCATACAAGAATCGATGACTTGGAGCTTGTCCTGATCATGAGCACCTGATCTTAAGAAGTACCTTCCTAAGCTCCTGAGGAAGGCTACTGGGTTATCAGAAGGGGCGCCTCCGAATGTAGCTGGTCTGACGTGCGTTTGAAGTACTCTACCGCCATCACTTCCGGATCCGCAGCTCCTGTACTCTTCGCCACTTCCCGGAACACGTCCGCTGTCCATAGCCGCTTCCAAAGCTTCGACTTTCATCCTCGACTCTTCGATTTCAGCTCTGCTCAAAGCGTCGAGAGCAGCCAGTTCATCACGCTGCTCTTTCATAACCGACATAATTTCGTTCATCTTGTCCGAAATGTTTTGAAATTTGGACACACTCTTAGACAGATGATTTTCAAGACGTACGTCGACATTTTGAACGAAATTGTTAAATTTACTCATCTGAATATCCGCTTCGTTTTTACTCTCTCGTAACTCTTTCACGTCCTTTTTAAGTTCGTTTAGATCCGCGATGATACCTTTGAGTATAAGCGGTACGTTGCCTTCAGTCGCCACTGAACCGTTACTGGCTATTTTAGTCCGGCCGTCAAGTATATCGTTACTGTCGAATAAATTCAAAACTGAGACGTAAGGCCTTGACGTCTTGTTCAAATTTTCCGAGGATTTGGACACGGCTTTTCTCGAAGCTAGAGGCAAAGTTAAAATACTAGGTTTCTTCTTACCGTGTCCATTTTGCTGACCTTCAGCAGCCAACTCCTCCGCTAAAGACATCGCGTCAAATTTACTATTCATAACATTTTTCAACATTTTACTTTATTTTTTAACAATTCCCAGCTGATTCAAATTTAAATATTGTAAATTTAATCAAAAAACAAAATAAACAAATAAACATATTCACTGTATTCAAATTATACTTTTTTCTAACTATAAATATAAAAGTTTATTATATTTAGACGATGAAAAATGAATTTAAGAATAATAAGTCAATGGAATTGAATAAATTCTGCTGAAATTATAAATTTAAAGTTTGTGAAAACAATGCAACCAGCCATTCGCACACGCTTTTATTTGACTTGACTTGTTAGTAAGGTTCAATATTTTTAAATCAATCATTTAAAGAAAGGAACAATACTTTATTAAAGCTATAAATAAATAGATATTAATAAATTTATACAAATTTAATAGATTTATATAAATACTTGACTAGAATAGTTTAAAATATCGTTGTACATAATATTATATAAATAAATATAAATTTTATAAAATAATGTGGCAAAATCTAACCAATAATATTGTTTAAAATTTAAATATAAGTTGACTTATTGAGTAAATTTAGTATCCATAAATATTATATAATAAAAACAGATGATTCTAGACATCTATTTATTTTATAAATGTTTATAAAAATGAACAATACGTCTTATGAAAAAGTACTTCATCAAAAATATCAAGTATCCATTTATCATCCATCTTTCATGAACAATTATATATTAAATTAATAAAAAGAAATCATTTATTTATTTATTTTTTTTGTTATGTTAATAAAAATATTTGCATTTTTTCTTATATGTCGTAATATATCATTCAGAATCACACTAACAATTTGAAATTTATAGATTTGCATACATACTTTATTTTTTATAATTATTTCGCATCGACAGCATTATAGAGGTATATAACGTTTAAAATTTGAATTATTACATTTATAATTTATAATACAAAAAAAAAAAATTATAAATACGAATTAATTTACGATCCTTATTATTAAGAAAAATAATTTAAAAACAAAAAAACTATTTTTAATATTATTGATGCACAGTGATAATTGTCACTATTATATTAGTTAATAATAAAATGTTTATTAATTATATCTATAAATTTAAAAAAATATAATTATTATTATAACATCATATACTTTATATTATAAACAAAAATACACGTTGGTTTAAAATAAATACGATTTTAATAACATTCAAAATATTAATAACAAAAGTTAATGTTATATTTGTTAATAAACATTCACATGTTGGGAAATTTTAGACAGTAAATTAATAACTTATTTTGAAAAAAGTCAAGACTAATATTAAAAGCGAGTAAGTGCGGAAGGATATGTTCGAGTACGGATCATCTTTCTGACTGTCAGATGTTTTGTTATTAATTCTTGTGTTCCAGATTCCTCCTTCTCTTCTCAGTCAGTTGCTGTTAAATGTACGAAGATATGGTTTCTTAGCTGCGAAGTAGGTAATGTTGGTCTATCCAGACGTTCATTACCTATTAGCCTGCTTACTCAGTGACCATAGCGCTCATCTTGAAGATAATAAAGAAAAACTTTCTTCCGTTCCATAACCCTGACTTTTAGTCTAAATTAATTTCATATTCATAATGCTCGCACTTGTTTTTGGTTTATTCGTTACAAGCATTAAAAAAGCAATTAAGTAGAAAAAGAGAAGTTACTCGAGCGTGTCGTACGACGTACGCATAATCTAGCTACAGATGTTCTAGTTTTTATACCTACACTTCAGAGACGGAACTAGACCTGCTGAGGCCCGTGTGCAAGATTTTTTTTTAGGTATGCTAAGATTTTTTTCTAAACATTTAGGTATGCTGAATTTCGTCAAAATCGGCCCAGTAGTTAAGGCTCCAGGCGTCTGCGCAGACAGACGACAGACATTTTTTAAAAACTACTTTTTTGGACTAAGGGGACCTCGAAACGTGGAAATCCATCAAAATCGAATTTTCGCGCCATTGCAATACTTTCCCTTTATATGGAGAGTAAAAAGAGCAAAAAAGTTACAAAAATGAGCAAAAAAGTTGCCTGTAGTGGTACTTTTTTACTCTAGCATCCCCCTATATCCCTTTGTGTTAATAGTTATTTCGCCAAAGGAACATTATACAGAGTAGCATATTATATTCTTTAGTCTAAATTACTGTTAAGACGAAGGGATATTTATTCTAATGAAAGGAAATCACACTTGTGTTTATAATTGTGATCATATTCCTTAGTCTAATCAACTAATAAGATAAAGGAATATTAAATAAAGAACTTCCCCAGGAGTCTCAATGTCTTGGGGAGATAAACACCCAAACCTTTTTGACTTTTGTAGGGCAGACTATTGTTTAGAACCAAGGGGGGTGATAAAGTAAAAAAGAGCCCTTGTAGTTATTACAAAAGAATGGATTTCGAGTTTATGCCTCAAAATAAGAGCTCTTTATTTTACATTTTTTTATTAGATCCATTATTTTAGCTGTAGACTTGAGTTGAATACTCATATTTTTGAAACTTCAATTCTTGAAGAAAAAATGCCAAGAGTAAAAAGTTCTTATTTTAAGCCATAGAATCTAACTTTAGCCTTAAAAATATGTATTCTATCAACTTTTTCATATTTTAAGTACTTCTGCAGAGCATTTTAGCGCTATTTTATAACTGGCCGAGCGGAAGTGAGGCCCCCCTTACCCCGAGGCCCGTGTGCAGCAGACCCCATGCACACGGCTAGTTCCGGCACTGCTACACTTCACGTATTTAAGCATGCCCTACCTTTTCCTAGCTTTTTCTTATCTATTTGTGTCTAGTTTATTACATATGTTGATGATACACAGTTAATTAAATAAACTAATTATTACAGTTCCATATATTCTTAAATATTACGTTTATCATGTCCCCCTCTAGTTTTGCTTCCGAGATATACCGAACGGAAGCTATGTAGTCCAGTCAAATGGTAGTTGGAAGAGGAAAGTTCTGGTGTAATGGTTGTTAGTGACTTACTTAATGTTTTTTGGGATGCTGAACACGAATCTGAAGTTGTCCAACAAAATTTCCCTCGGCAAATATGAGAAATCATCGAAAAACTACAAAAAAAAGTTTTTTTATTGGTTTTCAGCTTATAACTTGCAAAGCAATCTACTCACGCAAAAAGAGGTCTTGTAGTAAAATAAAAAGGAGAAAATAATCCACAATTTATGTCTGTAACATTTATTTGTACGTCGTATGGTTTTCACGCAAATGGGAGTTGAAATATTGGGAAGAGGTGGCGGCTGATGGGTAAGCGGTTGATGGCCAGACTGCGCTGGCAGTTAATTTGATGTTTTTGGGTGTGCTGAACACGAATCTAAAGTTGTCCAACAAAAATTTTACACGCAAATATGAGAAATCGAAATCATCATAAAACCACTTTTTACTTTTATTTTTTTAGTGGATTTCGCCTTATAACTTATAAAGCAAGCTATTTACGCAAAAAGTGGAAGAGTAGTAAAATAAAGAGGAGAAAATAACCTACAAATTATATCTTAACCATTTTTTTGTAAGTCGAATGGTTTCTATGCAAAAGAGGGGTTGAAATAACCGGGAAATCATGAAATAAAGAATAAATATTAATGGTGTTACTTGTTTTTCAAAAATTACTGATTTCCCGGTTATTTCAACCCCTCTTTAGCTTAAACGGTTCGGGGGGGGGGGGGGGGGTATAAACCAATAAGCGACGGACAGAACACAGGAAAAAAATTTGATTCAAATTGTACGAGTAGTTTTCAATACATAAAATTTTGGTTCACAAACATTGTGTGACCGACAGACAGACAGGAACGGAACCTATAATGTTTCAAATTGTAGAGACGATTGCTGTCGTGGAATTATTAAAATCTGAGACAAACAATTTATATTCTTCAGAACGATCACATAGCTTCCGTTACCTTCGGTATGCTCCGAAGCAAAATTAAAACATTAAAACATGTAAACTGGTTTGTAGTTTATTGATAGCTTGGAACCAACTTTATGTGGATCCGCTGAAAGAAGGTCATGGTTGAATCCGTACGCGCCGAAATCCGCTAGCTTTCAGCCTACTTTTAGGTATGTTTGTATATTTTAATAACATAAAGACATTTAATTACGCTGGTTTTTCAGTTTTCTAGTTTTAAGGTTCAAATTTAAAAGAAAAACATTTCTGTTTGTTCAGAACGATCACAATAGGTTCCGTTAGGTTCGGTAAGCTCGGAAGCAAAATGAAATTTAGAATTTAGTTGGGCGGTTTAAATTGTGGAAGGAGACGGTGGGACAGTTCGATGAACTTACTTCCCCTCGTCCTTGACTCCAAACTTCAAAACTTAAAAATAACTTTCACATTTTAAATACCTGCAAAAACCTTAAACATTAAAAAAAACCTTTTTCTTGCGATTCTTACCAAAATCCGAGGGTTTGTGGATTTCTGCAACAATTCTTTTTATTTGATATTTCGTATAAATAAAAGATAATTTTTTGAGATTATAATTACGTTTTGTCCTTATAAAGTGCTCTTAAAGTGGAAGTCTTTCTAAGTGGAGATCAGTGCACGAACAACTGCTGAATATATTTTGTACAATGTGCATATTATATTTAAAAAAAATAGTCGGCCAATTAGTGTGGCACATAGCTTCTTCACGTATTTTGATGATATTATGCTTTAACAACCCATAATTGTCTAATTTATATATTTTCCCCCGATTTATTTCTAACTTTACTGAAGGTAACGGAAGTTTTGTGAAAATATTTTGTCTCCGATTTAAAAAATCCCAAGACAGAAATCCATTTCAGCATCAGGGATCATTTTTCCGTGTCTGTCCGTCGGTCTGTCGCTCAATTTTTGCGAACCAACATATCTTAAAAACTACACGTCTGATTTTAATTAAATTTGTGTGGTAGGTCATAATTAGCTCATTGTTGGTTCCATATAAGCTTCACTCTTCTGCGCATATTTGTTTTTCATCAACATGCGCACAAAATTACATTTATTCACACCTATATCTTCAAACGTACTCATCGGATTTTTATGAAATTAGATGGTTTGTAGACAGTAGACCGCAGATAGCACCAGATTAATTTCAACCGTCTACCCTCATTAACTTTGGCTTAATTGATAGGTACTTTAATTAAAGTAAAAAATAAAATCAATTTTGGTATATTAAAAATAACAGCGGAAATACGATTTTAGGGGGGGGGGGGACACGCAAAATTTCGATGTTTTTTGACAAAAATGGCGCCGAAAATTAAGCACTTTTCCTAAGTGGTATATATATTTGTAATCTACTCTTCAATACCTTTCATTTGATACCCCACTCAAAATTTTAAAAAAATATTTTATTTTCGCGAAGTGAATTATCCGCCATTTTGAATTTGAACAGCTGATAATATTGAGTTCGCTATATTTTTCCTGTGTGCGCGTCAAAACGATCTATTATACTGGAAAGTTTCACGTTTTTATCTCTTATGGTTCAAAATAATGGCTTGTAAAATCATAAAATCAATAAAGTACGCGAGGAAACTATGTGCCACACTATTTGGCAGTTTTTTTATGTACCTATCTGATTTCAATAATCCCTGGAGGGATGGACGTGGATTATCAGCACGAATGTAGAACATTCGTCAAAATAGGGCTCAATAAGATTTAGAGAGGAGCAAACCGGCTGCGGCTGAATTCGACCTAAAACTGCCTATGACACCAATTACAACTAATTGTGTATTATATTGGTAACAAGGGGCAAGGGGTCATCACGGTTCGGCTCCCGACAGACGCCACTTCTATTGAGTACCATCTATACTTCACTAGTTCACTACTGTGTAAATATACTTGCCTTCACTGACATCTCCAAATCGGATTTGGGAATGGAACCCAGACTCCCGGCGTGATGAGCTGGGAACGAAAGCAATAAGATACCGAGAGTAATATGATGGTTCTATAATAAAATACTCTGTCAATTAGTGTGGCGCATGGCACCTCGCGTCCTATTCCGTAAAATTTGTCGATTATATGCTTTTAAAACTTATTATTATCCAATACGTCCATCAACTTCTTTACGATTTACCATAATCTTAGAAAAATCAAAGGGAAGTACTTTTTAGAGTTTTGCAGTTTATTAAGCATATATTCGCTATTATATGCTGAAATAAAATGTTACTATTTACATTTACCCATTCCGTCCTTTATTGAAAGTTAAAATAAAAATATAAACAAATTTAAATGAATAGCCCCCCCCCCCCCCCAAAAAAAAAAATAGTGTAAGTTGATGTCTCTGGTTCGATTCCCCAGGGGGCCATAATGATTTTTATCGGTAATAACAAAAAGTTGAATTATTTTTTTGTCTGGCAATTTTCATAGCTCTACTATAATATATCAGCATGATTTATTTAATAATTTCGGACCAGCTGTTATAGAGTGGTTAGGGGGGTAGGTATTTTTTTGGGTGAAATTTTGGCGCTAAGTAAACAACATTGGTGTTAAAAAGTGCAATAGTCATAAAAATCTCAGGGAAGTACTTGCGTCCAAGTACTTTTTAGGGTTTTGTAGATGATTAAGCATGCCCGTTATGTAATTATGATTTTTTGCTTCGATCTCAAGAGTCCCGAGTTCGATCCCCCGAGGGGTCACAATGTTTTTCATCGCTAATAACGACTAGATAAATTAATTTTTTCAGAACATTTCCATCGCTCCACCGTAAGGTATAACCATGAACTATTTCGAAATTTTAGGACAACCATATAAGTGGTTGGGGGGGGGGGGGATATTTTTGGGGGTATATTTTGACTTATAAAACCTATAAAGAATGAAATATTTAAAAAAAAAAATATATATATTTGAATCCTACTCTTCAGCAGCTTTAATTTGATACCCAACTCAAAATTTTAAAAAAATAAATTTTTTGGCGCACTTCAAATTTTCGCGCTCAAAATTGGCAATTTTTTAAAATTTGGGATGAACTCCCGGAATTTTCATCGCCCCACAATAAGGCATTAGCATGAATTATTTCGAAATTTTAGGACCAGCCGTTATATAGTGGTTGGGGGGGGGATTTTTTTGGGTATATTTTCATTTTTTACCTAATAAGGAATGAAAAATTTAAAGAAAGGATATATATATATATTTGCGTCCTACTCTTCAGCAGCTTTCATTTGATACCCCACTCAAAATTTAAAAAAAATATAAATTTTTGAGTTTACATCATTTTTGCGAATTGCGCATGCGCATATTTGAATTTGAATTTCTGTATATTTTTCCTGTGGTTGGGTCAAAAAGTTGCACCAGTGTTTCAAATTTCAAGCTTAAACTGTTCGGGCCTTATGAACCAAAGAGCGACGGACAGACGGACACACCACCCTCGGCATAAGGGTTTTGAGAAGAATCTACAAAACCCTAAAAAATCATACATTTTTGTAATCTACTCTTCAGTAGCTTTTATAAATATATATATATATATATATATATATATATATATATATATATATATATATATATATATATATATATATATATATATATTTGAAGCTATGCACATTTTTGCGCATTACGCATGCGCATATTAAATCTTTAACTTCTCAATATTTTTTCTATGTGTAGGTCGTTACGGCAGTATTTGAAATTTCATATCTCTAGCGTGAACGGTTCGGGGATATGAACCAAAGTACGACGGACAGACAGACACATCACCCTCGGCATAGGGGGTTCGAGGATTATCTACGAAACTCAAAAACCGATTTTAATGAAATTCGGATGGCAGAATTCGGATACTAATTTCAACTTTCTGCGCCCGTTGCCATTTCTCCCGTTGCATGCTCACACGGTTTTGCTTCTACGTTGACCGAAGGTAACGAAAGAACTGTGATCATTCTCAACTACAAGTACTTCGTTTTCAACTTATGGACAGTCCGCTTCAGGCACCAGGAACATATTTGCTCGTGTCTATCCATCAACAAATTTTCGAACCACCATATCTAAATAACTACCTATTCGACATTAATGAAATTTGGATGGTAGATTACCAGCCCATTGTTGGTCCCATATAATTATCAATATTGCGTGCACTCATTGGTTTCTCTTCTACACGTGATCACACGTTGCTGTGTTAAAGCTTCATCTTTTAATGTATTCATCCGATTCATCATTAGTCGAGAGTAGAACATCAGGGACGTAACTAGAATCTTGGGGGCCCTGGAGCAAGATTATTATGGGAGGCCCACGGGAGGGGTGTAGAAGATTCCCCCTACACAAAAAAGGGGGGTCCGGGGGTTCTCCCCCGGAATTTTTCTGAAAAATACCCCTAAAAACGTGTTTTAATGCATTCTAGAGGTCATATTTACCTACAATATTTTATTTTGCACATGACACCAAGTGGAAAAAGTTTAATTTAGCCTCTTTGTCTAAATCCTCAGGTACCTCCTGGGTAATTTAGATAGCCTACTTCATAAGTACATCTATAACTTGTACGTCCTCTTCGTATAATAGTTTAAGAAATGTCGACTGTACTGTTTTCGTAATTAGTTTATAGTTGATATTAATATATGTAAAGATAGGCCTGACAGGGTAGATAGTTAAAGAAAATAATAAACGTGAGCGTGGAACTAAAGAAATTAATCACGAAAGTTCAAAAAGTAAGTAAATGTGTTGCTAATACTTATATACAAAACACAACAAGACAGACAAATTGAAATCAGACAAGATGAAGCAATCTTCATATATATATTAAAATTCCTTTTTTCTTACTTTTGACGAAGAAGATTCATCGATACCTTGATCAAAGTTTATTGAACTACGTTTGTCATGGCCCATCAGTGCCGGAACTAGCCGTGTGCATGGGGTCAGCCGCACACGGGCCTCGGGGTAAGGGGGGCCTCACTTCCGCTCGGCCAGTTATAAAAAAAAATAAAAATTAATAAAATAAAAATAAAGAATAATTTTACTAAAAAGGTGACGTTAATTAATATTTTATTTATTACCATTGTTATTATTATTAGGTGGTAGGTATCTATATTCTTTTCCACATAATAATAATTATTATTATTATTATCATTTTTTGAGACAATTGACATTAAATGCTTATTAAGATAATATTATTAATATAAAAAATTGACTTACGACATGACGTGATTTTTATACATTTTGGTATTATAGACTGTTAATGTTTTGTATTATCCTGTATATGTTTAATCAATATCTAACTATCTTTACTGCTTTTGAATTAATTATAAATTTTTAATTTGTAAAATATGCCTACACAGGGCCCCCTAACACGATCCACTCAATATCTCCGGAATCTACTGCAGGAAGTAAGACGCGGTTTGGCTTCTATGTTAACTTAAAATGCGCTTACAGAAAAAATGCTAAGCTCATTGAGTTTTGAGCAATACTTAAAATATGAAAAAGTTAATAGGAAGACATATTTTTAAGGCTAAAGTTAGATTCTATGGCTTAAAATAAGAACTTTTTACTCGGCATTTTTTCTTCAAGAAATAAAGTTTCAAAATATGAGTATTCAACTCAAGTCTAACAGCTAAAATAATGGATCTAATAAAAAAAATTAAAATAAAGAGTTCTTATTTTCTTATATTAAATCCATTCTTTAGTATTAATTACAAAGGCACTTTTTTACTTTAGCACCCCCTTTAGTTGTAAACAATAGTCTGCCCTACAAAAGTCAAAAAGGTTTGTGTGTTTGTCTTCCCAACATTGAGACTCCTGGGGAAGTTTTATATTTATATTGATTTATCTTAGTAGTTGATTAGACTAAGGGATATGATCACAATTATATACACAAGTGTGATATTCCATTGTCCCAAGATACATTAGAATAAATATTCCTTCGTCTTAACAGTAATTTAAGGAATATGTATATGCTACTCTGTATAATAGGGGGGTGCTAAAGTAAAAACGTATCAACGTGCAGGCAACTTTTTTGATTTTCGTAACTTTTTTGCTCTTTTTACTTTCCATATAAAGGGAAAATATTGTAATGGCGCGAAAATTCGATTTTGATGAATTTACAATATAATATTTATTTTATACAAATATTTGGACATCTTGGAGGGGGGGGGGGGGCCTAAAAAAAAATCTTGCACACGGGCCTCAGCAGGTCTAGTTCCGTCTCTGTGGCCCATACTTTTAGTCCTTCTCTTTCCCGTGGTCTTTGGGGCCCCCTTACCTCGGGGGCCCCGGGGCATTGCCCCGTTACGCCTCTGTAGAGCATACACAAATGATGACTTATTAATTTTGCCATCTGCAACATTTAATATTGAAAAATTCCGTCAAGTAAGTACGCTAGCAAGCTACTGAAAGGGTTTCATCGGTCATAAAAATTCCTATTTTCTACATTGTTACACTTTCAATGTGGTTTCAAGGTCATCCTAGAAACCCTTATGCTTTTGGTAGTTGGAGTTGGTCCGTCCGTCGCATCTTGGTTCATGTCTCCTGATCTATTGTAGCTAGAGATTTGAACTTGGGTATAAAAGTACATTTTTGCCAAAAGCAGGAAAAAATGTTGCCAACTTCACAACTCAACATTTGTGTGATCAGGGAGCAACGGCGCACTGATCGCAAAAAATAGTTATTTATGTCACTAGGCAGCAAAATGGAATTTTGCTGACAAGTTTTTTAAGTTTTAGTTCCGAGCCGAAATCGAGGATAGGCTTAACAAATTTACTGCTGAGGCGAAGCCGAGGCAGAAAATTGACTATTTTACTGACGAGCCGAAGCCGAGTCAGGAAAACGTTAATTACCTGCTGAGGTGTAACCGAAGCAGGAAATCTTTAAACGAGTCAGGAATGTTTCCTTTGCTGTATAGTTATAGTTACATTAGTGCATTACGCCTCGAGTGCGGAAAGTAGCATTTTGCATGCGAGTGTGGAGTATGCACATGCACCCGAGCGACAGCGAGGGTAGTAAAACCACACGAGCAATGCAAAATGCCGTTTTCGCACGAGTTGCGTACCGTACTTTATCTACGATTGTTAGATTTAAATTGCTGTATGTAAGTTCGTTTCTCTCTCTTGATAAAGATGGCATTAATTCTTGAGTTGTATTTTTTGGCGAATTAATTATTTCTGGAGGAGTATTATTCTCCACATTTTCGTCAAAGTCACTTGATTCACTTATTGTTTTTCACTACAAACTCGACATAAACAGTTAATTTAATAAAAGAACAGCAGATTAGTTTTTTAAATGTAAACAAACTCGCTAATCGTGCGTAAAGCTGAAGAAGTCTTACCACCCTAGGGTGGTAAAGATGAGGAATTCTTCAGAATTATGAGACGCGCATGCGCATTGAATACAAATACGTAAAGAATCACTTTCTACGCATCTTAACAGAGATACAATGTTTATATTTCATATCAATCGTAGATAAACAATATTTTATCTACTAACGGCAGAAAAATTACACTAAAGATTTTAGTACCTGAATTAGAGGGCAATAAACTTTCCTTGCATGATGTTGCAATATTTGCAATTTCGGGTGGCGTGTTATCAAACAAGTCTTCAACGTCTTGCACAAAATTATCATCCATATTTTTATTTAAACTTCAAAAACCTAATTAACAAATTTATTAAAATAATTACAAAAAACTATTAAATTATTATTATCTTTTTTTGATAGATAAAAGATTTAAAGCAATGAAAGTTGTAATAATCGAATCGATGACTCAAAAGTTTGAGTAAGTGTAATGACTCGAAAGTTAAAACAAAACAATCAGTGTTGCCACATTTTTTATTAACAGCTGTTTTTTTATCTCATTTTTTAAAAATAATCCCTGTAAAATAATAATATTAGTTTTATTATAATAATTTTTAAAGGTATTTTCAAAAAACATATAAAAATATTTAGCAGAATATTACGCTTAAATATACAAAAATGAACAATGTGGGAGAGTTCATAACCTGAGATGTAGTAACTTTTTCTTAACATTTGGCAACCAGTTTGTTATTTTGCGGACACTTTGATATTTTGCTGCGTGTTTTTTTGACATGTTACAAAAGAATCAAAAAAATGACATTTTGCAGATTGAAAACAGTACAGGCAGCCTAATTTTGCTGCCGTGAGTAGATAAAATTATTTTTTGAAATTTGTTTGTAGGGTATAATTCTAAAGGTATTCAAGAGTATAGACCACAAATATATAACGTTTTTTCAAAAGGTGCCCATTTTACTCACAAAATAACGTCAAAAAGGTCAAAATAACACGAGGTGCAAATAAACACGACCTTAAAATTATATCTATTGATACATTATTAATCGTTTTAAGTTGCACTCAATTATTAAAACCTATATCAATGCTGAATGCTCGTTGATTTTACCCTTAGGTAGGGGATTTGGCCAAGTAGAGGACGGTAAGCTATGTAACACATACAGTTCGACAGCCTTTATACTTTCTCATATAAAGAGAAAGTATTGTGATGGCACGAAAATTCGATTTTGAGATTTCGATGGAGTTACACGTTTTGAGGTCTCCTGACTCCAACAAAGTGGTTTTTAAAAAATGTCTGTCCGCCGTCTGTGCAGACGCCTGGAGCCTAAACTACTAGGCCGATTTTGACGAAATTTGGCATACATGTTCAGAAAAATCATACCCCAAGGCAAAATTGAGAAATTAATTTTAGCTCTAAATTTGAGGGCGCTATCCCCAAAACCTTTGAAAAAAGTGACAAAAAATTATTTCTCGGTTCCCACGATTTTGATTAAAAAATTCTAAAATGTAGACGTATTTAAATGTAGTCCATTTAAATACGAATCTAACGATATAAGCCGTTTTCCCGGGAAAAATCTAGTTCCTGAGAAAATAGCTTAAAACGCGGACGGAGAGAGCCCAGGTTCGATTCCCCGCCCGGGAGAAGTTATTTTTATGATAGGTTTTGATAAAATGTTCAATAATATTTAAATGTAGCTATTAAAACTAATAAATGGAAAACGCTGGGCTATGTAATTATGAAATCGTATATGAGAAAGTTTGTCTGAGTTGTCTAGGACTGATTTTTTGTATGTAGTAACAAATGCAATGTATAAAATATGTACTAGAATGGTGATAACAAGGTTAACAATGGAGGAAGACTTTGTGTTAGTTATCGTTATCAGCGTCATATATACGTATATAATTGTGTTAGTGTAAGAGTGAAAGCAGGCTTGAGTACACACGAGTAGAGTTATTTATGATTACTACAAGTGTACGAGGCTAATTATCTACCAGAGTACTGTAGTGTCTGTGTTTACTCACGTAGCAGAATAACCGAGTCGAAATATCACTCAATTATCATGTCACATGTCAAAGCTGCGTTTGTCTCACATTTCTTTGCTCTTACTTGTCATTTTCAATATTCAACATCAATTTAAAACTATAATAAGTATTTAATACACAACTGGTTTAAAATAAAACATAAATTTACCGTCAAATAAATAAATAAAAAATCGGTCCGAGACAACTCAGACAAACTTTTTCATATACGAGGTCATAATTATTTGGCCCAGTGTTTTCCATTTATGAGTTTTCGTATGTACATTTAAGTATTATTGAACATTACATGAAAATTTATAAAAAAAATAATAACATCTCCTGGGCGGGGAATGGAACCCGGGCTCTCTCTGTCCGCGTATTAAGCTTTTTTCTCAGGAACTAGATTTTTCCCGGGAAAACGGCTTATATCATTAGATTCGTTTTTAAATGGGCTACATTTTAGATTTTTTTAAATCAAAATCGTCGGAACCGTTTTCGAGAAATAATTTTTTGTCACTTTTTTCTGAGTTGTTGGGGGTAGAGCCCCCAAATTTGGAGCTAAAATTCGTTTCTCGATTTCACCTCAGGGTATGATTTTTCTGAACATGTATGCCAAATTTCGTCAAAATCTACCGAGTAGTTTAGGCTCCAGGCATCTGCACAGACAGACAGACGATAGACAGACATTTTTTAAAAACCACTTTTTTGGACTCAGGAGACCTCAAAACGTGTAAATCCATCCAAATCTTAAAATGGAATTTTCTCGCCATCACAATACTTTCTCTTTATCTGAGAGAGTATAAAACGACTCACAAATCCGACTGTCACGAAATCGACCGATGATGATAACTTGAGTAAAAGTTGACCGATTTTGTTGAAATTTGGTACACATGTTCATTTTACCAATGCACAGCCGAGTTCGTTGGACAACGTTATCCGCCCAAGCTTTCGCGCGCAAAGCTCGCGTAAACGCAAGCTTCAAATGTAAAATTGGAATTTTAGGACGGGACAAAATTCTAACTTCATCTATTCAATGAGACAAACGACTTTGATCAACACTTCTTTTTAGTAAAACCAACACCGACACCGCTATGAAGTGTTAAAGCATCGCTAAAACTTTTTAAGCGGACCTAAACGTTTAAAATAGAAAAAACAACGTTTTCCCTGATATCTTAAGTTCTAACGTAAAGAATTTAATAAAACAACACATCGCAACGTCTAAGTCTAAAGTACAATTGAAACAGGCATATAAAATTTCAACCAGATATAAGCTGAATTATTTGTGTGAAGTGATATATTTTATAATATTTAAATTGGAGTAGGCCGGCAACGGTCCTGTTCCCGCACTACTCGGCTCTGTACTGCAATCATCCTCTTTAACTATCAACTCATCATGATTAACTTTTTTCTCAAAATAGTTTAAAAAAAAAAAAAAAAAAATACGTGTGGTGTCGCAGGACGGGTGTCCTGCGAAAATGTAAGGAACTTCGTTCCTACCGGGTGGTAGGAACGAAGTTCTCTACATTTTTCATTAAATATAAATTATAAAATCACACTGCTAAGTACGTATACATTGCTAACTACTTTTATCTACGATTGATACGAAATATAAACATTATATCTCTGTTTAGATGCGTAGAAAGTGATTCTTTACGTACTTGTATTCATTGCGCATGCGCGTCTCATAGTTCTGAAGAATTCCTCTTCTTTACCACACTAGTGCGGTAAAGAAGAGGAATTCTTTAGCTTTACGCACGATTAGAGAGTTTGTTTACATTTAACAAGACTAATTTGCTGTTAATTTGCTAATTTGCTGTTGTTAAAAGTAACTTTTATATCGAGTTTTTGTGAAAATCAATGAGTGATTTAAATGATTATGACGAATATGAGGAGAATAATACGCCTCCCGAAATAATTCGGCACAAAATACAACTAATGAATTAATGTTATCTTTATCAAAAGAGAAATACGAACTTACATACAGCAAGTTTATTTGTTTCTGTATTTATTATTTAAATCTAACAATCGTAGATAAAGTACGGTACGCAACTCGTGCGAAAACGGCATTTTGCATTGCTCGTGTGGTTTTACCACCCTCGCTCTCGCTCGGGTGCAAACTCCACACTCGCATGCAAAATGCTACTTTCCGCACTCGACGCGTATTGCACTATTACATGGCGGAGTTAGAAAAGAGACAAAATTAAAAGTAACGAACTGTTTGTATACATAGCAGAGTTAAGGAAAAATTAAAAGAAAATCATTATCTGTATAATTAAAGCCAGCGTCTTACTATAAATATAAGATAAAAGTTGATCATGATGAGTTTATAGTGAAAGAGTATGTTTGTTAAAGGAGTTTAGATTGAAATAGGACTGTTTTCTACCTACCCGGCCAATTAATTTAAAATATTATAAAATATATCTCTTCCCTGCTCTACAGCTTCTGCTTGTATCAGGGTGAAATTTTACATAATTATATTTTATTTATTTACAAAACAAAGTGACATTTTTGACATATTATAACAAAAATAATCAAAACAAGTCAAGTAACAGGCTTCCTTAATAACACTTTTTCCCGTCTTTTGAAGCTTACGTTTACGCGAGCGTTGTGCGTGAACGCTTGGGCGGATAACGTTTTCCGACGAACTCAGCCTTGGCATTGGTAAAATGAACATGTGTACCAAATTTCATCTAACTCGGTGATCTTTTACTCAAGTTATCGTCATCTGTAGATTTCGTGACGGATTTTGCGTGACGGTGATTTTGTGACGGTGATTTTGTGACGGTTATTTTTTATGGCTACTTCTGACAAATTTGGATGATTACATACTTTTAAGTTATGGGGGTAACAACAGACGTAAACGGGATCTTTTCCAGTTTGCTAAGAAATAATCTTTTAGCTTCTTCACCTATATTTTTATAATAAATGCAAAACTAATAAAGTTAAAAATAAATTTTATGTATTTAAGTTTCTTAGGAATAAAATTCTGAAGGTTGTGGCATTTGTCTACAACCCTATAATAAACTGGAGAAGAAGAAAATTACTTTCTTTCTTCGTGCAAAACATATTCCTAATATCCAATATCCAAACGCAAAAATATGCACGCTTTTTATTGACATTTTCATGTCTTTGCTAAGGCACATAAACTCGAAAAGCGTTACCAAAAAACGACACTAAAAAGCGTTACCAAAAAACGACACTAAAAAGCGTTACATGAAAATGTCCTACCGTCTTGCAGACTCGTATGCAAGCAATTTATTTGTTTTCGAGCTTACCGAAGGTAAGGGAAGCATTATCATCATTCTGAAGAACGAACATTATTTTAAATATCGGAATTGAAAAATTCCAAGAAAACATCGGCTTCAGACATCAGGAAGTATTTTCTGTCTCATGTCCGTCGACCGGTGGTTGTGAACCAAGCTTACTTAAAACTACTCGTCTGTTTTTAAGGAATTCTGTATGGTAGGTCATAATTAGCCTATATTAACTTCCACATAATAATAATAAATTTCTTTATTGTTGCTCTATAGTAAACTAACAGAAATTACATATATATACAAACAAATATTACATTTTTTTTTCTGCCAATAAAATTGATTACATAAAGAAAAAAGAAATACAAATAAAATAACTGTTTATTGTTATATTGAGCACATTCACTCTCATAGACGATTAACCTCTATCCAAAATACAATATATCCCAATATAAAATATAGAGTGATTCACTCTATATTTTATATTGGGATATATTGTATTTCGGATAGAGGTAAATCGTCTATTGGTCAATGCAAAATTGGTAAGAACATCAACAACTTTATATTTAAAGTTAAAGGATACATAATAATGCGAGTGATATAAATAAGTTAAAGTAAAGCAGCAGAGTAGGAAAGCTTTTTACAGTATATTTTTTGAGTAGGAAGTTTTTTTACGTTAAGATTACATCAAAGCAATTTCTCTGTTTTCTTTACTAATCTGCTTTTACTATCTCATACAGTATTCTGATATTCAGAATTGTGAATTTAAATGTGGGTTAATAATAATAAAAAATAAACATTATGAATATGTGTAGATATAAAGTATTTTCACTAATTTAGTTTTCTTGATGAATTTTTAAATTTTATTTAATCTTCCTTATGAGCATATCAACATAACTTTCTTTTTGTATTCAAAATGACATTTTACACAGTTCAATTACATAACAATAGTATACTAATGAGTTTGTCAAGTATATCAATGTATTGTTAGTAACCAAATAATTTAGATTCAATTTAATAAAAAAAATGATAATAGACATTTTTTTATTATTAAATATTTGTTATTGAAATATATTGTTAAATGTGTATTTATTCTGTGCAAATAACATTTTAGTAGTGAATTCAAAATGGCTGTAATTAAATTTGTTATATACTTTACACTCTTACATGAAAGTATCCCGCATTCGTCTGCCTTCTTTGAACGTGGTAATACGACATGAAGTAAGTATAATACTATTTGATATAAAACATTTTATACTCAACTTAACATAATGTAATATCTATACATAAACTAGGCATCGCGTGGCTCTATCATTGAAGCGAGCGTATTGCAATAAAATACTGAATATTAAAATTTGTTAATCATGATGAATGTCATAGTTGAAGATAAGTGGAAGAGGGCAGTGTGGAGTAGAGTGGGGGTACTCGGTACAAAGCTTTACTTCCTAAACAAACCTAAACCCGCAATAGCTTTTAAACAATTATTATAAATGTGTCACTTCATTACTCAAATACTACTGCTTGTATCAAGTTGAAATTTTACATACTTGTTTCAATTGTACTTTAGACTATGTACAGGAAGTTTTATTAAAATCGTTACGTTAGAACGTAAGATATCGGTAGAAACGTTGTTTTTTCTATTTTAAATGTTTAGGTCCGCTTTAATAGTTTTAGCGATTTTTTATTAATTCATAGCAGTGTCGTTGTTGGTTTTACTGAAAAATGTTATTTGTAAAAAATGATCGTCTCATCGAATAGGTGATTATAGAATCTTTTCCCGTCCTGAAATTCCAATTTTACATTTGAAGCTCACGCTTACGCGTGCGTTGCGCGCGAACTCTTGGACGGATAACGCTGTCCAACGAACTTAGCCTGAGTATTAGTTAAAGGAAGATGTATACCAAATTTCAACCAAATCGGTCAACTTTTACTCCAGTTATCGTCGGACACGTAAACGTTACACACAGACAGACAGACAGACAGACAGACAGACAGACAGACACACCAGATGCATATTTCGTTGAATGTAAGAAGCTCGCTTACGCTCACTTCAATAAATATAATATGTTGCTTCCGAACTTACCGAAGGCAACGGAAGCTATGTGATCGTTCTCGGCGGCCGATATAATTACACTCGCTTGTGGTGGGTGCAGATGAGCAGGTTTCATGCTCATCTCCATAGATCCTTCCTCGAATGCCGATTAGGCAATTAAATGAATTAAATTAAATGAATTAAATTAAACAGAAATGACAATCCTGTGATATTGTTTTCGTCAATTATTAAATACAAAGACTAAAGTTAATTTAATTTAAGTTCAAAATATTCGTTTATGTTGTAAAATACATTTTCTGTTAATAATATTTTAATTTCTTTTTGAAACTTATTTAACGGCAAGGTTTTAGTTTCAGTTTTAAGTTTATTATACAGCTTAATGCCTAAGACTTTATTCCCAACAACAGACTTGTTTAATCTATGCTTCGGTACATATAACTTATTCTTATTTTTAGTTTCATACTTATGCCCACTTACATTGTACAGATGAATATTTGTTTTTACATAAATTAACACTACATATATATATATAAATTTACAATTGACATTATTTGTAATTTCTTAAATATATCTTTACAGTGGTCTCTTTGACCTGCTCCTGTTATAATTCTTAATATTTTTTTCTGTTGAATCAATAAATTTTCTACATTAACATGACCCCAAATGATTAGGCCGTATCTTATTCTGCTCTCTACCATTGCACGATATACCATTATTAAAGCCTCTATTGGTAAATACTTTTTTAAGGAAAAGGTTTCAGTAGGAGACGAAGACTTTACATACCTTTAACGTAATACAGGGGAGATTCTCTTAACATGGACAGGTTAGAAGAGACGATGTACCGTGGACACAATATTTTTCTGTGGCAGTGCCGGAACTAGCCGTGTGCATGGGGTCAGCCGCACACGGGCCTCGGGGTAATGGGGGCCTCACTTCCGCTCGGCCAGTTATACAAAAAAAAGAAATAAATAAAAAATAAAGAATAATTTTACTAAAAATGTGAAGCTAGTTCATATTTTATTGATTACCATTGTTATTATTAATATTATTTTCATGTGGTAGGTATCTATATTCTTTTCCACATAATAATAATAATTATTATTATCATTTTTTGAGAAAGTTGATGTTAAATGCTTATTAAGATAATATTATTATTATAAAAAATTGACTTACAACATGACGGGATTTTTATACATTTGGATATTTTAGACGGTCAATGTTTTTTATTATCCTGTATATGTTTCATCAAAATGTAACTATCTTTAGTAAGTTTTTAAATTAATTATACATTTTTAACTTGTAAAATATACCTACACTGGGGCCTCCTAACACGATCCACTCAATATCTCCGAAATCTACTGCAGGAAGAAAGACCCCGTTTGCTGGGTTCTATGTTAACTTAAAATGCGCTTATATAAAAAAAGCTAAGCACTTTGAGCGCTAAAATGCTCTGCAGCAGTACTTAAAATATGAAAAAGTTTTTAGAAGACAAAATTTTTCCTCAAAAAAAATCTTGCACACGGGCCTCAGCAGGCCTAGTTCCGTCTCTGTTCTGTGGTACTATTTGTCAGAGTGGAGCCTATCAACACTACTGTAGCAACTTTCCAGCCTTTGTCAGCTTTCATGACAATGTAGTCAGCGAGTTAATTTTTGCAAAGTGTCTAAGTTAAGGGAGCTTGCGGTTCCATTGGTCAACAATTTGTATCAAGTGCAAACAAAAAGGATATCCTTATATTTGCACACATATATACTGTACAATTTTTGTGTGAGTGAGAGACAACATGGGGTATGCCACTCAAGCGTGGCACATAGGAAATGTTCCGTGAACGTATGGTTCCCTCGGCTTCGCCTCAGGAACCATACGTTCACTCCCGAGGCGGAGCCGAGGGAGTTAATTATCGCGAGGGTCAAGGTCAAGGGAGAAAAAAAAATATGATGAATCACTATGGCAAATGTTGTGGTGGTTACATGACATGTGTGAAGATGACATTACAGATTCAGGCATTAAACAAAAGTAAGTGAATGAAATGTGAATTAGCACTAACCTTATTTACGTGTGCTTTATCTAGGGCAACACTGGAGGGAATCATGAGAGTTCATGATTCCCTTATTTTTCATTACTCCCTGTTTAACCCGACCGGGTGCAATGAGTAACTTCCCTCCCTGTAAACAAGGGAGGAAAGTTTACTTTTTCTCCCTGCTGGAGGTAATAGTACATTACGCGTCGAGTGCGGAAAGTAGCATTTTGCATGTGAGTGTGGAGTTTGCACCTGAGCGATAGAGAGGGTAGTAAAACCCCACGAGCAATGCAAAATGCCATTTTCGCACGAGTTTCGTACCGTACTTTATCTACGATTGTTAGATTTTAATAATAAATACAGAAAAAAGTAATAAAATTTCTGTATGTAAGTTCGAATTTCTCTTTTGATAAAGATGACATTAATTCATTAGTTGTATTTTGTGCGGGATTAATTATTTCGGGAGGCGTATTATTCTCCTCATATTCGTCATTATCACTTAAATCACGCATTGATTTTCACAAAAAACTTGATATTAACAGTAACTTTTATTAAACAAACATCAACTTAGTTTTATCTACGATTGTTACGAAATATAAACATTGTATCTCTGTTTCGATGCTTAGAAAGTGATTCTTTACATACATGTATTCATTGCGCATGCGCGTCTCATAATTCTTCAACTTTACGCACGATTAGCGAGTATGTTTACATTTAACAAAATATTTTACATTTGAACTAAAACAAAAAAAAGAGAAACTTGTAAAACAGGGTTGCCCCTAGGTTACCAAATAAAATAAAAGTGTCCTACAGTAAGTTTTAATTTAAATTTGTTTCTTTCTATCGAGGTACTTACTTGTTGTTGGATTGGTAGCAGCTCTGGCCGCACCCTCACTTGCTAAAGTGACATGTCCGAAGTCTTGTAGTGAAGTCGACTGTTCCAGCGCTCCAACTGAAGAGACCTGCAAAGGAAAGATCGAACCTAACAGTTCTCTTTGTGGTTGCTGTAATACTTGTGTCGTCAGTGTCGGTAAGATAATGCTTTATCAAATTTCAATATGGTTGTCATTCATTCCGAAGACACAAATTTCTTATTTTAGATTAATCAGTACTTTATCTACCAGCATCAATAAAGGTTATCAGCTAATTTGAAGTAAAGGTTGCTTCTGAGGTAATCACGGTTCAGTTCTCCCTAATGGAGCTCCTATTACAGGGGTGGGATGTGGAGGTAGCGACCGGCACGGGGAAATATACCACCAGGGGCTTATTATTAAATGAAAGCAGGGAGCTTCCTCCCCGAAAACTCATAATTTGTCCAAAGTTCTTTGTCACCTATAACATAAGTGCAAATATTTTAGTGCGGTTGGTTTCATAATGGAGTTCCAGGTCTTCCGGTGGTGTCCGCGTCATAGTGGATGATGTTTTCGACATTTCGCCTCTTATGCTGAAGGCATCTTCAGGATAGAGCATGTTGTTCTGATTCACTGGTTCAGTTGACGTTGTTTCTCTCATCAGTACAACATGCTCTACCCTGAAGATACCTCTAGCATAAGAGGCGAAACGTCGGAAACATCATCCACTATGACGTGGTCACCACCGAAAGACCTAACTCCATAAGTACAAATGTTCACATTTAAGTAAAAATAGTTATTTATGCACCTAGGGAGTAAAGTAAGCCATTATTCCCTGAGCGAAAAAAGTTGGTTCTTGAGGCGAAGCCGAAGGAAACATGGTCCCTAAATCCCGAGGCGAAGCCGAGGGAATAACTCTAATTAGCACTTATTTTAAATATTATTTTTTAAAATATTAGCAATATTTTATCTCCAGTAGTAAGAAAATACACATTTTCGTTCATAGCACAGTTTTTATTTATTATTTTAATAAATAACAATAATTATTAGCACTTTTAATAGCCGATATAAGAGATTCAATATTAAAAACAAATAAGAATTGGAATTAAACTCAAATAGAAGGTTATTTAGATGCAGGTTACAATGTTGTAAACAAAGATAAACATGGTCAAAAAAGCGCAGTGCCGCCAACCTGATTTCAACAACTTCATTACATTAGCCATACATTTTCTACTATTTATAAAATAATTAAGTTGCAATCTTTACTTTTTTGCCCTACTTTACTTTTTCGCCCTACTTTTACTTTTTCTCCCTACTTTTTGAGTTCAGGGATGAAAAGACCTGTTTTAGTCCCTCTAAACTAATTCAAAATCATAACTTTTATTCCCTACTGGAGGTAAATATCAATTTTATTTCATAATGCAAAAACTAAAGCTACTAAGCTACAATAAGATAGTGGTAAATGTGTTTAAGATAAAATAGTTGCCAAAAATTGCAAGTCGATTCCAACGATATGAAGAACTACAATATTTCTACATCTAGAGCAAGGATCTTATATAAAGCGGATGTAATGTTAAGAAGGGGTTTAAGGCAAAAAAGTGACCCCATGAAGGTAAGAGAAATTGGAGAAAAAATCATACTGCGCATGCTCCACGACCTTTGAACTGGGACAAATTACCTTTTTTAACAGGTTATAACCTGACAACTATAAACAAATTCTTGGTAACCTATAACCAAGAGGAAGGTAATTTGTCCCATTGGAGCTAATATTTTACATATCTTCATGGGGTCACTTTTTTGCCTCAACCCTCTATCCCCTTTATATAAGATCCTTGATCTAGAGTACTTGGCACTTACTTTCTCAGTAAATAATATCAAGAGTGATCCAGAAAAAAGCATTTTCAGGGGTCGACTGACAGATACGCAGCTTCTGCCGCCTGATTGTCACGTTATGTAATGATAACGATTAAAATAATTACTTTAATCATTATTATTATATCATATTCCCATAGTTGCTCCAGCGCCTTACTGATACAGTAGGAGCGGCAATAAGGCTTACCTATTGAAGCATAAAGACGCTAGGTACTTTTTTTCTTAATAGCCCATCTTTTGTGCTATTGTATCTGGTGCCGCACAGATACAATACTATATATATATATATATATATATATATATATATATATATATATATATATATATATATATATATATATATATATATATTTTTTTTTTTTTTTTTTTTTTTTTTTTTTTTTATATATATATAATATTTTAATAGCCTTAAACAGCTTTTAAAAAAGCTACAAGTTAAGCGCTATAGAGAAGTTGTTTGAAGTTAAGAGTAAAAAAATCAAAGATTAAGTATCATGAGAAAAAATATGATGACTGTCAATTGAAGGAACACATGAGAACTAGGATTGATTTGACTAGGATTGTTGGACAGAGTGGTAATGGAAAGGTTATTATTGCAGTGGAATAAATTATTAATTTGATAGACAGAGCGGACAAGAGGGCTGATATTGGATAACTCCTTAATGTAAGCAAATCTGCTGGCACGTTTTCCTAAAGGAAGGACAATAACATGAGACTTAACCTCATGACAGCAGTAGTCACCTAATAGAGCCTTGGATAGATACAAAATTTCAAAAGCCCATTTTCTATCGTATAAGGTGTAAAGACCCAGGGCGTTAGAAAGAGATTCGTAAGAATAGTAAATCCTATTATAGAAGAATCGAAGATGGCAAATCCTGACAAATAAACGCTGAATTCTTTCAATCTGATCAGAGCGAACTTGAAAAAGGTTATTCCACACTGGGACAGCATATTCGAGAAGCGGTCTTACAAGGGCAATATAAAGACGAAGGAAGCACTTTATTGATTAGATATCGGATTGGCGGCCCATGGGGAAATTTCCCGTCTTCCCGGTGCCCCCATCCGTCCCTGTCCTATTATGCTAGGATATAAGCCAAGATATTAGATATATTATTATTCTTTAGCTATCATCCTCTGATTTACAATTTATTTTGCTACGCCGGTTATTTTTGCTTGCTGTGAATCCCCGAGCAGATTTTTCCTCTAATTCATTGGTGCGAAACTTTTCACCTCATCACATTGCTGACATCTTAAGTAACATTGGTAAAGAGAGATATTTAACTACTTTTTTTTACACGTTTCAGGTTATTTGGGTAAATGCGAGCAGTTTGAAGCAGGTGTATCCACAGTGAGGTACCAGTGTCCATCCATGTCTGTTTGCTTCAACAACAGATGTGTCGCTCTTCCTTGAACATTTATATTTAAAATATATTATTAAATTACAGAATCATAATGTTGTTATTTTATTTTCCTATTCACAAATTATTTAAAACTATTTAATAAAATAATAATCGCCAAGTAGCCCGACTAATCCAAAAAAAATCCCTGGCATATCCTTTTGTCCAAACATTATCCTGTCTATAGACCATCCCCCTAATAGGTCAATGTTACAAAAGTAGGCCCATTAAGATATCCTTAGGATATCCAATCAAGAGTATCCTAAAGTAGCCAATCAAGAGTATCCTATAGTAGCCAATCAAGAAATCTTGGCCTTGCTGAATAATACTAAAATTTACCTAACATAAACTGTTTCACGAAAATTTGTAATAAATGCCCAATATCTCAAAAACTAAATAAGATAGAAATTGGGCTAAGGAAGAATTTAAAAGAGCAGAAAAAACCTTTCAGAATCACTCATTTATTTCCAAATTATCAGCTGCAAAGCATCTGATTTTTTTAAAAATTCGACCAAGAAATTCCTGAGCTTTTTACTCTTAATTAAGAGATGTTAGAAGTGTGGCGATTTCAGGAGAAACTTCTGCTTTTCATAAGCTTTCAAATGGTATAATTTAAGTTTAAGACCAATGCACTAGTTTTTAAACTATGGGTGATTGAATGTTTAGTTACCAGACGTAACATTTTTTGGTCAGGATCACAACCAATTCTTGTACAAATGCAAAAAAGGTTTCCCCGAACAAAACCACAACACTTCGGGTTCTCATAGAAAATTAGACGCTTAACAAAAAAAGTCCATATAAACATGGATATTCGCAAATAAAAATTAAAAACATCACTTTTAGGCGTTTACCCTTACAATTCTCAAATATTACGCTTTTTACCATAATACCCCTTGAGGGAAATTTTGCAGAGTCGAATTACACTAATTTTAGCTCTCTACATCAAAATCCTTTAAAATCGAGCGTTGACTGAGATCGCTTAAATGGATTGACTAATAAAGTGACAGGGACGTAGAATTTTGGAATTTGGTTTGATGAACACAACTGGGATTGATATCAGACAACGAAAAATTCTTTCCTGGACAAGGTTTTCCTGAAGGTGTATTATGATCAAAAGCGGGGTATTGGGAAGTTTGAAAGATAAATGTCCAAAAATTATGGTTTTTGCGAATATCTCGAAAACAAAGCTGTTCTAGATACATGTTTATAGGAACTTTTTGGTTCAGCATCAAATTTAGAAATTTAGTTGAAATATCGAGAAAAACAAATTTGGGTGAAAACATAACTTTTCCTACCATGCATGGGTGAGGAAAAGTAAAAATGTTGTTCTTTTGAAAGACTTACTACGAGTATAATCTGAAAAGGAAAATGGTCGATGACCTCTTATGTTCTTTTGGTGTTAAGTGGAAAAACTTTTATAATTCTAATCTTTATTATTTAAAAAAATAAAAAATAAAAAAATAACATAAAGAGATAAGATTTCTTTTGCTCCCGTGTTTGTTTTGTTTTCAAGAGTTTAAGGTCATCTATATTTCAAACCTGGAGAGGTCCACTTGAGTTTCTCAAGCTTTTATTTGAGATTAATCGATCACTCTCGCGAACTATTCTGGGTCATTCGAGCCGAGAGTAATAACTCGGCTCAAATCTAAAAATAACACCATCTCATTTCCTCTTCGTGTCTTTCAAATTTACAAATATAACTCTGAGAAATGTGTAATATACTCTGGGGAGCTCGAGTATTGATTTATTATATTGAGATAGAAATATTTAACGAGTTGTTTTTAAGAAATTAACTACCGATGATTTTTAAGTATTAGTTTAGTTGAATCTTTTACTATACGATGTGTGGCAACACTGATTTTTTACGCAGAGATCTATCAAAGCCGGCCACCTTGTTGGCAGCAGGGTTGACAACCAAATTGAGGTTGTAGTTTTTTCCACAGACGTAACAACAGTGTTGACAATATTTAATAAAGACATTACAAGTTGATAGTCTGTAGGCGGCTTTAATACTAAATAGATTATATCGAAGTAAAGAGATAGTAGATAGTAAAAAGGTAGCACGGTTTCTCTCTTTATAAATTTCTCTTCTAGATCCCAGTTTAGGTACCGTCAAATGATTCCAGAGCATTATTAAAGGGTACGGGGTACGGCATTTAAGTGTGCACACTGATTCCAATTTAGACAGACATTCAAAGACAGGCACATTGACAAATGTCAATGAGCTTTAATGGTGACCTTTTGAAGGCACTGATGACGGCCTTATGAAGACACTGATGACGGCCTTATGAAGGTACTAATGATGGCCTTATGAAGGCACTGATGATGTCCTCATGAAGGCACTGATGATGGCCTTATGAAGGTACTGATGATGGCCTTATGAAGGTACTGATGACGGCCTTGTGAAGGCACTGATAACGGCCTTATGAAGGCACTGATAATGGCCTTATGAAGGCACTGATGATGTCCTTATGAAGGCACTGATGATGGTCTTATGAAGGTACTGATGACGGCCTTGTGAAGGCTCAAACCTGCTTTTGATTTGAAATTTAATATACAAATTAATTTTATTTTGCCCAAAAACAGGGAAAAAAAATTGCAAAACTTAAACACTCAAAATTACTTTGATCAGCGAGCAATTGGGAACTTATTGCAATATTTTAAGTTTTTGGTAATTTTTAAGGAGGGGTATCATTTCGAAGGTATTGAAATGTAGATCATAAATACATCACGTTTCTAAAATACCGGCCATTATACCCCCGAAATTATTAAAACAAAACGCAAAATAGTTATTTATGTAACTAGGCAGCAAAATGGAATTTTACTGACGAGTGATTAGATTAGCCTCCGAGCCGAAGGCGAGGACAGGCTATGATAATTAACTGCTGAGGCGAAGCCAAGGCAGGCAATGAATAAACGAGGCAGAAATGTTTCCTTTGCTGCCTTGTTGCTTACAATATTTTATCTACTCACGCTATGCAGATAAAAAATGGAAGCTTAGGTAAGAGTTGAGATGAATCGTCAACAAACTCAAACCAAAACAAGTCGTGCTCCAGTGTTGCCACTTCTTACTCGAGATTAATTAGTCAAAGACCTACAATTAAAATACTTTTTCAGCTTATCATTTTTAAACTTTTAAATAATAATAACATTATTAATACATAAATAATATAACACTGCTTTGTAATAAAACAAGTATGAAACTAAATTAAAATAACACAGATTAAAATAAAACTAAACACAAACAAAATTAGAGGTTAAGACTCACAGTGGTAAACACTGTTACTTTTTCAGGCAGAGAAAGTATTTTCCTGACTGTTTTAACTACTTTCCTGCCCGTTTTTAATATTTTTATGACAAATCAGCGAAATAGTACTTTCCAGCCTAAAAACATTAAGCAATGCTTAATTTTGTTGCTGTGAGCAGGGCTGGATTTAGGCAGGGGCCATGGGGGCCCGGGCCCCTGGCGGCAAATTTTCGAAGGTGGCAAAAGGCGGCAGAAAGAAAAATTAAACATATTTTTTTATATTGGACATTACAATATGACTCTTGTGAACAAAAGTATAATATTTTATTTATTAATTGAACTTTTATATACTAAATTGTACAGTTGAGTATGAGCGCAAGTGCAGGTCAGTAGGCATAAGTTTTTATTTTTTAGTGTTTAAGTGGATTTTAGATTTTGGACATAGAACGGTTAGTGATTTATAACTCGTCGCCGCTAGTTATTCACGTACGTACACCAATTAGAACTACAGTTTAGGCCAACTTTACTCTATTTTTATACAACGTAATCTTTAAAGGTAAAAACGGGCATAAAACTATGTTTTTAAACAATTTAAAGAATTCCCAGCAGCCAGCAGTTTATAATATATACATTAAATAATTATTAACTGCATTAAAAACACTTTTCTTTTGCTTTCTTGATAGTCCAGTCATTTTAGGTTTTCTAGTCCAAAAAATTCGGAGCTTCAATAATATTGAAGCTCGTCAAAATGAAGTGATCAAAAAATATATTATATTTTTTTATCACTTCATTTTGACGTTCTGAAAAACATATTGAAAATCGGTAATGAGATCGTGGTCGCGTTAGTTGATATTCAAGGGCAAAGGTCAACAAATTCGGTATTTTGCTAATATCTCGTTTCTTATTGCTCCGACACCAATCAAGGTGGTTATCAAAATTAAAGATAACAAAATTTCCCACAAAAAAAACTCAATAATTTTTTACGTGCAATGGACGATTTGCGGAATATAGGGCGAAGAATATCTGCTATCCGTTGTCGCACCACTTTTTTCGTATTTTATGAATATCTCGCTTCCTAAGGCTCGGAGACAAATTAAGGTGATTATTAAAAAAAATAGATTATTAAATTTCCCACAGAAAAGTTATCTTTCATTTTTTACGTACAACGAACGGTTTAGCAAAAACCTAGGTTATTATAACTTGAGTAGTGTTTGTTTTTGCAAGACTTTTTACGTATTTATGTAAACATCTCGCTTCCTCTAGCTCGGAGACCAATTGACGATCAGATCAAAATTGAAGATTATAAATTTTCACACATGAAACATGATCTTTATTTTTTACGTAGAACGAACCTTTTGGATAATAAAGTGCTCCAAAGTTTCCCCACAAGACGTAAAAAAAAAAAATTTTACATAGATAATTTTCTATGTTTTACATGGAAGGTTTTACTTGAAGATGATGCTCCTACGGATGCGACAATAGAAGCAAAAGTGGTTGGAAAGTATGGCAACAATATTTTTATTACAACGAAACCAAAAAAATGACTATGATTAGCTTCCTCGATATTCATGCGACATGCGACTATTCTTTCTAACGCTTGGTATGAAAATAAAAAATCGGTCCGAGACAACTCAGACAAACTTTCTCATATACAAGTTCATAATTACTTAGCCAATGTTTTCCATTTATTAGTTTTTGTAAGTACGTTTAATTATTATTGAAAATTATATCAAAATTTATCATAAAAATCACTTCTCCAGGGCGGGGAATCGAACCCGGGATCTCTCCGTCCACGTTTTAAGCTATTTTCTCAGGAACTAGATTTTTCCCGGGAAAAATGCTTATATCATTGGATCCGCATTTAATTGGACTACATTTTAGAATTTTTTAATCAAAATCGTCGGAACCGTTTTCGAGAAATATTTTTTTTTTCACGTTTTTTCAGAGTTTTTGGGGGGTGGCCCCCCAAATTTGGAGCTAAAATTAATTTCTCCATTTCGCCTCGAGGTATGCTTTTTCTGAACATGTATGCCAAATTTCGTCAAAATCAGCCTAGCAGTTTAGGCTCCAGGCGTCTGTACAGACGACAGACGACGGACAGACATTTTTTAAAAACCACTTTTTTGGACTCAGGGGACCTTAAAACGTGTAAATCCCTCAAAATCTTAAAATCGAATTTTCGCGCCATCACAATACTTTCTCTTTATATGAGAAAGTAAAAATTCAAGAAGAAGAACGTCCACGAATAGTTGAAGCTGATGCAGCAATTATAAGAGAAGGCGTATGCAGTATAGCTGCATACACTGAATCGTAGTCAAGTATTCTTGCCATACTTTTCAATCAATTTTGCTTGTATTGTCGCATCGGTAGGAGCATTATCTCCAAGCAAACCCTTTAGCTCCGCCAACGTTAATTGACAATTATCTATGTAATAAAATTATTTTTTACGCCTTGTGCGGAAACTTTGGAGCACTTCATTATCCAAATCAAACCTTTTGGATAATGAATTTATTTAAGTAAAAAATAAACTAATGTTTCGTGTGAAATTTTATAATCTCCAATTTTGATCTGATAGTCAATTGGTCTCCGAGCTAGAGGAAGCGAGATATTAACAAAAATACGCAAAAAGTCGTGCTTTTCAGAATATCAAAATGAAGTGATCAAAAAATAAAAAATTGAAGCTTCGAATTTTTTTGGAACAGAAGCCATATTTATGACTAAAATAACTGGACTATGACTTGAATTTAAATGTCATAAATGACTTTCCTAATGTTAAAGCAAGACAAATTTCTCAACAAAGTTATTCAATTACTTTTCTTTTTAAGCGAAATTTAGAAGAAAATTAAGCTATTGCAATGGCTTCACAATTTTTTAAATGCGAATTTTTGAAAATTTTCTCCATGGAAATCATACCATTCTTAATGGATTCCTGAAATTTAACACTTTTTCTTATGTATGTATGTGTCACTCCAGACGATATCTCACCCTAGGATGCACTTAAAAAATCCAAACAAATTTTAAAATGTCAATAATATCAAAATAAAGGCTGAGTTCGTTGGCCAGAATTTTTGGAGTCCACTTAGGTGTAAAATTTTGACAATTTAGGGTCAAAAATAGCATAAAACCTGTTTTTTCCATTTTACCCCCCTCTTATATGAAAATATGACAAAAGTGTACATAACAACAATTACTGTACTCTTAGAGCTTTCCAACGACATGCATCTTGAAGGGTATATATACTATTTTGATTTTTGTACCCGGTACCCCCTTTTTACCAATTTTTTTTTTCATCCATCCAAATTCTAAACTAAAATATTCCTGTATTATCATAAGCCAATAACACACAGATTTCTTTGAAAATTCTCTTATTAAGTCATGGTGCATGATTGGCCGTATTTTAAAATTATTTTATAGCTACACTTTAACTTTTTATTTCCTACAAACGAAGTTACTGTTAAATTATGACTAATTTTAAAATAAAACTTGTATATAAATACTGTGTACTTGAAAATTGTTTATCATTCAAAAACTTTTTTATTTTAAAAAATTGGTATTTGGTTTTAGCCAAGTCCTGTAATAATAGTGGAATATTATTTAAATAATATTAAAATAAATCAGGTTAAAAATGGACAAACTATAAAACATTAGACATTAGTCCATATGTTTTATAGGACAAAACTTGCAGTATTTTTTTTTTTTTTTTTTTTTTATAGGAATTACCAAATCGTCACAATATTTGGGGGGGGGGGGGGTTAGGGGGCAATTTTTCTTGGGCCCCTGGCCATCAAATACGTAAATCCAGCTCTGGCTGTGAGTAGATAAAAAATACCCCCCCCCCCCCCCCCCCCTGCTACCCCATAAGGACAGGCCCTAAAAATACATTATTAAAAAAGTAAAATTCTAAAAAAAAAAAAACAATTTTGACAAATAATTTTATAAACGGAAAAATTTAATTTAATATTTTTTTCAAAAATAAATTTCGCAAAAATTAGTAAAAAAAAAAAGCATTAAATTATACGAAATATGACGCGAGGTTGCTAAGTGCCACACTAATTGGAAGAGTATTTAAAAATAATTATTAATGAATTTTAATTTGACAGCAAGATTCTCCTTCTCCTTACTTCTTCAGCATAGCGTATAAAGCTGACTAACAATGGCAATAATTATGACCTAACATAATATCGGACGAGTAGATTTTAAGATATGTTGGTTCGCAAAAATTGAGCGACAGATCGACAGACAGACAGGCCGACACACACAGACACGGAACCAAAAATGATCCCTGATGTCTGAAATGGATTTCTGTCTTGGAATTTTTGAAATCGGAGACATAAATATTACTACGTTCACTCATCGTTTTGAAAGCGTTTCGGATCCAATTCGTTTTTAAAACGATTCCCGTTCACACAACAAAAAATACAGGTGATCGAAATATTTGTTTTCGAAGGTTGGACTAACCTATATGGGGCATCATGTATAGAAATGCAAAAACTAACAAATATAATGCATACATAATTATAGTGTTTGCTTTATATTGATATAAATTGAATTATTTATGTGTTCTTTGTCATTCCATTATCTCTTGAAAAACCAGCAACTACATCGAAGCCCAGGTAATCTACAACAGATATATATGCCCAAGATTCCCAAAATCGACCTGCATACTGCTGTGTCTCAAAATAGAGGACTGAAGATGGAAATTGTATTAAGAGAAAACTTATGAAATGAAGAAAAATCCATAACTGGTGCATTTTGTTATCTATATAT
The DNA here is from genome assembly GCA_951217055.1 of Gerris lacustris. Classification (NCBI taxonomy): domain Eukaryota; kingdom Metazoa; phylum Arthropoda; class Insecta; order Hemiptera; family Gerridae; genus Gerris; species Gerris lacustris. The sequence continues at coordinate 115,876,483 of OX578277.1, read as the reverse complement.
ATAAAAGTCAACGTATGTGTGTGTGTGTGTGTGTGTGTGTGTGTGTGTGTGTGTGTTTGTTCTTTATACAAATCTACAGTTTTAGTCCGATCTCGATGAAAATTTGCACACTTGACCTTCAAAGCAAGGAAACAATCAAGGTCTACATGAATTTTCGAAATTTCAATTTTGGTACACAGGGGTACGGGGTACAAGTAATAAATACGGGGTCAAAGTAATGAATACCCTTCATGATGCATATCGTTGAAAAGCTCTTTAAGGGTACAGTAATTGTTGTTATGTACACTTTTGTCATATTTTCATTTAGGAGGGGGGTAAAATAGAAAAATATAGCCATATTTTATTTGTTCTTTATACAAATCTACAGTTTTAGTCCGATCTCGATGAAAATTTGCACAATTGACCTTCAAAGCAAGGGGAAAATCAAGGTCTACATGAATTTTCGAAATTCCAATTTTGGTACACAGGGGTACAGGGTACAAGTAATGAATAAGGGATCAAAATAATGAATACCCTTCCTGATGCATATCGTTGAAAAGCTCTTTAAGGGTACAGTAATTGTTGTTATGTATAGTTTTGTCATATTTTCATTTAGGAGGGGGGTAAAATGAAAAATATAACTATATCTATATATAGAAAGAAGAGTATCTATATAAGATAATGTCTTTTATACAAATCTACAGTTTTATCCCAATTTGATGAATATTTGGCAGGCGGCCGCCTGTGGCAGCCAAACTCAGGGGGCGGCCGATGACGCCCTCAGTTTGTTTTATTTTATAAATTGAAAAACAAAATCTATAGTAGCAAAACGATAATAATGTGCGTAACCCCCCCGTACTGAGTAGGAAGATAGAGATGGAACCCTAGTAATAACACCCCTAGACATTACCTTATCAGGTGCTGTTTTAGTTAGTAGCCAAGCTAATCGCATTTCGGGTTTGATTCTCGGTTACACCGGTGTTATTTCTTTTTATTCCTAAAAAAAACTATCGGCTGTCTTTGCTATTATATTAGTACATATATTTATCTATGTATGTATTTTTCTTTCTCTCCTAACCCTCCTTAAGTCTTTTCCATTACACCTCATATCTTTTTTTATTTATTCACTTAACTCATTTCTTACCCCTTGCTATATTTTCTACCCTTCCCTTAATTTGTTAATTGTTATATGTATCTCTCCTAATCCTAATAAAATAAAAATCGGTCCGAGACAAATCAGACAAAGTTTTATATATATACGAGTTCATAATTACTTAGCCCAGTGTTTTCCATTTATTAGTTTTAGTAGGTACAATTAATTATTATTCAACATTTTCATCAAAATTTAAAAATAACTTCTCCTCGGCGGGGAATCGATCCTGGCCTCTCTCCGCCTGCGGTTAAAGCTATTTTCTCAGGAACTAGATTTTTCCCGGGAAAACGGCATATATCGTTAGATTCGTATTTAAATGGACTATATTTTAGATTTTTTTAATTAAAATCGTCGGAACCGTTTTTCGAGACATAATTTTTTTCACGTTTTTTTCAGAGTTTTTGGAGGGTAGCGGCTCCAAATTTGGAGCTAAAATTCATTTAGGGGTATGATTTTTCTGAACATGTATGCTACATTTTTTCAAAATTAGCCCAGTAGTTTAGGCTCTAGGCGTCTGCACAGACGACAGACAGACATTTTTTAAAAACCGCTTTTTTGGACTCAGCATAATTTCAAGATCAAATTTTTGTCCCATCACAAATATTTTTACTTTCTCATTATATGAGAAAGTAAAAATATAAAGCTCAGTTCTGTTGTAGGTTTCTTCCTCTGGCACTTCTTTAGATTGTTACTCCCCTTATAAAAAAAACAGAGCGGCGAGTAACAATCTAAAGAAGGTGTACGGAATGTTCTTTTTTGTTACTCCTCTTATAAAAATAACAGAGGGAGTAAAAATCTAAAGAAGGTGTACGTAATGTTCTTCTTTAGACTGTTACTCCCCTTATAAAACAGAAGGGTGATATTCCTTTGTCCAAGTTACATTGGACTAAACATCTCTTTTTTTCTTAATAGTTATTTAGTCAAAGACATTTTTATTTAAAAGCAACTTAGCGGAGTAACTATCTAAAGAAGTACCCTTCCCCCCTGAACTACTACTAAAGAAGTAGCCCTGCCTTTGTTCGGGCGATTGAAAGTGGAAAAATTATTTTATTTTAAAATGTTGAAAATACTTTAAGTTGTTATACCTCAAGAACAAAAAAAGACGAGACTTTTCGAAGTTAACAAAAGTTGGTTTATTAGTAAAAATTTACTTTTTAATCTAATCTAAAATAAAGTATCAGAGGAGGCATGTTTCATTTATAATTCACAATATAATGTCCACTAAGGATAATATAAAAAATATGACCATAGAAAATTTCAGGGCCCCAGAAAAAAATAATTTATGTATGATTACTATATTTAAATATTATATTTTTTTCCTCAAATGATATTGATATTATAAAATTTTAGACATCCCAAAATTCAGTTACATAGCCATGTCCCAGTGACAGATTAGGCCTATTTTTGTATAATATCAATACTATTTTTACTAAAATAAAATTGGAATATTTTAGATTAAATAGCAAAATATAAAGGCTTACCATCTTATAGGCCAACTATGTATATCCATTTTAAGGGTCCGTAGGCGAAACCAAACCGAGAACAATTATTATAATTTCTTGGACTTTGCCTGGAGGTCGTTAAAGGTTTTTTATTCCCGAAAGAACCCAACACACAAATTTGAAACTTTCCAGTTATTTTTTGTGTAATAAAATAACCCAAACACATAAATGTAGGAAAGCCCCCCAAAAATCGCCCTTCTTTCACTCCCCCCCCCCCCCCCCCCCCCCCCCGGTTAAAAAATTCTAAGGGCGGCCAAAAACTGTTTTGCCTGTGGCGGCCAAAAGTGTAGCACCGGCGCTGGATCTCTGCCTACATAAATGTTCGAAATTTAAGTTTTGGTACACAGGGGTACGGGGTACAAATGTCAAAGTTGAAATCCCTTCATGATGCATAGTGTTGAAAAGCTCTTTAAGAGTACAATGATTGTTTTTACGTGCATTTAGGGGGTAAATGGAAAAATATATCTAAAAGTCAACGTATGTGTGTATGTTCTTTATACAAATCCATAGTTTTAGTCCGATCTCGATCAAAAAAGCACACTTGACCTTCAAAGGAAGAAAAAATCAGTGTCTACATGAATTTTCGAAATTTAAATTTTAGTACACAGGAAACAGGGTACAATAATGAATACGGGGTCAAAGGACTGAATACCCTTTATGATGGATATCGTTGAAAAGCTCTTTAAGATTACATTAATTGTTGTTATGTACAGTTTTGTCATATGTGTTTTCATTTAGGAGGGGGAAAAATGGAAAAATATAGCTATATCTTATATAAAAAGAAGAGTGTCTGTATGAGGGTATGTCTTTTATACAAATCTACAGTTTTATCCCAATTTGATGAATATTTACTCACTTTCCCTTCAAAGCAAGGGGGAGGTCACTGTCTACATGAATTTTCGTAATTTAAATTTGGTACAAAGGGGTACGGTGTAAAAGTGTCAAAGTAATGGATTCCCTTCATATGATGCATATCGTTGAAAAGCACCTTAAGAGAAAAGTAATTGTTGTTATGTACAATTTTATTTAGGAGGGGGTAAAATGGAAATTTATAGCTATATATATAAAAGCAACGTATGTGTGAGTATGTTCTTTATACAAATCTACAGTTTTAGTTCGATGTCAATAAAAATTTGCCCACTTGTCCTTCAAAGCAAGGGGAAAATTACAGCCTACATGAATTTTCGAAATTTAAGTTACACAGAGGTATGGTACAAGTTATGAATACGGGGTCAATGTAATGAATACCCTTCATGATGCAAAAGCTCTTTAAGAGTACAGTAATAGTTTTTATGTACAGTTTAGTCATATTTTAATTTAGGGGGGGGGGCGAATTTAGGATATTTGTAATTAGCTTATCAAAGAGGAGAGGAGGGGGTATAGAAATAGGTGGGAGAGATAGAATCTAGATATTCTTGCATAGTATAATAATTTATATGTTTCATTGTGGTTGTTTATAAACTTATCTAATTATAATAACACTCCGTAGCGAAGCACGGGTACCCAGCTAGTCAATATATAGAAAAGACTTTAATTATACGTGGCAGTTTATTTCATTTCTATACATGATGCCCCGTATAGGCTATAGTTCAACCCGTTTTTGCACTTTAAAAAAATATATGGAAGCTCACGAAAACAAAGAACTTAAAAAGTGGAAAAGATATCTCGATCCCCTCCACGACCTGTTCACACGAGCGTTTTGAATTCGATCCCCCGTTCCGATCACGTATTTTTGGTGGAGCGGATCTAAAGGTAAGTTTTCCAAGACGCGACTCCAGCGATAGACGCTGAGCGATAGTCGCCCAGCGATAGTCGCTGGCACAAAATTATAATAGGTGTTTTCCTACACGCGTCTCCAGCGACTATTGCAACATATCAGTAGGTAACTAGCAGTAGATGCGAACACGGTAGTTTTTAATTTAATAATGAGTTTTAAGAAAAAACTAATTACATATTTACTATTGGAACAAGAAGATGATGATATTATTGCCGAGGAAATGATGAGTTCTTCTCGAAAAGGAGCACATCAAATTTTTAAAACGAGGAGGGTTAAAAATTAACAAGAACTATTGGTTATTTATTATTAAACTTACCACACACTCTGCAACCTCTTTCCAAATATTGTGCTTAACTCGTGTATCTCGGTACATCGAATGCTGTAAATCGAAAATAGCTCCATGTTTTTGCACTGACTCCATGAGATTTTCATCTTCCTCAGAGGAAAAATACAGCTTATTGGAAGACGACATGTTCAATGATCACTAAAATAATAAATCACCACAAAAGCAGAAGCGGCACGGTTTTTTCTTTCGCGGCAAGATTGTCTTTATCCACCCTTTTAAAACTATGAAGAAAGTCCTTTTATTTATATTTATCCCATTTGAAGAAAATGGCGGGCAAAAAACAGCGGGAGCCAATGACAATTTTTGATTTTTAGCGCGAGTAGTTACAAACCTTCTTCTCCCACTTCTGTAGAGCGGGCATTTCTCTCATTTGAAGAAACCGGCGGGAAATAAAGGGCGGGGACCAATGAAATCGAGGGTGTTTCAGCGCGAGTAATTGTCCTTTCCCTACGGATAGGTATTCTACCACTACAAGCAAGCAAGCCAGAATACGCATTGTTCTAAACGGCGAGAAACAATTCTCACTTCTCGTGGTTTTCTTTAAATTTATAATTCTGCTGGATTCATATCGAATAAAGGCAAGTGAAATATCTATTTAAATGAAACAATAAATATTATGGTTTTTTTTGTTCCATTTAAGTAATTTAATAATTAATATATTTATATTATATGTATTTATACTATATATATTTATATTATATATATTTATTTTACATAATATATTATTAATTAAATTTAATTATGATATTATATTATATCAATTAAATTAAATTATATTATGATATAGTATTTATAATTAATTTATTAAAGTAATTTTTAACTTTGAATTGGTTCGTTTATTTTAATTAATCCTCCCAGTTTGACCGCCACAGCCTGGTTTCTCTAGCACTGCATTGCTAGGATCGCCAGCTACTGCGATTATGACTGCTCCTGGAGCAGACGGCTGCAATCGCTCAGCGATCGACACTAGCGTCTCTAGCGACTAGCGACTATTGTTAGAGTCGCTTGCCTAGGAAAACAGTTACACGTTACACGTAAACTCATAAGAGGAGTCCTCAGCGACTATCGCTGGAGTCGCGTTTTGGAAAACGTACCTTAAACCGATACGATCCGTCGATCTCCGTTCGTACAGCGTTTTGAACTAGCGGATCGTTTTCAAAACCGTTTCCAAAACGATGTGTGAACGTAGTATTATGTTTCAGAACGATCACATAGCTTCCGTTTCCTTCGGCAAGCTCGGAACCAAAAAGGGAAAGAGACAATAACAGCTTTGCATAAGCATGAAATCAATAAAGTACGTGATAGGATGCGAGGCACACCGATGGGCAACCAAAAATATTGAAACAGATTTCTATCTTAGAATTTTTGAAATCGGAGACATAAAATATTTTCGTTTTTCAAAACGATCACACAGCTTGCGTTACTTTCGGTAACCACTGAAGCAGAATGTTTATAAGAGAACGTTTGTGTTTATATAAAAGCTATATGATTCTACGTCTGTGTGTTTTATGTCTAGGTTTTATAAGGGTGTAATAAAATTACATTTAGGAATCCAAACATTCTGTTGGCTTCATTCCAGTAATCTAAATCATTGTAGCACATTAGAGCACGGGATCTGTTCCACGCGGCGCCCCCTTACAGTGTTCCCTCTTAAACTGAATTGCAACTCTTTTTGTCATATCTAAATATAGACTTAAACAATCAAAAAATTAAAATGAAATGGTCAATTCCAGAGTAATTCTAAACAGAGAATATCAACACATCTAGAATATAAGGCAAAACATTCTGCAGATTTGCTTGTAAGTAAAAGTCCGGCAATTATAAATGAATATTTATTGTACAACTGATCCGAGCTCCAGCCTCTGCTTTTGTGGCCAGTAACAAATAATTAGTAGTAAGCTATTGTAATTATAATTGAATTCTGTAAACCCAATAGTTGTATGCACTTATAATTTCTTTTAAAATAAATAAATAAACGTTAATTATATGTTTTATATTTTTGCTTCCGAGCTTACCGAAGGTAACGGAAGCTATGTGATCGTTCTGAAGAAAGAAAAATATTTATGTCTTCGATTTTAAAAATTCCAAGACAGAAATCAGTTTCAGATATCAGGGAACATTTTTGGTTCCGTGTCTGTCTGCCGGTCTGTCGTTCAATTTTTGCGAACCAACATATCTTAAAAACTACAAGTCCAATTATGAATTTAAGGTGGTATGTCATAATTAGCCTATTGTTGCCCTCATATAAGTTTCAATCTTCTGCGCCTATTTGTTTCTCTTCCACATGCGCACAAACATATATTTATTTACACCTATAGCTTCATTAGTACTTATCTGATTAGAATGAAACTTTTATAGTTTATCGAATGTAACCCGCAGATAGCCCCAGATTAATTTGAACCATCTGCGCTCTTTAACTTATGCTAAATTTATACTTTAATTCGTGAAATAAGTCAAAACTATTTTGACAGATTAATGATTAGGAAGCACAGCTATCTCCTCCGGGTCAATTTCTCGACTGGTCGAAAAAAGTAAAAACTCGGGTGGCGCAAGTCAGGTGGCGGAAGCAAGTGTCATCAACCAGGCGGCGCCACCTGGGTGGCGCTACCCGAGTGGCGAAGTGTGCCACTACCCAAATTCATGTGAAATAGTCTGTCAATTAGTGTGGCACATAGCTTCCTCGCGTCCTATATCGTATAATTTCATAATTGTATGGTTTTTCGACCTATTTTTGTCAAATTTGTTTAATTTTCCTCCATTTATAAAATTATTCAAATTTGGCTTTACATTAATTAAATTGTTACACTTTACTAAGCACAACATAATCTTAAAGTACACACAACACACAAAGGGTTCGTTAACTAACATCATCGGCCCGACCATTTCAAGGTGGCGGCAATTTACATGTTTGTCTTACTTAGCTAGCTATAAGTTTTGAATAATTTATTATAATAACTTGTAACAAACGCCTCTAAATTCATTTATTCTTCGAAACACAACGAAACAGGCTCCAGGTCAAACGATTACTAGGGGGTACTATTTTTATTGACAATGAATAATTTTTTTTTTTTTTTTTTTGTTAATTTGTCAAAAAAATAGAGGAGAACACGAACCAACGCAATTTGTATAAGGACATAATATGGCGCAAACATGGATTTGGAAGCGAAACGACGACTCCAATTTCAAATGGTGAAGGTGCTACAGGCAGCGGCATAACCAGCGACTAAGTCTGGGGGGGGACACATTCTAAGTCAGTTTAGATTGGGGGGGGGGGGGGGGGTATTCGTATTGGTAACAAGAAAACGGAACTACATATTCAAGAAACCAGCGGTCCTGACCCGGAAAATTTTGAAAATATGACCTCTCAAAACAGCGCTTTTATGCATTTCAGAGAAGAAATTGAATATGTGGTGAATGTAAAAATATGGCGGTATTTTTTTTTTTACTCTATTGAGTCTGGGGGGGGGGGGGGGGGGGGGGGGGGGCACGTACCCCGCCTGGATACGCCACTGGCTACAGGCTAATATGCATCGTAGCAGGCTAGCCCATGACCTTGTTGCACACCTAATGTACGAGCAGGGGTGTGACATTGTTTTGGTGTCAGAGCAGTACCGAAACAACTATTTGTTTAGTCGTATGGTATATTGGCAGCCATCTTGAAAATATGAAGTGTGGAATTTCCAAAAAGTATGCAGTTATCACAAATTATTAGATGCGCCTATGTGCTGAATTTTGTTCAAATCGATCAATTCTTACGTCAGATGTATCATTAGGCAAACAAACACACGAACTTTTAAGCCAAGTCTCTGAAATGAAGAACTCTGCGCTCGTTCAATAAAAATAAAGTTATGTCTGTATGTAGGTATGTCTGCCGCCACCAGCCTGACTTTATAAGCGCGAAACTAGCACAAACAAAATCGATTAATTTTTTTCGCAGAGGTGGGCGTATTGGTTTTACCGAAAAATATTGAGTAGAACAAAAGTTATTAACAATTTTATAAAAAAAACATTTCATTCCCATTTTGGTTATTGATTTTTCACATCAAAACTAATATTTTCTATCACTTCCTTTGTCATCAATTGCAGGGTTAATGTCGTAATAAGCATATTGCCTTTTAATGGTTTTTTCTTAAAATACAAAAAATAAAAATAAATTTGATTTGGTTTACGTTTCTTTTTACTCATGTTATACGTTGGATGATAGTTCTTGAGGCGAATATTAAGAATATATTTGTGTACGCACAATAATCATTATTGTGAGATTAAATTTAATCTTGATAAAAAGAAGTTATTTATCGTGTCTAAAAATAAAATGTAGGGATTTTTGCATTTATATAAATAGACTCCAAACAACCATTCCGAGAGTATTTTATTCTTATTAATAATAATATAGTCCTGATTCTATACTAAAAGAAAGCTTTAGAAACAAAACTACTTAGGTATTTCATTAATTCCTAGGCCTACATTATAAGAAGAAGAAAATAGGAAACATAGCCACTAATACCTAGCATGAGCCCCGCGTGGAGTGCGGGGTGAATACTAGCCGTTAATTAAAACCATTGTAAAAAGTAAATAAATACACATGTAAAAGAATACGTGTCTTTAATTAGTTTTAAATGAATAAAGACGTAGGTTTTAGAGTTATTTTTAATTCGAATGTTGGCCAGACTGAAGCTTGTTTTGATGATATTTGGCTGGTTTTAGCACTGTCTGCGGGTAAGCCGGCCGGGGCGCGGGGTTATTTATATGTTACATTAGTTCGTTCCGTAGTTCAATCTTGACTCCGTCTGTGTTTTTAAATAACATTTAAGATTTTAATTTCTCAAATATTGAAGCCGGACAATAGGAATAATTAATTTTTAATACGGCCATGGTATGTGTTTTTGTATTTTTTAATAAAATAGTTTTTTCCTTGTCTAGTTTCGAAGTTTGCTTGTTTGTTTTGTTTATCTCTCTCATATGATTTTTTTTTGTTTTGTTTTAATATTACGAACTTTATCATCTGTTGATTGTTTTTTCTTTTGTTTTTGTTCTCGTTTTATTTTCTGGGCACGTTGAGATCTCGATCTGTCTCCTTATATGATAATCGTACTATCAAATTAATGAATAAGAATTGTAATCTCAATTGAAAAAACAAAAAAACATTTATTACATCTAATAAAATTCCTTTTGAGAGTTGATTATTATAATTAGAATTTTAAATTCTATTCTAATTATAATATTTAATCAATAGTTACATATTTCACAAATTGTTATTGTGCCGGATTTTAAAATTCTTAATTCCTATTACAAAACTAGTTTGAAATAATAAAATATATTTAGATTATATAGAGCATTCGTATTTTTTATTAAAATGTTTATAAATTATTTAATAACTAAATTAAATTAAATTATTTAAAATGAAATAACTTTACTTAAATTATTTTATAGTTTTTTAAAGCTTTCTTAATTATTATTCAATAAAAGTTAATTCAATCTTTGCATATCTTGATATTTATCTGGTTTGTGCTTCAATATACATATGCACTTGTATATATATGTATTATAATAAATTGTAATATTATTCTTGTTCAACTATAGGGTGCAGCAGGATAACTTTCTGATGATAACTTTCAAAATGCTATTAAACAACAAAATTATTGAAGATACAATTATAATCATTTTTTTTATCATGTAGTAGAACATTCAAAGTTTACGCTGACACCATTTTAAAAATGATGTGGGGCAAGTGTCGTCCCCCATTGTCAATACACTGAGTGAGTTGAATTCTTAAGTTTCTCATCACTCTATCTCCAGCATAGCGATGGATATGTTGGCGATTACTTTGTAAATGTCGGTCATCAGATCATTCTAGGTCCGTGGGCGAACAAGGGATTTCAAATAACCCCACAAAAGAAAGTTGCAGAGGGCTAAATCGGGGCCAGATTCAGGGTGCTCATTTCAAATAAGCAAGTTACCCTGCCATACCCTCTACATACATCCTTCAAGAATAATCACTTCTTATTTATTTACAAAATAAATCAATAGAATTAGAAGGCCTAATAGATTCAAGCGAGTTAGTACGATTTGATTGATAATATTTTTGTTTTTTTAATATGAAAACTAAAATACTTTTTTTGAAAATAAGAAGACTACTGTTAGATTATGAAATAAGTTAACTCTGACAGCGGAATATAAAAACGGAGAGGAGCGCCATGAGAGCTCGCAATTTTAGAGTCTAGAAGGTCGGGCCAACTGGGCAAACAAAATGTCACTGGCAGAGGAGCATGGCCCTAAAGATAACCACCTTGTGGCTTTATTTTTTTTCACCACACTTAGGTTGGCCAACCTTAGCCGTCAGAGTAAACTCTCATGTTGACCTGAGTGTATATTAAGATTAGTGAGGAGAATCAGTAGTGGAGTTGTTAGCAAACTCTCCAACTCTGACGTCAATCTAAGCTCCTTATAGAGAAACCTGCTGATGACTTAATGCTTAGGCTTCCACGGGTTGGCTCATTATCAAAAACTTGGTTTTCCAATGAAGTCTGCATCACCAAGGGGTTGAAATCAAACTTCAAAAACTTGGGGTTTCCGGATTTCACCGGAAATCAAAGTTTTTGATAAAAAAAAAACCTGTTGATGCTTGGAATCTCATTTCATTTTCATGCTGATCATTATATTATTAACTGGGTGTGTAAAGTGGTCAAGTCCCTCCCATTCTGCAGAACATGTACTTACCTGGTTTTGCTTAATGGACCAACCTATGTGCTGTATGTCTTCAGGTTTGTAATCGAAGCCTTGTATCCCCTGGCTGTCGAATGAAAAGTGATCTAAGTGTATACATTTTGTTTTCTACTGTTTTTTAGGGTTTGGTGGGAGTGGTTCCGAGGATGCAGGCTGTAGGACGGAGGTCCTTCTCACTGACTTGCCGAGGACTCCAGCAATCCAAGGCTCGACCCTACAAGAGTCTTAACATCGGTGTCGCCAAGGAAATATGGCCCAATGAAAAAAGGTAATGTCAAATAATAATAGAAATATTTTTTTTCTCTCGATTTATTTGAATACATTGCATTCTTAAAAGCTTTTTACGCATGAAACAATGTTGCCACTGAATTATAAATCATTTCCGAAAATGTTAGTAGGGATAAATGTATATTCAAATATTTTTATGAGATAAACCAAATATAGTTTCTGAGAAAAGGTAAGGAAAAGTTCTTAAAATGTGATGTATTGAGAGTTTTGATGACTACCGTAATGTAACATGCAACTTTGTAAAATTATCAATGTAAAACCCATGCCGATTATCTAATTTTGATGATAAGCATGCCAGTTATGGGAGGGTATCTTGAGCCCCCCCCCGCCCCAGATTCTTTGATTCTGTTGGCACTTTTGATACCTAGATAGTGAATAAAGTTAAGAGTTTATAAACTAATGCTGTCACTAAGGTAGAAAGCGGATGAATACTCTAGAGGTGTCTTATTTGTTAGTGTATTACGCATTAAGTGTATGTTGTTACTGAGTTAATATTTTGCAGAGTTGCCGTTACTCCGGCGGTAGCAGCTACTTTTATTAAGAAAGGATTTAATGTGAATGTGGAGAAGGATGCCGGCGTGCTGTCAAACTTCAGTAACGCTGAGTATGAAGCTGCCGGAGCCAAGGTTCAGCCGAGGGATCACGTTTTCTCATCAGGTCTGTAACATTATCCCCTTACAAATAGTTACAGTTTTCATTTTTGTAAATCTTCAAAGTATGTGGCAAACCTGTATGCTTGCTGAATGTCTGCTAATTTTGTCATAAAGTTTGATAACTTTGTAATATTTAAATTATAACTGTAAAGTAAAGGCCTGCCAGCAGGTATAGAGGGTATATCCCAATGGCAATTTGTTACTCATGTCGAGGTGTGATCAAAAAGTATCCAACCTTAATTTTTATTGGTCAAACAAAGGAAGCTGTGGGGGCCGGGCTTGGTGTACGGTTGCAGGCATGCCTAGTGTGAATGCTCATTTTTTGTACGTCTGCAACACGAGTCAGTCGGCAGTAGGCTAATAATTAGTGAGCTAGTGTGAGTGAGTGTCGACAGATTTTTCTTTTTGACAAAATGACAGAAAAAGTCAAACAGTGTTACTGCATCAAATTTTGTTTTAAGCTTGGTCATTCTCAAATGGGAACAATCTGCAAGATTTAACAAGTGTTTGGGAACGAAGCGATGGTCACCACACAGATAAAGGAGTGGTACAACTGCTTCAAAGATAACCGCTTATCCATAAGAGTGAAGCACGGTCTGGCAGCATCCCAAAATGAGGTCGTCATTGAACAAGTAAGGAACTTGGTGATGCAGAATCGCCAAATGATGATCAGAGAACTTGTAGACGAGGTGAACATTAGTTTTGGGTCCATTCAATCCATTTTGACTCACGATTTGGTCCTCAGGGGGGGCTCAGCAAAGTTTGTGCCAAAATTGCTAACAATTGAGAGGTCATCTATGAAGTGGTTGTACCACTCCATTATTTGTGTGGTGTCCATCGCTTCGTTCCCAAATACTTGTTTAATCTTGCGGACTGTCACCATTTGAGAATCGCCAAGCTAAAAACAAAATTTGATGCAGTAACGCTGTTTGACTTTTTCTGTCATTTTATTAAAAAGAAAAATGCAATGACACTCACTCGCGCTGGCTCACTAATTAATAGCCTACCACCGGCTGACTCGTGTTGCAGACATACAAAAAAATGAGCATTCACATTCACACTAGGCATGCCTGCAACCGTACACCAAGCCCCCTCCCCACAGCTTCCTTTGTTTGACCAATAAAAATTAAGGTCGGATACTTTTTGATCACACCTCGTATTTATAAGGAACTTTCCTCTCTGACGCCATTATGCCTCCTTGCTTCTAAGAGGGCCCCCTCAAGGGTAGTGACATTATCAGTTGAGTTTATTTACCCTGCCAGGTATTTTTGCCAGGAATGGAAGAAACCTTAAGGTAATTAGAGGTAGGTGAAGGTTGTAGTTTTAAATTTGGCGGGTGTACTAAAAACCACCAGCCTCTACCGTGCTCCACCTCTTGCCTCCAGCAGTGCAGCCGTAGCTTGAAGGCTTTAACCAATTTACTCTGGTGGACTACTAGAGTAGAGTTCCTAACCTGGGAGATTGTAAAATCAGTGTCCTGTGCTTCCTCTCTTAATGTTTGGTTATGATAAACTGCAATGGACACAACCTTAAAGCTCCATACTACCAGTTGGAGAGGTTTCTAGTTCCTCTCCCAGCTACAAGATGTCAAATGAATTGTGTTAGAAAGTAATTCCAACCGCTGCCAATCTTACACAAGTTTTTTTTGTCTCTCTACTGTGATTTAATTGTTATTGTACTTCAAATTTTTAAGCTTTAGGTAGTATCCATACTACGGAAAGATTAAATTTTACTTTAAATCAAATTATAATTATCAATAACTACGGGAGACATACAGAGAAAAATAGACCCCCCAATAGTACTAGGTACAGGTACTAATTGAGTACTTTATAATAATTATAAGCGTTAATTCTCGGTCTAGTTCTATTGCCTTGAATATTTGGCTTGCTAAACTTGTAGAAACGATTGAAAGCTTGGATTCAGGACATTTCGGGACAGAGAAAAATCATTCTCCAGTATAGCTCAGTTTGTAAGAGCACTTGTAATGGATATATAGGAGGCCCATGGTTCAAGTCCTGGTGTTGGGGTCTATTTTTCTCTGTATGTCTCCCGTAGTTAGTGATAATTATAATTTGATTTAAAGTTGTTATTGTACTTTAATGTGAGATTGATACTAATGTTGATTGTTTGTTTTAGATATCATACTGAAGGTTAGGCAGCCGATGGAGACCGAAGTGAATCTGTTCAAGCCTAACAGTACGCTCATATCGTTCCTATATCCCGGACAGAACAAGGATCTCATTAGTAAACTGGCCAGCAAGAAAATCAATGCTTTTGGTAAGCTCCTATCTTTCTAAGGGTCTGAGGCCATTTTAGCACTAGGTCCTAGGTCTGACTCTTGATGAATCCTATCCTTAGCTGATTATTTTGCTTTCTTTCCAGACCTGTCAATTTAAATTTTTGGTATACACTTAAATAAAATCACTTGGGTGGTTTAATTTAAAATAATCGATAATTGTTCTAAGTACAATATACATAATAATTTTATTACATTTTTTTTAAATCAAGCTTTTATTCGTATTCTTCTCAGCAATCCCTTGATATGATACCCATATCATGGGTAAAAATAACTAGTCCACCATCTTGGGCTGCCCGCCCTATTGGATTTAGAATGACGTCACTTAGCTAACCATGCATTGTCATCCAAACTAAACGTGTATGCAAAATTTCAACTCAATCAGTCGAGGATAACTGCTTTAAAATTCAGTTGCAAGATTTGAACCAAACATACAAACATACATACATTTCAAGTTAAATAAAAGCTTGTAAAAATAACATTCAGACAATTATTTCAGTAGACACAAGTGTTAATAAGTACAAAGACCTTGAAATATTCTTAATCTAGAAATATTGGAAATATTTAAACCTAGACTAATTTGTTAAAACTACAATATCGCAAAACAACATTCTTGAATGATAAATTATATAAATCTGATAGCCTAATGGCCTAGCAATGGGCTCTCCTCCAGGTCCCTTAGCAGATAATATGAGAGGTATAAATCTTTAGTTCTAATAATAATTTACTTAAGAACATCATCTACCTGTACAGTGTGTAGATGATATCATCTACTGGTAAAGGCCTGTAGATGATATCATCTGTCTCTGAATCGTAACAGAGAGACTATTAAACCAGTTTCAAGATTATATAATTCATTTCACCCACAAATTAAATTTACCCTAGAATTAGAAAACAACATGTCAATTAACTTTTTAGATCTACCAGAGTAGATAAAAAAAACATAAAACATAAACCATAAACATAAAATCAAAATCTACCGAAAACCTTTGAACTCAGATATAATCTTTTGTAATAGTTCTGACACTTATTATAAACACTAAGCAATAGCTTTTCACAGACTCATACACGGAGCAATAAACATACCTATGGTGTACCATATCAGACTGACCTAGTACATATTATGTAAGTTAAGATATTATTCGACTACCCAAAGGACCTAGATGTATTTAATTAAAGATGAAATTAACCTGGTTCGGCGCGAAGGTGTGAATGTAGAGAGTGGGCCCAACTCTTGACGATTCTCTTCTCTGGCTCTGATTTATAACTATTAACTGTTCCGGTCGGACACAATCTACGAGAGAATATAGTTTTCGATACGAATATACTGATACAGCACACGACACAACCATACCGTACCGACCGATGGAGACTGAGCCCGAGAGACCCCGGGGGACACTCTCATCGCATGGTTTTTTTCTACTTTGAAGAGATCCTGCTAGAGAGTGCAGGGCAAGTAACTTAGCAGACAGCCGCTAGATCGCAGCACTACTACCGATTCTGAACATATATATTATACAGAATTTAATAATGAAATAGACACAGTTAGACAAATACAACAATAGATAGAATTGCCATGCATCACTGAAACATACCGCATAGATTAAACTCATAGATAAAATTGATTCTTATATTAATTACTCCTTTTTTTGCACTTGAGTTTATAACAGTGTTTAAGTTTAGAGTTGAGATGATAATATGTTTTAAATAAGTTAAAATGATAGAATTAGTCTAAATAGGAGGTTCATGTTTACTTAAGAAACTATTTTTGATGTTTACCGATATACGTGGTGTTATTGCAGGTATGGATTGCATTCCGAGGATATCTCGTGCCCAGGTGTTTGATGCTCTCAGCTCGATGGCCAATATATCCGGATACAGAGCTGTAGTCGAGGCAGCCAACCACTTCCCCAGGTTCTTTGCTGGTTAGTAAACAAATACAAATTGTTTATTCTTTCATTATAGTTTGTGTTCTACTCTATATCGGAATAAGACAAAAAAACTGGTTCTAATTGAAGTGTCATGTGATTGGGAATACATAATCTGTCAAAGGTTCTGTCTTCTACGTCAGAAAGTAGGTTACAATAATTGATTTAAAAATGTGTACCAAAAGTGTGATCAATTGTACCATCTAAAGTAGCATCTGAACGAGTTCAGGTACACCCCCTACTTGGGGAAAATTAACTCAAGATGGGGAGAATCAAAATTAATGAAAACAAAAGTGTCCATGTTTAGTTTAAAAAATGGCAATTGTGAACCAGTAGAACAACCGAATACCTAATCCTTCATTCCAGTTCAGTCCCCTGCCTTGGGTTACTCCTGGACCGTTGTTTGACCTGGGCACACCACACCAAACTTACAGCAAGACTGCAACCGACTCTACAAACACTTAATCAGACTTCTACACCATTTTTTTTCCCCGGGGGGCTTTTACACCCAAAGACGCAGGCTACTTAGGTGGGCCTATTGAACAAACCTGGGTTAGGAACCAAACTCTTCACACTTAAGTGAAGTGTTTGGTCTCCTTCCATTTGAATCAAAGCAAGAGTGTGGACCATGATTTCCAGGCTGAAACATGGCTACTCTTTCGAGCAGCTGCCCATTTATTTAAACAATGCTGGGAGAACATGGAGCGGGGGGCCCGGTCCAGGAATTGAACTCAGAGCTCAAACTCAAGTGGACACCCATCCTACAACTGACCATGCCCAATGCTGCTTTACTTGCATGATTGAAAGGCAAACGCTCTCTACACTGGGTTACCCAGGCCCCCCTACATAATTTATCTTAACTCAACGCATGTAACAAATTAATCATTAATTACACCATAATTAAGCCCATATGGTTTTATGGTATTGAACTCTAGGGTTGCACATAAGCTTTCCAACTCATTTTGTATCCAGTTGCTACAGTCCAAAATCCTAAGAAGAATAGTCCACTCTCCTCTCTGTTTCTAACTTCACCCTTTACAGTGGCCTTAAAGTTGCTTTCATCCATGAGCCTAGCTATATCCCAATACAAATCCTTCCATGACTCTTTATCCTAACATCCCAATCCTTTAATCCACAATCTATCCCTAACATTCATTCCTGGAATTCCTCCTTGATGTCTGAATAGGCAGAAGCTACTTAATTTATTGAGCAATGCTTACTTAACATCTAAACATATGTTATAATTCAAGCCAGAACAATCAAGTCATAGTAAAATTATATATTAATTTTGTAAAGAGCATGGAATTGTGTAGTTAAATTTCCTAGTAACACTAAAAAAAAAGGCTAAAATTTGACTGTGAATAACGCAGGTCAGATCACAGCTGCTGGTAAGGTACCTCCAGCCAAGGTGCTGATCATAGGAGGAGGTGTTGCCGGCTTAGCTGCTATAGGACAGGCTAGGAACATGGGCGCAGTAGTCAGAGCCTTCGACACTAGATCAGCTGTCAAGGAACAAGTGGAATCTCTAGGTGCTGAGTTCCTTACCATCGACATAAAGGTAATCACATTATAAACATATATTTGAATCGGTGCAAGATTATTAATGGTTTTTTGCTTCCGAGTTGACTTAAGTGTAGTGGAAACACTTGCTTTTATTCTGAAGAACAAAGTGGTCTGTTTTTCAAATGTTTGTGAACATCTGTGTACCTACTAAATTGAATCCGACAGTTGAAAATCTCAATTATTCTTTTATTATTTTTTTTAATAACAAAAAACGGATACAATGTTCGATATCCATGCGCAAGATAACATAAAAAATAAACAATTTTGCTCTCATGTACAAATACTCTGCCAATTAGTGTGGCACATAGCTTCTTCATGTTCTATTTTGTAAACTTTAATGATTTTATATTATTAAAACCTATTATTGTCATACTTATTTAATTTTTTTCCCCTGATTTTTAAAACTATCAAAATTTGTTTGATTTTTACATTTTAATTAAAGAATCAATTTTGCCAAATTTAAGAAGCGCAGGCAGTTGAAATTAATCTGGGGCCATCTGTAGGCTACTTTCTGTAGGCTAAACCATCCCAATTTCTTAATATGATTGTGGGCATATGGAAGAGAAACAAATTGGCACAGATGGTTGACACTTATATGGGCCCAACAATGGGCTAATTATGTTCTACTATCCAAATTTCTTAATATGATTGTAAGCATATGGAAGAGAAACAAATAGGCGCAGATGGTTGATACTTATATGGGACCAACAATGGGCTAATTATGTTCTACTATCCAAATTTCTTAATATGATTGTAAGCATATGGAAGAGAAACAAATAGGCGCAGATGGTTGATACTTATATGGGACCAACAATGGGCTAATTATGTTCTACTATCCAAATTTCTTAATATGATTGTAAGCATATGGAAGAGAAACAAATTGGCGCAGATGGTTGACACTTATATGGGACCAACAATGGGCTAATTATGTTCTACTATCCAAATTTCTTAATATGATTGTAAGCATATGGAAGAGAAACAAATAGGCGCAGATGGTTGACACTTATATGGGACCAACAATGGGCTAATTATGTCCTACTATCCAAATTTCAATCAAATCAGATGAGTAATTTTAAGATGTGTTGGTTCTCAAAAATTGAGAGACAGACCGACAAACAGACAGACACAGAACCAAAAATGTTCCCTGATGTCTGAAACGGATTTATGTCTTGGAATTTTTGAAACCGGATCACTTAGCTTCCGTTACCTTCAGTTAGCTCAGAAGCAAATATAACAAATTTTAACACAACTTAATTTTTTTTTAAATGTATATAAATAATAAATGAATGTTTGTCTGTCTGTCTCTTACGCCTGCCTAAACTGTTCATCCAATTGCAATAAAACTTTGGGGAATGGTTGGACGCATGTCTGAGAAGGTTCCTGAGTTAGTAAAACAATGTTACAATTTTGGTACACGGGAATATGGGGTACACATGTCAAAGTAATAAAATCCCTTCATGATGCATATCATTAAAAAGCTCTTTAAGAGTACAGTAATGGTTGGACGAATGCCCAAGAAAGTTTCTGAGTTAGTAAAACTGTTTAAATTTTGGTCACAGGGGTATGGGGTACAAGTGTCCAAGTAATGAAAATCCTCCATGATGCATATCGTTGAAAAGTTCTTTAAGAGTACAGTAATTGTTGTTATGTACATTTTTGTCATATTTTCATTTAGGAGGGGGGTAAAATTGAAAATACTGGAAGAATATTTCTATAATCTATATCTATATAAATAAAAATGAATGTTTGTTTATCTGTATGTCTCTTAGGCCAATATTGTATATTGTACAAGTATATATTGCAAATTGTAATATACAATTTTCGTTTAAAGCAACATTATTTTTGCCTAAATAAACTATTTAAATCAATAATCTATTTTGATCACAATTTGGTCTGCTAATAGCTCTGATGTCATTTTATATAAAATATAAAAAAAAAATAAATAAATAAAAAATAATAATATATAAAACACAAATAAAAATCACAATTTCATGAGAAAACAGCCACAATCATATTATTCCGTGTGGTACAGTCAGGAGGTTGGAGTTTTGATAGTGTTACACTGTAGCCATTCTCAGAAATAAATAGACATCTGTCTGTATCTACTGCTGTCATTGCCATATGACCTTGCTCAGTGTCGCAAGTATCTGCATTGTGAGCCAACACAAAGAAATCGTACTCACTCAACCCTGTCTTTTGAAAGACTGAACTCTGCGGGTAATTCACAATATGATTACTCTGAATTCCACCATAACAGCAAGGGCAAAGAATAAGGTGCGCTTTTGATATCAAACATTTGCTAATAACCAAATCTGATGCTACTCCACAAGCATGTAGAGACACACCAACCTGGAATTTCGCAATGAAATAGTCAAGATTAGATTGAACAACTCTAACATTGTTTAATTTCATTTCTTGAACTCGAAGTCTAGCTCTCTCGCCTGACTTCTCTTTATTGTCTAATAATATAACTGTACACTTGGGAAGTAATGTAGCCAATAATAGACCTAAATGCCCAGAACCGCAGCACAGGTCTGCCACTAAATCTCCATCTTTAGCAACCTGTAATGCAGCTTTAGCTAAATTAGTAAGTTGTTGTGTCTTTCTCTCTAATCTATCTTTTGGTACATCAGGTAAAACAACTCCAATAGAATCTAAATCTGATTTATCAAAAAGCTTCCCGTACTCCATTAATGTTACCTCACTAATAACTTCAAGACTAGATGATAGAAGTTCGCCCTGAGTGAATATCCTCTTTCTTCTAGTTCCTTCTTTCTTATATAGATCAACTGGTCCACCTTTTAACTTGGGTAAACACCATGTGTGAAATCCTTTGTTTTCAATCCACGACACATTCCCAACTTTGCTAAGGCTGTTGGCAAACCCATCTTCAAAGCTAACTCTTTTTAACCATTTTGTAATGAATGGTATGACATCATTATTGTGGGCTCCATGATAATCTAGAATGAGATGAACGCAAACCGCTATGACAAGATCTGATACAACCATATGAGGACCTTCAACATAATCATGTCTTGGTCCACCTTCACCATATTTTCCTTTTTGATGAACTTTTGCTGGAACTGAAAGGTGATATTCCAGAGTCGTTAGTTCCTCGGGCAAATAACTTAAATCTGAACCACTTTCTATAGAACTTCTATCAGCGAAATGTGGTACTACAGTGAATACAAGTGAAAATTAATCTACCTCTTATTATATTCTGACTTGCTGGCAGGATATTTAAGAGTGTCACATGTTTCATGTTGTTTTTTGTGTGATGGAAATGTTTTCTGTGTCCCAGAGCTAAAGCATATCTATGTTAAAACTACTCGTCTGATTTTAGTAAAATTTGCATTGCACACGCCTGTGACTAACCCCTGCAGAAGCTTCTCAGCTTTGTTAGAAAAAAACTACCACTCTAAAAATATAGAATTTCAAATGATATGTTTTGAATTGCGACTTAGGATAACCTTACTTGTAACCTTTTTAATTATGTTGTGAACAAATCGCTTCTGTTTAACTTTGTATTGAACTCTAGAGCACTACTTATGCGTCAAAGTGAAGTATTGAATTGATCAAAATAAAAATGGTTCAGTCACCCATACATCTAATAGTTCCCGACATCCCCGTACGCCTCCCCTGCTTAGTATTTTTCTAACCCCTAGTAGTAGTAGTAGTCTAGTACTTTCTACTAGAACAGGTAGGACGAACCACTTGTTCGAACCTTACAATTAGGCCATCACTTAGGCCCTTTTTACGCCCCGTGGTAGAGAGTTCCAGCCACTTCACACATCATACCTCTGTACATAGTCCCGCCGAAGCGAGTATGATGTGATCAATAGTGAGCCATATAAATCAGAGCGTCACGGCGAGGAATCGAACCCTGTCTCGTTCCTCTCATGATTCAGTGATGGCTGATCAGACGTGGCTTAACCCACACGGCCACGCTGGCTCTCTAACACCTAGTTGTAAGAAATTTGACTGAAACAGATGCAAAAATGACTGTGAATAGACACCTGAAAGTAAAAGTGTGTTCCTCTACTTATTAACATACAAATATGTACTTACCTATTTTTTTAAAAAATGTTCATGAATCACCTATTTATTTATTTTAAACCAAACTAATACTGACTTTTTAAGTAATTTATTATATTTAGAGACTAAAAAATAGTATAACTTAAACTTAAAACAGATGCAATGATAGTCACAATAGTCATTGGTAGTAACAACATAGTAATACCTAACAGTAGTATTCTAGGGTTAAATGAAGGACATTATACGATTCTAACTCACACCTGTCTGTATGTTTCCTCTGGAAATGTGTATTACTTGTGCTTCCGGTTTGGTTGTAATTATGTTCCGTGTGGTGTTTGTTTGCAGGAGGAAGGAGGTACCTCAGGAGGTTACAGTAAGGAGATGTCGAAGGAGTTCATAGACGCTGAGATGGCTCTGTTTGCTAAACAAGCCAGGGAAGTAGATATCATCATCACCACGGCTCTCATCCCCGGCAAGAAGGCACCCATTCTTATTAAGAGGGTACAGTTAAAATCTCTTATAAGGAGGTTCTACTTTAAACTTGAGAACAAAATCCTGAGGTCAAAAATTAAGAAGTCTCTATAATTATAACGAATATAAAGAGGACAACACAACAATTTTTTTTTGAAATTATAATTTGTCTGATGTAATTTCACCATATATTTACTTCATTCACACATCATTTTGGAAACAAATCCGCTAGTTCAAACGGCTGTGGAAATGGAGAACGACAGATCATATCAGTTCAAATCTGCTCCACCAAAAATACATGATCAGAATGGGAGATCATATTCATAACACCTGTATGAACAGGTCGAGGAGGGGATGAAGATGTCAGGTTATTTTACTCTTTCCCACTGCAAAAACAAAAATTTCTTTGATAAAGAACCTGTAAAAAGTTTTAATATCCTGTAACTATGAAATGTAAAAATTTGTGGGCATATTAGGTAACATATAAGGGGCGATTAGACGACCGGTTTCCTGCCGCCTAGTCTTAGTCCCGTTCCGAGTTTCCCTATCTCCGGTCTCCCCACCACTAGACAGAGCGTTGCATTTACACGGCCCGACCCAGTTCCATCTAGCCACTTTTTCTTAAGGAGATAGGGAAGTAACTGTCAGTTGGCAGGGTAAAGTAGTGGGAGGCCTATAGTTCCCTCACTTTTCTACCCTACGTCGGATGGAATATCCATCCGACTGCCCTTTCTAGTTTTAACCCCAAAACGGGACCAGGAACTCAAATTACCCGACCGGGTTTTAGAGCCGAGGGGGTGTGGCCCCGACTTAGTGAGACCAGATCGGCTCGTCTATTCAGCCCTTAAAGAAGGTTTTACTCATGACGTCACCGTTATGAGATATCACCTGTATTTTTTGTTGTGTGAACATGTATCGTTTTAAAAACGAATTGGATCGAAAATGCTCTGATTACGATGTGTGAACGTAGTAATTGTCTGATCAGGTTACTGATAGTGACCAATTTAAGTACTTGACATTTCTAATGGACAGGAGACAGAATTAATTTATGTTTGTTTTTCAGGAACACATCGAATCAATGAAATCAGGTAGCGTAGTGGTGGACCTGGCTGCGGAGGCCGGAGGTAACATAGAGACTTCCAAGCCTGGACAGGTTTACGTGCATAACGGAGTTACACACATTGCTCTCACAGATCTACCCAGCAGACTTCCTACCCAAGCGTCCACTCTTTATGCTAACAACATTTCCAAATTCCTTTTGTCAATGGGTGAGTTGTGTTGCCTCTCTACTAGTTTTTATGAACAAAATTTTGCTTGAAGTTTATAAAGTTATTTTTTTTATAGATGTTTAGGCCAGACGCATGTTAAGACACAGGTGGCAGGTCAAGGCTTTTTTTCAACCTCAGAAATATACGAGTCCAAATGTCTTGCTGGCTACTAGTGGCACAGCACTGACCTTCCCTTCTCTCCAATGTGTGAATTCACCTAGGCGTCATAAGTTACCTAGAAGTCTGGATATCCTGGCTAGAATTCTGATAAAGCCAGTCGAAGGATCAGACCTCTAATAAGTACATCTTCCAGTTGCAAAAACTACAGTTGCTCTCAATTTGTGCAGTTTTGTATATTCCTGCAGTTAAAAAAAATACTGGCCTATCCTGCTGCCCTGCCCTTATGTCTAAATGTGCGACCAGATTTAGTATTATTGTTGTTAATCATTTTGGCCCCAGGGCTCATAATTCATTAGTAGTATCATTTCAAGTTACGATTCTCAAATCTTTATTATGAATTTTCTGTATACCGGGAAAGTGAGTAATGTCCTCTTCTCCCTCCACTTTGTACCTCAAGGCAGTTGCGTCCACTGCCACACCTTACCTTAGCTTGTTCTCTTTCAAAGTGGTCTTTATGAAAACTATTATAATTTCTTCTCTTTATTCCACCCATGCATATAAGCTTTAAACTTTAGAGAAACTTGTAGAGTTGTTACTTGTTTGTTGACAGGTGCTAAAGAGGATTTTATCATAAACCTAGACGATGAAGTAGTTAGAGGAGCCATGGTTCTCAGCGAAGGTCAAATGATGTGGCCTCCTCCACCATTGCCTGTATCGGCTGCACCGCCCCCGGCTGCCAGCAAGGCTATAGCTGCCGCCCCACCAAAAGAACTCATGATCAACCCTTTCAACAAAGTCCTCAAGGATGTCATGCTGTACACAGCAGGTATCTTACACGTAACGTATTTTATCTCCAGTAGGTAAAAAAAGTTATGATTTTGAATTAGTTTAGAGGGACTAAAGCAAGTCTTTTCATCCCTGAACTCAAAAAGTAGGGAGAAAAAGTAAAAGTAGGGCAAAAAAGTAAAGATTGTAACTTAATTATTTTATAAATAGTAGAAAATGAATGTCTAATGTAATGAAGTTGTTGAAATCAGGTTGGCGGCACTGCGCTTTTTTGACCATGTTTATCTTTGTTTATAACCTGCATCTAAATAACCTTCTATTTGAGTTTAATTCCAATTCTTATTTGTTTTTAATATTGTATCTCTTATATCTGCTATTAAAAGTGCTAATAATTTATTTATTTATTTATTTATTTATTTCCTTTATTTATCAAACCTTTAAAAAGAAATACAACTTTAAATTACACGTGATAATTAAAACAAAAAGAAATTATAACTTTTCTACCACAAGGTTGATATAATCAGCAGATGCTGAGGAAAAAAATGAGTTCGTTATAAATACAAAGCAAAAAGAAACTATATCTCTGTTGCTAATACATAGTAATAATCCAGTTCATATGGAAAGTAATAATAGGAATAAAAAAAACTTATAAACTGCCTCTATTAACTATTACATAGGATAGTCCAGATTTAAGTTGAAAAAATAAACCATAACATTACACTATTAGTAGTAATCATACAATCATCTATTGTCATAGTAACATTTTTTTGGTAGCTGAAAAATATCATCTACTGTTAAGTTCTCCTGCATCCAGACTTCATAATGAGCGATTCCCAGCCTCTTCCATTCACTTCTTATCATAGCAATCCTAGGCCACGAAGCGCCTCCACATGTAATTTTCATTTCTTGGTCCCAGTTTAAGCCAGGTCTTCCTCGTCCTCTTTTCTCATCTCTTGGCACCCAGTCGATCATGATGCGTGTCCAATTTGGATCACGCCTCCTAATTACATGTCCACTCCATTTCCATTTTCTTATATGAAGGCTTTTAACTATGTCCGGGAAGTCAGTTTGCTTTTGGATCCATTCGTTCGTTTTTCTATCCTTCCTTGTGATACCCAAAATGTATCTCTGCATAGCACGCACAGACACTCTAAACTTTTGCCTTGTTTCTGCTGTTAAAATCCAAGTTTCACAACCGTAACTAAGTACAGGTAAAACCGTTGATATCCATAGTTTTCTTTTTAGCTCGACTGGCGCAGGACTTCTAAAAAAATGCTTATTTTTTATAATTGCTTTCCAGCCTAGAGTGATTCTTCTTTTTAATTCGCTGTTTTGGCCGGCAGTGCTAATTTGATGCCCTAAGTATATAAAGTCATCGACTTTTTGTATACTTGAATTTGGGAGTGAATCATTGTCAATGTTAATAGTCATGTATTTACATTTCTCATGATTTATTTGTAAACCTACATTTCTACTTTGCATTTGTAGTTTCTGGAGCATAATCATTATGTTTTCAATTGAATGGCTTATCAGCACTATGTCATCTGCAAAGGCTAAGTAGTATAGCCACTCCCCACATATTTTTATACCGTCTTCCTCCATGTCGCATTTCCCAATTAGGTCTTGTAGAATCGCAATAAATAATTTAGGAGATATGTTGTCACCTTGTCTAACACCCCTACCAATTCTAATATGTATGTTTGCCTTGTCCAGATTATAAATGGCTTCCGCTTTTCGGTATATATTTAAAAACAAAAGGACTATCTTTGGATCCACTGCCCTTTTTTGCAAGGCATCAACTATCGCCCTGTAGTCTACTTTGTCAAAAGCTTTTTCATAATCAATGAACAATAGACATAATGGCAGGTTATAATCTTTAGATTTCCTAATTAATTCTTTAATTGTAAAAATATGGTCTAATGTTGAATATCCTGATCTGAACCCGGTTTGTTCTTTTGAAAGAGAAAAATCAATGCGCTTAGATAATCTGTTCGTTATTATTTTTGAGAATACTTTGTACACTGTCGAAAGCAAACTTAATGGCCGGTAGTTTTTTAAATGTGAGTTATCCCCTTTTTTAAACAGCAGAATGAGCTTTGACAGAGACCATTCTTCAGGCGGACTGCTTGTAGTTAAACAGTTGTTGAATAGTTGCACCAGGTACTTAAGAATTGATTCTCCTCCAGCTTTCAGCTGTTCAGCACTCACACCGTCAACCCCGACTGCTTTTCCTTCCTTCAGATTCTTCACCGCCCATTCTACTTCACTTAGCATTATATTTTCTTCCTGGTCGTATGGAGGTGCGTTAAGGACATATTCATTTCTAATTATTTCATCATTACATTTATACAATTCTTCATAATACTGCTTTATAAATAACAATAATTCATCGACTTCTCTTACTTCCTTACCATCATTGTCCTTAAGAACATGAATTCTTCTTCTCGGTAAATGAGTATTTTTTAGTTTTCCTCCTTCTTCCAAGGCTAGTTGCAATTTTGCATTGGCTTTCTTTAGCTGCCAAGAAGATATTTCACACCGAATTATCTTGTTTATGTTAGAGACTTCCCTTGCTGTTGCCTCGTTTCTCTTAATTCCTCTTCTTTTCCTAAGGAGTCTTTTAATATAAGCAGGGAAGTTTCTACAATTTTGTGCCTTTTTAAGCTTTACTTTGTTTTGGATAATGAACGAACACTCTTTTATTGCCTCAGTAAGTAACTTAGCTTGCTCATCTGTTGAACTGTTTGCCTTATTTAATATAAGTTCGCCTTGTAATAATTCTTCAAAATTATTCTCCATAAGCACTGATTTGTTTATAATATGAACTGTCCGGTTTTTTGGTTTTAACGCAATTTTATTATTATCCTGAATTAACGATATTTTTGCACCGACTGCCCTGTGGTCACTTCCGATATTTACTTCACATACAATATCTACATTTTGGATTGTTTGCTTTTTGTTCGCAATAATAAAGTCAATTTCATTTTTGACCTTACCGTCAGGACTAATCCAGGTCCATTTGCAACTTTCTTTCTTCTTGAAGAATGAGTTCATAATATATAATTTATTACTTTCTGTGAATACTGCCAACCTGTCTCCCCTCTCGTTTCTGGTACCTAACCCGAATTTTCCAATGCCTTTTTCTCCTCTGCTTTCCCCTATTTTCGCATTTAGGTCCCCTATAATATATGTGTGTGCACAGGGGTATTTATCAAGTGCTTCTTGTAGGTTTAAATAAAATTCTTCGATATCAGAATCAGAAGCTTGGATAGTAGGAGCGTAAACTTGTATGACCTTTACTTTAATTGTGGGGTGGGTGTAGAATTTTAAGGTTGCCAAGGCAATCCTATCACTAAAATTTATCGTTCTTATTACAGTGACTTTATTCCCGTTAAATAGAAACCCGGTACCCCCAATCGAGTCAGATAGCCCGTGATAGTAAAAGAGAGTATTATTATCCATTACAAGAAAAGACTCACCTTTCCTCCTCACTTCAGCAAGGCCGATTACGGACCATTCTATTTCTTCCAATTCTTCTATCAATTCACACAGTTTAGAATTTGATTTTAGGGTTCTGCAATTGAGGGTTATTAAGTCCCACACAGGTTTGCTCTTTAACACTTTGTTTCTATTCAACATTTTTTGTGAGGTTACTAGTCATTGAGTATTAATGGCAAAATTGTTTGAGTACTGTTTAAAGTCTGTACTGCTCGTTTTTACTTTGTTATTTTGTTCCGAACTACTTTCTATTTGCACTGTCTGAGATAGGTCTAATTTTTTGCTTAAACGAGGATTTTCCGGAGAGGACAAAGGCCTTTTCTTTTGTGACATTTTTCTTTCAGCTCTTGATTTGGCTTGCTTGATTCTCAGCTCCTTGGGTAAGTCGTTATTGATGTATACCGGGCGTTCAGGGAATCTTTCCTTCAGATTAGATTTATTTTTCATTATTAAATGTTTAGTTTTCATGTTACTAAGAGCGACTAAAATAGGCGACGAGTCTTGATTTCCCAGTTTGTAGCATTCTTCTATATCGGATTTCTTCAGCTCCAAGTTTAAGTTGCTGTTGATGAATTCTACGATCCGGTCTTCTAGATTATCTTCCTCTATTTTGGTGCCTATTATTACTATATTTTTTCTTTTAATTTTAGCATCGAGAATATTAATATGTTCATTCTGCTTTGTGATAGTTTCTTTTAATTTCGATATCTCTTCCTCTTGTCCTGCTTTCCAACTGTCTACTTTTTGATTTAACTCATCCAGGCCCGATAACTTCTCCATTATCTGAATCAAACTGTGTTTAATGTCCCTTAACTCACTTTCCATTGTTAAAATAATAAATAAAAGGAATATAATTAATTTATATTTACAATACAATAAAATAAAATCGTTACTAATTTGAGAGTGCTTTGTATTAGTTTCAGCGCACGTGTATAGATCGTAATTTGTTTAAATATTTACGTAAATAACTTTTGCCGAATTTTAGTTCGTAAATTTTTACACGTATTTTAGATCGTAAACTTAACACGTATTTTTTTTTATTTCGTAAACTTTTACACTAAAATAATTATATATTCTATATTAATAGATGATTAGATTAGGTTTTATCTATGACTCATACACGCACGGCACGGAGCGATGTTTACACTCCAACGGTCAAGACCGAACTCCTAATTATTGTTATTTATTAAAATAATTATTGTTATTTATTAAAATAATAAATAAAAACTGTGCAATGGACGAAAATGTGTATTTCCTTCCTCTTGGATATAAAATATTGTATGTACCTCATGAGTAAAGAGCCATTATTCCCCTCACGATAATTATCTCCCTCGGCTGCGCCTCGGGATTTAGGGACCATGGTTCCTTCGGCTTCGCCTCAAGAACCAACTTTTTCGCTCAGGGAATAATGGCTTACTTTACTCCCTAGGTGCATAAATAACTATTATCTCCAGTAGGGACGAAATGTAACTTTTCAGGGCTAGTTAATAGGTAATAATGATGGTCTTTTCATCCCTGTTCTTAAAAACGGGGAAATAATGTGAAAACAGGGAAATAATGTAAAAACGGGATTATAATCCACGTTCGCCAACCTAATTATTTTGTAAACAGTAGAGAATGAATGGCAAATATAGTGAATTGATTGAAATCAGGTTGGCAACACTGCTTTAAAACTCCCAGCTGTATTGCGAGTCATTCTACGACACTTTGTTTACTTTTGTTTAGCTTTCGTTAAACTTTTTTTTTATTACTTTAAAAGTGATAATTAATTGTTTTAAATAATTTATATTGTTTTATTTTAGTATTTGATTCGTTTAACAAAGAAATACAAATGTTTTCTTTATTGATTAAATCTTATACAGCCCTTTTTCTGGAGATAAAATTTTGTATGTACCTCGAGAATAATGGATTATTATTCCCTTGTTATAATTATCTCCCTCGGCTGCGCCTCGGGAGCTAATTGACATTAATCCCTCGGCTTCGCCTCGGGAATTAAGATACCTAATACCCTCGGCTTCGCCTCGGGATTTAGTTGCCTTGATTCCTTCGGCTTTGCCTCAGGAATCAACTAAGTCACGCGGGAAATAATATCTTACATTATTCCCTAGGTGCATAAATAACGATTATTACCTGAATATAATAGCTATGATGTTTCTCTCTGAAATCTAAGTCTAAAAACTGATATATCTGGTGACTAGGAATCCCAGAGATGTGAGACATGTTGTCGTGGCTTAGATCCCGTGCCTTGGCCCTCTGCTTTATATGGTTCACTAATAATCACACCTTACTCGCTTTGGTGGCACAGGGTATGGAGGTATGATGTGTGAAGTAGCTGCTACTAAAAACAGGGCTAGTGAAAAGGACCCTACTCAATTAGGCCTAATTGCTAGTTTCCAACGAGTGGTTCATCCTACCCGACTATTACTAGTATTACTTTGTTCTCTGCTGTTGAATCATTACAAATGTATTTATGAGAGTTGTGTTTGTTTGTTAAGGTTTATCGAGTGTGTTGGCTCTGGGTGTTGCATCTCCGAACCCTGCGTTCTCCTCCATGGCGACTACATTCTCGCTGGCAGGTCTGGTCGGGTACCACACAGTGTGGGGAGTCACGCCAGCTCTTCACTCTCCCCTCATGTCTGTAACCAACGCTATATCAGGAATCACAGCTGTCGGAGGTCTTCTACTCATGGGAGGGGGATACGTTCCCACTAACTCCGTCGAGGTAATCATTCCAACCATAAGGATGTTAGGGTTTTGGATAACTATGTTATTTGAAAAAAAAAAAAATTGGTTGAATTATCCTATATTTTGTGGTAATCAAAAACAATGCTAAATAGTACACACTTGAATAAAACACAGTTAGTTTAATATAAATAATATATAATCATCAGACAATAACAATCAGACAATCAGTTCAGTCTTTCCACGACTTTTAGAAATACATAGACTGAGTGAAAAAAAAAAAGAAAAAGAAATCCATCAAGTATTTGCCAGTACAGCGTTACCCAACCCAATGGTCGCGACCCTAATTTGGGTCGCGAAAAACTATTTTAGGGTCACGAAAAATCTTAAATTAAAGAATACTTTTTTTTAAAGGTAAGGAAAAGTTAAAAAATACTTCTAAATACATAAATAAGTTTAATGGAATTTTGAATAGGTATATAAATTTAATTTAATAAAGTAAAAATAATAAGATTATGTCGATAAAATTCATTAGGAAAAGATAAAAATGGATACTTGAAAGGTTGACAAAAATAAAGCGACAAATTAAGGGTTATTGCAATGAGGAGTAATAAAACTTTCTAGAAGCTTTAAACTTCCCTTACAACTTATTGTGGGACTTATGATGACAAAGGATCCTCATAAGTCCCACCGAAATAAGTTCAGGAATCAAGCACTTTTTATAATACAAAACAGACTTAATTTAAATAATAAACAAATCAAGCAATGCCATTAACCGTATAAGATGATCAGTTTTTTAAATAAATCAGTCCTCTTATACCTACAGTCCCTCCTCACTAATCCATACAGCTGATAAAGCAACTTGCTAACCATGTGTCATTATATATAAATAGCTTGCCCTATAAATACATGTCAAAGGTTCACAGAGGTGGGCGTTCAAGGTTGAGAGTTGTAGGAGTGGACTCTTCCATCCACTAACAACCTGAGCAAGCTACAGTTACTATGGGAGCTCTGTGTCTGTCAGCGCTCTTTGTTTGTAGCCAGTCTATCAGACCCTTTTCAAGCTCTCTCGTCAAACAACAGCACATTGACGTTAATATTATATACTTCTGGCAAAACTTGGTAAGAATGACCTGGAGATTTGTGAGTTATTAGTAAAAGTGTGTGGGAAGATGCCTTGAAGGAGCGAACTAACAGCCAACAGATTTTAAAGACGACCCTCCGCTTGGTCTTCTGATGACAACATGGGTCTTGTTCTGACTTGTCTCCTTGGAGGTCATTAAGCCACCGTTTCAATGCTCTCACAACAACTGAATTTCAGTAAAGTCAGTTGTTCAAACAATTCTGAAAATTTGGAGAAAAGGGCGATGGATACTCCATGATGACAACACACCATCAGCCACTTTAAAAAAAAAAAAAAAAAAAAAAATGTCTTTATTGATGTAGTCATATACAGATTTACATTTTAATAAATACATTTTTGTAGCAAACCCAGTACCAAACAGAATTTTGTTTTTTCCTTGGGGCAATGACAATAATAAGTATAATTACATTACTTACTACTTGATAACAATAAACAAATTAAATAAAGGGAAAACAGCCTCAACAAAAACCCTTTGACATTCTAGATTATTAAAGTACATGGTAACATTAAATAAATAAATAGTAAACATCTAGTTAAATATAAAAAATAACAAAACAAAACAATGACTATATATTATATTATTTACATCTAAATATATAACTTATCTAATATTAGGATAACAAGAATTAACAGATAATGACTATTTGTTTATTTAAAGAAGTATGTGTTTAATTCTTTGATGTTTATATTTTTTGTATTTTATAGAGAGGCTATCAATGTTGTAGTTTCCAAGAGTGTTTATAAGGGGATTTGTGGAGTTTTCTTGGGTTTTTCCACTTAAAAATCCTACCTCTGTACAGTGTACCACTAAAGTGAATTTGGTGTGATCATTAGTGAGGTATGTAAGTCAGAGTGCCGAGGATCCTGACCTCATGCTGCCCTCGACTCATTCATGGCCTTGCAGGCGTGGCAAGTGTCTAAAACCATACAGCCATGCTGGCTCCCTTCAAATTAGAAGTAAATTTTATATTGTGATTTTGACTAGTGAACTGTCTTTATTTGAAACTAAATTATTTTTTGTTTGTTTTGTCAGGCTCTGGCTGCTGGAGCTGCTTTCATATCGTTCATCAACGTGTTTGGTGGCTTCATCGTTACAAAGAGAATGCTTGATATGTTCAAGAGGTAATCATCGTTTTCTTTTATTCCTATCAACAACTCAACTAGATTAAATATTTTATTCATTTTTTTGATAATATATTGTTAAGTTCTGAATATTGATATGAAATCTCACTAATGGCAATATATATGAAATTACTATTATAGAGAAGTCAATAAAAAGTTGTACGAGTATAGTTTGTAAATAACGAACACTTGATAGATTTTAATTAGTCGATATATATTGTCATATACCTAAATAAATTACAGACTGGTTTCGACTACCAGGTCATCATCAGTGTACTGATTTTTTATTTGATTTTACAAATCAAGTTTGGCATACATGAAGTTAGATGTACCATGTGTGGGAAGGGTAGGGGAGGGTGGAATTTGGGGTGTATCAGCATAAGTGGATAACTAGGGTAGTGTATGAGAGGTGGTTTGGTTTCCATCCTATACTCATGCAATTATACTTGTAAATCTGACAGCTCAGATTGGCCAACCTATGTGAGGGAGAAAAAATAAAACCACTAGGTGGTTATCTTAAGGTTATCTAGTGATATTTTTGTTTGCCTAGTTGGTCCGACCTACTATCAACCAAAATCTCAAGCTCTCATTGGCTCCCCTCCCTTTTTTTTCAGTTTTCCCACAATGTTGGAATAAAAAAGTATAATGGCATGAGTATAGTTTAATATGTGACTTTATTACAATTTTGTACAAATATTTCAATAATTTAACCAAAAAATTCTTAATATTAACAATAATTGTCTTTATATATGATCACATTAAATTAGAAGTAATTTTATTATTTTACAAGCTTTTATTTAACTTGCAATGTTTGTATGTATGTATGTTGGGGTCAAATCTTGCAACTGAATTTTATAGCAGTTATCCTCAACCGATTGAATTGAAATTTTACTTACACATTTAGTTTGGATGACAATGCATGGTTAGCTAAGTGACATCGTTCTAAATCCAATATGGTGGACAGCCCAAGATGGCAGACAAGTTATTTTTTAAGCACGCCAATGACATGGGTATCAAATGAAAGGGTTTACTGAGAAGAATGGGTTACTTCAGTATGATCACTTTGCTTTTGCTACCTTTGGTAAGCTTGGATGCAAATATATATATCGTATTAAAAAACCTTTCCATTTGTGTGGTTACAATTGAAACTTTGTATTGTGTTACCAGGCCGGGAGATGCACCGGAGTACAACAGCCTGTATATGATCCCGGGAGGTGCACTGATAGGTGGATACGCTCTTGCTGCTAGCGCTGGATATCCAGAGATACATCATCTTGCTGCTTTAGCTGCTTCACTCTGCTGTGTCGGAGCTCTCGCTGGTCTCAGCTCTCAGGGTACAGCTCGTATTGGCAACAATCTCGGCATCGTAAGCACTTTATTCACCCTGTCTACGCAAGCAACCTCTTTGCTAGGAGATCTCTACAGCATAGTAGGAAAAAAAAAACACACAAACAAAAAATTATTCAAATAAATTAGTTAGATTTTGTTTGTGCGTTTTTTTTTTCTTTTTCAATCACATTTGTAACATTTTTTTAATTTTGTCAAGTTCAAGTTTTCTTTTTAGTCTAAAGTACAGAGGGTATGTGTTTGTTACCTTTTAGCAGGTAATAATCCTTCCCCCGTTTTTGTCTTAATCTCTCACAAACCTAGCCTTCCTGTTAACTTTTTTCCTTTTTTCTCACTTGTACTCGTGAAGTCAATGCAGTAACCTCAAGATTATCTGAAGAAGGCTGCTTTAGAACAGTCGAAACCGGTCAACTTGTTCAAATTAAAATTTTTGTGTGAAGATGTTTAGTTATTAAACTACACCTCTTTCATGATGAGTCGCTATCACA
Organism: Gerris lacustris; assembly: GCA_951217055.1. Classification (NCBI taxonomy): domain Eukaryota; kingdom Metazoa; phylum Arthropoda; class Insecta; order Hemiptera; family Gerridae; genus Gerris; species Gerris lacustris. Next base: position 115,841,314 of record OX578277.1, on the reverse strand, counting down.
CATATTGGAGAAAAACGCAGTCGATGAATTTAGTAGGAGATCAGTTGGACCTCCTATCACTAAAGTTAAACAGTATCAGGCATGGTAACAACTTCGATTGGGGGGGGGGGGGGGGGGGTGAGCTCAGATCTGGGTTCACATCCCTCCTGCTTGGTATTCACCTAGCCCCATCCTTTAAACTGGTTACTGCATATGTGAACCAAAAGTGTTCCTTGATGTCTGAAACGGATTTCTGTCTTGGAATTTTTGAAATTGGAAACATACAAATTTTTTGTATACGTTCTTCAGAACATTCACATAACTTCCGTTACCTTTGGTAAGCTCTGAAGCAAAAATCTTTCACATTGTATGTTCAAGCATTAGTTAATGAAAATTTCACTTCTTTCTCGAAGCAATTTGCTTTGAAAGATTTTAAATTAGCAGGAAGAAGATTCAACAGAGTTATTTCAAGTTCATTCAGATCATTGTTAGTTTTCTCAGTACATCTTAATGGAACATCACAGTTACAATCCTGTTTAGTTCTCTTAGCATAGGTTTGCAGTGTGTGTAAGGGGGCTTTAACAGATGAGGCAAATCACTAATTTTGATGGATAAGGATCAGGATCGATTGATCAATGTCTGATGCGCTTCCCTAGATTTCTCTCCTGTAGGAGAGATTAGAGTGAATTGTAGCATGATAGATGTGATCCAGTCGTACTTTAGTGAGGTAGTTCCTGAGAATCTTTAGCAGATATGGCTTGTTTTGATATTTTCTTGCACAAGTTAGAAACATGAGATTTCCATGGAAGTAACTGTTTACTGTTTAATTTAAACTTTTTCAATCAATGAACACATCTATTTAAATATGAATGTTTTATGTCTATTAAAATGTTTCACCTCCCGATGAATTCAACACAGGTGCATGGTGGTGGTTGAACTCAGGTGTTTGTTGGTGTTTATACTTCAGTTTTCTTCAAATTTTTAAGTTTTTGGTAGTTTTCATACTACGGAAAGATTAAATTTTACTTTAAATCAAATTATAATTATCAATAACTATGGGAGACACACAGAGAAAAATAGACCACCCCACCGGGACTCGAACCATGGGAACCAGGGGAATTTGTATTGGTAGCGACAGAGAAAAATCATTCTCCCGTATAGCTCAGTTGGGTCACCTGTAACGGATTAATAGGAAGACCTGTGGTTCGAGTCCCGGTGCGGGGGTCTATTTTTCTCTGTATGTCTCCCGTAGTTATTGATAATTATAATTTGATTTTCAGTTTTCTTGTTACTGTCAATTTCCCTCAAACCAACCTATGCATTATTTTATGTTGTTTAGATAGAAGTGAATTACTAAAATTGATAGAGAAATGGTTGTTAAGGTGGTATGTATGATGATTTCAGATCGGTGTGAGCGGAGGAATCGCCGCTACTCTGGGCTACATGTCTCCGGACATTGCTACGTTGACTCAGATGGGTGGATGTTTGGCTCTCGGTGGACTCATCGGTACTGCTGTAGCTAAGAAAATCCAGATCACTGACTTACCTCAGCTTGTAGCTGCTTTCCATAGGTTTGTTTGCTTACAAGTTGTAACTGCTTACAGTATTGTTTTAAGGGCCCTATGCATGTTCAGACACAGTCTTAGCACTAAACTATACACAGGTTTGACAAACATTTGTTTAACGGCATTTATCATTTATACAACTACTACTCATGTTTGATTTTAAATGTAAGTTTACTAAGTGTTGGGATTAACTAAATAAATTATTTTTGGCATAATGGCTTTAGCTATGTGTACAGATAAAACAAAAGATGATAATTATGTGGATTAAAAATTGGCTTCCAAATTGACCATGAAACAGGCCTGTATTATCCCATTGAGCATTTGGATCCACTGTATTGGATCCAAGGCACTGTGTTGGATTGGATCCAAGGCTCTGTGTTGGATTGGATCCAAGGCTCTGTGCTGGATTGGATCCAAGGCTCTGTGTTGGATTGGATCCAAGGCTCTGTGCTGGATTGGATCCAAGGCTCTGTGTTGGATTGGATCCAAGGCTCTGTGTTGGATTGGATCCAAGGCTCTGTGTTGGATTGGATCCAAGGCTCTGTGTTGGATTGGATCCAAGGCTCTGTGTTGGATTGGATCCAAGGCTCTGTGTTGGATTGGATCCAAGGCACTGTGTTCGATTGGATCCAAGGCTCTGTGCTGGATTGGATCCAAGGCTCTGTGTTGGATTGGATCCAAGGCTCTGTGCTGGATTGGATCCAAGGCTCTGTGTTGGATTGGATCCAAGGCTCTGTGTTGGATTGGATCCAAGGCTCTGTGTTGGATTGGATCCAAGGCTCTGTGTTGGATTGGATCCAAGGCTCTGTGTTGGATTGGATCCAAGGCTCTGTGTTGGATTGGATCCAAGGCTCTTTGTTGGATTGGATCCAAGGCTCTGTGTTGGATTGGATCCAAGGCTCTGTGTTGGATTGGATCCAAGGCTCTGTGTTGGATTGGATCCAAGGCTCTGTGTTGGATTGGATCCAAGGCTCTGTGTTGGATTGGATCCAACACCATGATGGACACACCAACATTTGATGATGTACATTCCATAATTAAACCTTTGTGGCACAGCTACAGTGGACAAACAAAGAGGCACGGGCGGCGCACTTTATGCGCCTATGCATTTTTCAAACCATAAATTGGTTGAATCCAGATTATCTAGGATTGTATTTTGGAAATGTTGAACTAAAAAGTCAATTGATGTATTACATATTTATTTTTCAATGATATCTTTAATTATAAAAATAAAAATTACTAAAAAAATCAGTAATTACTCCTTCAGCATTCTGACTTAGTATCGGGCTTTCAACCTTAGTTATCAACCCTATTTATTATTATTAGTTGTCAAAGTCCTAAGATAACTCCTCAAAACCATCATCCGAATCCGGCAACTCATGCAAAACCGAAAAATATTGATCGGATGGCATCATTTTTCTATACCTGACATGGTGGCACGGGCGTCACATACAGCACACCAAGACAAATAAACACGGCAAAACAATGCAGAACGAAGCAATAATCAAAGCAGACTGTTTCATCTGTTTTAGGGGTCTCTAGTATTAGGGTAAATTGAGGTTTTATTATTCTTGCATCGTGAATCTGTGATTTTCAGAAACTTTTTTACTTGTGGCGCACTCTTGTGTCTCGAAGGGTTAAGTGTCAATCGTGACATCTGCTTCACCGCATTTAGAGATTTGTATTGTGTTATTTTTGTTCTTTGGCACCGGATGATGGCCTTATGAAGGCCGAAAGCTCTCTTGTTAAGTAAACAAGTATCAATTTACATGAAGAGACAATATATGTTATTCTTTTGTACTAGGTAAAACTTCACTTTGCATGCATCTTATTAAATGGCACTCATATGTGTAGTAATCCATTGATACTTGTTTTAATTATTAATTAAATACTGTTAAATTCAATATTTTACAATAGCTGTTTGATGTGTTTCAGTTTGGTCGGGTTGGCTGCAGTGTTGACCTGCGTGGCTACGTACATACATGACTTCCCCACCCTCGCTACAGATCCGGCTGCTGAAGTTATTAAGACCGCTCTCTTCCTCGGAACCATCATCGGTGGCATCACTTTCACGTAATACAATTTGAAATAACTTATTCTTTAGTTAAGACTTCCTCGACCTCAGTTTAATAATTATAAATCTTTTAGAAGAAACTGCATTACAAAGAGATTGTGTTGAAGAAAAAAAAAAACACTGTGTAATAAAAAACCGCTATATAATGAAATAAGCTAATAGTGTGTAACCTCTAGCGATGGCTTACAAACGGACGACTAAAAACTCCTTGTGGCAAAGCCAGGGAGGAGGAAACAAGAATCGCACGGCAGCCCAAGGTGGGGGGAAGAGGAATGATAACTACAAGAGAAAAAGACTGCTCCCAGAGAAAAGCAAGCACAAAACAGGCAACAATACTAATAGTGCAATACTAATAGTATGAAACATCACCAACAGGTGGTGCGAAGGTCTCAACAGAGTGAATGTCGACATATTGTTCCTATAGATGGGACACTTGACGTGTCCTTTTTACTCCTCAGAAGCACAGGGCTTCAATGAGAACTATTATTGAATTAACTCAATATTGTCACCACAATTTTATATTATTAAACATAAGTGTTTCGACATACAGTAGAACCTCGATAAGAAGTGTCTCAAGGGGATCAGGGAATCAGCCTTGTTATCAAGGTGCTCTTTTTGTTGAGGGTCGTGTTATCAAGGTTATTTTGGCTATCAGTTGTGTTATTGAGGTTAATGGGCAGGGTTTTCAAGCCTAGACTTGTTCAATGTCGACCCATTCCTGTATAGAGTCGCGTTATAGAGGTTGACTTCTCAAAACGACTTGTTATAGAGGTTCTGAGTTACCTTGTGAATTGGAAAAAAAAAATCCGTGTTATTGAGGTTGTTTGGATAATAATAGTCGCGTTATAGAGGTTAATTTAACATTATGTGTTGAAGCAATCTCAAGGGGATTTGAGGTTTTCGTGTTATTGAGGGTCGTGTAAGCAAGGCTCTACTGTATAATCATCTTCAGTGTGTGTGTTAACTTAGTAAGAGTGAAATCTGCACTAAGCTAACTATTTTTCAAATAATTGGAAGGCAAACTAACAGGCAGTGTCAAACAACCAATCAAAACTAAAGATAAATGTAGAGTATGTAAACTGATATGCGTGACCTGCAAAGGTGTATATGTAGGACAATCAGGTAGAAAAATAAGTACACCCATTGCAGAGCACTATAAATCTTGCCAGAAAATATCGAATGAAGTGGAGAGACTTTTTTATTTCAACACAAATTGATGATCTCCACTAACGCTTCATATCTTACCTTATTTGTATCTTTAACCTGTTTTTTTGTTCATTTGTACATGATATGGTAAAAATGTTTTGCAGGGGTTCTCTTGTAGCGTACGGTAAGCTGCAAGGACTGCTCAACTCTTCCCCCCTGCTGCTGCCTGGACGACATGTCCTGAATGCTTCTCTACTCGCTGCTAATGCAGGTGCCATGGGTTACTTCTTCATGGAGCCTACCATGGTCGGAGGTCTTACCAGTCTCGCTGCTGCTACTGGTCTCTCAGGAGCGCTGGGAGTCACTCTCACCTCTGCCATCGGAGGTAATGTCAACTGTACAATTAATCTGTTCATCAAAGCAATTACAAGGCTCACTTTTCCAATAATTTATAGCTAAATATTAATTTGACTTATGAGAAAATATAATTGGACGTATTTACTTAAAATATAATAGAAATAAGACAATAATAATTGTTTATGAGTTTGTCAAAGAACAGAGCTCACAGTACAAAACAACACTGGGGTACAAACAAAATAGAATTAATTAGAATTGTTAGTGTTATAACTTAACAGTTTTACTACTTCTAAATAAACTATTTTAAATAGCCATGGTTTTTATTTATAAATTTAAATGTGATGATGGTAAGATACAGAACTCTACTCAAACTAACATTAAAAGTCCAGTCATGCACCATGACTTAATCAGCGAATTTTCAAAGAAATCTGCGTATTATTGGCTTATGATAATATAGGAAAATTTCGGTTTAGAATTTGCAGGGGTGAAAAAAAAATTGGTACAAAGGGGTTACGGTGTACAAAAGTCAAAATAGTATTTACCCTTCAAGATGCATGTCATTGGAAAGCTCTTTAAGAGTACAGTAATTGTTGTTATGTACACTTTTATCATATTTTCATATAAAAGGGGGGTAAAATGGAAAAAACACGTTTTTATTCTATTTTTGACCCTAAATTGTAAAAATTTGACTCCTAAATGAACTCCTAAAATGCTGGCCAACGAACTCATCCTTTCTGTTGATATTATTGACATTTTAAAATTTGTTAGAAATTTTTAAGTGCATCCTTAGGGGAGATATCGTCTGGAGTGACACATATATACATACATATATACATACATATATACGTACATATACATACATATATACATACATATATACATATATACATACATACATAAAAAAAAGTGTTAAATTTTAGGAATCGATTCAGAATGGTCTAAAACAGATTTCCATGGAAAAATTTTTCAAAAATTCGCATTACAAAAATTTTGAAGCCATTGCAATAGCGTAATTTTCTTTGAAAATTCGCTAAAAGGAATGGAAGAGAGTTAGGTTGAACAGTGACTAGGCCTATCGAGTATACAGTATAATAGTAGTAGTAGTAGTAGTAGTATGTTTATTAATAACAAATTTCATCACAATGTCTTTTTGAAAAATTAAACATTTTTAAGCTTGGCCTAGGCCGTCAGCTGGAGTTAGTATAATGCCATAATCTCTATCATTAAAAATATAACAAAAATAAACATGACCTTGATTCCATATTATTACAGTAAACATTATTTATCTGAATTTAATACAGAGGTAAGAATAGTAATATAATAAATATATATTGAAATAATTTAAATAAGTCTAAAGATAATAGTTGCCAACAAAATCAAAATAATAAAATTACTTCTATAAACGACACATAACTTCTTTTATTTAAATAATATAGTCTACTCTTTGCTAGATGATCATTTAAACTTATAATTAATTGAATGACCTTTTGTTAAAAATATGTTTTCATTGAAATTAAATATAAAAATATATAAAGTATATGAAATTGACTATTGAATAGTATTAGTTTATTTCATTTCTTATTTCCAATGCTGCCTCCAAATACAGGGCAAGCTTTCCCCAATCCTTCCCATTAATAAACTTAACAAAAACCTCACTACTTAGTTTCGCCGTCCCAAAAAATTGTTTCCTTTTGTTATCTAAGGCTGAACACGTTGCTATAAAATGTTGCACTGTTTCTTTATCTCCCTGATGGCATAATTTACATTTTTGATTAGGTTCCTCTTTAATCCAGGGCCTGCTATTTAATGGTAATACTGAGCCTCTGGCTTTAGAAATTAGAGAAACATGCCAAGTTTTAAGCTCTTCTAAACTCTGATAGTTCACAATATTTTTGTCAAACTTTAAATATTTATACAGTATAATATTGCAAGGCTTTTGAGGAAATCTTGGAGGAGACTCTGCCTAGAGGAAAATTTATATAAATATCTCACAGCTAACTCGATAGTATGTTTGAAACCTCGACCCAAGATCAATTTTTGCTCACACATTCTCTTGGCGTTCTAACATTACACTTGCCTGCATATTCTAATAAAACATCCTCCCTTTTTTCCATTAGTGTCATGGAAATAGCTTGTTCTTACACTTGCAAGGTGGTGTGCATTTAGTACTCTTGTCTTTGAAGAACTGGTTGACCAACTTGTACCCTCGTCCCATGTTCATCATATCTAGATATATTTCATCTAGTATACTTCTACAGAATTCTTCATAAAGAGAGTTAGTGAAATTTTGATGAATTATTATCTGTAAAATTGTCTTATGTTTGCTGTAGGTGCTGATATGCCGGTGGTAATCACCGTGCTGAATTCTTACTCAGGATGGGCGCTGTGCGCCGAGGGCTTCATGTTGAATAACAACCTGATGACTGTGGTTGGTGCCCTTATCGGTTCTTCTGGTGCCATCCTCTCCTACATCATGTGCAAGGTAAACCAAATTCCCTTATTTGTTATCACTCAAATTGTGTTAAAATCTTGCGTTGTGTTAATCTTTGCAAAATGTTTACGGAAAGAGTTCTAAACTGCAGAACCCTTTCTATAGGCTTGTTCCCTTCTGTCTTCTCGATATCATATCCACATTTCACATTACTACTTAATGACTGGATTTGAGAAATGTGTTTTTATTTGTCAGGCTATGAACAGATCGCTGCCTAGTGTAATCCTGGGTGGTTATGGCACTTCTTCTACAGGGGGAGGCAAACCTATGGAAATCATCGGAACCCATACTGAAGTGAATGTCGACTCGGTAGCGGACATGATCAGGAATGCCAAGAACATTATCATTACTCCAGGTCTGTTCATTTTTATTAAGCTTTCATTTTAAATTTTTTATTTCATTAAATTAGATTATAAATTGGTCATCTCACAGCTACATGCTTATTAGAGATAAGGAATTACCAAGATGTAAACTTTTAGTTACTTTGACTGTGACATATCTACTGACTGACAGCCAACTGCAACTCTTCATTTAGACGCTAATTTGATGACTGTGTGGCAATACTTTGAAGTTCATTTACTGACTGACTGCTAACTACTGGTCTAACTGAGACATACTTATCTGAGATTCTACCTGACAACCTGACTACAATAATTAAAATGAAGTTCAAGGTCTTCCGGTGTTGACCGTGTCTCTAAGAGTGTTTGTCCCGAGGTTTCGCTCCTACTGCTAGAAGCATCTTCAGGGGTGTTTTCATGGTGTCCTAGGTTTAAAAGACAGGTGTGAACTGGAGGTTCGTTTGAGGAAACGGTAATTTTATTCCTCCTTGGCCTTGTCATATCTGGTGTTGATTGAGACAGATGTTACATCAGCTGGTATACGTCGCGTCAGTGAGGTTACGTAAAGTAACAAAGGTTGCTGTGACGTCATGCACCCTCCACGATTTTTCGTCAGGTTATCTTTTACTGGCTCATAACAAACAATTGTTTACTAGTGTTCTGCAAGCATTTCATCGTTTTCCTCTCTTTTTATTCTATTAAAAGCTTTTTTAACTGTTTTTAACCTAATCATATATCAGTAACACCATTAATAAGCCAATAAATTTATACATTTTGGATGATAAAACAAATCATTCCTACAAATAACTCAAATCAGATATAAAAGAACTTACCTACAGGTGTTACGCCACACAGAAAATGGATTAGTATTGCGGTAAAAGTGACATTTATCTTTTAAGGCTCTATGGTTGCACCCAAATTCAATGCATTCAGACATTTTTCATTCTTAAATTAATAAAATTGATTAAAAAATAATAATAAAATAAAACAGAACTGATTAAACCCATTTGTATATTGTTTGTTATGAGCCAGCACAGCTTAGCCAACATAACAACACACACTTTTTTTTATGTTAGTGACGTCACCCTTCCCCAGCGTATTACATCATCCTGTTTCCGGGCATTAGCCTTGTCCGGGTCTTGACCTGTGGTTAGGCCAATGATGAGGGGTTTCCAAGTCTTCGATAGTCTGAGACCATGTCCTCTATTAAAATTATGAAGGTGTTCTTCAATTTCAATAGCCTCTCTTACCATCCTATTGTGGTATCCTGCCACTGAGGCTATGACTTTGGTGTCTTTGAACCTGATCAATGTTCGAGCCTATGAACATTGATACAATAATTAAACTCATACTATTCTTACTTGTCAGTTATAACACAGAAATACCACTCAGATATTTATAAACATCAGTATATTTGTAAATATGAATTCATGAAAGAAATTTCCATAACTGTTTAAAATAATGTTTAGTTTCAATGTAGTATTGGTGTATTTAACCATTACTAATAAACTCTTTATTCTGTTATTTCTAAATTAATTATTAACAATGGGGTTTTAATTGAATTAGCATTTATTATTTTTACCTTTTTAATTCAAATCGGTATCAAGCTGTGAAAATAGAATATCTAAACATATTAGTTACTTTATGTAACTTATGGTTTTTTCTGATGTATTCATTATGAATGTTGTGATCATTAACTCTAGAAAACTACCTATGTGTCAAAGTTATGTATTAAATTGATAAAAATGGCTGCCAGTCAGGGCGACTGGCAGCCATTGCCAGTCGGGGCAATGGCACTACGTCTAATGGTTCCCAACGTTCCTGTATGCCTACCCTGTTTAGTATTTTTTATAATAATATTTTTTTAACACTTAGTTGCAAGAAATTTGACTGAAACAGATGAAAACATTACTGTGAATAGGTGTTACCTAATAGAAAATTGTGTTTCTCTTTTTGTTAATATAGAAATATGTACCTACTTTTTGTAAAGAAATGTTCATGAATCGCCTATTTATTTATTATAAACCAAACTAATAATGCATTTTTAAGTAACTTACTATATTTTGATACTAAATAATTACAAGATAAAATGAACTTTTTATGTACTAAGTTTTTATGTTTTATGTGTTAATTGTCATTGTTATATAATTATAATGTTAGTGAAAAAAAAAAATACATAGTTCCGAATTTATTTACTTTACATAATAATGACAACCATCTAGAGAGCTGATCTTAAACCTATAAAAGGACAAATCTTTGTACAACGGATCTCACCAACATCGAATCTAAATTGTGCCATTGATATGCCCCTGTGTAGGGACAGTAAGAGTAGAAAAATGTGTACAAGTAAAGAAGTACAGATGCAGAAAAATTAAACCTATACCTAGGATGTAAGTGTAAACAAACCTGGGTGTCACACATCAATTAATTTATTTCTTTGTTTACTTTTCCTTTTTCGCTGACATTCAATGTTTACCTCTTAATAAAAAAAATCACAAATTTGAAACCCGTCAAAATGAAGATGTAAATACTATGGGATATGTCGAAACAAATAAAATAAGTTGCGGATTTTTTCCAAACTAAATTTCCATACAGCAAAATTTGCTGAAAAGTAATTAAATTCTGCTGAAAGATGGCTAAAAGTATTAAAATAATGCTATTCTAATATGCTATTCTATGAGCTATTCTAAAAGTTTCAAATGTTTAGCTACTCGGGAAGTTCAAAATCGGTTGCAAGATTTGTACTGGACAAACAAACAAACAAGAAAGCAAGCTAATAAAAACGTAGTAAAAAATATCTTAATTTAAAACAGATGCAATGATAGTCACAGTGACGTATCGGTAGTAACAACATACTAATATTTAACGGTAGTATTCTAGGGTTAAAAAAAAAAAAAATGTTTTGGGTGTGAGGCTGCTGCAGTCATCTACATATACAGATAACATTTTGCATTTATTATTTGAAGATGATTTATAATTGTTTTTTTGCAGGATATGGACTGTGCGTAGCTAAGGCTCAATATCCTATTGCTGAGATGGTCTCTCTGCTTAAATCAAAGGGGAAAAAAGTCAGATTTGGCATTCACCCAGTCGCCGGTAATTATTTTAATTAGCACGACTTCTTGCTAGGCTTTTACAAACCTTCTTTTCGTGTACAAATAATTGTTTATGTAATAAATATGTATAAAAAGTTGCTCTTTGGAGAAACAAGGTGTGCTCATTATCCTTTAGCATCATAGGTATGCCCTTATTTGGTTCTTTTGGGGGTAAAATGGCTGCCATTTTGGAAGATCTGCATTTCAATATCTTTTAAATAATACACCACTCAAAAACCACAAAAAAATAAAAATTTTGGGTCACCATAGTTACGGGCACGTAAAATTTAAATCTTTTATTCGAGCTCCCACAAATATTTTTGACCCATAGAGAAGTATATTTATGTTTTTTCCTCATTTTGAGGGCCTTTCCTTATGTGGAAGCGGAGGAGGGTATACATTTTTTTTTTTTTTTGCGTTTTGTTTAAATTATTTTGGGGGTAAAATAGCCGCCATTTTGAAAATGCAATAAAGAATTTATAATCTACATTTCAATACCTTTACTGTGATTCCCCACCATAAAATTACAAAACATAAAAAAATGTTGCAATCAGCTCGCAATGGATTGAGCTGATCAAATACATTTTTAGTTGCGAAGTTCACAACATGTTTCCTGTTTTTGGGCAAAAAAGTTTAAATTGTGTTCCAAATTTCAAATCCCTAGCTGCAATAAGTCGATTTAGATGTGACGGATGGATAGACGAACTACTAAAAGCAATAAGGGTTTCTAGGACGACCTCAAAACCCTAAAAACAAGATTCTACATTGTAGACTTGTGATTCCTGCCAGTAAATTAACTTTTAGTGGTTAAAATTACATTTTGTTGTATCAAAGTTAACTTAATGCTGTTTTGTATATTAGGAAGGATGCCTGGTCAGCTGAACGTGCTGCTAGCGGAGGCCGGAGTACCTTATGACGATGTCCTGGAAATGGAAGAGATCAACGATGATTTTGCCGATACTGATCTGACCCTAGTCATAGGAGCTAATGATACCGTCAACTCAGCCGCTGAAGACGATCCTAACTCCATCATAGCCGGCATGCCTGTACTCAAAGTCTGGAAATCTGAACAGGTATCGTACATTTATCAACAACTTTTTCTTTTTAGGGTCCGTAGGCAAAACCAAGGACCTTTTATTTCCTGTGTGTGTCTGTCCGTCCGTCCTGTCGCCTGCTCTCACGGCTACACCTTTCGTCCAATCACTTTGAAATTTGGCATGTATGTGTCTTGTACCTGCCCACATATTTTAAAAATATAGAGACTTAAAAAAAATATTTTTCAACAAAATTAGGGCAAAAAAAAGTTAAGGGTTAAAATTTTTTTAAATTTTTTTTTTGACACCGTGAGGGGTATCATATGAAAGGGTACGTCAAGCTGATTACAAAAATATATAATTCTTTGGATATAACTTTGATAGGGCGAGCGTAGGCAAGTTTGAAGTGGGCGAGAAACGTGTCCCCCCCCCCCTCTATCTCGCTTATGCGAAGTGCAAAATATCTGAAAAAATTCCTGAACATTCTTCGACCAAAAGTAAAGATACCACTTTTTAGAAATTTCGAAAAAAATATTATTTTATTTTTTATTGACAAAATACGTTTTTTAATAAATATGGTCTTTTCGATGTATTTATATGGTTGTAGTCCGGTTCAGTGGCAAAAAAATACTTTATTAGAGTGTGTTTTGAGAATATCAGACCCTTAGAATAGTTCAAAGTAAGCTTTTTAGCATTTTAAAAAAACACTGTTTATACACTTCACAGTTAAACACTATATAGTGTGGCCTATGGACCCTCGCTGTGTGCTGACTAGCACACACTTGACCTGTTTATTTAAATTTATTATCATTCATATTTTGATAACAAATGAATGACACTCTCCAATATGTGTTAGTAACCACTGTAGGACTTGCAAACTCCACAAAAGATTATACACTTACCAATTGCTCAAAGAATTCCTGTACGGGATACTCTTCTTCAACATATGATGTGAAAAAGCTTTTTTTTTTCATTTATAAAAGGTTTCTGAGATATCATAAAAAAAGTGTGACTCTCACACATTAGAAGTAAAACTTAAGTTCTAGAAACAGTTGATTTTATGTTCCCTCCTTCATATTAATGTAATATAATTATATCAATATGTCATATATATTATTCAGAGTTTAAGTCCTTCCTAGAAGAAGCACTTAACTCAATTTTACTTGTATATCAAATCAAATTGCTCCACTTATATATTCATTGACTTATATTGTTCATTGAAATGAGGATTTGTTGGTTCCAAGATAAAGAAAACACTAGAATTGTTATTAGTTAGATTTAATTAATAATGAAATAGCACGATAACCCTTATTTAAGTAATGCATATTATATAAATCATTTATTAAATATGCAACATACATATTTATAAACAAGAGTTTCAATGCTGTCGCAGTCAGATAACTTCTCAAACAAACATAATTTTAATTCATAAGATATTTTCATCCAAATATTTTTCATCCAAGCCAATTTACTCTACCGCGCTGAAAGAAGTTTCACTTCAAAAAAGTTTTACACTCTCTATCTCGAAAACACTTTTTGACATTTTTATGTCTTGGCTATGGCACATAACCTCGAAAAGCGTTACCAAAACCTAGCGTTACACGAGTAGGGAAGATATAGGAACAGGGAGTAAGGAAGATATAGGAGATGTTCAATCGAGTCAGCCCGCTCTAGGTAGGTATAGTGTCTCCCACTATTGGTAGGGCCTACCCACCCCTGCCCTCCCAATCGACTACCTACCACGTCTCACTCTCTTTGCTTCTCACTACCACTCCAGTAGTCGCTCACAAGCCCCAGTGCCCCCCCCCCCCCCCCCCCCCCCCAACTACAATTTCTGTTCTACTGCTCCGATTTGCATCGGACAAACGCCATAACCCGTAGAATTTTATTCCTTATAAACTTACATACATAACATTTAATTTTTAAATTATTATTTTTTATTATTATAAACTATAATTTTTTGCATTTATTATAAAAATATGGGTGAAGGAGCTAAAAGAAGACTCTTAATAAATTGGAAAAGAAGAAAAGTACTTTCTTTCTTCGTGCTCGAAAGCGTTACCAAAAAACGTTACATAAAAGCGTTAAACCAGCGTTACTATAAAACGACACCAAAAAGCGTTATATGAAAATGACTGTCTTGCAGACTCATATGCAAGCAATTTTTTTTACTCCCTCTTGACCCAAAGCTAAAAAAAATATCCAACATTGTTGTTAAAAGCCCAATTATATTATTGTTTTTGAGTTAATTAACTTTGAATGGTGTAACAGGTGATTGTAATGAAGAGGTCGCTAGGAGTTGGCTACGCTGCCGTCGATAACCCAATATTCTACAAACCAAACACCAGCATGTTGCTTGGGGACGCTAAGAAAACTTGTGACGCTCTTCTCAACAAAATCAAAGAGGTCTACGGTGACTCCGCTCCCGGAGCGTAGGTACGCCGAACAAGTCTACCAACATTACAACTAAACTAAACATCACAACGTCCACCAACATTTTTTAATTTTTAAGTCTAGGGTAAACAAAAAAAGAAGTTTTATATTTTTTTTTTTATCTATTTTTAAATATTTTTGCTTCCAAGTTTACCAATGTTAATGGAAGTATTGTGATCATACTGAAAAAAACAAACATTTAATTTCATTTTAAATTTGCTACATAAGCTGAACAATTTTAATTATTCAATGTATTACTGCACAAAACTATATTTTAATTTAACTGAGACTTGCACTATAAAAATCAGCTCCGTCCTTATAAAATAAAAAAATAAGAAAAATAATGGTATGATTTATACTTCAAAATACAATTAGACATTTTGGCAGGATGGACCTTACATTATAAAAATTAGATCTCTATTACTGTTCTATGCTAAGCCATGAGCTTCAGCTAGTATCAGATAAAATTAGTTTAAAAAGAAATTTGTAAATTGAGCTGATTTTAATAATACACACCTCAGTTATTCGTTTTTAAATTTAATTGTTTTTCAGTTGTGAACTGGCAAATTTTAATCTCTTTTAAAACTTTAAAAAAAAATTTAGATTTAAAAAACTTTTTAAAAATCCCCCCATCCACCATACTTGACTATAGTAGGTGGGCTTTAACTACTTGGGCCATTAGTGCATACCTGTATATTTTGTTTTAAGTAAGAATGTTTTATTAATTGAGCTTATAGGACACTTTTAAATCTATAGAGGTTACTCCCTAAATTATTATTATTATTCTTTTATGAATTATGAATTAATATTAATAAATGTTTAAGACTGATGAATTGAAACACACCATTATATGAGGCATCTTGTTGCAAGAACCAGACAAACTGATTCTTTCAGATTTTTCACACACCAAAGAAAAAGAAAGAAAGAAAGAAAAAATTGAACGCCAAATTTAATTTTTTATTATCGACTGATCATCTCAATTATTAAATAGAAAATAATTTTCCAACTGTTTGAACCTGATGAAAAATGTAGTAGACTCCATCTGTTAAAAACTTAAAACGATTTAGTACAACAAAATAGTTAAAATATAATGTTTAGTGGTTTTGTCTGGTTTCGGAACTATAATAATTTTACTTTAGTGTTTACTCTGCTAGCATGGGAAATTCCAAGCAAGAGCCAATCAGAGCTTTAGATTTCACATATAACTTTGTAGATGCAAAATCTCCAGCATCTCATTGGTTCTCCTTTAAATGTTCCTATACTGCCACAGTAAACGCTAATATAAATATTAGTCTAGACGCCTCAAATAATACTGTGTTAAAACAAAATGTGAAATTTGTAAAAATTGAAAATGAAATTTTAAATTATTGAAATTAGAACTTTTAAGTAGTGAGGAAAAATATTTTTTCCATGGTAGGCTGTGAAATAGTAACTTTAGAGCCTAAAAAACAAAGCTAAAATCCATTTTTTCATTACGTGGACTTAAAAAATCTTTTCATTACTCCTAGCTGTAAAGAAAAAATCTTTTTACGTCCTAGGATGTAAAAAATTCGTGCTGGTAGTTATCAAAACTTCTGTTTAGCACTGCAATCTTTGTAGAAATGCTTCTTAGTACGATTAAAATCCGCTGGATGTCAATGCGTTTTATTTATCTTTTCTTATAGTGTAACCTCTTTTTAAGGCTTCTTTTTTTAAAATCTTAAAGTATGTACTAATATTTGTTATTATTATATTGAATATTGATTAATATTTAATGTATTTTCATTGTCTACCACGGAAAAAATAGCATATGCTACACGACTGTGAAGAGTTTTTTCTTTACCTTGGCAACATACATCTTTACATTTACTGTCTCGCTTCGCTCGACTGTAAATGTAATTGCCGCGGTAAAGAAAAAACTCACTTCACAGCCTAGTAACATAATATACTATTTTAGAGAGCACACTGAAAGAATAAAATATATTTTAATACATTTCTCTACAAAATAAGTTAAATAATTCAAATGCACTTGATGAGTTAATATTACTCTTTTTTTTCAATTGTAATAAAATTTTAAACTAAATCAAAGTTAGAGTGGAAATAATAGTGCAATTTTTATATTAAATTTGCCTTAAATAGTACCTGCTACTTTGTAAAATAACTTTAGAAAATAAATCAATCGCTTTTAATAAAAATTTGCACAAATAAAATTAATTTTCTATTTTTTGTTTTTTAATTATCTTGTAATGTGTCCCCGTTTCAAATGTTTTTTCTTGTAAAACAAACATATTTTATTGAAGATACCGATAATTCACAATTTGGAGATTGTACTTTAAAAATTACCACAATTATTTTATCACTTTGTGCCATAATTTTATTTATATTTATAATTATTATGTATATATTTTGATTTATTTTTACCATTAAAGAAATTTAGACTGACACTAAAAGCACTGAAATGTTTATTTATAACAACTCCAACTTGTGAGTCTTTGTGTAAGATTTGCAAATTGAAAAAAAAAAGTCTAGCAAAATTACCAAAAGCTGCTGGTTTTATAATTACAGTAGTCTCTCTAATCTGGGCCCTGCTAGTCCTGATAACCGGTTAATCCAGATGGACCCCCCCCCTCCCCCCCCCCCCCCCCCAAAAAAAAATACAAAATTAACTTATGGAATGATTATGCTATCAATTTTTAGATTAAAAAAGTGAACCTATGTTAATCATACGTAGTATTATTGAGACTAAAAAGTTATTTTTATGAGAAAAATGAACTAATACTCGTGTTATGAATATTTTAAAACTAGTTTTGTTTAATCTGGAATTTGTGGTGATGTGAACATGGGCCCAAACACATTAAATCTAGATTAGTGAGATTCTAAAGGCGCGTCCACACTATGCCAGTTGGCAAGGCCAAGCGGCAAAGCCGTCTGGCCGACTTACGACTTCTTGCCATCTGGCTTTCTTTGATCCGGACCGACAATCGTCGGGTTCGGCTTGGAATGTCAAGTGGCACGTTTTGTGCCAAGCTTGGCAAATAGCAAATGTCAAGGAAGACGTCCACATTACACTTGGCAATGCCATTTGGCCTTGCCATTCCTTGCCGCTTGGCATAGTGTGAACGCGCCTTAATGTAATTTGATACTTACTATACAGTTTTTTTAGACTTGGCTTATTCATTTTGATTTGTTATTAACATTATTCAGCCCACCCCCCCTGATGTTGCTAGTTGTATCTAGCAAAAATGTTTGTTGTGGCCCTTTGTTGAAAGAAAGGTTGGCCTTGTGCATCTCTGTAAAAAGAAAAAAAAAAAAAAGTTATAATAAAATGTTTCTGTTCCCATCGGCAAATAATGGTTGATAAAATGTGGTACACAGATAATATCAATATATCTTATCTTAAATCATTTTTAATTATATTAATAGTTATTATTATAATGAACATTGTGGGATTTTAAATTTAGAAATAGGTAAAAAAAATAGAACTGATTTTAATAATGTTGGTGCTTATGTCAGGGGGAAATTTTACCCCCAGATAATTATATAATTCATTCCGTTAGAAAATTATTTTTATTATTATTATTTTCTATTTTATTTATTTATTTTTTTAAAAATATTTTTATTTATTTATTTTTCTCATTATTTTAATATATATCTTCTTTTTTTAATAAATTCGGTATGTTTTATATTTTTTGTTTGGGTTTTTTTTTAAATGTTTTTTTTTTTTTTTTCTTTTTTTGCATATTATGAGATTTTATTTTTTAATTAAGTAATATCAATTTGTTTAATTGTATCTTTAAATTTAATTATATATGAAATTATATCTTGTAATTAAGTATGATGAAAGATGAAGATGAAAGAAAAGGATTTTTCCTAATATTTTTTTTATTATACAGCTCAAAGTTTTTTATTCTTTAAAAAGAACTTTTTTTCTTCTTCTAATTATTTATATTATTAAAACATCATTAAATAGACTGATCAATTTTATGTACCTTAATTATTCAGTCAAAAATGTTAAAAATTATTGATATTTATATTTTATATTAATTTTTAGTTAAATTTATAAATAATATCATTGAAGAAAAGAAATTAAAAAAAAAAGAAAATCTCTAATCTTTTGAATTTCAAATTTGTTTTAAATTTTTGAAAACACATTATGATTTTTTTGTGATCTGATTTTTATTTTATTATTATTTATTATGTGGCTGTTTTTATTTCTTATTATTAAATTTTAAAATTATTATAAATCATTATCTTCGTTTTTATGTGGGTCGATTAAAAGAAGTGACAAACCTAACTACTATATAAATCATTATTATTATATTTTATAGAAAGTGCTCTCGGGGGTTAAATTGAGTAACTTGACATATGAATTTAGGACTTAAAAAAAAAAATCATAATTTTGTTGTTGAATTACGCTGGAAAAAACTTAGTTTAAGAGATATTTTGTTTTGAAGATGGCAGGTCATTAATCGTCGGTTTGTGTTTCCACTGTAAATAAAGCTTTGTTTATTTGTATCGAATAATTATTTGTTCTTTACAGTCGCCTAAGTACTCGACCGAGAATGACACGTGTTTATCCACGTTTCTTAAACACGTGTCCATCCACGTTTCTTAGAAATGTGTCTAATGATGTTTCTTAGTCACGTGTCTATCCACGTTTCTTAGACACGTATCTATCCACGTTTCTATCCACGTTTCTTAGGCACTTTTCTATCCACGTTTCTATCCACGTTTCTTAGACACGTATCTATCCACGTTTCTTAATCACGTGTCTATCCACTGTCTAGGGAGGATTGCTTTTTTGACCCAGCACTGGGCTGGTGTTAAGGAAATAATTCTGTAACGGAACAAGTCAATATCTCTTGAACGGTGCATTTTCCAGCATACTTTCAGAAGAAAATGTTTGTTTTGAGATGCTAAATTCATATTTCAAGTTTGGAAATTTAACCCAAGTACCCTGTATATTTATTTGCTTGACTATTATCTTACTTTTCAACACTAAAAATAAAAAAAAAATTATTTTCTTGTTTAAAAATAAAAAATAAAAAAATAGTGCAAGTTTATATAATTTCCTATTACCCTGCCCCAACCTTTCATTACTAACCTACCCTTTTATTATTATTGTTATTTTTTATTAATTGAAATTTATTATTATACTATTAAAAAATATATATTTAATAATACAGTTGAAGCTCATTATAACGGAGTAACAGATGCTAAAAGTTATTCATTTTAACAGAAGTAAAGTTTATAACAAATAATTATTTCAAATTACAATGTAAAAGGGTGTTCATCAATGAAAGTACAGTAGTTAGCTATAAAAAGTTGTATTATATCTATATAAAATAATAAAAAACAGACTTAAGCATAAGTTTAATTGAAAAAGATTTGGAATGAATTCAGTACAATAATATTTAGAACAAGAAGAGTCCTGGTTCGTTTACATTGGTTGCTTACATTTATTGGTTTAAAAATAATATACAATTTTTAAGTTTTAGGTAGTATTCATACTACGGAACGTTTAAATTTTAATTTAAATCAAATTATAATTACTATTTACAAGGGGAGACAGACAGAGAAAAATAGACTTCAGCGCCGGGATCCCGGTAATTTGATTTAAAAATAATATATTTTCTGCCGGATTTGTTTGCTTCTTATTTCTTTTGATAACTGACCTAATGTCTTCATAAGTATTGATAAAATAGCCGGATAAAAATATTTTTTTGTTTGTTTCTTTGTTATGATATAAGCTACATACGTTACAATGAAATTCTACTGTAATTCCATTTATGATTATAATATTTTTTCTTTTGTTATGTTAATTTATTATTTACTTATTTTTCAAACATGTATTAAATGAAATATTTTTTGATTATGATTTTTTTTTCTTTTAATTTGTATAATTGGTATCATTGTGTTGAATAAAATTGTGTAACTTATTATTATTGTTGAAACAACTTCAACAAAAAATGTAAAATGAAATGTCAATAAATAAGTTTTTACAAGTTTTATATATGATTTCTTATTTTTACTTTTTTAGGTAAAACCAAAACAAAGTAAACTCCTAGGCCAGGAGCACACTGGAGACAAACTAGTCTGCAATCTGGAGGCAAGACAGTCGCATCTCTTGTACCCCGCCAAATGAATATCGTGGAAATCGCTGTGATTCGTGCATAACAGTCTGGGGACAGTAATGTTTCGGGACATCTGCTAGGCTGGAGGACTCTTTTGTCTTGCACCTGTCTTTGTCTCCAGTGTGTGCACTATCATATACTGTACACTGTACAAGCCCTTGAGGTAGCGACAAAACTGTCTGCAGGCAAAAACGTCTCCAGTGTGCACCTGGCCTTATAGTTTCATTTCTGCTTCAATCTGGTGCCAATAACTTTTAAATCAAAAGAGACCTTTACAAAGAAATTTAACTTTTACAAACACGAAACTTTGCAGTTTTACAGATCTTTAGACACTTTGACAGAAAAATATAACAAACTCAAAATTATCAGCCGTTCACATCCAAAATTGTGGATAATTCATTCCACACAATTTTTTTTTTTTTTTTAATTTTGAGTGGGTATCTAATTAAAGTGTAGATTACAAAGATATATAAAACTTGTGAAAATCATTTAACATTCCATGCCATTTTGTCCAGACACCATCATTTTGTGAATTTCTGCTGTTACTAAAACTTAAAAAAAATAAGGTCTGCTGGGCCATAGAAAAAGTAAGAATAGCAATTTGATCTGATTACCTGACCCTAGGAATTTTTATTTTATTTATTTTTTTTTCAAGTTTTCACGTTCATTCTGCATTTTTTTTATTAGCAATTCAATACAAGGGGCTACCCAAAAGTTCCCAAACTCATTTAAAAAAATAAATAAATAGCTGTATTTATTAAAACTTCAAATCAATAAAATATCTCCTTCAAAATAATCCCCACCTACAGTTATACACTTGTCCCATATATTTTTCTACTGTTGGAAACACTTTTTGTAGTAATTTTTTTCAATAGCACTTAGGACCTCGTGCAATAAAGTTTGAATCTCCTCAACAGTCTCAAATCTCTTACCTTCCAGCTTGGGTTTCATTTTTGGGAAGACGAAAAACTTGCAAGGAGCGAGCTCTGATGAGGGAGGGGGATGGGGAAGAACATTTGTTTGTGTGGATGACAAAAAAAGCTCAAGTAAATGTGAACTTCAAATTTAAAATTGTAATTTTAGGTTGGGAAGAAAATCTAATTTTATCTATTCAATGAGACAAACATTTTTTATCTACGATTGATACAAAATATAAACATTGTATCTCTGTTTAGGTGCGTAGAAAGTGATTATTTACGTACTTGTATTCATTGCGCATGAGCGTCTCATAGTTCTGAAGAATTCCTCTTCTTTACCACGCTAGTGCGGAAAAAAAGAGGAATTCTATAGCTTTACGCACGATTAGCGAGTTTGTTTACATTTAACAAAACTAATTTGCTATTCTTTTATTAAAGTAACTGTTTATATCGAATTTTTAGTGAAAAACATTGAGTGAATCAAATGACTTTGACGAAAATGTGGAGAATAATACTCCTCCAGAAATAATTAATTCGGCAAAAAATACAACTCAAGAATTAATGCCATCTTTATCAAGAGAAGAGATACGAACTTACATACAGCAAGTTTATTTTTTTCTGTATTTATTATTTAAATCTAACAACCAATCTCGTGTGGTTTTACTACCCTCGCTGTCGCTCGGGTGCAAACTCCACACTTGCATGCAAAATGCTACTTTCCGCACTCAACGCGTAATGAACTATCACAGATAACAATTTTTTTCAAAAATCTTTTGCTTGGACTAGTCTCAAAACACAAACTTTGTTACACTAATGATTTCATTTCATCTAAGCCAATTTACTCTACCCCACCTAAATAAGTTTCACTTTAAAAAAAAAAAAAAAAAAAAAAAGCAAAAAAACCCCACACACAAAATCACTTCATGGGTGATGTTAACCCTTACGCCGGAACATGATATTTTACCCCTTTTGCCGGAACATCCGTCTGTGAGACGGAAACACTGTGAAAAATGTTTTAACAGCAGTATTCTTGATCCAATAAGTATAATTTGGTAAAAACAATAATGCAACAAGATTATTTAAACAACGAAATGATATATTTACTAGAAAATACTTCTCAAACATACAAAATAAAATAATAATTCAAATTGAACATTTTAGGACAAAAAAAATTAAGGTACTATAAGAAAAAGGGATGTTTATAGTAGTTTAGTCTACTAAACATTGGGACAAAAGAATGTCATACTTTTGTATATAAAAGTGTGATATTACTTTGTCCCAATGAACATTAAACTAAATATCCCTTTATCGTAGTAGTTATTTAGTCAAAGTGGGTCAGATACGACATATTTACAAAAAAATTGAATTAAACACAAAACAAACACTTTTTTGTTAAAACGTGTAAAATTGATCAATATATTGAAATATGGCGACATTATAACAATCGATAGTATCGATTTGCGATATCAAATAGGGGCCCCATATACTGTAGTTCTACCGCAGCGATTGGTCTGGATGTTCGATATTGGGCATGGAATAGACTCGTTCAGTGGCGTAACTATGGGCCCACACGGGCCCGCATTGGGGGGGGGGGGCGGGCCCAGTGCCAAGAGGCCCCCAGTTATAAATTCAAGAGGTTTTTTTTTTTTTTCTCATCAAATTTGTTTGGCGAGGGGGCCCTCAATGCCCTAGCTACGCCACTGGACTCGTTAGCTCTTTCTTCTGAATCAATAGCCTCTATTTCAGAATTACTACAATGATCGCAGGGCTGACAAACTGGGTCAAATGAGGGGTCGGAAGAAGAATCGTCAGAATCAAAATCAGAATCTGAGTCTTCTATTTGAGGAATCGCTAAGCTCATTAATTTTCTTGTGCAACTTGACACGTTTGGGGGAATTCTCTGAGCCATTATTCCTATAAAGAAAACATTTTTTGTTGATAAAATGTACTATATTTAAGAAATAATAAAGAAACAAATTTACATATAGGAAACTCCGTTTGCCATCTATTTACCGAATTGCGCGATAATCGGAACACCCGCCTGAGAGACGGGTATAAATTAATGCGTTAGCAGGAAGACCCGTCTCGCAGACGGGTATAAAAGTTGGCCTTTATGGGAACACCCGTCTGACAGACAGGGTGAGTTCTAGTAAAAATGTACTGAACTTGAAAGTAGGGACCCTAGAGCTCCGAGAACGCCTTCTTCCAGCAGTCTAGGAACTCACTGAGGCACATGTAAATAATAGGCCGCCTAGCATGCCATGCAGCGCTCCTGGCACTATTTTTGTAAACAATACCCGTCTGTGAGACGGGTGTTCCGGCATAAGGGTTAACAATGCTTTTCTAATAGTTGGGCATTACATTTAAGTAATAATTAAATCCTTTTGTTGCATCTACTGTACAACATTAGTTTATCTACAATTGATACGAAATATAAACATTGTATCTCTGTTTAGATGCATAGAAAGTGATTCTTTACGTACTTGTATTCATTACTTATGCTTGTCTCATAATTCTGAAGAATTCCTCTTCTTTACCACCCTAGGGCGGTAAAGAAGAGGAATACTTCACAAAACAAATTTACATTTAACAAAACTAATTTGCTGTTCTTTTATTAAAGTAACTGCTTTTATCAAGTTTTTAGTCAAGTGACTTTGACGAAAATATGGAGAATAATACTCCTCCAGAAATAATTAATTCAACAAACAATACAACTCAAGAATTAATGCCATCTTTATCAAGAGAAGAGATACGAACTTACATACAGCAAGTTTATTTTTTTCTGTATTTATTATTTAAATCTAACAACCAATCCCTTCGCTGTCGCTCGGGTGCAAACTCCACACTTGCATGCAAAATGCTACTTTCCGCACTCAACGCGTAATGTACTATCACAGATACAATTTTTTAGTAAAACCAACAACAAAAACCGCTATGAAGTGTTATAGATCGCTAATACTATTACTCTTGCAAACTTTTGCTTCACGAATTTGAACACTTTGAATATTGCCACTGCTCTTTCCATTCGTTATATTTATTTTACATACCCTCATCACCATTATTTAAAACAATGTTGATATAACAATAAAGTAATATAACAATACCTAATGTAAATATAACAATGAAGTACATGGATAGGATGCGAGGAAGCTATGTGCCACACTAATTGGCAGTCTATTTTTATTTGGCATGGGTTATGTTCAATCCCAATGCAGCCGGTTAAGAGAACTTCAACTGTAGTTAGAAATAAAATAAAAGCAGAGTAACCAATAAAAAAAATCTCATATAATTTCAGTCCCAGATTCCCAGAAACTTTCTGTCTTCGATTTTCAACAAAATCAGATTAATTTTCATCAATATCCCAGAAAATAGATTTTTCCCAGGAAAATGGCTTATATCATTAAGCCTTGTCCACACTAGTAGACATGTTGCGCGATTTTGGTCTCAGAGACAGCGTTTTGTCTATAGACATCGGCTGAGACAAACGGCGTCTACGGTCTCGTTGCTAGACCAAAATCGCATGTCTATGGTTTTCCATTCTAAATGGTAGACACGGTGCAACGTTAGGCATGTTGCGCAACGTGTCTGCAAGTGTGGACGCTAGACCTAGACCATAGACGGTCTCAAAAGATGTCTACTGGTGTGGACTAGGCTTTAGATTCGTATATATGATTTTTCTGAATGAATGCCAAATTTTGTCAAATTCGGTCCAGTAGATCAGGCTCCACGCATCTTCACAGATGACAGACCAGACATTTTTTAAAAACCACTTTTTTGGACTTAACCCTCGGGAACGTGTGGTCCTGTGAGGCCTAAATTTGAAATATAACTGAAATTGAGATATATGTGGGTGTGATTGGAAGACAGGGATTTTTCTAGCTACATTTCTTGCTTTTATCAAGAGAATCAGTCACTGTTTGACATCTTTCGTGATTATACTTCAATTCTGTGCCCATATTGTCTTGACAGGGGACACACGCCACTTTCACTTATATTTTAGTATTACGCTAATTTTAGTGAAACATATACATATTTTACGATTTTGGTAGTATTCATACTACGGAAAGTTTAAATTTAAATCAAATTATAATTATTAACAACTACTATACGGCTAATAAGCGTTATTTCTCGATCTAGTTCTTTGTCATTAATGTTGACTTCTCAGATTTGTGGAAAATTGAAAGCTTAAATTCGGGACAAGGTATCATTAATTTCAGAGAAATTCATTCTCCTGCGTAGCTTAGTTGGTAGAGCGCTATACTGGAAATATAGAGGCATGTGGTTCAAATCCCAGCGCTGGAGTGTATTTTTCTCTGTCTGTTTCCCGTAGTTGTTAATAATTATAATTTGATTTAAATTGAAACATATACATATAATACAAAAGAAATGAATATGGTACCTGAATTTAAAAATAAAATAATAAAAATATGCAGAAAATATTAAAAAAAAGTGAAAATTATAATTGAGACTGACTAATTTTGTGCTTATAAACTCTGAGACTAAACAAAGGTATTTTATAAATTAAAAAAACAATAAAACCAATTTAAATATGTTTTATAATATTTTACCAAAATGATTTCAGGTTTATATATATTTTACCTGTTGTGCGGGCATATAAAACAGATTAAGTGCTATCAGGGGTCTGCACCTCCTCGTGTCTGTATTAGACCCTGCACCCCCGAGGGTTAAGTGTCCCAAAACGTATAAATCCCAATAAGAATGTAAAATAAAAATTCAGGTTTTTTTTTGTTGAAAATTACTCATTTTTTCCATTATATTTCTTTATTAAAAAATACCATAAAACATCGAATAAAAACATTCACTTTTTTAAAATTTAAATATTAATTTATTTTTTCATCTAGATAAACATCGAAATACAAATATATATATATATACGTACATTTATAATTTAATTCGTACAACAGGTAACATTCATTAAGTAATTTTTTTTTGTTATAGAATAAAAAAATAAATTGTGCCCCATTGTTTTATAGATAATTTTTTTTTTTAAAAAAAATGGTGAATAAAACAGATTAAATTTAGTGTTATTAGAGGAAACAATCACTAAGCACTTCTATGAACTTGAGAAATTCATTGATTTATTAATCTCTGGCAGAAATCTACCATATAGAATACATTAATTTTATTTTATTGAAGATAATGACACTTTATAAATCCTCTATCTTCAAACTGATTTTGTTACTCACAGTAATATTTTATTTGTATAAAGCTAAATGTATTATTTATTATTATTATGAAGGGGTGTTTTATAACCAAACAACATCAGAAACCTGTTTCAGTCATCAGGGAACTTTTTTTTTTTAAATTAAACCTATAATTAAGATGGGTTTTTATTTGATGTATAATAAAGACTTTTTATAGCTCCAGTGTAGTGTACAATGTACACCCATTTGCATTATTAATTTATTTTAAACCGGACTTTAATTAAAGCAGACAATCTTTAGATCCTAATAATCCATTATAATCAGATTCAACTACAGTAGAGTCTCGCTAATCCGGGTTTGACAGGACCGGACCCAGTCCGGATTACCGAAAATCCGGATTAAACGGAATCAGTTTTAAAATGTCTGAAACAAGTTTTAGTTGGGTAAAACTATTAAAATCGAGATTAAAAAATACCTCTATTAGTCTCAAAGACTGTTCTGTCACCACTCCGAATATCAAATAAATTAAATTACGCAGGTGCAGGTATAGAAGAATCTTCCAGGGAAACAAGCTGTATTCCGAAATGAAATTCGAGGACTGGCTAATCATTTCACAAAAAGTTAAGACATTGTACACTGGCCGTTTGGCGGCATTTCACGGAACTCCGTTGAACCGCCGTTACGTGTTTCTTTAAATCCTCTCCTCATCTCAGTCACATATAATTGTATTTCCTGGAATACACTACCTTTATATCTTCCGCCCTACATTTGTATGGAATCCAAACAGATTTATCAATGTTCTTACTTATTCATAATTATTCTAAATCTGTTTATTTTTAACAGAAATACCGGGTATTCCTCGTGTCGAATATTCCTCCTCTATCTTAAATTCTAATTTAATTTTTTAAAAAAAATGGTTGACAAGCAATGCTAAATTATCTAGATTTAATTAATTAAAAATTTGACTAAAAGTGTACGTAGTGATTTTTTCCTCTGATAACACTATTAGTCAAATGAATCATGTCTTTAAGATTAAAAAATATTTAAAATTTTAGCTTTTGGAAAATCTATGTTCAAACATTTTAAAACAGCATGTTTTTTTTTACCATACATTTCATATAAAATTTAAATATCCTATTTTCAGACATATTTGAAATATCAGGTTTTTTTGTACTGAAAACAATAGTGCACAACTTATTTAATTATACTTTTTAAATCTATTCTATAATTTAAATATTTATGTTTTACAATACAATCAATTAAATTTAAATTTTTAAAAAATATTCATCTAATTAAAAGACAATTTAAATAATCAAATTTACACAAATACATTTTCTTTTCTTTATCTTATAATTAAATTTTATTATTATATTATATTACATTATGAATTATTTATTATTTTTTTATTAAACATTTTGTCTTTGTACAAAAGGGAACTTCTTTATTTTTATTTTGGTCCTTAATTATTTATTTAAATTCTATAAACATTATTTTTATTTCAAATATAATATTATATTATAATTATTTATTACAAAAAGTTAATTTTAGGATTAAATGTTATGTTTATCAACAAGTAGTTTATTTATTATTTACATTTTTTTTTTTTTTTTCATACAAATATATTGTAGAAAAGAATGGAGTACACAATGTGGAACAAGTGTAAACTATGCTATTGCCAATGAATATTTGTTATTTCCTCAAGTTTACATAAACTACAATAACTTCCAAAATGTTGTTTCCTTGAGTTTACATAAACTACAATAACTTCCAAAATGTTGTTTCCTTGAGTTTACATAAACTACAATAACTTCCAAAATGTTGTTTCCTTGAGTTTACATAAACTACCATAACTTCCAAAATGTTGTTTCCTTGAGTTTACATAAACTATCAAACAATTTTTAATTTTATATTAATTTGGAATATTATAATAAAATTGACTCCTTTATCTATAGAGAGTGTCTATTTTTATAAAATTCGACACTTTAAAAAAAAAAATAGTCTATAAATGTTTATTGTGTTTAAAATGAATACTAGAAGTGTACTACATTTTATATTTAAATACTTCTTTAGATTGTTACTCCCCCATGTTTTTTTTAGAATATAAATGGATTTAATTATTTATACATTCCTTTGTCTAAATAACTAAGACAAGGGAAGTTTAGTACATTGAATATCATACTTTCGTTTTTTAAGGGGAGTAACATTCTAAAGGAGAACATTTCGTACACCTTCTTTAGATTGTTATTACCTTCAGTTTTTTGTACAAAGGGAGTAACATTCTAAAGAAGAACATTTTGTACACCTTCTTTAGATAATTACTACCTTCAGTGTTTATATAAGGGGAGTAACAACAAATGTCCCATTTTCAGAAAAATGGACATCATTTTCCAATCTTAGTAAATTTGTAAACTTACTTATTGTATGTAATTTTTTTTTCTAAAGAAAAAAAATACCTCAAAATGCATATTTTGCCTAAAAATTCCAAAATGTTTGCTGAGGAAGAAGGGCCCCCAGAACCCCCTTTTCTCTGGGGGCTACAATAGCTATACACCCCCCTCCCACCCCCCCCCCCCCCATTTCCATGTCCTGTTTTGGACTAAACTTTTTATGGCCACTACATTATGAGAAGTCAAATTGAATGAACTGAGAGAAAATGTTTTCAATAAGCCATTAGTTTTTTTTTTAAGTGTTGGATTTCACAATATACACGTGTATACGTACCTAATTACTTTTGGGATTATCATGTATAAATATTTTATTAATGATCACAACTTTAACAAGTTTTATGAAATGGTCATGTTTTTGACAAACTTGCATTTGTCTTCCGTAAGTAGATAATTTGTGAGAGTTTCATCTTTCTTGATAGTCGGAAAGTAGGTTCAAAATGTACCACTAAATTTGTACCACACAAGCAAGTGAATTTAAATAAAATTGTGTATGATGTTTGTGTTCCCCATGTTCGTTAGTAGTAGTGAGGTGAAATATAATCGCTAGATGAAGTTAAAATTGTTTCCTCTCTCTGCCCAAATCACAATTATTAAAATTGTGTAATCAATAGCAATAATTAATATAAAAATGCCATTTTTCAAAACAGGTCTTATTTTCAACCTTTTATTTTATTTATTTTTTTTTTTTTGGTTTCTGTATTCTTCACCTTAGTTGTATCTATGTGCAAAATTTGGGGAAGATTGAATCACGGGAAGTGGTTCAAAATTGGGGAAACGGAAATGTGCGATGAAACTTACAAAGCAAAGTAATATAAGTCCAGTAACAAGTAATCAAGTCCAGTAAAAAGGTAAACCGGAAAATAATGTAGTTTTCTCCAATTTATTAGGATTATTATTGGACAAATAATTTTGAAAAAAATTGACCAATTGTCTGTCCGTAGTATTTATCAAGGTGAGAAAACCATGGTCAAGGGGATTTATTTAGTTGATCATTCATTGGCTCGTTCATTTAAATTTTAAATTTATCATTGTCAAGTCTAATTCTTCTCTACATATTTGTATATTAAGGAATTTTCATTTCGAGTTCAAAGTTAGTAAAAAAATGTTAATTAATTAAATTATATTTATCTTTTTAGTTAGTAGAAGATTATATCGCAATATTTTACAAAATCTATTACTACAATATGTTTAATTATTTAATTTTAATTTAGATAATCAAATAATTAATTTGGATTATTTGACGAATAATTTATATATTTTATTAGGTAATTAGTTAAATTGGTATTAAGGGTACTTCTTTAGATTGTTACTCCCCTATGATTTTTTAAAATATAAATGACTGTCAAAATAACTATTAAGACAAAGTTATGCTTAGTCCAAAGGAATATCACACATTTTTATAAGGGGAGTAACAATCTAAACAAGAACATTCCGTGTACTTTCTATAGATTGTTACTTCCAACTGTTCTTTTTATAAGGGGAGTAACAATCTAAAGATGTGCCTAAATTGGTATTAAGGTAGATTTAAGAGATCTCTTGTGATGTAAATAATTAATTAATCTGTGATCAGTGATCACTCTACTAAAAGTGATCAAGATATTGAAACCAGTTGCTAATAGACATTTAGTTACAGAGGTGTTTAAAACAAACAATAGATAAAAACAAGAAATGTTGTACACAATTTTGATTAAACACCAAGCCTGTGACTAAATTTGGGTTTAAATTTAGTATTTATTATTAAAGAAAATATATTTATATATAAAGGAAGACAGTAGAACATAATAGAACCTGAATTTTATTTAAGTAGATTGCTGTGTGCTACGACTAAACCTAAGTTCTGGTAGTAAAAGGGAGATTGAGACTCTGTGTTTCACATCTTCAGTAGAGAGACTATATGAGGAGCCTAGTATCAAAGACGGACATTCGACATTTTTTCCGAATTTCAGTTATCGATTGTTTCTTATAGATTTTTGGCTCCTGCATCAGATTCTGCTATCCATTTGCATCAAAAACGACCAGAAAAGGGGTAAAAATACAATAGTATTTGTAGTTTTGTTTGAAATACGCCAAGTCAACACACGTTTTGCTTCAAAAATGGACATAACCGAAACAGCCAATCAGGAGGCTGCGTTTTACTAACTCGTTCCTAAGATGCACTGCGAGCTTTAGCATCTGAATACCTACTCCTACCATTTTGTCATACATGTTTAGATAAATGATATCCCGAGGGGAAATCGAGAAATCAATTTTAGCTCTAAATTTGGGGGCACTACCCCCTAAGAACTCTGAAAAACGTGAAAAAAATATTTCTCCAATATTATTATTCTAACCATTATTTTCAACGTCATTTTGCTTCAAAAACGGACAAAACCTTGTTTTTGTTTCAAAAGCGGACAACTCCACTTTTTAACTCCATTTAGCAGCTAAAATATAAAAAAAAATCCACGTTTTCAGTCCTTCTAACTAGTTTTGAGTCTATTAAGAATCTACAGAAAAAAAATCATTGCTCTAGCACCTGTAGAATTTGAGCTACAGTTTTTCGGCTCTCCTGTAAAATTTTGAAATGTGCTCTTGTCCGTCTTTGATACTAAGCTCCTCATATAGTCTAAAAACCCTGGCATCCAAAACTGGTATAAAAATCTCTGTTTAAAAACAGCTGTTTTCTCAGGCACTAGGAATTTTCCTGAGAAAACAAATATATTTGATTCTTTTTTAAATGGGCTCTAAAATTGTCTGAACAGTTTTCAATATATATATTTTTTTTTTTTCAGGGAAATCAGTCAGGTAGTTTAGGCTTGATAACGTCTGCATAGATTACAGACAGACATTTCTTTAAAACTACTTTTTTGCGTTCAGGACCTTTAAAATATTTCTGTAAATACATCAAAATCAGATTTCCGCGCTATCACAATACCTTCTTACTACATTGGCCATTTCTATAATGAATACATACTGCAGTATATGAGAAATTAAAAATATCATAAAAGTATATCTCTATAGAGCAGAGTTTTCCAAACTTTTTTAGTCAGTGGCACACAAATGCTCATTATTTTAAGCAGGGGAGGGTCCGAGGCCCTCCCCCAGAAATTTTTTGAAAATGACATGTCTGGAAATGACTTTTACCCATCACACACAGTTAACATGATTTTTTGGTACTTTTTAGTACTATATATTATACGTGTTCTTAAGTTACTATTAAAAATCGTATTAAACAGTTTGAGAGCTGACAATCAACTATATTTATTTTTTGACATTTGTAAACAAACAATGAAATAATCAAAATATAAAAATATACTAAATAAAAATCAACAAAAATACAACTGCCCTCTGCCCACAAGGTTGGGTTGTAAACCACCCCCCGGCCATTCTTGATTTCTGATAAACATGCGCGGAGAGTGTCAAACTTATTTTCCGAAACCTATTTTAAACTAAAATATTGTGTTTTTATTTTACTTTTAACTGATCCTAGCTATCCTAAAAAAATTATT
This sequence comes from Gerris lacustris, assembly GCA_951217055.1. Classification (NCBI taxonomy): domain Eukaryota; kingdom Metazoa; phylum Arthropoda; class Insecta; order Hemiptera; family Gerridae; genus Gerris; species Gerris lacustris. Next base: position 115,808,672 of record OX578277.1, on the reverse strand, counting down.
TAATTATTTCACAGTCAATACTTTCAATGGGTGATATTCCACCCGACCTTGTGGTATACATTCGAGCAACTCACCTTGTGGGCAGAGGGCTAAGAAAAATGAAAATGATAAAGTATCCACAATTTCTATGGAAACACTTATTAAAAGTTTAATAAATACTTGATAGTAACACTCCTCTAAGCACAGGACCTAGATTTGGCCACCAGTAACAACTATGTTTGGGCCTTTTTTTTGCTAAAGCTTGAAAGCCTGTCAAGTGACTGGCCTTGGATAGACACCCATCAATACACTTACAAACAGGACTGCCGTGATATTTTGTAATATTCAAAGTACTTATGAACAAAATTAAAAATGTCTAGGCCTGTTGTGGTCTCAAAGAGGGGTTTTGCAAAGCAAGAATTGTTTAATAATAGATTTATTATCAATAAATCATACAAAAGTTACCACTTGTGATTTATTATTTTTTAATGTTGGATCAATTTTGTACTGGTGCGCCGCAGCACACAGTTTGGAAAATCCTGCTATGGAGAAAAAAGTTTATAAATATGTTTTATCTCCAGTAGGGAGAAAATGGTATGATTTTGAATTAGTTTAGAGGGACTAAAGTAAATCTTTTCATCCCTGAACTCAAAAAGTAGGGAGAAAAAGTAAAAGTAGGGCGAAAAAGTAAAGTAGGGCAAAAGTAAAGCAAGTAAAGTAAGTAGTTGCAACTTAATTATTTTATAAATAATAGAAAATGAATGGCTAATGTAATGAAGTTGTTGTAATCAGGTTGGCGGCACTGTTCTCTTTTGACCATGTTTATCTTTGTTTATAACCTGCATCTAAATAACCTTCTATTTGAGTTTAATTCCAATTCTTATTTGTTTTTAGTATTGAATCTCTTATATCTGCTATTAAAAGTGCTAATAATTGTTGTTATTTATTAAAATAATAAATAAAAACTGTGCAATGGACGAAAATATGTTGGTATTTTCTTCCTACTGGAGATAAAATATTGTATGTACCTCGTCAGTAAAGTGCCATTATTCCCCTCACGATAATTATCTCCCTCGGCTGCGCCTCAAGCCGGGATTTAGGGACCATGGTTCCTTCGGCTTCGCCTCAAGAACCAACTTTTTCTCTCAGGGAATAATGGCTTACTTTACTCCCTAGGTGCATAAATAACTATTTTGAGAAAAGGTTATTTTCATTATTATTTTATTTCTTTTATATTTCATCATAAATCACTGTTAAATTGAGAACTACTTTGTCTAATGAGATTTTAAAACCACTTTTGGAATAAAAAGACAATTTTTTTTATGAGGGAATATTATTATTTTTTTAAAAAAATTTCTAAATTTGCCGTGCTCTCACTAATTCTACAATATATCTAAGGTAGGAAGTGTCCCAATATCTTAAAAACATACTTGCTTCCACATGATATTATACATTGCTATATAAGTTAATTTGTCAATTTTCCATATTACAGACATTTATTAGAAAAGGCCTTTATAGCAATTTTCAAAAAAAATTAAGAATAAATATTTTAACAAAATAAATAAAAAAATTGTCAACCTTAACAATAAAAACAGATTTAGATTGTAAATAATTAATATAAAAATACCATTTTTGAAAACTGTTCTTATTTTCAACTATTTTTGTTTGGTTCTTAAGTAAAGAAATATGACGTCATTTCTTTATTTTATTTTTTTTTTGGGGGGGGGGGGGTCTGTATTCTTCACCTCAATTGTTTCCATATGCAAAATTTGGGGAAGATTGAAAAACAGGAAGTGGTTCAAAATTGGGGTAGTAGGTGTGCGATGAAACTTAAAAAGCAAAGAAATATGACGCAATTTTTTTTTTTTTTTGGTTTCTGTATTCTTTACCTTAATTGTTTCCATGTGCAAAATTTGGGGAAGATTGAAATACAGGAAGGGGTTCAAAATTGGGGTAACGGAAACGTGTGATGAAACTTACAAAGCAAAGTAATATAAGAACAGTAAACAGTAAAAAGAAACAAGTAAATTAAAAAAAAAATATTACATGCTTGCATGGACAATACACATAATCCATGCAAGTTTCAGGTTTTTAAGTAGTTGGGAAGTAGGTCAAATTTAGCCAACAAGATTTGTAAACAAACAAACAAACATAAAACAAGTCAAGTTAAATAAAATCACCACAAAATGATAAACAGATAGTTTATTTAGGACCAAGTTTAGAATCTATATGTATTAAGCTCACCATCTAATAGGTAACAAAAAAAAGTTGTACTGTTTTAAATTTCAGTTCTTTAGCTTAAACGGTTCGGGTGCTATGAACCAAAGAGCGACAGACAAACGGAAATATCACCCTTGGCATTAGGGTTTCGTGAAGTATCTATGAAACCCTGTTCCAGGAAAATATTGACAAGAAAAAAATTGTTTGATGGACAATCAAGATATTAAAAATTCTGTGGTTTAATATTCAAACATGGCAAATGTTTCGTTCTTTTTTACAATTAAAAAAAGAAATTTTTTTTTTTAATTAAATGTGTCTGTAACATCGAAAATTTGGTTCATTTTTATAACAAAGAAGACTATAATTTATTATATTTTTTTTATTTTAATCAAATTATAATTATTATTAACTATGGGAAACAGACAGAGAAAAAAATACACTCCAGCACCAGGATTTGAACCACGACCTCTATAGCGGTAGAGCGCTATACTGGAAATATAGAGGCCCGTGGTTCAAATCCTGGCGCTGGTGTGTATTTTTCTCTGTGTGTTTCCCGTAATTAATAATAATCATAATTTGATTTAAATTAAAATTTAATCTTTCCATAGTATGAATACTACCAAAATCATAAAATATGATTTTATAATTTTTTTTTGTCCAAGAATTAAAAAACAATATATAAATTAAAATAAAATATACCATAAAACTCTGATTATACAGATCAGCTTGGAAGATGTGCAAATAATTCAAACAGAAAAAAATCTCACACTTATTTTTTAATTCAATAGTGAGACAGTGAGGTCTTGTATCTTCAAATTGGGTGTTTTTCAGGTATATTGCAGTTGAAATATTCACAAACAAAAATCATTTTGGAAACCACTGTTCTCACATATTTTATAGCCATTATAAAATGTAGATTTTTTAAAATCCTTTATATAATATTATATAAATGATGACAATAATAATAATAATAATAATAATAATAATAATAATAATAATAATAATAATAATAATAATAATAATAATAATAATAATATAATAAATGTCTTTACATCAGTACAGAGTCTATGTGCCAAGTTTCAATTCAAGACAGATAATTAGGCCTCCACAGATATTGATGACAGCCAGCCACACGCAAACAAAAAAAAAAAAGAAAAAAGAAACTAATACAAAGGATTTTAAAATTAGCTTTCTTATTGATTTAATTTAGGACACTAGATTTTTTTTTCTGAAGATTTTAATTACATCTTAAAAATATCAAATTCGAAGAGATAAATTCTCACTATGCCAATTTGGATAAGTAGGGGATATTGCCTTACCTTGAAGAGTTATGGTATCTGGAAACTTGCCCCCAGGACAAGGTAAGGGAGAGGTAAGGTAAGAGTCGAGTCTGTTACAAAGATCTGTAAATGAGGAGCCTAGTATCAAAGACGGACATTGACATTTTTTCCGAATTTCAGTTATCGATTGTTTCTTATAGATTTTTGGCTGCTGCATCAGATTCTGCTATCCATTTGCATCAAAATTGACCAGAAAAGGGGTAAAAATGCAATAATATTTGTAGTTTTGTTTCAAATACAGACAAGTCAACACACGATTTGCTTCAAAAGTGGTCATAACTGAAACAACCAATCAGGAGGCTGCATTTTACTAACTCGTTCCTATGATGCACTGCGGGCTTTAGCATCTGAATACCTACTCCTACCATTTTGTCATACATGTTTAGAAAAATGATATCCTGAGGGGAAATCGAGAAATCAATTTTAGCTCTAAATTTGGGGGCACTACCCCCTAAGAACTCTGAAAAAAGGATAAAAAAAAAAAAAAAAATTCTCCAATATTATTATATAAAAACGGACAAAACCTTGTTTTTGTTTCAAAAGCGGACAACTCCACTTTTTAACTCCATTTAGCAGCTAAAATATCAAAGAAATTCACGTTTTCAGTCCTTCTAACTAGTTTTGAGTCTATTAAGAATCTATAGAAATAAAAATCATAGCTCTAGCACCTGTAGGATTTGAGCTACAGTTTTTCGGCTCTCCTGTAAAATTTTGAAATGTGCTCTTGTCCGTCTTTGATACTAAGCTCCTCCAAATGTTTGTTTAAAGTATATAAAGTTAAGTGTTAGAAATAGATACTTAAAATACTTGATTTACAATTATCTCAGTATAATCTGGACCAACCTTGATCCATATTAGTTTGAATATTCAGAGTTTTACAGTTTGGGCTATTCTCATTTACATTGTCCATTTCAACATCACGGGGCTCAAATTTTAGAGAAAATAAATTGCCAAATTATTTAAAATAACAGGCTATGAAAATTAACTGCCAAGGCAGGCAATGAATACACGAGGCAGAAATGTTTCCTTTGCTGCCTTGTTGCGTATACAATATTTTATCTACTCACGCTATTTAGATGGAAGCTTAAGTAAACATAATAATACATTAATAATATAACATTGCTTTGTAATAAAACAAGTATAAAATTTAATTAAAATAAAACTAAAATCAAATAAAAATCAGATGTTATGACACGTACTGGTAAACACAGTATTTTTCCTGCCTAGGCAGGGGTATATTTCCCTGACTGGTTTAATTTCTTTCCTGCCTTTTTTTTTTTTTAACATTTTAATGAAAAATCAGCAAAATAGTATTTTCCAGCCTAAAAACAGTTAAGTAATTCTTAATTTTGCTGTTGTGAGTAGATAAAAATATTATCCAGGGCGTATAATGCATCGCGTTACCTACAATCAATAAAAGTGTAGCCTTATCTGATTGGAAACATGGCACCAAGACATCCCAGCTTGCATCTCAAGATGTGGACAGTAAGTGCCATATTTAATTGAGAATGACCCAAGTATTTCTTAGAAGTGACTAGAATGCATTTTTTTTTGTTATTTAAATTAATTATTTTTAACTTTATTTTTAAGTGAGTTAGCTCGGTGTGGTGGGATGTGGGAAGTTCATGGATAGTGAGCGGAGACTGGTCGGAGCAGGGGAGGACGCCCGTGTGTCCGGTGCGGAGAGTTGACGGAGACTCGGACCCATGTCTACAGTGAGACTGTCTCCGGCTCGGTTCACTCCCGTCCTCGTTGTGTTCCGTCTCAGCGGTGAACTTGATGGTTTAGATATCCTGAAACTGCTGAAGTTAACGATCTTGTGATGTGCAGATAACGATGAAGGAGCTTGTTGAGATTTAGTACGACTTAGTATCGCTGTACTCTCTGATGGAAAAAAAAAAAATCAACAAACAATTAATATAGATAAATTTGAAAATTTATAAATTATGGGATTCCTGGAAAACTACCGAAGTCCATTCTTTATCTAGTTATATTTTTTTTTATGTATTTACTTAGGTAATTTTAACCAAAAGAAGATATCTCTTCTGGACTTAAGTTACATCAGCTGTCCCAAAACAATACAAAGTAGTAGTAGTAGTGTAAGGTGCTAGTACTATTACTAGAAGGGTAGTACGAACCACTTGTTGGAACCTAGCAATTAGGCCATCTTTAAGGCCAATTTTACTAGCCCCTTGGTAGAGAGTTGCAGCCACTTCACACATCCATGCTCTGTACATTGTACCGCCAAAGCGAGTATGATGAGATCATTAGTGAGCCATGTAAATCAGAGAATTAAGGCGAGGGATCGAACCCACAACCTCATACTTTATCTTTTGTTAATAATGTATATATATATATTATGTGTGTCACTCCAGACGATATCTCACGCTAGGATGCACTTAAAAAATCCAAACAAATTTTAAAATGTCAATAATATCAAAAGAAAGGATGAGTTCATTGGCCAGATTTTTTGGAATTCATTTAAGGGTCGAATTTTGACAATTTAGGGTCAAAAATAGCATAAAAAAGTGATTTTTCCCATTTTACCCCCCTCTAATATGAAAATGTGACAAAAGTGTACATAACAACAATTACTGTATTCTGAAAGAGGTTTCCAACGACATGCATCTTGAAGGGTAAATACTATTTTGACTTTTGTACCCTGTGTACCATTTTTTTTTTCACTCATCCAAATTTTAAAGTAAAATTGTCCTATATTATGATAAGCCAATAATATGCAGATTTCTTTGAAAATTCGCTCATTAAGTCATGGGGCATGACTGGTCTTTTTAATAGAAAAGGGTCAGAAAATTTTTTCTTTGAAGATGGAAAGAAGTTACCAAAATATATTTATTTAACTAATTTTTTTCTTTTTAAATTTGGTTGGTTAGGCTATTTTTCCTCAAAGCCATAATGTTCAATGGAATCATACCTGCATACTAACTCTAAAGTTTTGGGCTCCGGCCTCTTAGAAAACATGAAAATATAAACTCCTTATTAAAAAAAAAAATAGTGGAGAGTACCTACTCCAAACAATCAAAACAAAAAACGATAACTCTTTGCTTTTCCAGGAAAAAATTTAGTTACCAAGATAATTCTGTACAAAGATACACATTTATACAAAATAAAAAATAAATAGGTAACACAACCAATGTAAAAAAAAACAAAAATTACAAAAAATGTTGCATTCCTTCAATGTCTTGTAAATGTGCTATTATTTTAATTTGTTCTGCCAATATACATAATAGAGTGTATTGGTGCCCTTAAACCAAAATGTGTTATAATAAAATCCAAAACAGCACAATTTGGCTCAATCAACAAGCTTAATTATGGTTATTGAAATAATTTTTATGAAATATTTCAGTACCTCAGATGTAATTATTTAAGAAAAATCCAATTGTTTGTGGTGTGCACTGCAACATAGTATTGTAATTATTTTGTTAATAAATAAAGGGATAAACAATATAAAAATGTTGTATCTTCAAGAAAAACTTTACAATTTTTCTGTTTTTATCGATTAGAAAATAGCTTTTCTGTAATTGCTAATATTACTAACAATAGTTTAATAACACTCAGGGGCCTGAGTGGTTAGAGTACTCGCCTCTGAAACCTAAGTTTTAACACGGGTGGTGAGTTCAATTCCCAGAGAGGGGAGACATGTTTACAACTGATGATCTCATCAAGTAGATGAGTAAAGTGGCCAGATTCTCTATCCTGTAATAATAGCCTACGCTATTGATTTGAGACAAAAAAAAAGTGTGACCTGTAAAAAATATTTCTCTTAGATGAGTCTTGAATCAGAAGCTAATTTACTCTACCGCTCCTAAAAATGTTTTACTTAAAAAAAATTACTTCTGAGGTACAGATTGTAACAAATATGGTTGCTATAACAGAGTTAATATATTTGCTACAAGACAGTTAGTAATACTAATAATGTTAATAAATTATTAATTAGTAATATATTATCATGAAACCATAATAAATCAAGCAAGAAAACAAATAGACTGCTAATTAGTGTGGCACATAGCTTCCTTGCATCAGTATTACTGAGTAGTACGTAAGCTTGGAAACAAAAAAATGATTAAAAAACGAAAATACCCATTCCTGTGAAATTAATCCCAACCCATTAATGAAATTATATGTGGTAATGTTGTCAATAGTTGATAATGAATTTGATGATCATAGATACCTGAACAACATGAGCATATAAAAAAGATGAAGGTTATCAATAATATTATAAAATCAGACAATCGTAACAGTAACCCATATAAGGTGACCATCTAGTCAAATTGACCATTTTTCTATGGTCCCAATTAAAAAAATGTTATATTTTCTAATATGGGTATGGTGGCCACTTATGGTTACTAGACGTTCGGGACCCAAAAAAAGTCGCCAAAGAAAGTCGCATCTCTCTCGGGAATGATCAGGTCCGCTCTACAGTCTACCTCTACCACTACACTCGCTCCTCTACAACTTTAAACACGCACTCTTTTAACCCCCTTTACACTACCCTTTTCTTGTACATATTTCGTTTAACAAGAAAATAGGTTAAAAGATTGCTTATTACGTGGAACAATAATTCGTAAATTGCATTGTCTTTACTATCTAGTCCTCTTTAATTATTATGAACCAACATAAAGACATCTTAAATAACTAATTTATCTTTTACGAAATTAATAATAATTAGATTGCTTTTATTAGATATTTTAAAGCATATTCCATTTTATGCTCTACATTATTATTAATACATATTTCATATTGCCAATTATTATTATAATGTTAATGAATATGATTAATAATGAACTGAATATCCTATATATTTAACATATTATTTATTATTTACATATTTAATTTAAAAAAATAGTTATGTTGCAAAAATCAAACCAAATGCCTTCAATTAAAATAATACTCAGATTATGTTCAAAATTTTCTAATTTTCTATGCAAATATATCACAGTGATGACTGGACTGGTAGACAATCCTAACATATAATTTTTTTAATTTAAATTAATTGGTAAGAAATGGTTAATTTGACCACCGGTGGATCATGTTATAATAATAATATTTATTAAGACCATAAAAAGAAAAGGGTTTTTAATAATAATAATGTAATTGTTTATATTTCTCATTTAATAAAAACACTGATCATGCGATAAAATATTTAAACTCGCACTTATCTACTTACAAAGCTTTGTTTTTAATTAAATTACGTTTCAATTTAATTAATATTTTATTGGATTTACTGAATTTTTCATTCTAGAATTATAATTACTAGTCGTGTATAATATGTGTACTTATTCCATTTCAATCACTCTTGGGTTTACGTGATAATATAAAAACAATGTAAAAAACGTCCCAACGTCTAGTACTTATGGTTAGTCCCTTCAGTGGTCACCTAATGAACATTTTACTGCACTTATTTTAAATAAGTTCAAAATCTAAAATAGTTTATAATAAAATTTACTTAAATTGTTAGGTCCACAATACTTATTATTATTAGGTTATAATGGTAAGAGACCATAAAGTAGATGAAGGTGGGGGGGGGGGGGGGGGTGAAGGAAGAAGAAATAATAAAACCTATAGTATTAGTAAAAGAGCCATCACCCATAAAAATCAATCCACCAAACCATTACCATTAGTTATTATTTTTGTTAGTGATTATTTAAAAAATGGTTAAAGTGGAAAATCCTGCAAAATTACTAACTATATTTACAGGTTTTTGGCCTTGTTAGGTTAATATCCTTTGTAAGTTGATGTAATTCCTTGAGGAGGGGGGTGAGTATGAGAATTCTACTCTCTCGTCAGCATTTCTGAAAATATTCATTCTACAGAGTAACAACCAAGCTACAGCGGACAGAACAAAATATTAAACTAAATCAACAATAGTTAATTAATGACGCGCTATTAGATGAAAAAACAAACAAATAATTCCTCCGCTTTAATAATCTGTGGAACAACGGCATATATACTGGCTTAGCGCCTTATTCAACTTTAAACAGCCTGATTCAATTTTAATCTGAAATAAATTCTATAGGGCGCCTTTAAATGGAACAAAATATTAGTATAGAGCATAGCTAAAATTAAAAATCACAACTATTTCAAGGAAAATGTTCAAATAATTTAGTTTAGCTAGAGCAATAAACACAAAACTATTTTTAAAAGCATAAATTGACTTAAACTCTTACTCCTCTAGCTCTATTTGACCAGGAGCTACAAGCTTTGAAAAATCACAAAAAAATATGGTCACAATGTGGTTCTACATGACTACTTATTTCTTAAAATATGGTCACAATGTGGTTCTCCATGACTACTTAATTCTTAAAATATGGTCACAATGTGGTTCTCCATGACTACTTAATTCTTAAAATATGGTCACAATGTGGTTCTCCATGACTACTTAATTCTTAAAATATGGTCACAATGTGGTTCTCCATGACTACTTAATTCTTAAAATATGGTCACAATGTGGTTCTCCATGACTACTTAATTCTTAAAATATGGTCACAATGTGGTTCTCCATGACTACTTAATTCTTAACCCTTTCAGCACTGTAGACGTCTATGGACGTAATTAGTAAGTGCCTTAATTAGACTGTAAACATCTATGGACGTAATCAAAAAGTGCCTTCCACAGCCTACATACGTCTATACACGTTTTGAGGTTTTCTTATGTATGTTTTTAAATTGATGCCTTCCTGTACGTCGCACGTGACTCCTAACGCCATCTATCAGAACTAGAATGATGTACAATGGTAAATAATAGGCTCACTAGGTGTCTCTGGGGTTAATATTTCTCAGTGATAGAATAAATTTATAGTCCAGGAGATAGAGTGCAAAAAAGTGTCTCCCAAACATCAAGCTAGAAATTTGTGTGTAAGTTAATCTTTTGGTGCCTTTTTTAGAATATTTAGTCGGCTAAGTTCGTCTGAGGGACATAGCTTGGCAATAGGCATTTGAAAAAAAAAAAACCGGTGGAGTGCGGCCATGACCCGCCCTTTTTGGTGGACAATGTGATTTTCATGATCCTGAGTACGAACTTAGTTAGTAAACCATTAATCAAGTTGATGGTAATTTGTCACTTGATAGGTTAGTTAGTCAAATATTACTCCAAATCAAAGAGGTCACCCTATTAAGTGACAAACTACCATCAACTTGATTTTTGGTCTAATAACTAATTTAATCAGGATCAATAAAATCATATTGTCCACCAAAAAGGGCAGGGCATGACCGCTCTCCACCGGTTTGTTTTTTTTCAAATGCCTATTGCCCAGCTATGTCCCGCAGACGAACTTAGCCGACTACATATTCTTAAAAGGCACCAAAAGATTTACTTATACACATAATTCTGGCTTGATGTTTGTCAGACACTTTTTTGCACGCTATCTCCTCGACTATGAGTTTTTAAACAACATTCACATTGTGTTCAATTACTTCAAAAATGTGTTTTTCCATATTTAAAGCAATTTTTTTATTTTAAATGTTTTTTTAAAAAAAAATACAATTTTTTGAAACATGTAACTTCTGGTTAAATAGAGCTGCTGGAGCAAGGTTAATTCATTTTAAAGGACATTTTAAGCACTTAAAAATTATTTTAGCTTAAGTAGAAAAAAATATAAATATATTCTTATATAAGTCGTGGTTTTTTTTACTGCAAATTTTCAAAAAAGTCTATTAGGGCAATGAAATTAAGAGAATTTGGTTTCAATTCTCACAAAAAGGATTTAATTTTTTTATCTGTCTTTCTTTTTTCATCTTCAATAATAATTATTAAACTAATAATACTTATACATTAGAAATAAAAATATTTACAATATTAAACTAAAGAGCGGACAAAAGACATTAAGTAATGATTAGTATTGCTGTAAAGTAGTTTGAAAAAGATAAATGAACTAATTTTCTCTGCTACACTATTGTGTGATTTGAGATCTGACTTATTGCTATCACTATTATTTTGATCAGCATTATTACTGAGCTGGTGATGATAAGTGAAGTGTGAGGATATCATTATAACTATAAGATCTAGAGTTAGACCAATCATCAACATCATCTATCTTCATCTCATGTTCTCTTCGACTAATCATTTTTAAGTCAGTTGCTTAAAGCGAGCATAACGGGTTTCTTACATTTAAAAAAAATATAAACAGCATGTCTGTCTGTCAGTAAGTTTAATGCATGTGCGACAATAACTTAAGTACAAGGTGGGGCAGAGTAACCTCCCACATTTCGAAGGAGTATGGAAATATTAATGAAATGACTTGGATGTAAAATGTTGTCATATTCTGAAAGGTAGATAAATAAAGTTTCAAATAATGTGATTTTAAAAGTTATGTCAGTTAATTTACGACCATTAACATCAATACACTGTTGAAGTCGTTGTCGAAAATATCACTCGCAGTTTTAAGAGACATGTTTCTGGTCCATTTAGTCGGTCACCTGATTAAAGTCCTTGTGACTTCTTTCTGTGGGGTCACTTGAAAACAGAAGATCATAAACACCAACCTCGCATAATAGTCCAAGTGAAGGATGCCATACACACAGAGGTGAACTTCAAAGAGTGATGATGAACTTACGACAACACCTTTAACAGTGTATTGACGTTAATGGTCTGTCACTTAACCGACATAATTTTTAAAACCACATGATTTGAAACTGTATTGTACTACCTTTCAGAATATAACAACATTTATTTATTCCGCCATTTCATTGATTGTTTATACTCCTTCGAAATGTGGGAGGTTACTATGCCCCACCCTGTATAAGCTTATCAATTCAGTTGAAATGTGACATGTTCTTTTATCAATACTCAGGCTAAGTTGATAGTACAGAGAGTTATCTGTCCAAGATTTTATCTAAATGTCTGCAATAATAAATAAAAAACATTGAATAAAATAATGATTAAAGTGTGAAAACAGGTTCAAAACGGATATAATGTTATTTAATGAATACTAACGCTGCGAGGATTTTCTGGACGTGTGATGTCTTCTCCTGGCTTGTACCATGCCGTAGACTACAGCAGCTAGTGAGGAGTGCAACGAGGGAGCTTTAGGAAGAGTCGAATCTTCTCCTATTATCTCTCCTCTCTCCATAACAAAGTAAGTCTCCATCTCTCCTTTACCCTTGACTTCGACCAGGCCTCGGTACTCTAACTGCCAGCCGGCAGCCATCAGCAGCTACGCAATACCACACAAATTCAACTATGAGGGTGTACCAGACAGACAGACAGATTGGAGAAATCTACTTCTTAACTTTTAAGCAGTAAATATAAAAAGAGGAAAATGTACTACTGAAAAACCTGGTTATGTTACCTGTTACCACCTTATAAAAACTCAAGTAGCCCGACTTTGTCCCTAGGTTTCCACAGGACCAGTAACCTGGTCCATGGCACATCCTGTGGAGGATAGAATTTTTTCTTCTGGATGTCTTATGGCTGACCAGATGTCTGCCCTTCTAACGTCCATGGGACTTCCATAGCATATCTAGTAGGATATGTTATGGACAGTTTTGGGACATATTCTGGATGCTTAAAATGTAAATATTTAAAATAATGAAGAGTTGTTACAATTGTCATATGGATTATCTGTCACAGTCCCTTATGTGAATTCTAAGATTAAATTTTAAGTAGTAGGAGTTTTATGTTACAGCGAGATTTGAACCCGGTACCTCCTGAATGTCAGTCTGTCGCTCTATCCACTTGGCTATGAGTCATTTCCAATTAGGTGCAACTCATAATGAATACTTAAACCTTACTCAATAAATATATAACTTTTATAAATAATTTGAGGATTGTTCATTATAGGTTTCACTGAAACATCATCCTATGTATAATGTAAATAAATCCACTTCTAATTAAATCTGTTAAGATTTTTTAATAAAAGCAAGATGATTTAGAAATTATAACTCATCCATAGCATACCCTTTACTTGATGTCTGTAGGATACTCCCAACTGGATGTCCATAGAATAACCTTATCTGTACACCCTGTTAAGGATCCATAAGACATTCTTAGGATGACCCAATGAGGCATCCAAAACGGGATAACCATAGGCAAACTCATGGACCAACGATTATGGACAGGATAAAATATAGACAAACCAATGATGTCTTTTGGATCAGTTGTGCTACTTGGGAAGACTCGCTAGTTAATATAAAATTGTAAATTTTTATATTTATATTATAAAAATTCAATGAGATTGAATGCCCTCATTCAGGAGTGTCCGAATGTGTGTGTGAGTATGTGAATGAGTATGTGTGTCGAGTGGAGATAATAATATCAAAGACAATAATAATTAAGAAATTTTAGCATTCATGAAATAAGATATAAATTACCATTGCAGTATGTTTAGGTACTTGAATACGCCCAAGTTTACCAGTAGAGTCCATCCTTGACGCTTCGTTAACAGTGTTACCCCAAATATCATAGACCGGTTTCCTTGCACCAATCACTCCACCAACCAGTGGACCACTGCTAATACCTAAACACAGATATACACAACATCATTAATTCATTTCTTTTTACAAACAGTTAAATTAGTTTTCATATGACTCTTTCTTATAGCAAAAGGAATTATTTTATTTATTAGTTTCAATGCTATTAAACTCCTCGTGAGTATTAAGCCTGGGGTAAGGGTGGTACCGTTAAGCCTTAATCTTAGATACAAAGGTGTACGGTGGAGAAGACAAAATTAATTGAAGGTGGGAATTACAGTTTGCGCACTTGCGCAGACTTGCGCCACCCACTTATATGAGGGATGCAGTTAGCCCCAGATGGCGCTACCTCGTGTGACAGGTTCCATCTATTCTCATAGACGACCGGGTAGCGCCACCCAGGTGGCGCGACCCGGGTGGCGAAGTGTGTCATCCCCCTAAGATACAAAATAATTGTACCTGTATTAAAATAAAAAAAATAAAAAATAATAATATTGCAGGAGAGAGCATTTAAAAGTGACTAACTGACATTAAGCTAGAATTTTTTTACGTGGATTATCTTTTTGATGTCCTCCAAAAATATCTGGTTGGCAAAGTTTATCTACAGGAGTTTGGCCATACACTGATACTAAAAACAAACCGGAGGAGAGCAGCTATGTCCAATCCATTTTAGAGGACCACGTGATTTTCATGATCCCGAGTACAGAATTACCAGGTATACAAGAAATTAAGTAGATGTCCGTTTTTCAAATTAAAGGTGATCACTTTGATTTGGAGTAATATTTGAATAACTAGCCTAACCAGTGACAAAGTAACATCAACTTGTTGTTCTTTTGGTTTACTAACTAATTTTGTACTCAGGATCATGAAAATCATAATGTCCTTCATAATTGGAGGGATATGGTCGCTCTCCACCATTTTGTCTTTTATCAAATACCTATATCCAAGCAATGTCCTGCAGATGAACATAGCCGACCACATATTCTTAAAAGACACCAAAAGATTTACTTACACACAAAATCCTAGTTTAATTAGTCCTAGGTCATTATTGTTATGTTAGTCACACACTTTTTTGCATGCTATCTCCTGGTCTAGTCCATTTTGGTGGACCATGTGATTTTCATTTCACCATCAGGAAGGAGTAATTTTAATGGTAATTTTTGATATAATGTTCAATAATCATTCAATTTAACAACGAAAACCAGAAAAAAACTACAATTAATTATGCACTTGTTTATCCCCTAAGTTCAATTAATTATGCACTTGTTTATCCCCTAAGTTCAATTAATTATGCACTTGTTTATCCCCTAAGTTCAATTAATTATGCACTTGTTTATCCCCTAAGTTCAATTAATTATGCACTTGTTTATCCCCTAAGTTCAATTAATTATGCACTTGTTTATCCCCTAAGTTCAATTAATTATGCACTTGTTTATCCCCTAAGTGCAATTAATTATGCACTTGTTTATCCCCTAAGTTCAATTAATTATGCACTTGTTTATCCCCTAAGCGCAATTAATTATGCACTTGTTTATCCCCTAAGTGCAATTAATTATGCACTTGTTTATCCCTAGTAGGTTTAACAACCCCACTTGTTTAAGCACCCATTTATTATTAATTATAATAAAGGAACAGTAAAATGTTACTTACCAACTCTAAGTAGGAAATTATTGAAAGAATGTTTATTAATATTATCTAAAGCTTGTTTCATAGCGACAGCAAACTCAACGAGGGCACAAACTTGGGCCGTCTCATCCTCAGTCTGGAAAAACAATGCACACTAATTAAATAACAAATTCTTCTTTTAAACAAATTCACATTTTTGTATAATTATTGACTTAATACTGTTAAATTAACTTATTACTTCAAAGTTTAGACATCAGGCAATATGTTTGGTCTTGTGTCTGTCTGTCTGAGTGTCATTTAACCGTATGTTAAAAACTACCTGAAGAGAGATGGATTAAATTTGGGTAGTAGGTCATAAGCATTGTGCCACACTAATTGTAATTGGCAGTCAATTTTAAGTTAAAAACTATATAAGATTGGTGTAGCATCCTATCACATACTTTATTGATTTTGTGCTTTTACAAGCCATTATTGTCAAATTTGTTAAAATTATTTTTAATGTCAAAATTGTTTTGATTTATTACACGAATTAAAGTATCAATTTAGCAAAAGTTAAAGAGCACAGACGATTCAAATTAATCTGGGGCTATCTGTGAGTTAATTTCGATAAACTATAAAAGTTTCATGCAAATCAGATAAGTACATTTGAAGCTATAGGTGTAAATAAATGTATGTTTGTGCGCATGTGGTAGAGAAACAAATGTGGTGCATAAGGTTAAAACTTATATGGGACCAATAATGAAGCTAATTATGACCTTCATACAAATTTAATTAAAATCGGACGTGTAGTTTTTAAGATATGTTAGTTCGCAAAAATTGAGCGATAGACCGACAGACAGACACGGAACCAAAAAAAATTGTTCCCTGATGTCTGAAACAGATTTCTGTGTTGGAATTTTTGAAATCGGAGACATAAAATCTTTTTGTTTTTTAGAACTATCACATAGCTTCCGTTACCTTCGGTAAGCTTGGAAGCAAAATTAAAATTTGAAAAAAAATAATTTAAAGAAAGAAAAGAAAAATTTGTTGTCTTTTTAATTTTTTTCTTCTAAGATATAAAGTCTGACTTTGAAAGGATTTATATATTTTTGTAAATGATTACATCGCAGGTTGGGTTGAGGCCTGAAGCAGCCATGTAGCACGCTCCAACAGTCTTAATCTTCTCTATACAGCTGAACCTCGGCTCTGACAGCAGCTCGTCAAAATCAACTGAAACCACCAATTCATTTTGTCTTGAGCAGTTTAGGCCAATAATCATTATTACAGGAATAGTAATTAATTAATAATGACTTTATAAAAGTTTGTGTGAAAATAAATATTTGATTTAAATCAAATTATAATTATCATTAACTACGGGAGACATACACAGAAAAATAGACCCGGACATTGCACCGGGACATTGATACATTAATTGTACTAGGTACAGGTACTAATTGAGTACATTATAATTATAAGCGTTAATTCTCGATCTAGTTCTATTGCCGTGAATATTTGGCTTGCTAGATTTGTAGAAAAGATTGAAAGCTTGGATTCGGGGAATTTGTATCGGTAACGACAGAGAAAAATCATTCTCCCGTATAGCTCAGTTGGTAAGAGCGCCTGTAAAGGATATATAGGAGGCCCGTGGTTCAAGTCCCGGTGCGGGGGTCTATTTTACTCTGTATGTCTTCCGTAGTTAATGATAATTATAATTTGATTTAAAGTAAAATTTAATCTTTCCGTAGTATGAATACTACCAAAAACTTAAAAATAAATCCTTGTTAAAATAATTTTCAAAATATCTTTGATCTAAGAACTTTTTACATAATTTCTCTAAAAATCACCCTAATTTCAAATAGCTTTACCTTGGAAGCTATTTACAATATAAACCTCATACTGGTCGCAAATTACAGAACAATAATTTTACTTAAAAGTTGGTCCCTATCAAACATGTTAAAAAACAAGCTTTAGGATGAAAAAAAATAAGCACTTCTGAAAAATGTTTAAAATTCACTCAATTTTTGAGTGGCTGTATAAATTGAAAAGTTACTCTTCTTTATAAAAATAAAGGTTATTTAATTTATGGTGCTAACGGGCTAACACTGTAAAAGTCAAACATTAAGTCGTTTTTTCGGCACCAGTGCCGGCGGAGATCAAAAACTTTGGCTATTCATGGCCTTCTTTGACTTTTTGATGACAGATTGACTGTACAGGGTGGTCCAAATGTCTCTCCCCCCCCCCCTCTTAACTTTTGAATGGTTTGAGATAAATTAATGAAACTTGGGGAATTTCTACCATGCAAAGGGAAGTTTGTTTTCATTCAACAACCCACTTTACCCCCAGGCCACCCAACTTCAAAATTTCAAATTAGAGTGTATATTTTTGATAACATATTTGGATTCTACGGTGAAAAATAACAAACTTTTACTTATAACTTGTTTTTCTATTTCCAATATTTTTCCCCCTATAGGGGGGCAAAGATAGCAAAATAACCCATCCGATAATACTTTGTAAAATCTAAACGGTTAGAGATAAATTAATGAAACTTAGGGGATCCATACCATGTAAAGGGAAGTTTGTTTTCATGCAATCGCGCAGTAGGGGCAACCAATCATTTTTCCCCCAGGCCACCTAACATCCAAATTAGTATAACTTCCAAAAGTATAAAAATGGTAAATTTCAGCACCTGGGGGCAAAATGGTGGTTGCCCCTAGTACGCGAGTGGATGAATACACACTTCCCTTTACATGGTACAGATCCCCCAAATTTCATTACTTTTATTTCAAACCGTTTAGGTTTTATAACGATCTAAGTGTTATTATTATTTTACTATTTCGGATGCGTTATTTTGCTATCTTTTCCTACCTGTAGGGGGAAAAATATTGGAAATAGAAAAAATAGTTACAAGTAAAAGTTTATTATTTTTCACCGTAGAATCCAGATATGCTATCAAAAATATACATTCCAATTTGAAATTTTGAAGTTGGGTTGCCTGGGGGAAAAGTGGGTGGTTGCCCCTAGTGGGCGATTGAATGAAAACGAACTTCCCTTTGCATGGTAGAGATCCCTCAAGTTTCATTAATTTATCTCAAACCGTTTAAAAGTTAAGAGGGGGGGGGGGGGGGGGAGACTTTTGGGCCTCCCTGTATGTTACTACAATATGAGTGTTTATTCCATGTAGTTATTAGAAATAATGGATCCCAATGCTGTTATTTGTTATTCTCATTATTGGAAATGAGCTGGAAACATAATAATAAAATATGGTTTCAAAAATCAATTATCAGAATATGACAAGAAAATTATCTATTTTTGAAGTTTTTGTTGAAAACTGGAACATTTTGGCATCCGGAAAAGTTTCTTCAGAGCACCAGGATTTTAAGTCCAAAACCAGGACAATCCTGAAAAACTGTGACGCCTGGCAACCCTAGATCCATTTTATCTTTTATCTTCTTCGTAGAGAGTTGCAGCCACTTCACATATCATACTGTACACCACTGTACATTGTATCACCAAAGTGAGAATAAATAATCAGAGGCGTGGGGCCCAACCCATGACCCTGCACTGCTCTTGACTTAACCCTTAAATGCTAATGGTAATTGGATGGCTGGTATTACTAAACCTTCGTCGATTCGACTAATACATGCAGAAAATACATTTTTTGGGTTGAAACTAAACTTTCATAAAGAGAAAACTATTAAGAACTCATTATTAAATCTTTTAGTGAGCATATTTAACAGAATATTATAGGTTTTTTTTTAGCATATCTGAAGATTTTATCGAGCATATCGATCCGAGCTCTAAATTAATGACCTTAATATTATTTGTTTGTTTAAAAATTTAAATTCACTGATGTCCGAGCAGATGGGACATTCAACCAAGATAAGTGTATTGGAACACTGGTTGATACATCAAAACAATATAAACGTTTGATATTTACCGATGATTTCGTTGAGCAGTCTGATGCACTCCATACCCTTGTTTACATCCTCTGAGTAGAACTCGGTGAAATTAGGAATGCTGGCAAACATAACTCCAACCTTGTTCCTAGTCTGAGAATACAGCTCCTGCAATCAAATACAACACATACACACTTATATAACTTAATCAGGTAACAATAATTAGAAAATATTTATATCTATACATATACTCGTCCATCAGCATCTCTGAAACAGTATCTCTGAAACCACTGGACCTCAGGGCCGGATTTAAAGTGTGTGGGCCCCTAGGCGGATTATGTGGGCCCCCTTCCCCTGCTTTTAGCTTTGACCAAATATTAGGGGTTAATCAAACGGGGGGTATTAAAATGGGGGGTATTAAAACTATGCCATACATCAAAACTTTCTGATTTAGTTCCGCAATGTTTCCTTTGTTAACAGGACTAAGATTGAATATTTTTAATTTTTTAAAGAAGATTTTTGTCACGTTCTCTATGAATAAGTAGGATTCCCTTCCAATTTCTGAGATTACCGAAGTTAATGAAAGCATTAAAAAAAAATCGTTTGTGGTGCGGGCCACAGGGGGGCCCTTGTGTTGCGGTGGGCCCCTAGGCGGCCGCCTATGTCGCCTATGCCTAAATCCGGCCCTGCTGGACCTATGAGTAACCAAAATGGCGGCTATATATTACGGTATTCAGCTTTATGGCTCATGCAATTCGGGTAGCTATAAAATTAATTAAATAATAAAAAAAAACAAGTTTGAACAAAATAAAATTTTTAGTATATTTAAATATAAATTCTTTCAACATTAAGGTCTTTACATAATTATTTAACATAAATTGGTAGAGATTAGGCTTTTATTATTCTTTATAATATAACAATTAAAATTCTTTCATTAATATTTTTAATTAAATTTTCTTATTAAATTTAATATATTTTTTATTTATATATTTTTCTATTTATATGAACCCTTTATTTAGTTTATACATATAATTAAATAAATTATAATATTTAGAGTGAAGCTCTGATCATACTCGTAAATTTCTGTTGTAATACAAACAATGTGTCGTGATAGCGTGGTTTGGTGATTTTTGGAGGGAAACCAAATTCTAAGAAAATTTGTATTCTTAAACGCTGTAAGATGAATTTATTCTTGTTGAAGTTAATGATGAACGTTGTATAGATCATTAATACCAAGTTAACGATCCAAAGCGTGAAATCACAGCAAAAACAAATAGAGTCTTTTAAAATAGAGTTGTGAAGCTAAGTAAATGTAGAGTTAAGAGTAGAGCGTAATAGAGTAGTGTAAAATAGAGTAAAGTAGAGGCCCTGGAATAAATCCAAAAATACCAAAAATCAGACACTAATAAGACTTAAGTCTCAATACAATACTTGTAAAACTCAACAAAAAAAAATTAAATTTATAAAACATAAAGTTTAAGACTTACGATTAGCATCGGCTGTAGACAACTCTAACGAAGTAAATTTTGAGTAGAATAAAAAAAAATTATTTATTTTTGTGACTCCCACGAGTCTTGACTCAACAACAAATGAGTTTAACACAAACTATATACTACATATACGACCTGGATATAAAATTTTACATCTTTCGATGGACTTCTCGTACACACGTCACGCCAGTCTCGTGGCTGCAAGGTAAGTAAGGAGCGTTCCCCCTACCACGACCCTTCCACCGTCGCCTAACATTTTAGGGACATCGTGCATGTCTAAAAAAAAGGTTCACGCCCTAGTTGTGACGTCATAGAACAGTTTATCCAATATATAACTTAATAAATACTAAAATAATAATTAAATTAACGTTAATATTCTTCATCAAAATAATTAAAAAGGGTTCATTAGCATATTCTTAAATTTTACTATTTTAAATTATTATAATAATTATTTATTACAGTACATTTTACTATATTTATATGTGGTATATTTCAAGATACCACAATATAGTATGGAAAACATACAACCTGGTAATCCTACAAGTACACAATACCAGCTCATATAAAAATCCTATGGATAAGTTATAATTTCAAAAGCTTTTTGCTTTTATTAAACAATTTTAACATATTTAATTAGGAGTGGATTTATTTACATTATACACAAAAGATGATGTTTCAGTGAAAGGTATAATGAAACAATCTGAAATATATTCAAATTATTTATAAAAGTTGTATATTTATGGTGTAAGGTTTTAGTATTCATTTTGAGTTGCACCATATCGGAAATGACTCCTGGCCGAATGGAAAGAGCGTCAGACTGACATACTGGAGGTACCAGGATCAAATCTTGCAGGGACAATATAACATTTCTAGTAGTTTAAATTCAATCTTAGAACTCACATAGAAGTCCAACATTAAGCATTTATACTGTAACTGCCGCCGTAGCTGATAATACATATGACTATAGTCACAACTCTTCATTATTTTAAATATGTACATTTAAGCATCCAGAATATGTCCCAAAACTGTTCATAGCATATCCTACTGGATATGCTATGGAAGTCCCTTAGACGTTAGAAGGGCGGACATCAGGTCAGCCATATGACATCCAGTAGCAAACATTCTATCCTCCACAGGATGTGCCATGGACCAGGTTACTGGTCCTGTGGATATCCTAAGGACAATTTCAGGCTACTTGGGTAATGATGGATAGACAGATGGACAGACAACAGAAAGACAAACACAGGGAATTATTAGGGTCCTTAGTTTTGCCTTCTGACCCTAAAAACAAATAGTAATTTATGCACCTAGGGAGTAAAGTAAGCCATTATTCCCTGATCGAAAAAGTTGGTTCTTGAGGCAAAGCCGAAGGAACCATGGTCCCTAAATACCGAGGCGAAGCCGAGGCAATTATACTCTTTAATTCCCGAGGTGCAGCCGAGGCAAGAACTCTAAATTAGCTCCCGAGGCGCAAACGAGGGAGATAATTATTGCGAGGGGAATAATGGCACTTTACTCACGAGGTACATACAATATTTTATCTCCAGTAGGAAGAAAATACACATTTTCGTCCATTGCACAGTTTTTATTTATTATTTTAATAAATACCAATAATTATTAGCACTTTTAATAGCAGATATAAGAGATTCAATTTTAAAAAAAAATAAGAATTGGAATTAAACTCAAATAGAAGGTTATTTAGATGCAGGTTATAAACAAAGATAAACAAAGTCGAAAAAGCAGTGTCGCCAACCTGATTTCAACAACTTCATTACATTAGCCATTCATTTTCTACTATTTATAAAATAATTAAGTTGCAATCTTTACTTTTTGCCCTACTTTACTTTTTCGCCCTACTTTTACTTTTTCTCCCTACTTTTTGAGTTCAGGGATGAAAAGACTTACTTTAGTCCCTCTAAACTAATTCAAAATCATAACTTTTTCTCCCTATTGGAGATAAAATATTATTTGTAGTTTAGAGATTATATGAATCTTAATTGTTACCTAACAAATAAAACTAATTGAGAGGATGGAAACAATACTGAACTTACATCGGAGAGACTTTCATTAAGGAACCTCCTGGCGACATGATCAGGAAGTATGTTCCTGAGCAGCTGTCTGTTGTTCTTCCTTGTCTCCTTCATCTCGGCCAGTTCTCTCTGAGCGTCCTGTTTCCACAGGTAGTCCAGTCTAGACGTGACTTCAACCAGGCGAGCGTGGTAGCCTACCAGCACTAGGAAAACTCCCAGCACTAGAAGCATCTGGTACTTCAGCGGCATCATAGCTGTTCTGTCGTCACCCACTGTAGCCGTACTCACTGAAGAAACTAGACCTAGAGTACTAAACATAAATTAACATGGATCAGTAAGATTGTTGTTATTAATTATAAAAGGGGCATTGGTAGCTCATAGGGGAGAGCAATTAGCTCCTAATTTCTCTTTTCCCTTTAAGCCCTATGGCGTAATGGGGAGCCTCCTGTTTCAAGGTTTCCTTCTTGGAGGCTCTTTGATTTTCCAAACATATGTATATTTTAAGTATCTGTAGTATACAATTATTGAATTATGTATATTTTTTGTTTTATTCTTTTGTAATAATATGTTATGTAATATATTTTGAATCATTAAATTACTTACTGAAGAAAAAAAAAAGGAAAAAAGACGTTTTCGAGTATCGTAATGGGTTTCAAAAATTCCAAGACAGAAATCTGTATCAGACATCAGGAAACATTTTTGGTTCCATGCCTGTCTATTGGTCTGTCGCTCAATTTTTGCGAACCAACATATCTTAAAAACTACACGTCCAATTTTAATGAAATTTGTATGGCAGGTCATAATTAGCCCATTGTTGGTCCCACATCAGTTACCTTCTGGGCTCATTTGTTTCTCTTCCACATGTGCACAAACATACATTTATTTACACCTATAGCTTCAAAAGTACTTATTTATTTTTTATGAACCTTTTATAGTTTATTGAAAGTAACCCACAGATAACCCCAGATTAATATGAAAACCGCCTGCGCTCTTTTACTTTTGCTAAATTGAAACTTTAATTCATAAAAACAATTTTGACAGATTAAAAAAAAAACGGGGGAAACAATTAAACAAATTAGGCAATAATGGCTCAAAGTCAATAAAGTATGTGATAGGATGCGAGGAAGCTATGTGCCACACCAATTGGCAGTCTATTTTATACTTTGTTTATGCTCTGATGATGCTAATAAAAATAGTGAAACAGTAAACACAAAACTTTTACCTACGATTGTTACAAAATATAAACATTGTATCTCTATTTAGATGCGTAGAAAATGATTCTTTACGTACTTGTATTCATTGCGCATGCACGTCTCATAATTCTGAAGAATTCCTCTTTTTTACCGCCCTAGGGTTATAAAAAAGAAGAATTATTTACCTTTACGCAAGATTAGCGAGTTTGTTTACATTTAACAAAACTAATTTGCTGTTTGTTAAATAAAAGTAACTGTTTATATGTTTATATCGAGTTTTTTGTGAAAATCAATGAGTGATTTTAATGATTACAACGAATGTGAGGAGAATACGCCTCCCGAAATACAACTAATGAATTAGTGTCATCTTTATCAAAAGAGAAATACAAACTTACATATAGGAAGTTTATTTTTTTCTGTATTTACTATTTAAATCTAACAATCGTAGAAAAAGTACAGTATGCAACTCGTGCGTAAACAGCATTATGCTTTGCTCGTGTGGTTTTACTACTTTCGCTGTCGCTCGGGTGCAAACTCCACACTCACAAGCAAAATGCTAATGAACAATTACACTTAACGCTAACATACCCTCTCATAGTAGTAACTAAAGGTGGACTTACAATATTTCCTTGATTGGTGGCTGTGCAAAGACTTTAGGATAAGCTACGAGTATGAGGAGAGCGTAGCCCAGAACCATGAGAGCTGCGAGTGCCACCTTGATAAGGAAGTACATCTTGAGTGTTGTGGCCAAGGCTACGAGACAGAGTACCCAGGTGAACACGAGGTGTTCTGGGTGCACACAGCCTCCGTCATCTTCCACCGCTACCAGTGCTCGTTTCTTCATTTCACCCTTCACTAACCATATAACAATAATTAGCATACTATCTTAAACCATTCAGTAGACAAATAACACTGTTTTGCAAAATTTAACAAACTTTCAGCCTCCAAGAACATTTTATCTGAGCTTTATGATTTTCGAGGATGCTAAATCCGAATCTAAAGTCAACATTGCTCCTATACTTACAGTTTTCCTGGAAAATGCGCCTAAAATTTGGAAAAATTGTGTTTTTGGAGGTTTTCAATCCAATTTATCGCCCTCAAAAAATTTCATAAAAAAAATAAATATATATAGGGTGTTTGAATGTCTTCAAACCATGAAGAACACAAATCTGAAGTAACAAAACTGCTGACCTTACTTTTTTTAAGAAAATTAAAAA
The DNA here is from genome assembly GCA_951217055.1 of Gerris lacustris. Lineage (NCBI taxonomy): Eukaryota > Metazoa > Arthropoda > Insecta > Hemiptera > Gerridae > Gerris > Gerris lacustris. The sequence goes on along the minus strand of OX578277.1, from coordinate 115,783,278 downwards.
AATAAAAAACAAAGAAATTGATTTTTCCTCATATTGAGTCATTGTATTTCAATTACTCACTATTTCAGTTATATAAAAAATGAAATGTTTTATGACTTTTTTGTGACATTATTCTAGAGAATTACAATATATGTGACTGAATGGGGGGGGGGGGGGGGGGGGGGATATAAGAAACATGGGGGAATACTAAAAAAATTGGCCAAACCACAAATTTTAAGTACTTGTTACTGGTCTTATATTACTTTGCTTTTTGGGTTTTATCGCACATTTCTGTTACCCTAATTTGGAACCACTTTCCGCCTTTCAATTTTCCCCAAATTTTGCACATGGAAACAATTAAGGTGAAGAATACATAAACAAAAAAGAAGAAGAACAGAAAGAGGACAAAAAAAATGTTGAAAATAATACCAGTTTTTTAAAATGGTATTTTTATATTAATTACTAGCTGGGTACCCGTGCTTCGCTACGGAGTGTTATTATAATTAGATAAGTTTATAAACAACCATAATGAAACATATAAATTATTTTACTATGCAAGAATATCTAGATTCTATCTCTCCCACCTATTTCTATACCCCCTCCTCTCCTCTTTGATAAGCTAATTACAAATATCCTAAATTCGCCCCCCCCCTAAATTAAAATATGACTAAACTGTACATAAAAACTATTACTGTACTCTTAAAGAGCTTTTGCATCATGAAGGGTATTCATTACATTGACCCCGTATTCATTACTTGTACCATACCTCTGTGTACCAAACTTAAATTTCGAAAATTCATGTAGGCTGTAATTTTTACCTTGCTTTGAAGGACAAGTGGGAAAATTTTTATTGACATCGAACAAAAACTGTAGATTTGTAAAAAGAACATACTCACACATACGTTGATTTTTATATATATAGCTATAAATTTCCATTTTACCCCCTCCTAAATAAAATTGTACATAACAACAATTACTTTTCTCTTAAAGTGCTTTTCAACGATATGCATCATATGAAGGGAATCCATTACTTTGACACTTTTACACCGTACCCCTTTGTACCAAAATTTAAATTACGAAAATTCGTGTAGACAGTGACCTCCCCCCTGCTTTGAAGGGAAAGTGAGTAAATATTCATCAAATTGGGATAAAACTGTAGATTTGTATAAAAGACATACCCTCATACAGACACTCTTCTTTTTATATAAGATATAGCTATATTTTTCCATTTTACCCCCTCCTAAATGAAAACACATATGACAAAACTGTACATAACAACAATTAATGTAATCTTAAAGAGCTTTTCAACGATATCCATCATAAAGGGTATTCAGTCCTTTGACCCCGTATTCATTATTGTACCCTGTTTCCTGTGTACCAAAATTTAAATTTCGAAAATTCATGTAGACACTGATTTTTTCTTCCTTTGAAGGTCAAGTGTGCATTTTTTGATCGAGATCGGACTAAAACTATGGATTTGTATAAAGAACATACACACATACGTTGACATTTAGATATATTTTTCCATTTACCCCCTAAATGTACGTAAAAACAATTATTGTACTCTTAAAGAGCTTTTCAACACTATGCATCATGAAGGGATTTCAACTTTGACATTTGTACCCCGTACCCCTGTGTACCAAAACTTAAATTTCGAACATTTATGTAGACAGAGATCTTCCCCTTGCTTTGAAGGTCAAGTGAGCAAATTTTCATCGAGATCGAATTAAAACTGTTGATTTGTATAAAGAACATAAACACACACACATACTTTGACTTTTATAGATATAGATATACATTTCCATTTTACCCCCCTCCTAAATAAAAATATGACAAAAACGTACTTAACAACAATTACTGTACTCTTAAAAAGCTTTTCAACGATATGCATCATGAAGGGTATCCATTACTTTGACATTTGTACCCCGTACCTCTGTGTACCAAAATTTTAATTTAGGAAAATGATGTAGGCAGTGACCTTCACCTTGTTTGGAAGAAAAAGAGTGTAAATATTCATCAAATTGGGATAAAACTGTAGATTTGTATAAAAGACATTCTCTTATATAGATACTCTTCTTTCTATATATAGATATAGTTATATTTTCCATTTTACCCCCCTCCTAAATGAAAATATGACAAAACTATACATAACAACAATTACTGTACCCTTAAAGAGCTTTTCAACGATATGCATCACGAAAGGTATTCATTATTTTGATCCCGCATTCATTACTTGTACCCCGTACCCCTGTGTACCAAAATTGAAATTTCGAAAATTCATGTAGACCTTGATTTTCCCCTCGCTTTGAAGGTGAAGTGTGCAAATTTTCATCGAGATCGGACTAAAGCTGTAGATTTGTATAAAGAACAAATAAGATATAGCTATATTTTTCTATTTTACCCCCCTCCTAAATGAAAATATGACAAAAGTGTACATAACAACAATTACTTTACCCTTAAAGAGCTTTTCAACGATATGCATCATGAAGGGTATTTATTACTTTGACCCCGTATTTATTACTTGTACCCTGTACCCCTGTGTACCAAAATTGAAATTTCGAAAAAACATGTAGACCTTGATTGTTTCCTTGCTTTGAAGGTCAAGTGTGCAAATTTTCATCGAGATCGGACTAAAACTGTAGATTTGTATAAAGAACAAACACACACACACACACACACACACATACGTTGACTTTTATATATATAGATTTATATATATAGATTTCAATTATAGTCCAGGAGATGGCGTGCAAAAAAGTGTCTGACTAACATCAAGCTAGAATTTTGTATACAAGTCAATCTTTTAGCGCCTTTTAAGAATATGTGGTCGGCTAAGTTCGTCTGCGGGACATAGCTTGGCAATAGGGTGTTTGAAAAAAAAAAAAAAAAAAACCGGTGGAGAGCGGTCATGTCTCACCAGTTATGGTGGACAATGTGATTTTCATGATCCTGAGTACAGAATTAGTTAGTAGACCAAAAATCAAGTCGATGTTATTGCCACACTTTATAGGTTCAACGTGGTCAAAAAATAGGTTCAAAAATCAAGGTGGTCAGCTATCAAGGGACAAACTCCTGGACTAAAAGGTAAAGGAAACTATGTGATGATTCTGAAAAACAACATTTCTTTATGCCTCCAAATTAAAAAATCCCAAGACAGACATTAGGGAGTTACTTAAATCTTTTATTAACCCTCTGGTCAGCGCATACATTTGTAATCTGGTTGCTGGCACATCAATCTCTTAGAACGCTATGGTTTTACTGAGCTATATTGTAATTTTCTCACATTTACTAAATAACGCTTTCATAAAAAAAAATTCCAATAATGATAAAAAATATAATAAACTAATATAAACTTGAACAAACACCCTGCGGATTTGTCAGACTGCACAAGAATTGTAGACTCTTAGGAATATTGTTCTGCATGACCGGCTCAAAAACATTAAAAACAATATGACATGAGGCACACTGGTCTATCAGACCACAAATGTTTTATTAACAAAAATTACTGGGAAATGTCAAGTGGGAGAGACTAAGAGGTAAGGCATGCCATCAGGAGGTGCTCGAGACATCTGAATTTATACAACTTAGAATTTAAGGGTACTTCTTTAGATTGTTACTCTCCCTATTAGAATATTAATAACTTTGACTAAATAAATATTAAGACAAAGGGATGCTTAGTCCAATGTACTTTGGGACAAAGGAATATCACACTTCTGTTTTTATAAGGGGAGTAACCATCTAAAGAAGTGCCAATTTATGGCCCCAACAGTTTGGATTGTTGTGACAAATAAAAGTTAGTGCTATAGTGGTCTCACACACACAAGGGTATTGGTCTGTGGTCCCACAGACCAATATGCCCACCAGAGGCTTATCTAATAAGTCTTAGGTTTGCAAACACATACAGATGATGCAAATGCAGCAAAGTTCCTTCTGTTGTAAGAATAAGCACCATGTCTGTTTGTCTGTCATGAGTAATACAGATTATATTCAATCTTAGAATTCACATAGGGATCCAACATTAAGTTTTTATACTGTAATAGCAGTAGATGATAATACATATGACTACTGTCCCTTCATTATTTTAAAAATTTACATTTTAAGTATGCAGAATATGCCCCAAAACAGTACATAGCATATTCTAGTTATAAGTCCCATGGACGTTAAAAGGGCAGACATCGGGTCAGCCATAAGACATCCAGAAGAAAAAATTCTATCCTCCACAGGATGTGCCGATGGACCAAAAGTGACTGGTACTGTGGATATCCTATGGACAAAGTCGTGCTACTTAAGGACTAGTATGACAATAACTTAAGTGTAAGAGTACCGGTTTCTTTGAGCTTATGAAGGGTTGTATTGAGACTACGTTTATTCCTCCAGGATGGTTTGACAGGCCATGAAGGTTTGCTAAGCATGGACTGTTTAGCTTGAGACACTGCCTTGTAGATATGTTCAACCTCGTTCACTCCTGACTCTACAATGTTAGATCCTTGTACGACTCTGTCCATGGTCTCGTTGACTTTGGGAAGCTGAAGTAGAGATTGCACTAGGAAATCTTTGTTTATATCCTTAGAGCCGAGCATGGTCTTAGCTAAACTTGACTGTCCTGTTGCCATGAACCTTTTCGATGCCAGTAGCTGAGAAAACACAAACATTGTACAAAAATATTAAATATAACAGATTAAGATTAGTTATTTAACAGATTAGTGCTGAATAGATGGTGTTATGGGTTTGTACAGTTCCTTATTCAGAAATGTATTATATTTTATATATTCTATTATTGTATTGAAATGTGAAATAAACTTTTTTTTTACTTTCAATTTTTTTTTTTTTTTTTCTTCTTTTCAATAAGTTTATTATCTGAATATTATTAGTGCTTTTGTTTTTTTACTCTCTCTAAGTATAAGCAGTATATTAAATAAGGAGAAAGTACTGTGATGGCATGAGATTTAAATGGATTTACACATTTTGAGGTCCCCTGAAAAGTGGTTTTTGAAACGTAAGTAGTTTGTACAGGTACGTGGAGTGTGAAGCTTAAACTTCTGGGCCAATTTCAATGAAATTTAGTGCGAATTTTCATAAAACTCATACCCTGAGGCAAAATTGAGAAATATTTTAGCTCCAAATTTAGGGGCACTACAACCCAAAAATTCAGAAAAAATTACTTGAAATTTTAAAATGTTGTCTATTTAAATAAAAATCTAAAGATATAAGTGTTTACCAAGGAATAATCTAATTTCTGAGGTTGATGAAAATAAAACTGATTTTTTAGAAAAAAAAAAAAAAAGTAAACAACCACCTGTTGAATGTTTAAAAATAAAGCAATTAAATAAGATAATAGGGGATATAAATACAGTATCAATATCAGTATACATATATATAAGACAGCTTTGTTCATTTTGCTTCCGAGCTTACCGAAGGTAACGGAAGCATTGTGTTTTGTTTTTATTACTTTTGGCAATTCAAACTAAACTAGCAGATTATTCGGATCTGCTAGAAGGTGAAGTATCTAATTGAAATAGAAAAGAAAATCCTAGGCCACTTTTGATTACTACTGGAATACTGAGTACTTGAGTTTAAACAGATCAAGATATGGTAAGGAATGATATGGTACCAGTGTAAGAGTGGAGGCGAAGCACATGATGGAGACAAAGCAGAGAATGAAGACAGTTCTACGCTGCCTGTTCTGTATCAGTATTCTAGAGGTTTGTTTCACTATCGGTGGAAGATTGGTTATCTCCTCGGCCATCACTAGAACTACCGATATACTCAGCACCATCATGGACAGCAGGAAGTATGGCAGCATCTTCATACACCTGGAAAAACAATCAACAAATTATATTTATCTCCAGTAGGGACAAAAAGTAACTTTTCAGGGCTAGTTTATAGGTAATATAATGTTGATCTTTTCATCCCCGTTCTTAAAAACGGGGAAATAATGTGAAAACAGGGAAATTATGTAAAAACGGGATTATAATCCACGTTCGCCAACCTAATTATTTTGTAAATAGTAAATAATGAATGGCGAATATAGTGAATTGATTGAAATCAGGTTGGCAACACTGCTTTAAAACTCCCAGCTGTATTGCAAGTCATTCTACGATGCTTTGTTTACTTTTGTTTAGCTTTCGTTAAACTTGTTTTTTTATTACTTTAAAAGTGATAATTAATTGTTTTAAATAATTTATATTGTTTTATTTTTGTATTTAATTCGTTTAATAAAGAAATACAAATGTTTTCTTTATTGATTAAATCTTATACAGCACTTTTTCTGGAGATAAAATTTTGTATGTACCTCGAGAATAATGGATTATTATTCCCTTGTTATAATTATCTCCCTCGGCTACGCCTCAGGTGCTAATTGACATTAATCCCTCGGCTTCGCCTCGGGAATTAATATACCTAATACCCTCGGCTTTGCCTCGGGATTTAGTTGCCTTGATTCCTTCGGCTTTGCCTCAGGACTCAAATAAGTCACGCAAGAAATAATATCTTACATTATTCCCTAGGTGCATAAATAACTATTATATTCAAACCAACCTTTAAAATTAATGGAGAATCTCATTGTAAAATTATATTATTTGTGAAAGATCAATCAACATGATAATTGAATGTAATCTTTGTTTATTTCCTTAGATCCGAGCATGGTCTTAGCTAAACTTGACTGTCCTGTCGCCATGAACCTATTAATCCGCCTGACACTACTAATACTTCATCACATCTTCCTGCTAAATAAAATTCCATGAAACTCTAAATCACCGCCTCAATCCTCTAGTTAAAGCCTTAAGGTTAAGTAGCACGACTTTGTCCCTGGGACATCCACAGGACCAGTCACTTTGTCCTATTGCACATCCCCTGGATGGTAAAATTTTTGATTTTGGACGTCTTATGGCTGACCCGATGTCCGGCCTTCTAACCTCCACGGGACGTCCATAGCATATCCCGTGGGATATCCTATGGACACTCTAGGGACTTAAAAATAATTGTGACAATTGCCATATGGAATATTAATTTATATACAGTGTTCTCACGGCATTCGTAGAGTCAACATCGTTAGTTTAACTAGCTATAGATTCAGTGTAGTTTAATTTTTTTTTTTTTTTTTTAGATTGAACAGTGTAGTATTTCGTTTTATTATTTTTAGATTAAACTGTTTACGTGGACAATAATTCTCTATTAATTTTATCCAGGCCACAGCAAATTACTGTGTGCAACATTACTAATTCATAAACTCATATTTGCTTATTGTTTATAAAATATATCAAAATAGTTGGTGCATGTTAATATAGAGTTGTAGTCATGATAAATGACTAACACAAGCATAAATAAATATGAAGGGTTAATCCGGTTAATCCCTGAATTTGAGGAAGAATCAGAAAGTGTAGCTGAACTGGGAACAATGGATAACACAAGAGACTCAGTGTATGAAAACATCCTAGAAGATATAGGTGAGTTAAAGAAATTACAACTAGCGTGTAAGAACTGGGCCACACAGGAATTCGATAAAAGACGAGTTTTAAGAGCAGATTATGATTCAATAGGAGACATAACTAATAAATTATCAGAACAAATTATTAAATTAGAAGCAAGGGTAGAAACGCTGACAAGACTATTCCCTCCTGTATCAAACAATGAAATAATTAAAAGTATTGATGAACTAGCAAAAAAAATAGAAACTAACAAAATAAGACCAGAGCCTACGTATGCGGATATGGTTCAACTGCCAGCTAATGTAAAAAAAAAGATTAGTGAAAATAAACATCCGGCTCTAAGGAAAATACAGCCTAAACAAGAAGCTCTAATAATTAAGCCAACAGATAGTAACGGAACAGAAGATAATATAAATAAAGCGACAAAAGAAGCACTTTATTCAAATATCCCCAGAGAGCAGAGCGTTCAAGTAAAAAAATGTAGAACAATCAGGGGTGGTGGCATACTGTTATTGTTAGAAAATGAATCAGATAAGATAAAAATTATGGAAAGCAACTTGGCCAAATCGGGTAAATTTACTATCTCAGAACCACAAAAAAAGAAACCAAGGGTCATAATTTATGATGTTCCAGTGGAGTTGAATGAACAGGAAATAGTGGAAAACTTAAAACTAAAAAATAAATTAATAATAGAAAGCAGCAATGTTAGTGACATGGAATCTTATTTCAAACCACTCTTTAAAGTCGGACCAAGAGAGAGAGAGACAGTTCATTGGGTTGTAGAATGCGAACCAACTGTCAGGAAAGCCTTAATAAATACTGGAAAAATTTATATTGATTGGTCATCCTGTCGTGTTAAGGATTATATAATAGCAGCAAGGTGCTATAAATGCTTAGGTTATAATCATGTTGCTAAATATTGTAAAGCAGAGGATTCAAATTGCTCTCATTGTGCAGGAGGTCACGATATCAAACAATGCCAAAATTTAAAGAAAAAGCCAGTATGTTATAACTGCAATAAAATCGGAAAAAACTCAGAGCATAAAGCAAACGACCCTAGTTGTCCATGCCACATAAACGCACTGCAACGAAATATTAACATGACTGATTATGGAAGTAATTAGAAAGTTAAAACTTTTCAATTCAGCCAAAAATGAAAATAACACTAATATAGGAAAAAAATTGCCACTAATGGACGCTAAGGTGGAGGATATTTTAAATAAATTAACTAAATTATTAGCAACTAACGAAACAGTCAAAAGCAGAACGTCTTTAGTTTATAGCTATTCAGAATTTACAGACATAAATGTAGCATTTGCAACAAAGATCGGAAGTTCCTTTCTATTATCTAAGGGATTATCTTTAATTTTAAAACAAAAATATATCAAGGAAAAAGACTGGTGCTCACTTATAAATTGTTCTACAAATAACTCCTACGTTAAAATATTAGATGCTTTTAAAAATAAAATTTTAATATTACAAGTTAAAAATAATAATATATTTGAAGAATTTAACTTAATCATACGACGCATGAATAAATGGGCTGAAAAGAACTACCCATTAGTTATAGGTGTGGATATTCTCAATCCGTTATGGGATATATCTAGTCTTGAACTATTAACTTTAGTCACCGAAGCAACTCACCTAAATTTCGTTTTCTACTTCAGAGGAAATAATAATTTAAAATATCTAGATATATCCGATCAAGCATCAATTAATAAAACAGGGATTCATGGATTACTTCCGGGATCTACTAGGACGGAAAACTATATAAATAGTATGATAGAGCTCCGAAATCTTCTATTACAACGAGATTTAATAAATACTGATAAATATAAAACTATATTAACTGCAGCTAACAATACAAATTTACTTGAGTCTTCTAGAGCTATTAATGAAATAAAAAAGAAAGGAATGAATATATTTGATAACCAGCGAAGGAAATTTCTATGGCACACATACACCAAGTATAGAATGGGATTTTCCTTACAAGATGGTGGTATATATGTTCCATTTAATGAAGAAGAAAAGGCCTTTACTACTAAAGAAAGGTTCATATTAGTCACCATAGATACAAAACTCATGCTCGATGGTGAGCTTATATCTAAATTGGATAAAGTAAATATTACAAACTGCAAAATGCCAATTATAAAATGGATAAATGGGGTACCCGGATGCGGTAAGTCGCGATATATTGTGAAAAATCATAAACCCGGTCAAGACCTAGTATTAACACAAACTAGAGCTAACCTCAAAGATATAAGAGATTCTGTAGAAAAAGAAAATAAAATTATTGATAGAAATAGGTTGAGCATTGATTATAGAACTATATCATCATACATAATAAATGGCTCTGATAAAAAATACGATAGAATATTTATTGATGAAGCTCTTCTCATGCACGCTGGTTATGTTGGATTTGTCGCTGCGCTGGCCCACGCAACGGAAGTTATTCTTCTAGGAGATGCAAATCAAATTCCTTACATAGAAAGATCTCCCCTAGTTCCAAAGTGGTCCAATATTACAAAATTTTGCACCCCCTATCAGACCCTATCTACTTCAACAAGATGCCCGTTGGATGTATGCTGCCTCCTGTCCTCATTCTACAAAGACATAAAAACAACTAATCTGAAGGTGCGCTCTATCAAACCAGCTTTATCCGATGGAAGATTCTATCAAATTAAATCAGAGACACTCTTATTAACGTTCACACAAGCTGAAAAAAATATGCTAATCCAATGTTTAGAAAACAAATGCGATAAAAAAATAAAAATTCATACCATACACGAGGCACAAGGACTAACATCCAAAAGGGTAGTACTAGTTAGGATTAATATTAGACATTTAGATATATATAATAGCATCCCACATGTAGTTGTAGCTATCAGCAGACACACCCATAGCTTCCAGTACTTAACCACAGGTGAACCAGATTTAATTAATTTTCTTATCAATAAAATACATAATATAAATGATGAAACTATAAACAAATACAAACAAAAACATGCTACGAACCAATGAATGGATAACATTGACATGTTAGATAATTTAGCGAATGAACATAAAAACATGGAATTCAATAACATAAATCAAGTTAACCAAAAATTATTTTCCAATAGTCATGATATATACTTAATACACCAAAACATAAGGAGCATAAAAGCAAATTACGACGACCTATGTCTACTCATATCTCAACTGAAACACAAACCGACAATAATAGTAGCAAGCGAGACATGGTCTCGAAATATCCCCAAATCATTAATTGAAATACCCGGTTATCAAGTTATTACTTCTAACTATAACTTTAATCAAGCAAGTGGGCTAGCAATATACTTAAACATACATACAGTAGAACTGATTGAGACTAAGGAAGTAATAATGACAGACACAAATTGTCTGCATATTTGTGTAAATGTAGGTTTTCCGTTAGAAATAGTAGCTATATATAGATCACCCAATGGGACGCCGGAACTATTTCTAGATGAAATATGTAGTGTATTAGGACAAATAAAAAATAAGAAATGCATACTGGTTGGAGACATTAATATAAATATTCTCGACAATTGTGAAGGGCTTAGTAAAGTAGCAAATGATTACTGTGAAATTATGTGTTCAAATAATTTACAACCAGTAATATCGACTCCTACAAGAATACAACGAGAATCTAAAACCCTGATTGATCATATCTATTGCAATAAACTTATTTACAAACAGGCACAGGGAGCAACGCTAGATTCAAATATTACAGACCATTTCACAACCATGGTCCGATTAAACCGTATTAAAGAAGCACACCCACCAGACATGGACAATGAAACATCGGACTCAATCAAAATCGTTACAGACTTTGAAAAACTCAAAATACTTATTGAAGAAGAAACATGGGAAGAAGTTATAGGAAATACAGATGTAAACTTAAGTACTAATAACTTCATTGATAAATTGCGATATTTTATAGAAAATTCTTCAGTACATAAGACACTTAGACCAGAAAAAGGAAAATTCCGCATACTGAAACCATGGATCACTAGAGGTATCCTAGTATCTATCAGGCGTAGAGACAAGTTAAAACAGAAAACCAAGAAACAACCATTTAATTTAAAATTACAAGGGTATTTAAAAAAATACACAACTAAACTAAAACACATTAAAAACAAAGCAAAAAATGACTACTTTAGTATGAAAATTAAGAGAAATAATTGTATCAGAAATATTTGGAACACTATAAATGAAGCGGTAAACAACAAAAAAAAACCACCAACTTCTATTAAAACCTTACAATATGGCAGCGATACATGTGATGCGACTTTGGAACCAACTAGAGCTTCAAACATTCTAGGTGAATTTTTTAGTACTGTCGGGGAAAATATGGCTAAATCGATTGATAACAAAGACGTTAGAGAGGAAAAATGTGACAGAAAGCAATGTAATGAAATGAAATGGACGTGGTGTGAAGTTAATGAAAAGGATATTTTAGAAGCAATAGCTGAATTACGCGGAGGATCAGGGCCTGGATATGATGGTATAACAGTTTCTGTTATTAAGAAACATATGAAACAATTACTAAAGCCAATACTGCATATAACTAAACTTAGCCTGAGTACAGGAGTCTTCCCCACAGCATTAAAGATCTCTTTAATAACCCCAATTCATAAAGCAGGTAGCAAAAGCAACCCTTCTAATTACCGACCAATCTCTCTCCTCTCTAACATATCAAAAATATTGGAAAAAATTGTTAAAAAAAAATTTACAACATTTTTGAATGAAAATCAGAAATTATACAGTAAACAATTTGGTTTTAAGAAAAATCTAAGCACAGATGACGCCATATCAGAATTCATCATAAAAGCAATAGAGAAACTGGATGACAAAAAAAAGGTTTTAGCTATATTTATTGATTTAGCAAAAGCCTTTGACTCAATAAGCCATAGCAAATTAATTAAGAAATTAAAAAATATTGGTGTTGAAGGAAAAATGCTGCAGTGGTTCAGGACATATCTTGACAACAGAGAACAGCGAGTGATAGTAAATGGTGTTGTTAGTGATTCTTATTCATCAGAATATTCTATCCCTCAAGGTACAGTCTTGGGTCCTACATTATTTAATATTTATATAAATGATATACAAGACGTACGCGTAGATGGTGACATAATTTGTTTTGCGGATGACACTGTTCTAATTTGTTGGGGAGATTCATGGGATGATGTCAGCCTAAAAGCAGAAAATAATATAAATAAATTATATGAATGGTTTTGCGTAAATTTATTATCTTTAAATGTAAGCAAAACTAAAGCTTTAACGCTTTCATTGAACTTATCCGGACAGCCAAAAAATTCACCAAAAATCAGTCTTCACACAAAAACCTGCAACACCTCTTACCCAAATATATGCCAATGCCCAAAAATAGAAATAAGTTGTTCTGTAAAATATTTAGGAATTATAGTAGACTCGACACTTAGCTGGAAACCTCAGATAGCTCTCCTTACAAAAAGACTTAGGCAATTAATGTATATATTTGTAACAACTAGAGGCTTTCTAAATGTAGATCAACTTAAAATGCTTTATTATGCTTTGGTTGAATCTTTACTCAGATATGGAATCATAGCATGGGGAGCTGCCCCCTATACCACACTTGTCCCCCTGTTAAGAGCCCAGAAATCAATAATACGCATAATATTCCATAAAGATAGACTAGAACCTACAGATTATCTCTTTAAAGAACATTTTTTATTAAAATTACATCAACTATACCAACTAGCTGCAATAATTAAGCTATGCAATAAAACACATAACATACCAATATTTAAACATGATCATATTACAAGATCCAATGATAAACAAAAATACGAAATACCAAAATATAAAACAACAACAGCTCAAAGATACTGGAAATATACCAGTGTTTCCATGTACAACAAACTACCCGAAAATATCACTAATTACACAAACTCACCCAAACTCTTCAAAAATAAAATTAAACATTACATAATCCATTATCTGGAATAATAAAAATAAAAAAAAATAAAAAAAAAAATTTAATAATAAAATAAAAATAATACAATAAATATATCAACTGCAAATAACATACTAGTTAGTTAAATATAAAAAATAAAAATAATTAATAATGAAAGAACAATATGATTTTCTATAAACTAAACATATTGAGAATTAATTATCTACTCCTTCTTACAACACAGGCTTTTGTCTTACCGTAAGAAGTAACCATGTTACAAATTTAATTTAAGCTATACATATGTATTTAATTAGAAATGTTTTAATGTATTGTTTATTTATTTTTATAATGTTATATTCTTAAAATAAAATGGTTCTTAAAAAAAAAAAAAAAAAAAAAAAAATATTCCCATATGAAGATATCCCTTAGTTATAATTTTCCTACTAAAATTTTATTGTGACCTCTGGGAGATTCGAACCCGGGACATCCTGATTTTCAGTCCCGCGCTTTATCCACTCAGCCATGAGACATTTCCGATTAAGAGCAACTCAAAATGAATACCCAACCTTACACCATAAATATATAACTTTTATAAATAATTTGAGGATTGTTCAATATAGCTTTCACTGAAACATCATCCTTTGAATAACATAAATAAATCTAATTCTAATTATAATTTTTTTCCAATTTTAATTACAATTTTTTTAAAGGACATCCATAGGATACCCTTCACTGGACAATCCCGTTAAGGACATCCATAGGATACCCTTAACTGGACAATCCCGTTAAGGACATCCATAGGATACCCTTAACTGGACAATCCCGTTAAGGACATCCATAGGATACCCTTAACTGGACAATCCCGTTAAGGACATCCATAGGATACCCTTAACGGGACAATCCCGTTAAGGACATCCATAGGATACCCTTAACTGGACAATCCCGTTAAGGACATCCATAGGATACCCTTAACTCGATGTCCATAGGATATCCCCTACTGGATATCCATAGGATACCCTTAACCGGACAATCCCGTTAAGGACATCCTTAGGATGACCCAATGAGGTATCCAAAACGTGATAACCATAGGGGAACCCATGGATAAACAATTATGGACAGGATCAAATCTGGACAAAAGGATATCCCAGGGATGTCTTTTGGATCAGCTGTGCTACTTGGGTTCATATTCATGACCCCCCCCCCCCCCCCCCCATCGGATGAAGAGACATTGGCCTCTTCAACGCCCCAAAATCGGCTATTGTGATGCACACACTTATCCGATGTAGTAAATTCATCTGGTGCATGAAGAGATGAGTACTGCCACAATCCACTCTTCTCTCAAATTAAACAGTCGCATTACAACTGTAAAGGGGGCTACACACGTTACGATTATCTGCGCAGTTATCTGTCGTAAAAATCTGTGTGAAAATCGGTACGACTATCTGAACTGAAGGTGTGTAGGATACCGTCCGATTTATCTTCAGTTTTATCTTCACTTGGTTCTAAGTGTTTTCTTATAAAATCGTTGCAAAAGAGGGTCCGGATGCACAGACTTTTTATCTGTGAGAAAACCGGACTAAACTGCGCAGTTACCTCAGTTTATCACTCAGACATGACGTCACACTTGATAAACTGCTCAGATAAATCGTAAGGTGTGTAGCCCCCTTTTTCTCTAACCACTTTTCAACCGTCTTGTGGGACATACTGTAGATTATTTGTCTATTTATCAGTTTTAAAATGTTTAGCTATATTACTGATGAATAGTATATTTCTGAGTTGTATATTAGTAGAGGTAAACTTACAGTGGTAGTATGGTCGCTTGGCATGCTACGATAAACAACCAGATAATGTAGCAGATGATCATATTGGACTTGAACATCTCCTCTCTTAGCTGAGAAAACTATCAACATAAAATCAAAACAACAAATTACAAAAATATCATAACATTTTCTTTTTTATTGATAATTTTAAATATTATTATTAATATTGTTGTCTTTTTCCTTTCACTATTAATATAAATTGCTCAACTGTAACATACCATTTATCTATTCACTCTTCCAGGAATCTCTAATAACTCTGCTAGTTCTATATAAAAAAGAGTATAGGAGAATGTGAGATACCTTGACTTCTAGATCCTTGTCCATGAACCGGAGAGTCCACGGACTAATGTTGTCTTTCCTCATCCTCTGATTACTCTCTACTTCGATACAGAGGTCGATGATAGCATCGGCCTCCTCAGACAGACTCATCTTGTTAGTCGACTTGACTTCCATTTCTACTTCCATGATATCCAGCTCCTGACCTGTACAGCTCAGCTGTAAAACACAACAATATTCAATCTCTCTTATACAGAAAAATTATAAAAAGAATAGGTTAAATGCTAGGTGCTAATAGTAGCCCTAGGGTAAGTGGAACAGGGTTCCACCAAGCTTGCTCTACCCTACAGAGAAATCTTTGAAATTTAAACAGAAATAACCTTACTTTGTCTATCAGTTGCTGTTGTTGCTTACACTTTTTTAAATAATTTTACTGCCAACATTTCTTCTAAATTTATTGATTACTTGGCTAATACAAACAATTTAGTAAAAAACTAAAATCTGTTTATAGTACTGTCATTGGAAATATATAGTCTGAGCAAAGTTTCAGCTACATAGCTGAAATTTGCACTAAAAGTGTGGTACTTATTATAAAAACTAATGATTGATTATTGTAATGTCATTATCTGTACAAGTATCAGCTTTGAAGGTAGTCAGGAAGTGGGTCAAATTTAGAATGTAATATTTGGCCTGGACAGACAATGTAAGCGAATTAAAAATAGACTGCCAATTAGTGTGGCACATAGCTTCCTCGCATCCTATCATGTACTTTATTGTTATATTAACATTCAAATTATTGTTATATTGTTTATTGTGTAAAAACTATTAATAGTTTTAGCGATCTTTAACACTTCATAGCGGTGTCGCTGTTGGTTTTACTAAAACATTGTATTTGAAAAAAATGTTTGTCTCATTGAATAGATGATGTTAGATTTTTTTCTCGTCCTAAAATTCCAATTTTAAATTTGAAGTTCACGTTTACGCGAGCGTTGCTCGTGAACGCTTGGACTGATAACGTTGTCCAATGAACTCGTCCTGGGCATTGGTAAAATAAACAAGTATACCAAATTTCATTAAAATCGGTTGACATTTACTCAAGTTATCGTCGCACGTTTCATAATTCGCGGACACACAGACTGACAGACAGACAGACAGACACGAGACCAAAAATGTTCCCTGATGTCTGAAACGGATTTCTGAGTTGGAATTTTTAAAATCGGAGGCATAAAAGTTTTTAGTGCTCAAAAGTGAACACAATGCTTCCGTTACCTTCGGAAGCAATATAAGCACACAGTAGCTTCAATTTTATTTGGTTTACTATAAAACTGATAATGAATAAGTATTTACCCTTATTACTTTAACATCAAGTTTTCATTATTTTCCATCCAGGCAACAATAGGCAATTCTTTGCCATGTAGTTGTAGTAATAGTAGTAGTAGTAGTAGTAGTAGTAGTAGTAGTAGTAAGATACTAGTACTAGAAGAGTAGGACGAACCACTTGTTGGGACCTAGCGATTAGGCCATTTTACTAGCCCTGTTGTAGAGAGTTCCAGCCACTTAACACATCATACCTCTGTACATTGTACCGCCAGAGCGAGTATGATGTGATCATTAGTGAGCCAAATAAATCAGAGTATTATGGCGAGATATCGAACCCACAACCTTGTGCCACCCTTGATTCATTGATGGCTGAGCAGACGTGGTGAGTAATTAAATCCACACGGCCACTTCTGCTCTCCATCGCCATGTAACTCCCCCATATGATTCCTTCATTTCTCCATCCCATGCTTGTCTATCATGTTGCCTACCTTTTCTTCTCTTAAATTATCCTGTATTGTGTTAATTACACTAAATTACCCTTATATAAATAAATGTAATTTGAAGTTAAGACTTACATTTTCAAATGGTCTTTCCGGAGTCCATTCTTCTGTCGGAGGAACAACATGATTACTATGATTGCCATTAGTATCGATCACTTTGGGCTTACCACCACCTGCAACATTAAGAGTCTTCTTTAAAACATCTCATTCGGCTCATTATCAATATATTGCCATTTTTATTTTGGTATTTCTTTTAATTAGAGTAGAAGCTCACTATAACAGATATAGTTTATCAACGGACTAGAATTAACACACAAAATCGGTCCGAGACAACTCAGACAAACTTTCTCATAATATATAATAGTCGAGGAGATAGCGTGCAAAAAAGTGTCTGACTAACATCAAGCTAGAATTTTGTGTACAAGTCAATCTTTTAGCGACTTTTAAGAATATGTGGTCGGCTAGATTCGTCTGCGGGACTTAAATAAATAAATAAATAAATATATTCTTTATTATGTAGCCAATTTGTATGGGATATAACATGTCATGTATAAAAACAAATAATCATACAATATGAAGGTTAATAACAATGAACAGAAACAGAAACAATGAAATGTAAAATAAATAAATAAAATAAAACATTAAAACTCTTAGTAGATATTATGTATCAGATAAATATTCAGATATTGAATAGTAAGCTTTATCTTTAAGCATTTGTTTTAATTTGGTTGCCAATTTGTCAGCAGGTACAGTTTTTATTGGTTTAGGAAGGTTATTAAACAAAATTATAGCTCAATTTGCCGGGGAGGATGGCCATAGCTTGGCAATAGGCATTTGAAAAAAACAATATGGTGGAGAGTGGCCATGTCCCACCAATTATGGTGGACAGTATGATTTTCATGATTCTGAGTACAGAATTAGTTAGTAGACCAAACATCAAGTCGATGTTATTTTCACACTTGATAAGTTAGTTATTTAAATATTACTAAAAATCAACGTGGTCACCAGTCAAGGGACAAACTAACATCAATTTGATTTTCGGTCTACTAACTAATTATGTACTCAGGATCATGAAAATCACATTGTCCACCATAATTGGTGAGACGTGGCTGCTCTCTCCACCGGTTTGTTTTTTTCAAACGCCTATTGCCAAGCTATGTCTCGCAGACGAACTTAGCCGACCACATATTCTTAAAAGGCGCTAAAAGATTGACTTGTATACAAAATTCTAGCTTGATGTTAGTCAGACACGTTTTTGCACGCTATCTCCTGGACTATGAGTTCATAATTACTTAGCCCAGTTTTCCATTTATTATTTTTTGAGTTTTCGTAGGTAAATTGAATGATTATTGACACAGATTATATAATAGAAGAATATAAAGTGTGAGTTTACCAAGTCCGTTTCCCTGGATGTCTATGTTGGTCTGGTCAGCCCAGAGCCGAGATCTGGAGGGTTGTTTCCTCACCCTGCCCATCAGCTTGGGAGCGTCGTTCTTAATCAGGAACGTCTCGATTTCGTGCTCCTGAACTCAACAATCAAAATAAAACCTTTACACTCAGAGTCACAACTCAAACATTTCAACTACAGTAGAACCTCGATAATTCGGACCTCTAAAATCCGGAGCCTCGAAAATCCAAACTGCCTACTGAAAAATTTAATAACTAGAAATTCTATAAAAAAAAAAAAAAAAATCTGAAAGGTGAAAGTGGGACATCTCTTGCAAAAAAGTATGATGTGGGGTCATCTAAAACGAAAACGAGATAGCATACTGCGACACGCGTCAAATCTAGATTATGAAGTGGGGTCAAAAAACCGGAAAAAACGTTACGAACGACAAATGATACCCTTTAGAAGATGCGATGTACATATGGTTTACCCAAAGAAGAAGCTCAGGCACATCTTTATCAGGTCCTCTCGTCTGCGAAAAAGTTGTTTTACAGCATATTCGGTAATTCGGTAATTCGGACAGTTTCTGGTCCCAATTAGTCCGAATTATCGAGGTTGAAATATAATCTAAATATTACTACAACATTGGATTCAAACAATTCGGCCCCGTTCACAGAGTGCCACTTGCTTTCCACACCCGTACGTGGACATGGACAGTCAAGAGAAGCTAATTAAAAGCGTGTAAAAGTCGACTGCATTTGATGGTGCATGAAAATAACAATAAGAATGACATAGTAAATAATATGTAAGTGAATAAGTAATCTGAATTGAGGACATTGTCTGAGGGTTTCTTGCTGATGGGCACCTTAGCCCTTAGCTAAATATGATGGGCAGAGCTTCTAAACTCGATACCACCAATAAATTGAATAATTGAGCTGAGAGAAGCGAAGCTCTTATACTACGCTTTGCATTTGTTTGGACACATACTCCTCCTGAACGACTGAACCGATCCTCACAAAATTCGGCACGGTCAATGTGACTTACCACAGGAAGTTATTAATCTGAAATGGTCCAAATTGGTTCACAGGGGTACGGGGTACACTGTACAAAAATTTCCTCCTGAACAGTTGAACCTATCCACACAAAATACAGCACGGTCAATGTGACCAACCACAGGAAGGTATAAATCTGAAATGGTCCAAATTACAATAGTTTTCTCCTGAACGGCTGATCCGATATGCACAAAATTCGGCACGGTCAATGACACCAACCACAGGAAGGTAAATATGAAATGGTCCAAATTGGTACAAAAGTTAAAATAGTATATGCCCTTCATGATGCATATCATTGGAAAGCTCTTTATGAGTACAGTTATTGTTGTTATGTTCACTTTTGTCGTATTTTCATGTAAGAGGGGGGTAAAATAGAAAAACAGGAAAAAAAAATGGTTTTTAATTAAAAATTCGAAATATAACAATTTTTGATTCGATTTCAGCTGTTTATAAATAACATTTTTTATTGTTTAATATTAAAGTGCTTACTCAGCTCAATATTGCAAGCAAACAACTGCATTGCACACCTAGTTGTAAATTAAAATGTACAGCATTAGAAACTTGGATCAGTACACTAAGTCACACTCTGGTTCCGTACTTTTCCCTCCATCGTAACCAAAATTAGAGTAAGTCTAAAATAGATCATATCAGAGATTAAACGCAAGTAAGGCACGCTTCACGTAAGTACGTGGGGCAATAATCGCCGGTTTCTGTACATTAAAGTTAAAATTATTAAGTGTAATATAGTTACACTAATGTTAATAGTAATATTCTTTTTCTACTCTTCAAGACCTTTAAATTGATGTATAACATGTTATGGTAACTAAAACAATGTTTAATCACCCGCCATATTGGCCACCATCTTGAAAATTTTAATAATTGCATATTCTTTTTCTACACTTCAAGACCCTCAAGTTGATGTAAAACATGTCATAGTTACTAAAAACTTTTTTTAGTCGCTCGCCATATTGGCCGCCATCTTGAAAATATTACGTGTGAAATTTTAATAGTTGCATATTCTTTTTCTGCATTTCATGACCTTTAAATTGATATGTAACATGTCATGATGACTAAAAACTTATTTTTTTTAGTCACCCGCCATATTGGCCGCCATCTTGAAAATATTAAGTGTGAAAAATCCAAAATGTGTCCAGTTGTCTAAAATGCCGAGATGCACCTGTATGCCGAATTTCATGGTCCTAGCTATAGTAGTTTATGAATTGAAACAAGCAACGGACAGACACCAACAGACAGACAGACAGAGCCGTTATATAAGGTTTCTTTTTTTACTTTGTACAGAAACCTAAAATGAGTGTGTGATATTCTGTAGAGGGGGTTTACTATAGATCGATGTAGGCAGAGATGGCAAAGTACGTAAGATAGTGTGGAAGTGATTTTGAACACAATATATAATTAGTTAGTTAGTTTGTTGTTACTTTAAGATAAGGGTCTCTTGTTTCTCCGTGTCCTGGCTCCACCTCGTACGCGTTGTTTAAACACTGAAGAGTCGCCTTAGATATGTGAACTCGTCTGCAAAACAATAATAATATAATATCTTACAACATGTAATTCAATTGTTCATTGTTATGGACAAATTAATTAGCTATCTTATCTCTTCACACCAGCTTTATTATTTTGTAAATTTATTTTATCACCGATTGATACGAAATATAAACATTGTATCTCTGTTTAGATGCGTAAAAAGTTATTCTTTACCTACTTGTATTTTAATTGCGCATGCGCGTTTCATAGTTCTGAAGAATTCCTCTTCTCTCGTTCTGAAGAAGAGGAATTCTTCAGCTCTACGCACGATTAGCGAGTTTGTTTACATTTAACAAAACTAATTTGCTGTTGTTTTATTAAAGTAACTGTTAATATCGAGTTTTTTTAGTGATAAACAATGAGTGAATCAAGTGACTTTGACGAAAATATGGAGAATAATACTCTTCCAGAAATAATTATATTCGGCAAAAAATACAACTCAAGAATTAATGCCATCTTTATCAAGAGAGAGATACGAACTTACATACAGCAAGTTTATTTGTTTCTGTATTTATTATTAAAAATCTAACAGTCGTAGATAAAGTACGGTACGCAACTCGTGCGAAAACGGCATTTTGCTTTGCTCGTGTGGTTTTACTAGCCTCGCTGTCGCTCGGGTGCAAACTCCACACTCGCATGCAAAATGCTACTTTCCGCACTCGACGCGTAATGTACTATAATGTTAGCTTCTGAGCTTATCGGAGGCAATGGAAGCATTGTGATTATTCTTAAGAACAAATTACAGTCAATTTCAATTAAATTTTGTCAGTTCAATTTAACATGGACGGACATTGTATCCTAGTATCCACCCTCGCTAGACGAGGAATGTTCCTTCGAACCTAAAAGAAAGAAGAGGGTGGATTTTGAAGCGATATTATTAGTAATAATACTAGCCAATAAAAACCAAGTTTTTATAATAAATCCTTTATATTTTTGCATTTTGGTTGTGAGGGGAAATATTGGTATTAATTCATTTTAATTTTAAATAATTATTTAAAAATTAATTAATTAGTAAAATTAAATTAAATTATTAATTTGTTAGAATGATTTTGTATTGGTAGAGAGTCTATGTTCCAAGTTTCAGCTCGATTGGATAGCTGGAAGTGTGTTAACTAGCCCTCCAAAGATTTTATATACCTACCAATTAATTAATTAAATTTTAATTTTATTTTTTATTACTTAATTTTTTAAAAATATAATTAATCCATTCATTTTTAAAAAGATAATTCATTAAATTGAAAATTAATTAATTAATAATTTGTTAAAATGTTTTTGTATTGGTAGAGAGTCTATGTGCCAAGTTTCAGCTCGATTGGACGACTGGAAGAGTGTTAACTAGCCCTCCAAAGATTTTATATACCTACCAATTAATTAATTAATTAATTCAATTTTTATTTATTTGTATTACTTAATTTTTTAAAATTTAATTAATCCATTCATTTTTAAAAAGATAATTAATTAAATTAAAAAAAAAATTAATTAATTAATTAATTAATTAGTTAAAATGTTTTTGTCTTGGTAGAGAGTCTATGTGGCAAGTTTCAGCTCGATTGGATAACTGGAAGAGGGTTAACTAGCCTTCCAAAGATTTGACGACAGGCACTACCCAACCAGCCAGAAAAGTGAAGCTAACCCTTAACTGCCCGGATTATTTTTTTGGGGAATTGTTTGGTTTTTTTCTGGGGATTTTGTCTGTTAAGAGGTCCCTTAATATGTAAAAAATGTTTAAAAAAATTGAAATAAATTCCTTACCCCAAATTTGGGCTGTTGCCATATGGCAACGCTAGGACATTAGCCCTACAGTTTTTTTTCTCAGTAAATTTTTTAATAATTTCTTTTACAAAATGTATGTAAAATAAATTTTATGTTAAAAGAGTACAAATAATACTAACAATACACTAAATTTATTTAAAAGAATAAAAAAGTAATTTTTTTTTTCATTATTTGTATTATGTATCATGTTTTTTTCTGTAAAATTATGTAATTATTTCTTAATGTTTTGTTTTATGCATGTGTTTTTGTTATTACCTTTAAAAATATATATGTATTATTCAATTGTAATAAAAAAATATAGATATTATTATATACATATTATTTTTAAAAGAATAGCCGAATAATATTTGTTACTAATTATTAATTATACTTGTTCAACAAAAATAATTACAAGATTTAGAGACTAATTGAGAAATATTTTGAAAATAATCAATAAAAAATGAACATTAGGCAAAAAAACATCAAAACTTTGTATATAAATATGACTGAATGAAATTACCACTTAGAAAAAAAATTGTAAGGCTAATGTCCTAGCGTTGCCATATGGCAACTTTCAAATTGACGCTCAATTTAGGGCAGAAAAATTAAATTTTGTGAAACTGCAATAATTTTATATTTTTAATCACTTTTTATTCTAATAGTTTCATTACCAATAATAAAATTATTTAATTAATTAATTTATTAAAAAAATTAAAATTCTTTCCGTGTCTCAAATTTGGAATAACCTATTTTTTAAACCTGTCTTATCGCATACGTGTTGCACCAAACAAATAAATCTAATGATGAAAAATCAATTTAGCCCTTCTTTTAACATAATATTAACATTTAAAAAGTTCAATATTAACTTGGACCTCTCCAGACAATAATAAAGGGAGGGGGTTTTGCTGTTGTCATATGGCAACGCTAGGTTATTAAGGGATAATATTATATAGGATTTAAAAAGACAAGTTGATATATGAAGATACCCAGGAATTCCTCCGGACTCCAGATGGTTAGCCAGAGTGACGTCGTACGACCACACATCGAACTGCCACTTCCTCAGACCCAGAACTCCACACAGAACTGAACCACTGTGGATCCCTATCCTCATGTTCAGGTCAACCTGAAAACAATTAAATATCATTCAATTTCTTCAAGTTAATCACATTAGGATTTGATAGATGTATTTATTCCTAATGGAGGTAAGCAGGTAATGGTAGTAAACAACACACTATCACTAGTTTAAAATCAGGATATTTTGACATTTTCATGTTTAGGCTATGGAACATAAGTCAAAAACGTTACGTTACTTTTAGCTTAAAAATTCAGAAAAGTATAACAGGGAGTTAGAAAAGTATTGGAGGTCTGTAATCCAGTCTCCAGCAGTAGTGTCTTCCCTACCGCGCTTCGTAGGGCCGAAGAAAGTTAGGAAAGTACAAGAGGTTGCCATCAACTCTCAGCCCTGTCGTAGGCCGACAGGGCTGAGGCTTGCGGTCTCCCCAACTTCGCTTTGTAAGGAATCTCACTCGGGAATCATCGGTTATCGGGTCCACTTTACAACAGTCTATAGTTGTACGACTACACTGGCATCTCTACAACTAAACACGCACTTCTTTTAACCCCCTTTACTTATACATATTTTGTTTAATACGATATACGATAATACCTTAAAAGATTGCTTATTACGTGGAACAATAATTCGTAAATTGCATTGTCTTTACTATCTAGTCCTCTTTAATTATTACGAACCAACATAAAGACTCATCTTAAATAACTAATTTATCTTTTATAAGTTATAAGGTCTCATATAAGTTTCAACGTTCTGCGCTCATTTGTTTCTCTTCCACATGCGCACAAACATACATTTATTTACACCTATAGCTTCGAAAGTACTGATGTGATTTGTATGAAACTTTTATAGTTTATTGAAAGTAGCGTGCAGTAGCCCTACATTAATTTAAAAACGACACCAATATGCGTTACCAAAAAACGACACCAAAAAGTTACATGGAAATGTCTCACTGTCTTGCAGACTCCTATGCAAGCATCTTTTTCATTAACCCTTTGCGCGGTCCTGTGAGGCCTAAATTTGAGATATAACTGTGAAATTGAGATAGATGTGGGTGCGATTGGAAGATAGGGATTTTTCTAGCTACATTTCTTGCTTTTATCAAGAGAATCAGTCACTGTTTGACATCGTACGTGATTATACTAAGGTTATAATCATTTTTTAAGTTTTAGTTCCGGGCCGAAGGTGAGGGCGAGGATAAGCTAAACAAATTTACTGCAGAGGCAGGATAATTTTAATTACCCACTAAGGTGTAACCGAAGAAAAGGAATGTTTGCTTTGCTGCATAGTTACATAGAATATTTTATCTACTAACCGCAGAAAAATTACACTAATTATTATATTCCTTCTTCAATAGATAAAAGATTTAAAGAAATGGAAGTTGGAAAAATACAAAAGTTTGAGTCATCAAGATAAAACAAAACAAAGGCAAAACAAATTCAGTGTTGCCACTTTTTTTATTAACAGCTGTTTTTTATCTCAATTTTTAGCGATTTTGTCTCTTTAATAATCATTTTAAAAAAATAAAATTTGTTTTATTATTATAATTTTTAAAAAATATATAAATATTTAATAGAATATTACTCTAAAATATATACAAATAAACAATGTGGGAGTGTTCATAACCTGCGAGGTAGTAACCCTTTTTTTTAAATTTTGTTGCCTGTTCGTTATTTTGCTGACACTTTGATATTTTGCTGCGTGGTCTTTTGAAGGTTACAAAAGAATCAAGAAAAATTTGAAGTTGTTTGAAAAAGTTGTTGAGAAAGAAAAACTAAGTTAGAATACAACATTTTAAACCCCTCCGCCTACTTTAAAGTTATTACATTATTTACTTTTTTTTTAATAGTTAAAGTTATTTAAAAATTTCGTTAAGAAAAGTTCTAACAAAATTGATAAATTATGCAAGTGCAAAAAAGTTTGTTTACTTTCATTTGTCTCTTAAAACATTTAGATAAAAATTATAAGAAATAAGAATAATAAAGATAACAAAACACAAACAATTCACGAGTAAATATATTTCCATACTAACATTACAATTTAATGATTTTATTAAAACTAAAATTATGACAAATTAGTTTCCATTCAAGAAGGGCTGAACCCCAGAAGATGAAACTTCAATTCAATATTTTTTATTATTCAATTATTAATAGTATTATAATTTTATTATTATTGTAGTTTTTATACACTTATATTTTCCTTTATTTATTTATGTATTTGTTTATTTTATTTCCTTTTCAGGGTTTCGGGGTCATCTTAATAACCCCGTGCTTTTGGCAGTTCGTCCGTGCGTCCGTCGCATCTTGGAGTATCTCCCGACCTACAGTAGCTAGAGATTTGAAATTTGGTATACAAGTTAAACTTTTTTGCCCAAAAACAGAAAAAAATATTGTGAACTTAAAAACTCAAAATTTCTTCGATCAGCGAGAAATCGCGAACTGATCGCAAAATTTTATATGTTTTGTAATTTTTAAGTGGGTATCATTTCAAAGGTATACAAATGTACATCACAAATATATATCGCGTCTCCAAAATAGCGGTCGTTTTACCCCCGAAATAGTTCAAACAAAACTCAAAAATTGTCACCCCTCTCCCCGCTACCCTATTTGGAAAGGTCCTAAAAATAAGGCAAACATACATAAACATCTCTGATGTCCAATGATATTTCCGGGAGTTCATATAAAAAAAGTCAATTTTTAGAAATTAAAAGGTGGCCCGGTGGCCGTACCTATGGTGACCCAAAATTTTAATTTTAATTTTTTAGTGGGGAATCATTTAAAAGGTATTTAAATTTGGTTCACAAATATAAATCACGTTTCCAATATGGCGGCTATTAACCCTAAAAGAACCAAATAAGTGTATTCCTAAGAACCTGAAGGATAACGTATATGCACACTTTTCTTCTCCAAAGTTATACTTTTTTGTACATATTAAAGTATAAAAATGAAATTTAATTTTTAAGTTTTTGGTAGTATTCATACTACGGAACGTTTAAATTTTAATTTAAATCAAATTATAATTACTATTTACAAAGGGAGACAGACAGAGAAAAATAGAATTCACCGCCGGGACTTGAACCACGGACTCTAACCAATTAAGCTACACTGAAGAATAATTTCCTCTGACAATATCGATACCTAATCCCGAATTAAGCTTTAAAATTTATTCTACAAGTCTTAGAAGTCAAGAAACGAGAGTAGAACTAGACCGAGAAATACGCGTGTAATTATATAAAGTACTCTATTAGTACCTGTACTTAGTACAATCAATTAGAAATTCAATTTTTATAAGTTTTTGGTAGTATTAATACTACGAAACTATTTTTCTCTGTCTGTATCCCTTTGTAAATAGTAATTATAATTTGATTTTAATATAAAAATGAATGAATATAGGATATATGATATATTTATGACGGAAGAAACCCTTTTAGTAGCTTGCTGGCAAGCACTTGACGGGATTTTTGTGTTTATTATGTGTATTTGATATATATTATACTATTGTAAGGATACTTTGCTAAGAGTCTTGTACTCACGAGAGAATGAACTATCTTTGTTTCTTAATTTTACTTGTAATCTAATATTAATGGTTTTGTAAAACCATTTTCTCCAGGTTGACTCTTCTAATGTTCAATTATATTAACTTCAGGTTGTTCTTCAAGGTACCTCGGAGTGGTAACCAAGTTAACTCCAGAGTCTTGGTTACTTGTGACTGCTTCACTTCAATTATATTCTCTAGAGTTTTGAATCCTTTCTCTTCTATAAAGTTAATTCACTTAACAACCAAATTCAGTCTCTCTATAGTCTGGCGGACATGTTCACACCTCACTTTTGCCTATATTTAAAGTGTTGCGTCTATGTTATAACCTACTGTTAAGTATATCGAGCTCTTAGGCATATTGAGTAGGGGAGAGCGGGGTTGGTTAGGACGGTAGACGGAAAAAATGCCCACGGAAGAAAAGTCCAAAATAATTAAACTTTAATCTTCAATGGTAGTTTTTAAATATAATTAGTTAACTAGGCATCGCGTGGCTCTATCATTGAAGCGAGCGTATTGCAATAAAATACTGATGTGACTATTGAAATTTGTTAATCTTGATGAATGTCATAGTTGAAGATAAGTGGAAGAGGGTAGTGTGGGGTAGAGTGGGGGTACTCGGTACAAAGCTTTACTTCCTAAACAAACCTACACACAACACGACTATAAGAATCTTAACCACCCGTAATTGCTTTTAAACTAATATTATAAATGTCTCTTTATTACTCAAATACTACTGCTTGTATCAAGTTGAAATTTTACATACTTGTTTCAATTGTACTTTAGACGATGTACATGAAGTTTTAATAAAATCGTTAGGTTAGAACGTAAGATATCGGTAAAAAGGTTGTTTTCTCTATTTTAAACGTTTAGGTCCGTTTTAATAGTTTTAGCGATATTTATTAATTCATAGCAGTGTCGTTGTTGGTTTTACTAAAAAATGTTACTGGAAAAAAATGTTCGTCTCATCGAGTAGGTGATGATAGAATTTTTTCCCGTTCTGAAATTCCAATTTTAAATTTGAAGCTCACGTTCACGCGAGCATTGCGCGCGAACTCTTGGACGGATCACGCTGTCCAACGAACTTAGCCTGAGTATTAGTAAGAGGATCATGTATACCAAATTTCAACTAAATCGGTCAACTTTTACTCAAGTTATCGTCACACGCGTAAACGTTACTGACAGACAGACAAGATGCATATTTCGTTGAATGTAAGAAGCTCGCTTACGCTCGCTTCAACTAATCACCATGAATGATCCCTACCATATGTTACATCATACACTACACAATATTATGTGTTAACTGTTTGAACATATTTACATTTTACTTGCCTTGGTTTATAGATAAAATATATGATATACCAAAATGATAATGTGTAATAATGAAACTAGCAGAAGTAAAATCTGGCGATGGCGATGAGAGATGTTGTATAAGAAATCATTTACTTTCTTACTGTGAATAAATATCTATATCAACTACTCACAATAGGAACGAAAATTATTTTATCTCCAGTAGGGAAAAAATGTTATGATTTTGAATTAGTTTAGAGGGACTAAAACAGGTCTTTTCATCCCTGTCTCAAAAAGTAGGGAGAAAAAGTAAAAGTAGGGCAAAAAAGTAAAGATTGCAACTTAATTATTTTATAAATAGTAGAAAATGTATGGCTAATGTAATGAAGTTGTTGAAATCAGGTTGGCGGCACTGCGCTTTTTTGACCATGTTTATCTTTGTTTACAACATTATAACCTGCATCTAAATAACCTTCTATTTCAGTTTAATTCCAATTCTTATTTGTTTTTAATATTGAATCTCTTATATCTGCTATGAAAAGTGCTAATAATTATTGTTATTTATTAAAATAATTAATGAAAACTGTACAAAGGACGAAAATGTGTATTTTCTTCCTACTGGAGATAAAATATTGTATGTCCCTCGTGGGTAAAGTGCCATTATTCCCCTCGCGATAATTATCTCCCTCGGCTGCGCCTCGGGAGCTAATTAGAGTTATTCCCTCGGCTGCGCCTCGGGAATTAAGAATTCTAATTCCCTCGGCTTCGCCTCGGGATTTAGGGACCATGGTTCCTTCGGCTTCACCTCAAGAACCAACATATTCGTTGATAATAGAATCATTTCCCGTCCTTTAATTCCAGTTTTACATTTGAAGCTCCCGTTTACGCGAGCGTTGCGCGAACTCTTGGACCGATAACACTATCCAACGAACTTAGCCTCATCATTAGTGAAAGAAACACGTATACCACATTTCAACTAAATCGTTCAACTTTTACTCAAGTTATCGTCGGATACGTAAACGTTACACACAGACAGTTTAGCAAAATTTAATGAGTGCAGACGGTTGAAATTAATCTGGGGCTATCTGCAAGCTACTTTTGACAAACCATCCCATTTTCATAAAAATTAGATAAATTCTTTTGATGATATAGGTAAAAATAAATGTATGTTTGTGCGCATGTGGAAGAGAAACAATTAGGCGCATAAGGTTGCAACTTATATGGGACTGATAATGGGGTAATTATGACTTATCATCCAAATTTCATTAAAATCGTACTAGTAGTTTCTAGGATACGGTAGTTCGTAAAAATTGAGCAACAGACCGACTGACAGACGCGGAACCAAAAATGTTCCCTGATGAATGAAACGGATTTCAGTCCTGGAATTCGGTGTGAAGTGAAATGGGTGACCTAAAAAAATATTGGTTCTTCGGAACGATCACATAGCTTCCGTTACCTTCGGTAAGCTCGGAAGCAAAATATTATTATTTTCTTACGAACTTGTAAGCTTACCGAAGGTAACACTAGAATTACGAGTATAATCAATCGTAATTTTCTTGTCACCGAATTCAAAAATATTCCTAGACAGAAATCCTTTTCAGACAACAGAAAACATTTTTGGCCCCATGTATGTCTGTCTGTTGGATTGTTCGTGAACATTTTTGCGATCCACCATATCGTAAAAACTATATTTTTGAGTTCAAAGTAATTTTGATGGTAGGTCATAATTAGCCCGTGGTTGGTGCCATATTAATTTCAATCTCCTCTGCCTATTGATTTTTTTCCACATGAGAACAATCTTGTTTTTATTTAAAACCATATCTTTAATATTAATTAATTAACTTGAATGGTTTGTTGAAAGTAGCCCATAGAGCCCATGGTCTCATATTAATTTCAACCGTCTGGACACATATGATATGGAATAAAAATGAATGTGACCCCACTAAGAATTAAAACAGGTTCAAACAAAGATACTTCTAATTGCCATGTAACCATTAGTTTAATAATCGGACGCGAGGAAGCTATTTGCCACACTAATTGACAGTCTATTTTTACTTTTTTGTAAAATAAAATAGTTTATGTTTTAAAATAAATAGCAAAGTTCAAAGTATTTAGTTGTTTTAATGTATATTTGTCTTGATGAGAGCTACCAAGTGGAATTTCATATATATAGTGTCGACTTTAGTGACTAACATGAGTTAAAAACTTACATTAAGTTTGTGCTTGACTTGCTTTATAGCTTTGATCATATGAAGTCCCATCTCTACGCAGCAAGCAGCGTGGTCCGATCTCTCCTCAGGTAGACCAGACACGCAGTAGTAGCAGTCTCCTAGCAGCTTGATACGAAGACAATGATTCTCCTGCAC
Organism: Gerris lacustris; assembly: GCA_951217055.1. Classification (NCBI taxonomy): domain Eukaryota; kingdom Metazoa; phylum Arthropoda; class Insecta; order Hemiptera; family Gerridae; genus Gerris; species Gerris lacustris. Next base: position 115,752,008 of record OX578277.1, on the reverse strand, counting down.
ACACCAATAACCAATACATTAATAAATTCACAATTTGGTCATTATAATCATGGTTGCATGGTGTCAAACCAAAGCCAAATAAAGAATAAACAGACAGTAAAGTACATAAAATCTACTAACATTAAAACCATCGATAGTTTAACAGTGAGATTACCCTCTATTCGATTATCGTAAGCTAGCATTATGATCACTGAAGCGGGCCCTCAGACCTGCAACTTAGTTGCAGAACATGTTGCTAACTTGTCATGTTGCAGGTCTATAGGCAGGCTGCAATTGCAAGTTCAGGTGCCACCTACAGTTGCAGTAAATTTAAAAGTTTGATTTTTTGTGGGAGGAGCCTAATGTAGGCCAGTACAGCCCAAGCAGCACAACTTAAAAAACATCCC